>CM040461.1:26225030-26317530 GCA_022758105.1 Pangasianodon gigas
CAGTAAAGAAAGCAGCAGATTCCATAAGAGACACTTTTCAGATAAAAACATAATGAAGGCTGCTGGGTTTCGCTGCAGAAATAAGAAGCGAGTCGACAGTCAAAGTCTCCAGAAGAACTGTGGCTGCTTCTGCAAGATGCTCAGTAACACTTACAGCTCATTTCCTTATAAAACTGCACACACTGTACCTGAGACTACTTTTTTTTTTTTTTAAAGCGAAGGATCGTCAAACCAAATATTGACTTTGTTTCATTTATAACTGTTTACTGCTCTTTATAGTATTTTTTTTTTAATGTAGGAACATTTAGTTTCATTATTTTTGAAGGCATCTTTGCTCTACAAGATTTCTTTGCATGTGCCTAAGACACAGAACTGTATATATGTATATATATATATATATATATATATATATATATAAGTCTAAGTTGTCCCTAAGTGTTTGTGTGTGTGTGTGTGTGAATGTGTTTGTGCTGTTCTCTGTGGTGGACGTCTAGAGTACTTTTCCCTCCTCCCTAGTACATCCCTAGTATAACTGACATGTTCCTGTTGTTGACTTTTTTTTTTTTTTTTTCCAGGAATGGGTGAAGTATGCAGTCCTGGATGTCTGCTCTAATATCTGTCCTAACGCTAAGTGCCCTCAGTGCTTCGCCGCTTAAAGGTTTATACATAATTTTGGTTTATTGCTCAACAGCAGGAACTGATAAATGTATTTATACCAAAGTGCTATTGAATTCTCTTCACACACTTTTAAAGACATATCATGTCTAATCCAAAAAACAGCATTATTTCACATAAATCTAAAATATTTATAGTTGTTTTTGATGGTATTTTTTTTATCTCTCAAACCCGTGTAGAAAATTGTCATGTTTATATAAAGGGGTAAATGACAAAATAGACGAACCTCAAACACAGTTATTATCTGAAGATTGTGCAACTGAAAACAAATCTTAATCTGTATATTAATGTGCTGTTTTATCTGCTAACTTTGTCTGTCCTCTTGGTGTCCCAGTTCCACCCCTTAATTACTGCTACACAGAAGACACCTGCAGTAAGTCCCAACAACTTTTCCTTTTTTTTTTTTTTTTTTATGAGTTGGGCTTTTTCAGTCAGAATGTAGACCAAAAATAAATACAGAAACATACAAAGTCACATGACCTTTACTGATAATAACAATAACCTCATTCATCAGTCTTTTAGTAAAGTTGTGTGTAAATGTTTGCATAAGCCACACTGAACTAAAATCTTCAGCCAGAGTTACACAAAGGTTTTGGAAACACTGATTTTCTTCCTAGAGTAAAGGCTAAACGGCAGATGTGGAAGTTATTTTGACACAAAATGAATGATTACGGGTAAAGCCTGAAATGCAGAAGTGGAAGTTATTTTGACTCACTTCAATGCCAATAAAAATATTTAATAATATATATCAATAATAATAAGTGAGCGCTAAATCTTCTATCAGCTGAGGCATTTGTTTATGGAATACGGCTAAGCGCAGACAGAATGGCCCATTCTCTGTTTACAGCGTCATTTCTTTTGTCATAATTAAATGATTAGTTTTATTTGTCTTAATTTAATGGGTTTATTTTCTCCCGCTTTTTTTGTTTTTTTTATATTCTTCAATTAATGCAAATAATATAAAATGACTGGTTTTATATGACAGGTCCATATAACTGGGTGAAAACGTTTCCTACCTGCATCGCCAAAGAGACACTGCTGCACTCTCCCATCAACCTGGAACATGTTGTTATTAAGAATGACTCCATTGATCCTCTGGAGCTGCGAGGCTTCGGTGTGCCTCAGAAGTCCTGGACTGTAGTCAATGTCCGGGACACTGGTACGCTCCACTGACAGTAACACCGACATTATAATGCAGTGTCTATGCTAGGTTCTAGTCTTAGCTGTGTAGACATGGTAAAGCTAAGTGAAGTAAAAAAGTGAAAGTGTGCTTAATCGAGTAAATGGTGTTAGAGAGGAGGGGTTGTCTCCATGGGAAGAGTTCTGGACATATATTACTGTAAGGTCTCAAACTGAATAGACTACTATTTTGTGTTCTGTCTTGCATTGTATTTTATTACATGGTCAAAATGTGCCTGTAAAAATCTGTAACCTTGCATAATTATGGTAATGTTGTATTTCTGTTACCTATCAGCCTTCCAAAAAAATCAATAAAAACTTAAATTCAAAAAAAAAAAAAGTGAAAGTGATGGCAATAGAACATTTAATGGTATAATATATGTATATGTATATATGTATGTATGTATGTATGTATATATACACACATACACACACACACACTGATCAGCCATAACATTAAAACCGCTTGCTTAATATTGTGTAGGTCCCCCTTCTGCTGCCAAAACAGCTCTGGTCTGTCAAGTCATGGACTCCACAAGACCTCTGAAGGTGTGCTGTGGTATCTGGCACCAAGACGTTAGCAGCAGATCCTTAAAGTCATGTTAGTTGTGAGGTGGGGCCCTTCATGGATCGGACTTGTTTGTCCAGCACATCTCACAGATGCTCGATCGGATTGAGATCTGGGGAATCTGGAGGCCAGTCATCACCTTGTCAACACCTTGAACTCTTTGTCAAGTTCCTCAAACCATTTCTGAACAATTTTTGCAGTGTGGCAGGGCGCATTATCCTGCCGAAAGTGGCCACTGGCATTAGGGAGTACTGTTGCCATGAAGGGGTGTACTTGGTCTGCAGCAATTTTTAGGTAGGTGGTATGTGTCAAAGTAACATCCACATGACCCAAGGTTTCCCAGCAGAACATTGCCCAGAGCATCACACTGCCTCTGCCAGCTTGCCTTCTTCCCATACTGCATCCTGGTGCTATCTCTTTCCCAGGTAAGCAAGACACACGCACCTGGGCATACATATGATGTAAAAGAAATGTGATTCATCAGACCAGACCATCTTCTTCCATGTAGGCCATTGTAGACGCTTTCGGTGGTGGACAGGGGTCAGCATGGGCACTCTGACCACTCTGTGGCTACGCAGCCCCATATGCAGCAAGCTGCGATGCACTGTGTGTTCTGACACCTTTCTATCGTAGCAAGCATTAACTTTTTCAGCAATTTGTGCTACAGTGGGATTGGGCTAGCTTTCTCTCCCCACACGCATCAGTGAGCCTTGGGCCCCTATGACCCTTTCACTGGTTCACCGGTTGTCTGTTCTCGGACCACTTTTTGTTGGTACTAACCACTGCTTTGGCCCTTGTCACTCAGATCCTTACGTTTTCCCATTTTTCCTGCTTCCAACACATCAACTTTGAGAACTGACTGTTCACTTGCTGCGTAATATATCCCACCCCTTGACCGGTGCCATTATAACAAGATAATCAATGTTCTTCACTTCACCTATCAGTGGTTTTAATGTTATGGCTGGTCGGTGTGTGTGTGTGTGTGTGTGTATGTGTATATATATATATATATATATATATATATATATATATACAGTCAGGTCCGGAAGTATTTGGACAATGACAGAGTTTTTGTGATTTTGCCTTTATACACCACCACAATGGATTTGAAATAAAACAATCAAGATGTGATCGAAGTGTAGACTTTCAGCTTTATCTTAAGAGGTTCCACAAAAATATGGCATTTACCATTTAGGAATAACAGCCATTTTAAGCAAAGTACTTCTATTTTCAGGGGCTCAAAGGTATTTGGACAATTGATTGACAAGAAGTTAATCTCTCCAAGGAGATCTCAGTGCAAGTGAAGGAGGCCATCATTAGGCTGAAAAAACAACATAAATCTATAAGAGAGATAGCAAAAACCTTAGGTGTGGCCAAATCAACAGTTGGGTACATTCTTAAAAAGAAAGAAAGCACTGGTGAGCTCAACAACATCGAAAGGCCTTCATGAATGTAAATACAAAGGGTTTACAACAAGGTGCAAACCACTGGTAACATTCAAGAACAGGAAAGCCAGATTAGACTTTGCCAGAAAACATCTAAAAAAGCCTCCTATGTTCTGGAATAAGATTCTTTGGACTGATGAAACCAAGATTAACTTGTACCAGAATGATGGGAAGAGAAATGTATGGCGAAAGAAAGAAACAGCTCATGATCTAAAGTATACCACATCATGTGTCAAACATGGTGGAGGAAGTGTTATTGACTGCAAACGATTTTCATCCAAGTATTAAAATTATGGTTATATTTACAATTATGTCACTTTGTCTAAATACCTTTGAGCCCCTGAAAATGGAGGTACTTTGTTGAAAATGGCTGTAATTGCTAAATGGTAAATGCCATATTTTTGTGGAGCCTCTTAAAATAAAGCTGAAAGTCTACACTTCGATCACATCTTGATTGTTTTATTTCAAATCCATTGTGGTGGTGTATAAAGGCAAAATCACAAAAACTCTGTCATTGTCCAAATACTTCCGGACCTGACTGTATCTGTGTAATATATATATATATATATTACAGATTTAATTTTGTGATTGTGTGTGTGTTTAGTTGCTGTGAAGTTTCAAGCAGGCATGACTGTGAAAGGTGGCAGTATAAAGCATGATTACCAAATCGTAGAGATGAGATTCCACTGGGGTTCAAATGCCACCAACGGATCAGAACATAAACTTGACGATCGCAGGTTTCCTATGGAGGTGCACATGCATACACACATGCCATTTTACAACCCAAATTCAGTGTCTATTAATTTTTCTGAAACTGATTACTGATTACATCCCACGTGTGTGTGTGTGTTATTAGATGCAGATTGTGGGCCTTGCTCCTGGATTCTCTGATGTGGAAGCCGCTTCTCTTGTGCAGTCAGGCCTGCTTATGATAGGAATCTTTGTTGATGTAACATCATAATCTTTTACTATTTATCATGGAACTTAGAGGAGGAACAACATTCACTGATCCTGAATAGAAAAAAAATATTTTTAAACAATTAAACATTTAGTTGAGGCACACTGGTTAAAGTCTTAGAGTATGGTGTAAAATATTACGAATATTAGTATGATGCCAACTTAATGCTATATTAAAGACCCAGCAATGTTTTAAACTTGAATGTTTTGAACTTGCTGATCAGATTAATCTGAGAATTGTGTGGGCGTGGCTTAATATTCAAATGAGCACTTGGTCCAAAAAGCCAAGGCTGTTATGCCGAAACATACAGACATGTGGACACAGACTGTCAGAGAGAGACGGAGAGAAACAGGCACAGACAGACTGTGGGTAGAGACAGACAGAGAGGAACAGACAAATTGACACAGCAGGCAGAGTGACACAGACAGAGAGGCACAGACAGCAGGCAGGCATACACAGACAGATAAGGAAAGGCAAAGAGGCACATACAGAGAACCAGGCACAGCCAGACAGACAGGGCTAGACAGACGGACTAGCAGGATCAGCCTGATCATTGGTGTGAATGAGGGCTATGCAGCTTTACACATGATAAGTCCCGCCCACTTCATCAAAAAGGGGAGATAGTCTGGTGAAGTAAATGTAGGCATTGAAAAAACAGGCTTTATTCAAACATTGTGAAGTCACAGTTTAAGTTTTCTTGGGGCTTTAAGTTGCTGTGATGGTGATCAGAAGGTTATGAGCTCAAATCCCCTTGAATGTTAACATGACAGAATGTTTGTGAAATGGTAGACTGCACTTGTTTGCTCATGCTCTGTTTTCAGATCGCCTCTGATGAGAATAAAGCATTCAAAGCCATAGCTCATGCTGTGCTCAACGTGCCGTACCCAGGTGAAACAGTTTGTAAAGCACACATCAGTGTCAATCGTTCATGCCGTCCACTCCAACCACTTCCTGTTTTGTTTTCCAGGCGATTCAGTGAGTGTGACTCCTCCAGCGTTGTCGCGCCTCTTTCCTGATAATTATAAATTCTATCAGTATCACGGAGGCCAGACAACTCCGCCCTGCCGCCAGACTGTGACTTGGATTGTGTTTGAGAAGCCCATTTTCATCTCCAGAGAGCAGGTAAAAATAAAAACAAACAAACAAACAAACAGAAAAATACACACTGACATCCAGCAGCAAGGAATGTCTTTACTTTGTATTAGATATTGAAAACTAATACAAGTTTATACTTAGTCAGCTAGGGAATACCAGCCATCAAAGCAGAGTTAACTGTAAATTGCACAATCCCAGTGAAAGGGGCGTGGCCTCAGTTACATCACATCACATCAGAACTGCTATAAATTATTGCCGCGGATCGTTACCTGCTTTAAATATACTGTATCTTTCATACTTTTTCAAATATTCCCTTACTAAGGTGCTTGTCTCAGAGGAAGAGAAGGAAATAAAAACAAGGTGAAGCTTTCCATAAGGAGACAATTATTTATGGAAGGAGTCTCCAGTGTCAGTGTTTGTAACAGTCAGAGGTAAATCTGTAACTTTAACTATAAATGGGGGGGAAAAGTATACAGTATCATTTTAAAAAAATCAACATTTTGTATGATTGGCAAATTACTGGGGTATAAGAGGAATAAAACACTTGTGATGTTATAGGAAAACAGTAATTTTCCGCTTCATCATACCACTTTGTCATTGATTGTTTTCTTATAACAGCATGCTCCGAAGTGTTTGATTCCTTAGTTACACTTGGACATCAGCACCCAGAGTTCTGACTGGTCAGCATTGTGTGGCTTTGACATGTAATTTCAGAACATACTCAATATGGTACTATACTTGGTATAAGTATTGTGGCAACCCTAGGCATGAAACATATCAGATGCGGTGGTATTGTCAAATATTGAATTGTTTCCTTAAGAACTGAAACTCTATCATATTTTGTGGAAGCCTGAGGTTTACACTCCGATTATTTACGTATTATACTGCCTGGTGGCTTATCAGTCAGAAATGATTGAGAAAGACTTTTACTTTTTGATCTGTTTCAGTATTTGCCGTTCATCACACATCTGTATTACTCCGATAAAATCGACACCGCGAAGAAGTTGTTGGTGGACAACTATCGTTTCATCCAGCCCAGGTTGAACCGCCAAATCTTTGTTTCTTCTGCTGTGAAGATCCGCTCAGCGAGAGGGGCCACTCTGAGCCAACACACACTCTTCATCCCCCTCCTCATCCTCACTAGCGAGCTGTCTCTCACAATGCCTTAAACAATGAAGCATTTATCATAATAGTCAGCAGTTTTAAGTAATAAAGCAATAACAGTTTTAAGAGAATGTGCACGGAAGCAACAGTGAAGGATAACTAAATGAGGTTTGCTTATAAATATGCAGTTTAAGCACAATAAAGATTTAAGTACAATAAAGAATTCACTGCGCTGTGGGCTAGTTGGAGTCAAATGACTAATTTCAGGTATTCCACTGCACATTAGCATTGAATGTAGCTCAAACCGCCTTACTATTGTAACATTTGTCACTAGTCATCCCTAAAAAAAAAATTTTCAGTTCAGGTCTGTGCAATATTTGTTTGTTTTATTGACTGCTAGTAAACAATGTGAAATGTTAGTTAACAATGTTATATGTTAACAACAATGTTCAGATAATTTCAGTTTAATGTTTGGGTTCTGTTTTTTTGACTACTTAACACACATCATTATCAGTATTAAAAAGCTGCGCAGTACAGCAAAGTGCGTTGTTCGTTCCTTTTATTTTGTCACTATTACTCCTTGTTATGCTTTTATTTTAGAGCTTTCAGCAGGACGAGACATGGTCTGGAATGGTTTAAAACTGATTCAAAAAAATATGATAGAGAAGCCACAGGCTGGATGAAGCATGCACAAATGGGAGATGGGAAAATATTTTCAGAGCATAAAAGATTTTATGCTATAGTTATGCCTTAGCAATAGCAGTCAGGTCAGAGGAGCCGAATAAAGACCGACCATTAGTAAATTTGTGTATCCCAGAAAAAAATAATATATGTGCACCATTTTTGACATGGTTCAAACATTTTTGTGTGCATAGACACTTGCTGTTGCTAGAAATTAAGAGTGATTCCTCCACCAAGTATTGGACCACTTACAATATTACGTAAGATTAATAGACATATTACGTCTATTTATTTTTATTTTATTTAATTAATATTAAATCAAATGATCAGCTTTAAATATAATTAAAAGTGCATTTATGGGCAACCTGCAGAATGAAAAATGCAATCACATCATGAAAATGCTGTTTTATTCATGTGTTCCTGTCCATGGAGAGCCACTGAAGGTGTATAGTCCATGTATATGTAGACTGTAGGCTGATATACACTGCCATTCAAGGCTGTTTGCTCTTTTTATTAATATTCTTGTGTAAAGGTCAAACAATAAGCTTGAACTACAGAGATGTGCTGTTGTGTGCCTATAAGTCAGCTCAGGCCTGATAGTAATTCTACCAATTCTTACTATGGAGACAAAAAAAAAAAAAAAAAAAAAGCAGAGAATTATAAACTTTGAATTTTTATTCCTAAGAATTATGTATCTTATGTACAAGCACTAGGAAAAATGTGCTTATTTATTTCTATGTAAATGTATATAAATTTGTTTAACATAAGTACTATATTTTCTCTGACAATACATTGGATGTTTTATGAAATAATTTCACACAAAAATAACCAGTACCACGAAACCAGAGGCAATAGTTACATTAGGACCCACCTACAAAAGCTTCAATAGGATCTCTGCACGATTGTGTACATGCTCTTCGGTATTTTCCGGCTTTCTTCGGCATCATTCGGCTCTTCTTCGGCGTTTTCCGGTGCTAGTCGGCGTTTCGTCATTCTTAGGCTAGTCAAGATCGTGTTTATTTGCTACACCGGCTATCTAGCAAAGTTAGCAAACATATTTAGCAAACGTCAATACTGAATACATCATTTCTCTTTGATATTTCGAATAAAATTTGTTTATGTGCTTTTTCATAGATGGAAAAAAAAACCCAAAACTTGCGTTTTTTAGTTACAGAGAACAGTTATTTCAAAAGATATATCCTCATAACGCAGATAGCAATACATGCTAGCTAATTTAGCTCACTAGTTACTAAGACAACCACAGATTGCAAACAGAATGGTAGAACCAAAAACATTATAGTTATAGTATAATATCTTAAATAGCATCAAATGTAAAATACATTGTGCTAGGATTCAAAACAGATATATAAAGTATATAAATTATAAAGTCTCCAGGCTGCTATAAGTTAGCTTTAATGTCATGCTAACAGTTTATTTCCATGTAAGAAGTTATTAGTGAACATCAATTTTTTTTAAATCCATATATCTGATCAAACTGTTTATTGCACAACATGAAATCAACAAACAAGGCACTGTAATAAAATATCTATTACAAGCTGGAGATCATCCAGTTAAACATGACAACGCAAAAAAAAAAGAAAGAAAAACTAAAAAATGTAGAAATATCAAGAAATCTACACAGCTTGTTGTAGCTACGTATACATAGACAATAAAATACATGTTTTATTAAAATGAAGGCACCTACTATTTACCTGCTGCCTACTTAGCAATATATTCCAAAATAGTAATGTGTTTCAAAAGTTATTGTGAACAGACTTAATGATTTCTAGCAATATGATCATTAAAAAATGCTTCTTCTATTATCAGCACAACTTCACCGATTATCAATAAAATTAGTTTACAATTAAAGTTACAGCTACTCCAATCACTGTAAAGACAAAAAAAAACATCCACAGATTTCACTATGCAGTCAATGACTTTTCCGAACAAATACTTATCCATCCTTATAGGTGTCATTAGTGAAGAAACTATAATTAGCTGGTAGCTATTAGCTACTACTGGTGAGTTCAGATATCAATCTAAACAAAATAATCGCATTCGTAAGCCGGTTCTCACAATTAAGTAATTACACTGATAAATATTAAAGCATAAATTAAAAGATTAGTTATAATTTTTGTAGATGTAATGGTTACTTATGAGTCATCGTACAAAGCGTGTTGATAAGTGCTTTGTTGATGACAGGTGTCTTTACGCTACAGCGCTACTGGGGAAACACACGGCTCTGGCAGCACACATTGCATCATGAGCAGTAAACAGTTAGTGTTAAGGGAGGCTCAACAGTACACAAACACAAAGACTCAAAATCATCACAGACACATCAGGCAGTGTATTTTGCGGTGCACTGATTTAGCCGTACAAGATTTAGTATCTTCCATCTAGAGCTGATCTTCATGTAAACTTTTGTCATCGATAGTGCAACAGTTTAAAGTGAAAAAAGCTCTAATACACCTCTTAAATCTCTTTAGTCTGTATTTGTTTGTATCCACATGTTAGGCGCATGTTCTCCACAGCATGGAGCATGTTCTGAAAATCACAAGAGGCAAGTGGTGCATCAGTTTTTAGCTTCTTGTTCTATTTATTTATGTCCATTTATTCACACTTGTGTCCTCCGTAGGCTGCTTCAGGTCCTAGTTCTTAGACATGGACAATTAAGATTAAGTCTTGTATGACTATTTGACGGGATTTCGTGCTCTTTTGTTGCATTCTCAGCAGGATCTTGTGGTTAACGTTAAGATGCAGGTTTGTTCATATGCGGTTTAGAGCGTACAGGCTTCTTACCTTGCTGAGTAACAACAAGGGACGGAAGCTCCAGACTGGACATCGGTAAAGTGCTGCTCGCAACGCTCGCAATTTCCGCATTTCGGCCCCCCACAGGCTCGGACATGCAGCGAGGCCGGAATGCTTGTGTCGTGGAGGTCTTTGGAGCCATGGTGGTCAAGGTGCGTCTCAGGATGCGTCTCCTGGGCGCGCCTGGAAGTGGAGGGACAGAAACAGGCGTGTTCGTGTTAGCATTGGCCAGTTCTTGAAGCATCTTATCCGTGTTGCTCCGAGTCTCCTGTCTGAGCAAGTTTAGCCCCTCTCCCACTTCCTTCCTCAGACCCTCTATGCTGTTCAGAATCTGCTGGAGAAGAACCACACACTCATCTTTTTTGCTCTCCTCCTTTGTCTGTTCATTCTCCAAATCCACTGTGGTCTCTTCTTGAACTTCCAGAGTTTCTTGGACCTCCTTCCTAGGTGAGGTATCCTCAAAACTTCCTTGCTCCACTTTGGCCCTGTCCAGCTGCCTGGTGACTTGCTGCACCAGCTGCAGCATTCCTGTCCTGCTCGCCTCGCGACCTGACTGCCCTCGAATCTGATCTCTTACTAGACAGATAACTGACTGTACTCTCCCTGGTTTGTTCTTGGAAGCAGGAACTTGACACTCAGCTCTTTCCTGACTGTCTTCCTGCATCTGGTCGGGTTTGAGGGCAGAAAAAGCAGCGACGTTTTCCTCTTCTCTAGCTTGCACCTTTTCCTCTCCTTCACATTCGCCTCTGTTTTTTTCCTCCTCTTTCAGCTGATCAGGGATGGTTGTCATTTCATTTTCAGCCATCCTTTCACTCATGATGAGCTGTTCTTTATCCTCTTTTATCTCCTCTTTTATTCTTTCCTCTTATTTTCGAGTTGTTCACTGATCCCTTCTCTCTTCCCGAGTGCCTTTGTGATAGGATAAAATAGATGGAGTAACCTAACAGGGACTTATTCCCCACAGAGCTGCCACCTAACCAACACCCTTCTGAGAAACTTACACACTCTTCTCAGGGGAAATACACCATAATCACATGCACTTAAACACTTGTTCCCCAAAACAGACACACAAACACACATTTCAACTGCAGATCAAGCCTGCCAGCCTTTCGTACAAGTTTCTGTGGATTTGAACTCTAAGGACTATGTAATAAGCCACGTTTACTCTCCATAGACGATGTTGTCATTATCTTTTCTGCATCAGCATGGACATCACTGTTTGCTTTTACCCCTGAGCATTGGTATTACGAAGAAATGATGCTACAACCAGAGTGATGCTGGGTTCATTAGTGCACACGCAGAACCACTTTTCTACTGTTACACCATGTGAAATGAGTGTACTTAACCACTCATAATGAAGTCCCATGATGCACAAGGGTGAAAACGCTTCTGGGAATAACAGCACTGAGGAATAGAGAGAGAAAGAGAGTCCAGGTAGAGCAGAATGCCATGTAAATGGAGACATTATAGACTATTATATTGTATATCCACTCTGAAAGTAAAGAAAAAACCCACACACATATGGAGCTGAGAGTGGTGTGATGGGGAGGAGCTTGACTTCAGAATGACTTTGCACTTTCTGTGAAGTGTTATCAGTGATCCCCCAAAGCTTCTTCCTTCTAGTAATCTGTGAAATTGAACTTGTTTATGCCTGGAGAATGAAGATGAACCAGTCATCCATTTTCAGATAAAAGATTTTACAGAGTAAGTTATGTCATAAAGGATAACTCCATAGCCTGCATCACATGTCCTTTTTTCTGGCATGTAGAACCAGAGATCAGTAAATCCAGTCGGCCAATAAGAAACCAGAGCAGCTGCACCTCCTCTTCTCTCTGCGCTCCAACAGCTGGATGACCATAAAAACCCATGTAAATGCTGTTACGGAGGAAAAGAGAGATGCTGAGTTTTTTCACTATCCATGTTTTTTTAATCAAAATGCCATCGCTCTCTACATGTTTTTTTAAAACACGTAGGCTGAAAAGCATTTCTTTTATATCATCACAGGTCAGATCCAGATGCAGATATGTCTTTAATGTCTTCATATGGTCTACTATAAATATTCAAAATAAACTGAAGTTAACACCAGCATGATTTTTTTCTGAGATGCTTACAGATCATTCAAGAAAACTGGGTTCTTTTAAAATGTCTCATTTTCATTTTTCCATCTAGGAAAATGCCTTTAAAAGATTTGCTGTTTGAGTTACACTGGGAATTGCGGTTCTCCATAGTGCTTACCTTATCTTTATATAAAAATAATCATATTTACAATAATAATAAGAGGAATTTATATGTAGTAGCAATGAAATTGTGGTGACTGCTGATTTATTGGTTTAATGCAAGGTAGCTGCAAGGTAGATGGACGTAATAAATAAATAGATGGATGTATAGATGGATGAATGGATGGATAGATAGATAGCCTTCTAGCCTTTTTTTAAAATCATCATCTAATAGTTTTCTGTTTAAATGCTTGAGTATGGCTCATTGGCTTTATTAATTTATTTCATTTTTGTACTGTAGTAAATTTTTTTTCTAATGAATAAGTACAAATCTAATTGTTTGTTGCCTTAATGTTTTAATGCTGAGTCATGAGTCATCCAGGAATATTTTAACTGACTATTTTTTTTTTTTAATTAAAACAAAATTTAAGATATTGCTTTGGTCAGGGTTGTAATTAAGCTGTTATACAATCTCTGCCTCTGACCCACCCTCTGTGAGGCAGAGCTACGAGACCCTCCTTCTGTTTAAATTTGGGACGAGAACAAAAGTTGTATCTTAAAAACCAGGAGCTGCAGCATACACCAAAATGGTAAGCTGAACTTTTTTCTCTGTTTTGAATTTTTTGCAGATGTTATGTACGACTATGATCACATACAACCTTGAAAATGATGCTGAAAAGTATTATTCCTTCTTTTTTCTAGACTTCCTACACAGATAGAGGTGAAAAGGTATGAAAATGTGCATTAACTCTTCCCTGCCTAATGGTCTGTTTATTTATATTTGTGTTATTAAATAATTACAGTTACTTATTCCCCTGCATGTTTATTGAATGAAGACTTGCCACTTAAACCCTATCCCCATTCATTATGTTTTATCTGACTGCGTCACTGTTTATTTATTCCCCTGATTTGTTTGATTGTTTCATGCCACACTGTCAGCACGAGCAGGGCAAGTTCATCAGCTTTGACCACCTCACTTTCTGGGTCGGCAATGCCAAGCAGGTAAGCCTAATTATTTATAACAAGGTGGGATTGTTTTGTTTTTACTTCATTGTGCCTTAAACCCAGTGAACCTTGGAGGAGTTTCTGTGCTGAAGGATGCTATTGGCTCTTTAGAGGGGAGGAGAGATCGGGGTTAAAACTCCATCCTCTGGCTAATTTGATCCATATTGGGAGTTTTTCTCACATCCTTGGCTCCTTTGACCACTCGAGGGTGCTCTCTTCAAAGTCTTTGAAAAGCTGACCTGTTCATGTTTTGTGCCCTGAGGGATGACAATAACAAAAAACAAAACTAAATGGATTTGGTTAAAAAATATGGGACACCAGTCAATCACAGGGCCCATGCACACACACACATTCACACACTCTTTCTGACCAGATAGTTACTAAAGATGAATGAATTTTGACATTGTGTCGTGTTTTCGTCCCAGGCCGCGTCCTTTTACTGCAACAAGCTGGGTTTTGAGCCTCTGGCATACCGCGGTCTGGAGACAGGCAGCCGTGATATCGTCTCTCATGTGGTTAAGCAGGGAAAGGTGGGCATTCTGATCACATACATTAAATGTTTACCCTGCTAGTGGTGAAATAACATTTATAATGTATATTTATATTCATGCCGACACTGTGAGAGTTAAATAAATTATAGTACTAATACACTTTTCCATTAATTCTAACTGGAACGTAGTCATGTGCTATATTAAATGATAAACCACAAAGTTTTACATCCATAATATTGTTATTGTGGACAATCAACATACCATCATTCCTGTTGTGAATGAGGCAACTTGGGTAAAGCAGTGCTTATTGCTCATATTTGTACTCCCGTGTTTAAGTCTAGAAAACCGTTTCATCATTAATTTATATTTCTTTTTTTTCCCCCACTGCAGATTATTTATGTCTTCTCCTCTGCACTGAATCCTGGTAACAAAGGTTAGCTCATACTCATACCTGCTTGTGGTTTATGTATCTGCAAACGTGAAGTGTCACGTGTCACATAAGGAATAAAACACTACCAGGAATGCTAGTTTAGGAAAATAATCAACCCCAGTTATTTTCCATTAACTGAATATTGTGATGCATTTTATTCCTGTTAATCCACAGAAATTTTGTCAACACTAACAGTTAGTTTCTGTTATCACTGATGTTACAGCAGCTATAAACAGTCAGTAAACAGTATATGAAATCTTACACTAATTTATCAGGGTAAATGGAGTTGACCATGATGGGTTGGGGCATTTCTAATTTACGTATTTATAAAGCTGGATTTTTTTTTTTATAAGAGGATAGATGTATTAGATTCTGTGCTCTTATTTGTCCTGTGATGTAATTTTTTGCTCCTGGAATATGTATATGTCTTGAAATGAAACTGACTTTTATCCTGATGAAATCAAACAAACCCTGGCTTTGTCTAATCAGAGATGGGGGAGCACCTGGTGAAACATGGAGATGGAGTCAAAGACATCGCCTTTGCTGTAGAGGACTGTGAATCCATAGTGCAGGTAAAGATCAGCATCACTTTTCATCTTCACTTCTTCATCCAGTCATTTTAGTTATCTGATGAGCACAGCCTTAAAAACATATTCCAGTAGGAGACTTAGAAAAAGATTCTGAACACCCATCTGGAAGCTAGTGATGTGTCATTTGTGAACGAGCCAACTCTTTGAGCCTGCTTTTTTAAGTGAGTCGACTCGCATTTCTAAAAAGTTGTTTCTTTTTATATATATATATATATATATATATATATATATATATATATATATATATATATATATATATATATATATATATATATATATGAGGACAAGACAAAACGATCCCGTGATGCTGTCACTGAAAAATCATCAACATTCTGTATTCATGATGCCATTAATTGTATACAGTGTGACCTTAACCGAAACACATCCAGTGAATCTTATCAACATCTGAGTTGTGTGGGACAGCATAATCATTTAGATCCGGTTCTAATGAGAGTAAGAGGTTTTTGATGTACTTTCTCATCGTTATGTGCCTGAGGAAGCATGCGAAGTATAGATTTATAATTGATTGGCAAAGACCAATAACATTGTTTGGTTTTAGGGGGAAAAAATGGAAACGAGTCATTTGGGAGTCGACTCTTACTGGTGATCTGACTCACTAAAAAGAGCTGAAACTACAGCAACGTTTTTAGTGTGTATGAATGTCCTTTTCCATGCTGTGTATGTGTGTGTGTGTGTGTAGAAAGCCAGAGAGCGAGGTGCCATCATCCTCAAGGAACCTCATGTGCTGGAGGACGAGTTTGGCAGTGTGAAATTGGCTGTGCTGCAGACAGTACGTATGGGTTCATGTCTTTCGGAAGATAGTTTTAATACCCTCCTCTATCTACTAATCTATTTCTAAACCAACAGTCTTACAGCGATAAGACTTCCATTAAAATTATTTACATTTATTAGTTTGGAAAACATACAGACCAGCTTACAAGTAAGGAATTACGCAGGCCATCTATACAGCTGAGTAGATGAGAGTTAAGGTGTTTGCCCTATGGTGATGCTCTAGCAGTCCTGGGATTTGACAAATGTTAAATAATTAATTAGTGCATAAGAACTGAGCCATATGAACATCACTGCTGTCTGCCAAACCTGATTTCTCTTTTTAGTCCCGGTTTCTTATTTTCTTGTTTTCAGTATGGAGACACGACTCATACACTAGTGGAAAGAAATGGATACACAGGACTTTTTCTCCCAGGATTCCACACTCCGCTCTTCTGTGATCCTCTCCTGGCTCGGCTGTGAGTGAGGAAGCATTAAAAACATGACATATAGTGGTGTTATGTTTGCTAATTGTTGTCTCAGTAATTTTTACATAGTTTGTATAAGGTGTAAGTGAGAAGGGAGAATTTTGAAATTGTTTTTTCTTCTTTCACAGGCCGAGTGGCCATCTAGATTTTATTGATCATGTGGTGGGAAATCAGCCAGATGATGAGATGGTGCCTGTGGTGGAATGGTGAGAAAGTAGATTTGTCTAACATGAGAGTTACTTCCTCCTGTTGTTTCCCCTTGCTTTTCTGATTCACTTATATTTTATCATTTATTTACTGTTCAGGAAGGTTCTTCCAAATGACATGTAGGACATGTATCTCAATACTTTATTTTCAAACCAGTATGTAAAATATATATTCAAATCAGCCGATGTTTTAAAACAGTTTTGGTGCAAAATAATGTTATTGAGTATTGTGTAATTAAAAAATGGGTTACCTTTGAGAAGTGGCCTCATCAAAGACCATGCCTTATTCACCGGGACTGACAGACAAAGAGACCACACCTCCTTCGGAGAGGAAAGTGATGTGCTAAGCACCAGGTCAGAAAGCAAAATGTAGTTAAGTCTAAAAACCATAAATGAAAGCAGGGTTTCAGTAGAGGGCAGAGACTTACCTCTATGCTCCTGACCAATCAGAGTGCAGCTCGTGCTCCTTCCCTAGGCTCAAATCTTCTCAGTACTGACAGCGCTGTGCATGTAATATAATAAATAGAGAGTAAGACGTCAGTTCCAAAATGTTCATATGTGTATGTTTAAAGGCACCTTGTGTTGTGTGTAAGTGCTTACTCAATGTAAGGATATATTAAATGTTTATTGAAAACTGTTGTGTAATAAAATGCATTAGAATATTGATAACAGAAGGATTTGAGGTAATGCACATTGCAGAATGATGATGAATGGAAAGAACGAGAAAGAGGGGGTGGTCGCGTTTTTGGGCCTGCCTCTGGGGGTCCAGAAAGGGGCGAGTCTAAATCAAGCTCTGACTGAGCAAAAAACCTGGGGGTCTCAATCTGCACCTGGAAGCAGTTAAAGGGGTGAGGACTGAGAGAGGGGTGGGATAGACGAGAGCACTGGGGCTGGTCCCAACACACCCCATTTACACCAGTTATCACACAAACAGAAATTTTCTAAGCACACACAGAGAGAGAGAGAGAGAGAGAGAGAGAGAGAGAAAGAGAGAGAGAGAGCTTTGGATTATTCAGCTCCTATCAGCGTGTCACAAATAATTCACAAACCTTCCTTTTAGCTAACTGACAGTGACAACTCTGCCTTCACACTGTGAGTGTGTGTGTCTACAGGTACCAGAGGAACCTCCTGTTCCACCGTTTCTGGTCTGTAGATGATAAACAGCTGCAGACGGACTTCAGCGCTCTGCGCTCCATCGTGGTGGCTAACTACGAGGAGACAGTGAAGATGCCTATCAATGAACCTGCCTTTGGTAAACGCAAGTCCCAGATCCAGGCAAGCAGCGATACACACACACACACACACACACACACACGGAGTTGCTGTTACCACCACAAAGTTAATTATTTTCCTACAATAGTACCATCCCAAGTTAGTCCCTGTTATCAGTTACACGGAAGCAGCTAAAAAGACAGTCATGTGTTAATCAGTATTTGTGTGTGTTTGTGTGTAGGAGTATGTGGAGTATTACGGTGGCCCGGGAGTCCAGCACATTGCCATGAACACCTCGAACATTATCAAAGCTGTGAGTAAACTGCGTCTATCAGACATCCAGGCCTAGGATGTGCTCCAAAAAGGATTTCTTAATCCAAAACTATTTAAAAACTAGGGCTAGAACACACATATGACATATCACATTTCTATAAAAGGTGACTATACCAAACTAACAGTGTAATTCAACTAGTACATCAACAAATGATTATTTTTAGTTAATTATTCCATACCCTTTTTGCTAATTGATTATTCTATTAAACATTTCCACAATGACCTTAACAAATGACAAGTTTGCCTCAAAATGTAACCATGTGACCAACAAGAGCAAGATGGGTGACAAATTAAAGGAAAACCCATTGGGTGGCATTTGCATTGAGACCAGCACTCTTCATCACCATCATGAAAACACCATCTTAGAGAATATCTTCAGTGCTCCAGGACACTTCCAGAAACATATAGAATTTATGCCAAGGAGCACAGAAGCTGTTCTGGTGGCTCGTGGTGACCAAACACCTTATTAACACACTTACTTTTAGATTTTTTGCTTTAAATTGTCATCTAACTGTATATGCATATATACATGTACATACTCCTTCCATGTTTATGAGCGTGTGTGTGTGTGTGTGTGTGTGTGTGCAGATCCGTAATCTAAAGGAACGTGGCATGGAGTTCATGACTGTGCCAAATACCTACTACCAGCAGCTCCGTGAGAAACTAAAAGACTCAAAGGTCAAAATCAATGAGGACTTGAGCATCCTAGAGGTCTGTTTCTCCTCTCATTCTCCTCTTTTCTTTCCTCTGACAAAACAGGAAATGAACAAAGAATTATTTGCTTTTGACACCAGTGAACACATTCACAGTGCAACAAATGACTACATGTTGTTGTTCATCTAGGAGCTGCAAATTTTGGTGGACTACGATGATAAAGGTTACCTCCTCCAGATCTTCACCAAACCAGTCCAGGATCGACCCACTGTGTTCCTGGAGGTTATTCAGAGGAACAACCACCAGGTCTGTACAATCCGAACTGACAAAGATATACCTAATTAAACATATATTATATATACTATTCTAGAATGTTCACTAAAACTGTCTTTGTGGACATATAGCCAATCAATTATTTGCATTTATACCACAGGATGTTGATTAATTTTCTATAACAGCAGCTCTGACGGTAGCTCTGGTTGCAAGGCAAATCACAGGTTTATATTAATGCATTGTTTCTAATGCATTTCGTTTCTATCGTAACAACTTATACAGACGACAACAACTTACATAGTGAAGTTTTCTGTGAAGGGAGGTTTATTTAGCATTTATGGAAGGAGTCTCCAGTTTCCACACTGTGTAAGAGTCAGAGGTAAAGCTGTAATTTGAATCGTTCAAACACGGGAATGTCTTCAGGACAGATGAGTTTATGCTTTGAGGTTTCTCTGTTAAATAACAGCTGCATTTGTTTGGCTTGTTAAATTCAAGAGAGAGAAAGAAATGCTGCTGAGAGAGAGAGAGAGAAAGAGAGAGAGAGGAAGAAAGAGAGAACTGCTATAATGTAATGTCCCACAACATCCCACTTTAATGTTACAGGGCTTCGGTGCGGGGAACTTCAAGTCTCTGTTTGAGGCTATCGAGGCAGACCAGCAAGCCAGGGGGAACCTCACTGTCCTCATGCCCAACGGGACATCAGAAAAAATCTGAAACAGGCTTTATTTACCAACATATCCACTCATCTTTTTATATATGAAAGCTGTGATTTTTTTTTAAGAATAGTGCTGTATTCTGTAAATGTTTTGTAGTATCACTGAGGTTATGCTTTTTAGATTATCCATGAAACTGTCTCTTTTACCAAACAGCTGTTTTTGAACATTGCCAGTGATAACATAAGCTCCTTATGGCTAGTGTGAGAAACCAAATTAGGTATTCATTTGTGTCTTATTAGCAGTGCATGTGTTATTTGTCTCTGGGGATTGTAAGTCCTTGTGTCTCCATCTGTCTATTCGAGCTTCCAGCAGTCCAGATACCTTTTTTAAAAAGCATGTAATAAAAAGCAAACAGTAAAAATAAATTTATGTTGGCCTTGAATAATCTTACTTCCTGATCTTCAGTAATGAAGTTATGTAAAAAAAAATGTAACAGAGCAATAAAACATGAATTATTCATTAATTTGTTCATCTGACCTTCTAAACATTAGATATTTTTCAATTCAACTCTCAATTTTGTTTGTATAGCACTTTTAGCAATAATCACTGTCACAAAGCAGCTTTGAAGAAATCCTTATGTAGATTTAGCTCCTTAATGACCAAGCCAGAGATGAGATGACATGAGGAAGAAACCTTGAGATGAACCAGAGTCCTCTTCTGGGTGACACCAGATAGTGGGATTATAAATCATTACAGTATACATGTGTAGAAGAGTAAGAACAAACAGTAGTGTTATTGTAATTGTGAAAAGGAGTCCTGGGATGAGCAACAAGACAGTCTTTATGATTACAGCAGCAGCTCTCAGGTAAAAATCAAGAATATCCAGGGAAGACTATCCACTGAAGCAAGGGTGTGTTTTTGGACATAAGCTGTTTTTTGGGAAGTGCATATCTTTAGAGTATCTACAGCCACAGCAGCAGAAGATGAGTCACTAGAGTACAGAAGTTGAGCATCAGGATGAATTAGGCAGGTTTTGTTTCAATAATTGAAGAAAATGTATTCTCATATTTTGGCTAATGTTACTACTTATTTCTACTAATGTTTATATAAATATCTCGAACTGTTTGTGCCATCTAAATATCCGATACAGTAACAATATTTTTAAGTAGATTGTCACCAGAAGAAAATTATGACACACTTACCAGCAGCCTGGACGAGTTAGTAGACTAGTGAGCCCTGTACTGACACCAAGCGTACAGACGGGGAATTAGCTCAAATGGTAGAGCGCTCGCTTAGCATGCGAGAGGTAGCGGGATCGATGCCCGCATTCTCCAATCAGCTTTTTTTCATTGTTTATAACAAAAATTTCCTAAGCCAGTGAGTAGACTAATACACCCTTAGGCTAATATACTATGAATAAGGGATACTTTAGTATACTTTAGGCTAAGTACTAAGTAAGTTGTTGGGATACGGTAGTACACTAGGTGAGTTAGTAGGCTAGTACAGGTATATCTGCAGGCTTGGATATTGTAGATGATGTTTGTAGGATAATATATATTTAGGCTGACAAACTGAGCGAGCTGTAAAACTAGTGTAAACTCAGATCAATATAATAGATGTGTCAGTAGAGTAATATGCATGCAGGACGAAGGTAGAAATAACTCTAACTAGGTTAGCATATGAAATAGAATGATTGGCTTACATACGGGGAATTAGCTCAAATGGTAGAGCGCTCGCTTAGCATGCGAGAGGTAGCGGGATCGATGCCCGCATTCTCCACAGAACACCTTTTCTCATTATTTTCATCACAAATAATTGTTGCAGTTTTTAAGCAACAAGCACATAACAAACACCGGTTCTTCCTATCCATTTTATCCCCAGAATTTTTAACCCACAAAAATCTTCAGCAGTACTAGCTGCCTCCTCACAGCTCTAGGATCCCAGGTTTCATCCTGAGCTGGTTACTGACCGGGTTACTCTCTGTGTGGCGTTTCACATGTTCTCCTCGTGTCCGTGTAGGTTTCCTCTCAACTCCTGTAAACATGCCAGTAGGTGGAATGAAAGCTCTAAATTTCCCCTGGGTGTGAATGAGTGTGTGTGTGTGTGTGTGTCTGGTGCCTTGGATAAAGTGACTGTTTGAGATGAAATGAATGGAGTGACGTTTCTTTTTTTTTTTTTTCATAAAACATCTGGATTAAAAAATAATAATAACAATAATAATAAGAAGAAAATGACATGAACTCACTTCTTGCAAGAAAATATACTTTATTTGTCCTGCATGCTGAAGTGTAATACCACACAGACTGATGTGTGATGTTCTGAATTCAAATGTTTTATGCATGTTAAAGAAAATCAACTGTATAGCACTGTACAATAAATTGTGTACACATGACCTCTGGATTTAAATCCCGAGACAGACGTTTGGTTAAGTTTTCTAATTAAATGATAACCATCGCTTTGTTAGGATGTGTATCTCTGAAGATGTGACTCACACTGTGTCAATTATTAAATTTATCTACTTAAAAGAAGTAACCACATCATTACGAGTCCCTTGTGTACTGTAGCTGATGGACTGTGTATATACTTACATCACTTGTGGTAATTAAAATAGCATCGCAATGTCTTTATGAGTCATGAAGGGTTAGTGCACCATGCTGGAGGAAGTCAGGTGCTAATAAAACAATGACATCATGTTGCACGGCACAATCAGTCGCTGTCTAGTTGAGGGTTCTTCTGCAGTTCTCGGCTCCACACAGGCAGGGGATCTTCTCGTCCTCGATGGGGAATTTATAATCATACGTGATCTCTTCGTTGGCACTGATCGGCTGCCGAGAATAGATGACTATTTTCTTTTTGGCTTCTACAGTGATGACTTTAGCATAGCAGTTTGGCTGAAGGTAAACAGGAGAAAATAAAAACAACAATTTAGACAAACTGTCAGAGCCTTCACGAACCAACAATCATCAGCATCGAGAGTGGAGTACAGAGCTTTGTTCTAGGTTTTATTTTCATTCAAGTTGTGTTGCACCACGTTTAAAAAAATGCCTTAATAAATCTGCAAATCAGCAAAACCTTTGATTAAAACATTAATACCAGATTAAAACCCTAACTGGAAATTACTTCTATCCTGTCCACCATGATGGACTGTTAAGTCAAAAACTAATGCAGCAACAATGATATTCTTGAGCTCAATCATCATCTATTTTTGTTCTTAGTTATTGAGTAAAAACTTTTAAAAAATAAAAAGCAAAATCTCTATATGCTGTCATTTTGAAAATTTAAACCACCTCTGTTGCATATAAAAAACTGAATCCCTAAATGAAATTTACTGACAACTAATAGAGCAACAGGATTACAACTAAGTTTACTGTAAAATTAAAATGATTTTTTTTAAACAAGGTTTATATTTGTGGTTGTTAGATAAATTGAATAGCCAACCTGTGATTCCACATTCATTCTTAACCAAAGCACAAAGTACTACAAAGTACTAATCACTACTCACGTTACAGCTGTGGTTGATGAACCTGGCCAGGTTGCCACACTTGGTAGCGTCGATGATGGTGTCCTGGTCGACCCGGAACAGGTAGCTGCTGCCGATGCCTTCCTGCTCGTAGCGTCTCTCACGCATGTCTGCTATCACCTGAAGACAGCGTTCAAACGACAGCAGCTCCGAAACAAGGCCATTTCTTTTATACAAGACTTGAATAGAAATGTTGTCACAAAGGAGGAAAAGTGTTATGGGAATAGGATTACAGTGAGTAAACTAGTTTTGCTTTAAATGGAATGTTTGGAAAAATAAAGCACTTCTAAATATTCTTAATTGGAGATAAAATTAAAAAGATCAAGATGTTTAAGGCAAAAGAATACTTCCAAAGTGCTCCCCATTTGTTAGTACAAAGAGAAGTACTTTAAAGATTACATTTGCAACATTTAATACATTTATTTCACTACATTTATTTGGTTTGCTGGAGAACCTTTGTTTTCTGAAATCTCATCCAGCAGTTTTTTCCAGACTATGGTAGCAAGATGTCTTGCATGTAGCTTGAGAACTAGCTAGGACTTTACCGGGTCTGTAAAATTGATTTATTAACCATTACATGTTCCAAGTGGCACAAAAGCAAGTGGCCTACGTGCATATAAATTCCAAAAAAGAGCTGTTCTTGAAAGGGGATATAAAGGAGATCTAGGAAATCCTAGATATTTTTAGTAAGGGAATACGTTTTTCATGTCGGGTCATTAACTATCTGATAAATTAGAGAATCCACGTTGGTGTCAGACAGGAATAAAGTTTGACACGTGAGCTCGTGTACAGTATCATTCGTCTCACCTGCCGTATGCTCTGGCCCACGTATTCAATCACCATCTCATCAGCAGCTATCGGCTCCTCTGCAAACAATCCCCAGTCATGGATGCGACTCCTGCTGAAGCGCAGCCTCTTCTTACGGAACTGAATTCAACAACACAGCAAATGTGCACTTGAAATTCATAATAATAAATAAACTAGCCATGTATATGTGTCAGCATATCCCGGGAACAGTGAGGAGGGAATACACCCTGGATGGAAACCAGTCCAGTGTATTGTGTAAAAAATAAGCAATTGTTATATTCATGATGAGATTTGTAGTAGAGGGCTCAGAGTTTTGAGGTGTGAGTCGCACCTTCAGTTGGTTAAACTTGAGCAGGTCGCTGTCACAGCTGAAGGAGGAGAGCAGGCGCCGTTGTTCAGCTCGGAAATCTGATCCGGAACGGGATGACGAGGGAAGCTGAGCTGGAGCGTTCTTATACTACATGGATATAAAAATCATAAAATGAATCAAAGTCACAGTTTTGAAAATGTAATATTTGTTCTAAAGATGTATGGTATAGGTTTAATTAATTTCTATTTTATTTACATACATTACAGTAGTTTGTGTAAAATGATTACGTTTTGCTGGTATTATTAAAGGATTTTTTTTCTCCATCTGTCCATCTATACGTTTCTTTTGTTAGTGCAAAGAGAAACTTTGGATGCCTTCAGTAATTTCACAAATTGCCTTCACTCACGACTCCCACCTGAGTGTCTGCAGTCAGTTCTCCCGAGGCAGCGTGTGTGTGTCGGAGGTAGTGCAGTTTATCCCCCTTGCTGATGATGTAAAATCCCTCTGTGCGTGCAGACCCTGTCATGTGATAGCGAACACCACCTGGCAATTTTGGTGGCCATTCCAGAGGAACGCTGCTCGGTGAGGTGAAGTCAAGGAACACACATTATGGCTGTCAAATTGCTTACGAATACTGCTTTTGAATTTCAGTCACTAAAAGAAAATGCATTTGAATATGAACAAGCCTTTAATTTTATACATAGGCCTTTAAAGCCTAGAAAATCACAAAGAGGTGATAACAAAATTGTATCATTCAGAAGCCACTTTATAAATTAAAGCTACTCAAAATGAATGAATGTATGTATGTGTGTGTGTGTGTGTGTGTGTGTGTGTGTGTTTGTTGCCTTTGTCCAGGTTCTATTCCTACTTTGCTCCAACTGGCCCTGAGCATAATTTAATTTAAACAATAATTTAACATTTCAGATTCTTTTTTAAAAATTTCTTTGTCCATGTGCAGGATCCATGTTAATATCTGCGCCGTCCAACACACTTAAACCAACTCCCAAACGGCTTGCTACTATTCACAATATATTCCCACTACATAGAGTATAACATAATGGCTATGGGTATTTATTCCCAATAAAATACCATTGAGATTCTGACACAGAAAAAAATAACACAAAGTTATAATAACTTCTACTGAAAATAAACAGTTGTATGTAATATTTGTTCATGTAAGAGGCTGCGCTACACCACCGGCAGCCAGCAGAGAGCAGCAGCTGCGCACAGTGAGAGTAGCAGTGCAAGAGAACTCAGTTGCCCAGAATTCTCTGGCTTGATTAACCTGGATTGCCTGCACCTGCCAGGCAAGCTACTTAAGGCCAGGCTTGAACGCAGCCTTTTGTCACACCTTTGTAGAGGGGTGACTGGTACAGTATGTCAGAGCTTTGCCTGTTGTAAGAGGGAAAGGAAAAAGAAAAGGCAGATGAGAATAAAAAAAGAATTAGAATAGAAACTGAAAAGAAAGGCAGAAAGAAAGTGGAGGAAACAAGGTATAAGAGAGATTTAAGGTATGGCCAGGAAAATAAAAAAGAGACTAAGACAAAGATACAAGACACAGATGAAAAGAAGAGAGAACTAACAGTATCTCTGGAAATATACATATATGATTCCTTTGTTACCGCATTTTTGGTGTCTCCTTTGTTTTTTCCCACCTTTTTCCTGACTGTGCATTGTCTCTGAGCATGGAGATTTCCGGGTCAAGCCTTGCACGGGGCTGTTTTTCAACATGCACAAAACACACCCAAACCCTTGCCTAAACCTTCATCTTCCCTATATATAAACCCTGCTTGCCCATTTATTTATAAGCAAGCAGTCGTTTTCACTCTGCAGTTGGGGCCACACTGAACTGTCCCATAACAGTTCATGTTGTACATAATTATAAAAATGATAGTTTAAAAAAATGTGAAAATCAACTGCCTTAAATGACTAGCAGGTCAATTTTAGTTCATTTAGTTTAATATGTTTCTAAAATATAGAATACAGGATCTTAAATATTGAAATGTGGATAATTGTTGACCTCAAATAGTATTTAACTAGTAAAATTCATTTTGACAGCTCAGTCACATTCTCACAAACCCTGTTGTGAACAGAAGCAAAAGACGCACAGCTAGATAGTCTAGGTAAGGATATGAGGATGAGGAACCCAGTGTGTGCTTCTGAGCCAGTCGAAGGTGTTGTTTTGCAGCAGCATCCTCTCATATGTGGCCTTCAGGTGGCCAATCTCCTCCATGTTCACTCCTTTAGTCCAGACAGCATCGATCAGCAGCCTTTCTCTCCGTCTGGACCGAGGGGCAAACAAAGAAGTGTGAGGCCACGACTTTCTCCTTCTCCATGGGTACAGTGGTTTGGGGAGTCTCTGGCTCTCCAGTGGCCCCTGGTGAAGCCTGTTTTCTAATCGGTTCTCGAGTCCTTGCAGTGGCTTTTTGGCCTGAGCTGCCAATTCCATGCTCAAATCTGGAGCTGAATCACACGATGATTTAGTGAATGAACTTCTCACAGGCATGTGTTGAAAATCATCCGTGTTTCGTCTGTTTCTCTGTGAGAGGATCATTCTCCTTTTACGCTGCATCCGTTCTCTTCTCTTTCTGAGATGTGCAACATCAAAACCTGCCAGCTGATTTGTAGAGAAACTCAAATCTCTTGTCTGTGAACTTGAGGAATCAGAGAAGTAAGAAGAGGAGCTGGTGCTGTGGACGTGAATTTGGTGCAAATAGCGTGGACGCCGACCTTGCCAGTGCTCCCTCTGCTGAAAATTGGCCTCGCTGTCCTCAGAAAGAGGTGAGGACGGATCCGTGTCTCGTCCTGGAGTTCTGGGAACCCCGCTTCCTGTGTGAGGTGATACTGACAGAAAGGAAGGAGAGAACGGGCTGTGCATTGCCATCCTGAGTACTGCGTCTTGCGTAATTGCTGCTGTATGATGTCTCTGCTCCTCTCTGTTATTCCTGCCTGGAGTTTTAGGAGTTTCCTCATAGGCAGGATAAGAGGATGGGAGAGGAGGAGGAGACAAGTACAGTGGAGGAGATGGGGAAAGATGGAAGCCTGTGGGAGAAGGTGGAAGAGGGAGAGGAGTAGTAGGAGCTGGGGATAAAACTAGAGTTTCAGTCTCTGTTTCAAAACCTCCTCCAGGAGTACAGGGCAGTTCCACGTCGTCGGCAGCAGGGGGCGCTAACCCGTGCCTGAGCTCGAGCTCGGGCTCGCTTTCTGACAGCGACCCTGTTGGTGTGGGGGGTCTGAGGTTCCCAGAATCCTCCAGTAATTCATTTGTGTAACCCGGCTCCTCCAGGTCTGTCTCCAACCCCTCATCTGTGAATATTAAAAAGAAATGCATTAACTATGGTGAAATATTTCACAGCTTAAGATTGTAATTTAACCTGATGGCCAAATTTGTTTTTAAATATCAGTATATCTTAATATCAACTCAATTATTAACAATATAAAGTCACATGTTTAAAAACAACGCATTTCTAAAAATTTATTTCTCCTTTTTACTGTCAGGTCAAATGATCCAGAACATCTCTGGATATACAAAATAAATATAATCATAAATATGATTAAAATGTTGGTTTATGTTTACAGAAACAAGTTTCATGTTGGTTCATGGTGTTATCATAGTGTTAGTCGTGTGCATCATACCGGAGGAGAGCTCTCTATAAGCTGGCGATGGCGGACGCTGCAGCTCCGGCTCGTGGGCTGAAGAAAGCAGAGCAGGGTCAGACAGCTCGAGTTTGTTAGATAAGTGCTGTGTGACTGGATCCTGGCAGCCATAGCTGTGCAGAAACACTTGTACTCGCAGCTCTTCCTGTGGATCAGTGCCTGCAAAGGATATAAATAAATGTAACAAATAAATCACACACTGCATATCTGAACTGAGACCTGCTGTGACTCTTCATATACAGTGTAACACCTAATAATGGGTGTGTGTATGGCTAATAACAGAGTAAGCCCAGTTATTATTGATTAATAATAAGATTCCTCAGTCATAGGTCGCTGTTAAACACAATGTCCATTCTCAATTTGTTGATTTAATCAAATTGCTACAGAATCATAATGTAATCATTATGTTCAGTGCAATGGTAACATGCTATAGATGTAGTTTTTTCAGTAAGGAATACAACATTTGGGGCATGTGTTTAAAGGAAAATAATCAACGGCAAGGTCCTGAAACTGCCCCAAAGTTGACTATTTTCCTGTACCAGCAAGTGTTATATTCCTCTTGTACCACATCAATTTGCCAATACTAACAATATTTTATTTATTAAAGAACATCATATCATACTTTAATCTGTTTACAGTTACGTTTAATGGTGTGGAACGTCTGCAATACAATATAGTTCCTGTTATCATTTACATTATAGCAGCTAGAAACATGTCATTCATGTGTCACTTTCTTTTGATGTTATTAAGAAAATGCTCTGAGAAAACAAAGCATAAACTCTTCTGTCCTGAAGACTCTCGTCTGTGGTGGTTCACATTCTACAGTACATTTCATCCATAAGTTCATCCACTTAACTTCCAGTTTTCTGTTATTATTCTGCCATTAAATTTTTGGAGGCAGGGCCTTGGCTGATGTAAATGCCACCACCAAGTAGCCAATTTTTAGTGCAGTACTAGGTCAGGCATGCTTGCCATCTTGCACTTAATAATACCTAAATGTGCTAAAACAAATTCCAGCAATTCCAGTTGTCCAAGATGGCCACCTCTAGATTGTTACAGCATTCAGCTTAGTTCATGTTTATTTCATGTTTATAGATAATTAAAAAACACTGTTTCCTAAAGTGTCCTTAACCTTTGGATTTCTCCTGAGGCAGATATTTACAGAGAAGATTATGGGTACAGTATACTTCCAATATTTGTTAGTTACATGTTACATTAGCCTTATAACTCCAGTACAAAACTAAAAAGCAGAAAAAAAAAACTTCAGACACCAAACAAGTCTTGGCTGGTTGACAACATTTGGTGAACAGAGAACACTGCACTGTGTAAATTAGATGTTTTTGCCATCGGTGAACGGTGAATTTGATTTTCTCACCTAGCAGTGTGTCGTCTGGGTCGCCATCATTAGACAGTGGAGCAGACGGAGTCAGAGGTGGGTCGAGCTCGTCTTCCCAGGAGTTCACAGAAGAGCGAGCAGGTGTGCGAGATACATATTCTTCAACATCTTCATCTGATGAGATCCAAATCTCCTCCACTGCTTTCTCCTCTTCAGGAGCTTCAGATGACAGACTTTCTCCATCATCCTCATCGTCTTCCTCATACTCCTCACATTCAGAGGAGTAACGACTCTCATCAGAGGAGCTCAAGTCAGATCTTGAGGAGAGTATGGATTCATAATCCACGACGGAGGAGGATTCTGATGACGCTATGCTAATTACCTCTGAGGAACAATAAAACAAAATTTACTTCACATATAACTTCATGAACTTAACATGTAACATACTAATGACTTTTATTTTTTATTTAAAGTTGCTCTCCTGTCAGATAGAGCTGTGTTAATGCTAGCTAGTTAATTATTAATTACTACATGTTAACTACTACTACATTATTTACTACTACATTCAACACAAACTACAATTCTTACATATGTTTGTGCAATAGCTATTTGTTACCTTTGTCTGAGTGAGTTTCATCCTCTCTCACAGCTGAAAGCCTCCCTTCTCCCTTCACAGCTGAAAACCTCCCCTCTTTTCTGTCACCTTCTTCTTCTCCCTCGTCATCATCCTCCTACCAGGACAAGAAATACAATTTGTATGATTGCAGTTATCTGACGAAATAAAAACTCTTACCTCAGCTAGGTTATACCTGATCAGAATTTGAAATCTTTGCTTGATCTCTCTCTTCTTGTTCAGAAACCAACTCCTCCATATTCCCAGAGATCTCCTCCTCCTCCTCCTCCTCCTGTTCCTCGTCATCATCACTGTCCAGCTCCAGAGGTCTGGCATGACGCCGTTTCACCACAGGGACTCCCTGTTCCTTTTGGGGCTCGTCCACTTCTTCATCCTGCATGTGTGTCTCCCGCCCTGCTTCTGAACATGGCAACAATTCACACTCATCAGAAGATAACAAGATAAAACTCAGACAAGTTTGTGATAGAACTAAAGAAATCAGGATTTGTAAATTTCTAACAATGCTGATGAGAGATGATATTTCTAAAATTAACTGGTACAACTTTATAACAGGATTTAATCAAATTATAAATAATTAAATTATTGATAATTTAATTGTTTTCCTATATTACTGTATTATTGCACACAATACTGTACTTAGAGTACTGACCTGCTTCCTCTGAGAGTGTGTGACCAGGCGTAGAGGAGGGACATGACTTTTTAGCCTCCACAGGGTCCTCACCAGATGGATCCTTCCGTTTCACCTAAATATAATAATAATAGCAATAATGATACCAGAGATCATCTTAAATAGATATGCAGCAACCCAAAACACAGTACAGCCATACACATGTGTGCACACTACCACCATCACCACAAAAAGCACAGCTAATAAGCTGATGGCAGCAGAATCCTGAGATTTTAGATGGTTTTTGCTAAACTTTCACTTTTCCCCCATGGTTAACTCAAAATCACTCCATGTCATATTTCTTTTCAGCAAAAACTTAGCAATAAAGTGGATTAACCCTTCTTATCGATTATATGAACTTGAGCCACCAGCAGCTATTGAAAAACTATTGAAGTAAAAATGTATTTTGTGGGAACAGATTTCTTCATTGGTGTTAATACTTCCTGGTGCTGAAAACACTTTTTTCTCATCCATTTTTCCCATTTGCTTCTCAGATTATTGCAAGCACTTACTGTATATTTAGTCTGTGTCCCAATTGCATACAACTATATAAATTAGATGGTCAAAATAGTGCACTATTTATGTTACTATGCTGTTTGGATGTTCAACATATATATACAAAGGGTGTCTTTTTAGTCTTGTGTGCTGGTGTATTATTAGTTTAAACGGAAGTGTGTATGATTGGTGGTACCTTAAATGAAGGCAGTTTGAGGGCAGAGCGGAGGCCCAAACCCAGTCCTGTGCCTAATATTGTGCCCTCTGACCCCATACTCTCCACAGTCTGCCATGGCTCGAAAACCTTAAGCTTCACAGGTCCTTTCTCTTTACTCTCTCCAGATTTCAAAGGAACCACCGATATCTGTGGGCATACAACGGAGAGAGGAAAATATATCTTCACTTTTAAGACAAATATCAATGATTTAAAACATACATTTCACAAGTTGAAGAAACTAATAGGAAAGGCACATAGTTATTAGAGAGGGGAATGTATAACTACAAACTATAGAAAATTAATCATCATCTTCTGACCATTCAGAATCAAGAATTCGACAGTGTTGCGGTAATATACATATTTTACCTTAGCTGAGTGTTCCCTCTCATCCCACCATTGATCAAATGCTGCAAAGGCAACACCTTCAATCATCCTGCGAAGAATGTCTTTTTTCACTATGGCCCTGAGTTCTGCAGCTACAGCAGCCATCACTCCATCCACCGTGGCCTTGTGGAGCGACTCACTCACAGGTAAGTAGCCCGGAGGCGGCACCGAGGGGTCAAACACAGGCAGGAGTGCGGGTGGCCACGGTGCTCTGTAGCCAGGGAGAGCAGCTGAATTAAAAGTCGGACATGGTGCCTGTCTGACTCCATCCAAACCTGGAAAGGGTGTCGGGGGAGGAAGGATGGCAAAAGGAGGTGGGAAAACAGTGTGGGATTTCCCCTGGGTTATTCTGGTCGGGATAGGAAGAGGTGCAGAAGGAGGAGGTGCAGGAGGGTTAGTCCACCTTGGGGGCCTGTTCACTTGTCCCATGGGGAGCTTCGGTGGCAGGCAGAAAGGTGCTGGAGATCCAGAGAAGTTAGGAGGAGGAGAAGTGATTCGAATTGGTACAGGGGGCAGTAAGGGAGGGGAAGGTCCACACATAGGAGGCAAAACTGGGGGTGGTAGTGTAGGAAAGCGAGGTGGAGGTGGAGGCAGGAGAACAGGAGGAGGAGGCACTGGGAATACAGGAGGAGCAGGTGAAGAGCAGGTCCCAGGTCCAGTGGGCTCCTCTGAAGTTTCTCCTTCTCTTAGGGACAGCTTATTCTGTAAGAGATATAAAAACATTCTCTTGTAAACAATGTATCAACATATGCCAAGACACACTTGGAGACTCCTGGAGAATAAGGGATAACAGGATAACACCATGGAATTTTCAGCTCTTTCAGATTCTTTCATGCGGAAAGATTAATGTTTAGTACCATTCCACTCTGGGCTGTCACTGTAACCATAATCATATTAAACCTTTAATAATAAGTTGTTTTGGTAATCTTCTGTATTTTTTTTAACTGAGACAAATATTCAGCAACAAGTAACAAATACAGGTGGGACAAAAAATCTCATGGTTGAGTTACTTCTCAAATGTCCAATTGGCTTCTTAAGAGTAAGAACCTCAAGCCAACCGTGGAGTAGGATGAAAAAGTAACAAAAACTGTTTTGAATCATTGTGCATTATAGTGATGACCTTTTATACGTAATGACCTTTTCTGCCTAATAACACCAAAATAGCAGTAATTTACCATGCTATTGTCGTGAAAGCCCCAGTTCCATTTTTTAGTAAAACTTTTAAAGCAGGCAACACTGACAAGCACATATGGGATAGAACCATGAAGGAGTTTTTACCGTAGAAGGTTGCTGAGCTGGGCATATCGTTGAACAGAAGGTTGAAATGACGGGTATCTTGGACAGATGCTCGTTACTTGGTTGAGGTTCCTCTCCTTCCTCTGCTGAGTCTGGCAGTGGAAAAGGACTCACATCTTCAAAACCCAATGTAAATGAAGTTTGCTGTGTGGAGCTACAGTGACTGGGAGATGCAGGGAAATTCAGGGTACGTGAGGCATCAGGGGATTGAGGAGAAGAGGGACCAGGTTTGGAGGACAGTTGAGGAATGTTTGCGGAAACCCAATCTTCTGAGTTTGAATTCTCCACATTCTCTTCTAAATCTGGACTCTGAGTGCCCAGGAGCATCTTGATACGAGAATCCAGGCTGCTTGGCACTGGTTCTGGATGAAGTGACTCTGTCGAGGGGCTTCTCTCTGGCTCAGGGGAGACACACCGTTCTGGGGTTTTTATCACAGCTGTGTCCTGCTGCTGTACCTCAGGCACGTGAGGAGGAGAGTTAAAGATGTTATGAGGTGTTTTTTGAGGAACATCCAAAGTTTTCCCCAATGGCTGTGAGCACAATGTTTGTATTTGACGCAAGTTACCCCTCTGGGATACTGGCTGACTTGGTTCCTTGTCCATATTTCCTATAGGTGCTTCCATGGCTGTTTGCCCTGTAGGTTTATTTGTGCTACTACTACATTGGATAAGAGGTGCCAGAGAATTATCTAGCTGTGTCTGAGCAGCTGAAGGTCCTTGAAATGTAACTAAAGGCACTAGATTGGTTGTGCATCCCGAGCGATAGTGTGATCTGTTGAATCCAGGTCTGTGCACGTAGCGATGCTCCGGCCTACGGTTATATGCGTTTTGGTATTTAGTGCCCCACGCACGATCCCTGTGCCCACCTCGAGGAGCCCTGCCGACTTTGTGGGACTGGCCTCCTGATACCATGTGCCCTTTAGAGGTCCAGGACATTTGAGTAATGCTAATTAAAGATCCCTGTCTCGTATTTGGCGTTGGTGGCGTTAGCTGGACCAGGTGAGGATTGTGATAGGTGTGTTGGGATTCAGAGGTGATGAATGGAGTCGAATGTGGGATGTTTTTTGAAGCGTGTGTGTCAGTGTGTGTATCTGTTGTGTTTGTAAGACCCTCGCAGTGCGGCGGGGTTCCCGGGTTACTATGAGACATAGGCGAGCCGTGTGGAGTATCCTGCCAGAAACTACATGGAGTGTCCTGATGCATGCTGGAATAGGCTGTGTCCATGGACATAGGGGTGGAGCAATCAAATGGGGTGGAGCCAAGGAGTGCAGAAGATGAAGACAGCAACCCGTGAGATAAGCGCTTTACCGGGTCATACTCCTGTATAGAATAAAGCAAAAGATCATAGTTGAAAAGCTCCAACAATTAATTAGTTAACAGAGAGTATGAACTCATTAAACTTGCATTCAAAGTGGCAGTGACACAAAATTCCTTTTCAGTGAAATCTTGCAAAGTGGGTGGGGTCGAGTGACGTATTAAAGTCGTGCATAGTTTAATTTTATGCAAATGAGAAGCAAAGGATGTGGTTACGGCTAATGAGAGTGAAGGGTCAACAGTGGGACTAAGGATGCTCAATTTCTTAATTTCTTTGGTGCAGAAATTCATTCCTAATCACAATGGAGGAAAACCAGGGGTATTTTGGTCTTAGCCAATTCCCAACCAGTAGCTATTTCCCCTAACATGCGACAGCTAACAACCGGGGTGGGTGAAGGCTAACACATAAGACTCTCCGGATTATAAGATGTGTCCCTTAATTCTGTCTACCTAATCATTAAAGTAAGACACATCACCACACTTTGTATGTTTTGCATTTATGTTCCAGCCATTTTTGACAGAACTCGTCACTGCTAGATAACCATGCATGTCAAACTCACACTGTGGGAGTCAGAGCTGTAGGTGGGTGACTGTGGTCCCCAGGCCTCTTCCCCTAAAGGAAGAGTAAAGGGTGTATATAGCCCACTGACAAGCAGCTGGAAATATTGCATCCTCTTCTCTCCTGGAAGCAGAGATTGTGGTAGAATTATATTATTATAACACCATCTCAGGCTGCATAGCTAAAAATGAAATCAATGAACTATATTATCATCTGTATCACCTCTATAGTACTTCACCTTCAAATTTTGGGCCACACTTCCTACCTGAGTCTGATGGTTATTTTCATTATACACACAATTGTATAGAATGTCTTTGTATGCTGTAGCATTACAGTTTCCCTTCATTGGACCTAAGAGGCCCAAACCTGTTCCAGCATGACAATGCCACTGTGCACAAAGTGAGCTCCATGAAGACATTTGGGATTAACTGGAATGCTGACTGAACCCCAGGCCTCCTCACCCAACATCAGTGCCTGACCTCACTAATGCTCTTGCGGCTGAACGGGCAATTCCCCACTGCTGCACTCCAGAAACTAGTGGAAATCCTTCCCAGAAGAGTGGAGGTTATTATAACAGCAAATGGGGACTAAATCTAGAATGGGATGTTCAAAAAGCACATATGGGTGTGATGGTCAGGTGTCCACAAACTTTTGGCCATATAGTGTAGATACGCACTGTCCTTTTGTCAGAAACCACATATAATTCTATTTAAGATACTCAACAACTTGTCATTTTAAGCTGTGTGTGACGTTTGAGGCATACAATTTACGTGATGGTAACCTGGTAGCTGGTAATGGTTTCCTTTACTTTGCTACACACCACTCAGAGCTCCAAAGCAAACCTAAAGAAGCAAACTTTGGATGCCAAAAGTGTTTTGGCTGTCAAGAAAATTGTGAAAATGTAATTTTTGGCTAAGATTTTCCTTTAAAAATCTGAACCTGAGAGACTGAGGAGTGTAAGAACGGTTGTCTTACCCCTTGGGTCCAACTCCACGTGAATGCGGTTTCCCATAACTGAAGTACTGTGAAGTTTTTGCACCACGTCATTGGCCCCTCGGACAGTTTCAAAAATGACTTTGGCTATCCCTAAATGTTTCTTATTCTTGGGATTGAACAAAACCTCCACCTCTTGGACCTCTCCGAACTTTCGGCACATGTCCGTTAAGAACCCGGCCTTGATGTTGTCATTCAGCCTGGCGAATGTCACCTCCTTTGGTGGGCCAACGTAATTCTCATCAATCTAAAAAAAAAGAAGTACTGGTGAATTGGTCATTCATTCTCATTTATTATTAATAAACCAATAATAAACCAGTGATGACCCAGAAAATGGTGCAAATTTCCTGCTACAACCTTGAACCTGGGGACTGGAAGTTTTGTCTCTTTAAACTTGGTCCAAAAGCGAGCAATTCTGGGGTCTCTGACTTCTGGCGGGTGAATTCCAGGATTCTGTGGAAAATAGTGCACGTTATTTTCAGATATTATTTCACTGAGTTGCTCTGGCTTGTGCATTGGATTTTTTTAAATTCACTGTAGGTGACAAATATCAAATGTAATTAAGAAAACTAAAATGCGTATTAAATATGACTATGGGAAATTCCATACAAATATCAACGTTACAATGGAAAAAATGTGAACACAAATTTAGGTGTACATTTAAGTACTCTGGTTGAATTTTCAAGGATATTATAAAATTTTGGTTGGTCTTACACATAACAGTATATTTTAGCATAGAAATCATATTCTTTTACTGTAAATAAATATTTCAGACATGTCGTAACCCTAACACCAGATTATTAACATATTTACATTTACATAAACACATACACAAACTATATTTAATCTTACTTCACTAATTTGCTCTGTTTTCTCCAAAAGTCTTTAAATTTCAGAGCTTGTGTATTTTCCTATAACAGCATGTCCCCAAGTGTCTTATTCATCTCATACATACAGTTTTTTTTAAGGAAACCACACACCATATTTTTTATCCATTTAAAGTTACATTCAACACTGTACAACATCTGCAAAACAAGTTCATTTCTGTTATCACTTAAATATAAATAGCCGTTCTGACACTGGAGACTCCTTCCATAAATGTTAAATAATCATCAGAAAACTTCACCTTGTCAACAATTACACACATTGTTCTTTGTTATATAACGTGTTTTTAATTCGTTTATTGTTACACGTAGAGACTGCCATACAACTCCATGCGAATTAGCTGTTACTACAGAGACCATAACTTATTCAAACAAGTGCATTAAAATAAACAGTGATTTGCCTTGTAATTAATCAACATCTCCTAACCAATCCCGATTTGAGAATTCAACAGCATTTTGGTATAACAATTAATAGCTTAGTTTTGAATATTGGTTTATGTGCTGACATGGTCACATGACCTTTTGCTAGGCAGTGAGGTATTTTGCAAGTCAATGACTTTAAGTGTGACATCCATCACATGTGGAACTTTTTTGAGCTAAAGTAAAAATAACTTGCATTAGTAATATTAAGAAAAGCAAGTATTGAATCAATATCAAATTGAGCAGCATTTTATTTAAACGAATGTTATTTAAGTAGGAGTTTACCCTCGTTAAAACGGGTTAAAATGAATTTCTGAAATAATTAGAAAATATTAGTTTTAAAACAATTAATCACTGATCATTTGAGAGAACCAACCATTTTACCAGCAACTGCAGCAAGTTGAATTAAAGCTACACTGTAACAGACTCTGCCATAACAGACAATGTACAATTTGATGTTGTATGGTAAAATATGTTCTCAAACCCAGAGGAAAAATTCTTCAGGGTTATTATTATTAGGCCAGGACTTAAACCAGTAAAGTTGCTTCTTAAAGGTTCATCACCAGAGAGTCATCACTGGCTCCATGTCTGTGGAAAAACAGCAACGCTTGTGAACTACGTAGCAGTGTAGTTGCTCTTAGCCTTCATACACAATTAAGAATACAGAATTAAAAGTTTGACTGAGTGCTTTGTGACAGTTGGTGGAAACTCAGCCTTGCGTCACTCATATCACAGTCAACCAGTGTTTAGATTAGATTTGCCTAAGTCATTTACGACACCACCACCTGTCAAATGAATAAATGGAAATGGAAATACCTCGTCCCATGGCCTTCTGCTGTATGGATGAATTAAAGCATAAGCGTAACGATGCGGTTTAGCACCTGAGGGATGTCATGGTTCAGGGATGCTCAGGTAATTTCCTGCTTTCCCTCAGGGTTATTCTCATTGGAAAAACAGCGTATATGGCATGGATTTGGAAATGAAATTGATGGTGATGGTGTGCAGTGAATGGATTTGATTGTTGAGCTCAGCTTGACGTTTATGGCCTCTGTATTTTCATCTATTTGCAATGGCCATATTAATATTTCAGTGTTTTCAAAGCCCTGATGGTCAGGAAGCTCTAGAAACAGCTGCATTCTTGCAAACAGCCTTAATAAGCCATCTACTAGGAACATCACTTAAAACTCACAGGTGCGCTGAAATGCAGTCCATCATAGCGGTACAGCTTTTCTTTTCCACCATCCAACACTGGATCAACAAGCAGTTTGTAGCTGCTCCAGTTTGGTGCTCTTTCCACTTCAGATTCAACACATTCTGTATTTGGGGGGAAAAAAAGGTTACTGAAATGTTTTACTCAAGATATTCACTTTGATGCTGATCGATAAGACAAGAGATGACTTGATAGTATTACTATTACTACAACAGTTATTAACTATTAACACAATCAATATTACAAGATGATGTCATGTTAAAAAATCTTTTTTATTTCTTTAGTAAAATAGTATTTAATAAATAGGATTGTCTGAATTCAGCTGTAAGCTGATAGCCGTAACACCTTAAATATGTTCTTTGTGATGACAGATCATACAGGAGGTGGACAAAATAACAGAAAACTGTAATAATATTTTATCTGGGCTACCCTTTGCCTCCAAAGCAGATTTAATCCTTCTTGGAAAGACAGAGGTGGAAAAATCAGTAGCCCAGAAACCTGGGACAAACACTTTTCATGTCCGGGGTATTCGTGATTTTATTTGTAGCTGCCTGACGGACAAGTCAACAACCAAAACAAAACTTTTCTTTTAGTGTGTAGCTATGGTTAACAATAATGTACTTCATGGTGGTGTTCGAAGCAACAAGTGGTAGAACTGTTCTGGTCTCCATTAGCATTTAAATACTTGGTTAACACATAGCATATAACTTGATATTTGTGATGCTCTGATGTGCATGAATGTAATTTTGTTTCCTTTGTCCATTCAAACAGAGATAATTATCAGCTAACCAGTGTACATGCTGCTAAATCTCAATACACTAACCAAAACTCCAAATACAGGACATTTCACTGTTCAACTTTGGTGGAGCAAATATTAGTCTTATTAATTAAAATGTATTAGGTGACCAGTCAATTTCTGCTCTTGGAACATCCATCCATCCATCCATCCTTTCTCTGTACGGGTCAGGGGGAGCCTGGAGCCTATCCCAGAGGACTTGGGGCACAAGGCGGGGGACACCCTGGACGGGATGCCAGCCCATCGCAGGCACAATCATACACACATTCACTCACTACGGGCAATTTAGAGATACCTACAACGCATGTCTTTGGACTGGAGGAGGAAACCGGAGTACCTGAAGGAAACCCCCGAGCTCTTAAATTAGGAGTCAAGTGGACTCTTGAGTGGCCTGTAATATTTTACTATATATATATATATATATATATATATATGTATATGTATATATATATGTGTGTATATATATATATATATATATATATATATATATATATATATACACAATATAACAACTTTTTTGAGTGCCTGAAGAAAGCTAAAGGATAAGAAATTAGCAAGCAGTGCTAGCAGGTTTGCAAAACTAGATTAAAAAAAAAAAACACTGCAAAACATGATTATACGAATATTATAAAAAGCATCTCCTCCAAACTTTTGATATTACTAGCCTTGTATTATGGTGTATTCTTGATGTATCTCTCCAACCTTATACTAATATTTTATCCTACTATTAGACTAAATATGAAACAGTTATGAGACACTAATAAAGGTGTAAACCTTAAGGCCTGGTAAAAATGGCCGACACCATTAACACCTTACAAGATGCAGCTATTCACTGCAGAATAAACTGTTGGTTTGATAATAAACTAAAGAATGTACACTGTAAATTAAACTCTATATCTATTATCCGTGTAACAGTATATTAAAAAAGTAATAATAACCCATCTTTAGACGACATTTAAGCGGAAGAGAGACGGTAAACATGCTGAATGGAGTGGTCCAGGCCCGCGGCGGAATCACAGCATCCCTTACCGTTATCTCCCTCCTTCTCGCCGCTGTCGCTCATCATTTGCACTCATTGTACACTGTTATTAACAGCCGCTTCGCGTTCAGATGAAACTCTTCCCCTTACAAACACACAGATAAACGGCTCGTGTCGCTGTTTTTGAGCTCATTGTTGCGACTTCTGCTTTCTCCCGAGGGATAAACCTGCATCACAACAAGTGGGAGTCACCTGGCGCCCCGCCTTACAGGTGCTTCACCCTGCCTTTACGCTGCATCCGGTGTTGCCAGATTGGGACTGATCCCTTCTAACACTGTATAATGTAATACAGGAAATTATTGTTTGAGTTGAACAGAATTATGAGTTTTAAATATATAGAGTTTTAAATATATATATATATATATATATATATATATATATATATATATATATAAACATTTAAACTGATTTTAAACCGTTGCTACAATACCAGCCAATACCAGGCAAGAGAGCCGCATCCAATTAATCAATCTGGCGACCACAAAAAAAAAAAGTGCATACGTCACGACATTTTGTAGTGTTCTGACCAATCATATGAATCGAAAGGCGGAAGTTCGGGGACGATTATAAACTTGGAGATGCTAATTAGCCTCTTACTTAAAAAACAAACAAACAAAAAAAGACAAAAATAAAAAAAAAGAATGCAAAGATTTAGAGGAGTCTTTTATTTATTAAGCAGTTTTTTTGTATTGTTTTGACACCTTATCCCAGCTATTAACAAGCTAACACCTTGACTAATTTTAGCGAACCAGCTACCTAGATACCCGTAGCCTAGGTAACAGCGACCGTTGCTTGGCAACAGGCAGACGCGCAGTCAGAAGCAAGTCTTAAAATCTACAGAAGTAGAAAAAGTTTTCTTTTTAATTATCAGTATTTATTTTTTTGTTGTTAAAATGTGAAACAGCAAGTAAAATACTGATGCTTTAGAAGGACAACCAATTTGGATTACATAAGATTTTTTTTTAAAGTGAAAAAAAAAACTTTATTGTCATTGTACATATACATAATTTATTAAAACAATCTCTGAGATGGTGAAGATGCTCAAGGACCAAACTAAAACAAAAGTGCTTTGTTTGTGGTTTGTAATATCAGGATTACAAAGACCAATATTGATAATAATTCCCAAGCAATATTGTGAAGCCCTAGTACAGATGTTGCAGAAGTAAATTTCCACCAAGTGACTGGATGCAAGTGCAAGACAGCTGAAGGAAGAAAAGATGGAACTAAACAAAATAGTTGTACTATGGTTTAGTGCAAATCTTGTTGGCCAAATTTATGCTTAAATCTATTACTGATTAAAAAAAAATTAACAAGCACATAATACCAAATGAAATTTAAGGTAGTGTACATGATTCCACTTAAAGTTATATGCTACTCATTAAAAAAGTAAAAAGTATATATCTAAAAAATATAATTGAATACAAAATTCATTTTCAACTTCGTACACAGGATATATACTGCAGTGTCCCATACGTTCTTGTCCTACATTTCACAGGTCTACTGCTCCGTGGCTGAAATGTAAAAATGTAAAAACACACAAGGATGAATGTCAAAGTTTTAAACTGACAAATGTGTAAAAACCAAAATTAAAACTTTCTGTAAGTTAAACAAATGCGTGTGATGGGTTCTGTTACTGATTGGAATTTATTTTTATATTGCATTGTTTAAAAAACATGCTGTAAATTTTACAGTAATTTACTGACAACCTGGGTACTGTAAAGTTTACAGTAAACAACTGTAAAACATGTTAACAGTAAAGCACAGTAATATCTTCCGCAGTATCAAATAACACATAATCCAGTAGATTTGATCATTTGGCTGATGCAGGATACAACTGAGCTGAAGGTTTAGTGGGATTTAAACACACGACCTTCTGATTTGTAACTCAATGCTTTAACCTCTAAATATATAAATTCATTTTATAGTTATAGTTTATATATTCATTTAGTAGTTTTTATACTTGCAAATTGCACCTATTTTTGCCTATTTTTTTTTAAACTAGTGCTATTTTCCACCTAAATTTATGTACACTATCACATGTGCAGGCACTTTGCTCCGTTAGTTATGGAGAAACATGTATGCACAGTAGCTGGGGCAAACCTGAATTTTGTGTGTGTGTGTGTGTGTGTGTGTTATTAGAGCCAAGTTTACCTATTGTTAGATTTGAAGAAATCCCTGTTTAAAACATCATCTTGTCAGCTTGGTCCTGTATGACTGAAAATAACTATGCAGGAGCATTTCTAAGATGGCCGCCGAGTGGACAGACTATAAGGACTTTTTGTTTTATTACGCATTTTGGAAGCCTGGAGACAGATAATTAAATAGTAGACTGTGTATGTGTGCATGGTGGTGTCGGGTGCATGATCAAATTTCTTATTTCAAAGCCAAGATTTAAAATATTAGTGCTGTGTAAATGTTGATAATTCATGGTTTTATGTAACGTTGGCAAACACGAATGCAGCACTCACTCGAGGTAGCAGAGTAGTCCGTCTGAGAGGACGCTTGAGAAGCTAGAAGATAAAATGCAGGCAAAAGTCAGTTGTTACATTTTATAGCCTATAGAAGGCACTTTATAGTAATTCTGTGAAATGACCGTATTCATGATATCAGCGTTCTTACCTGCACGCCTTCTCTTCCATATAAGGAAGGCAGCTGTTGGTGCGATCACACACACAAATAGTACACTGATGGTGATGACAGTAATGTTTGGACCTGGTCTGTCGTCTGCGAGCAGCATTTCTGCAAGAAAATAAGGAGCTTTTACAGCATAGACTGATCTAATTAATGGGGAACTGACAGCCACTGAACAGAGCGAGGTTGTCGTACCCCAGTAGACATCCATCTTGTTGTCCTGGCTGAGGTGCATAGCCGTGCAGGTGTAGTTGTGTTTCTGTTGGAGCTCTTCCTCACTGATCTCCACAGTCTTCCTCATTTGATAGGTTCCATCTCCGTTGGGCAGAAGATCCTTCACAGTGACGAGGTGCTCGGGTATGCCCTGGCCGTCCTTCAGCAGGGTCATGTTAATGTGTCGTGGGTAAAAACCAGTGGCCAGGCAGGTCAGACGAGCCCCTCCGGAGCGCGAGTTGAGTTTCTTCATGAGTCTCACTCTGGGCTTCACTGGTATATGAGAGAAGAAGAAATCCTGATAATAATACATGTAATCTAATCTATATCCACCAAATATAAATACTGTATATGATACAAGATAATTGGACAAAATAAAACCACAGTAATGAAACTCACCACCTTTAAAAATTATATTTTTTCCTATTTTATGGATAAACTATTCCAAAGCTATTCCAATAACTACGTTAAGTTGGATGGGGGGAAAAAAGCCTAGATTAAACAAACACAGAATTCCTGAGAGTGAATTTACCTTTTCTCAGTACATAATTCCTCAAATCTTTAAGTAATATGTGTAAAGCTGCAGTGCATGTAGGTTGCAGAAAATTGAGGTAAAGTGCCTTGTGATATTCATACTTCAACGTGTCAAAGCCTATTGGCCATTTTACATCGGTGTGGAGCGAATGTTGGTGTATATTATAGTCCATCACAAATCCACTCAAGCCATTGAAAGCATCAATCATCTTCATTTGTCCTTGCACATTATTGCTCAGCAATTCACAACACTCCAGCCTTTGTTCCACATGGACACCTACGAAAAAAGAATTATTACACTGGCATATTTTTCCTAAGAGACATTACAATATTTTACAGGCTACACTTGTGTTTCATGATTAAGTTAAAACTGAGGAAACTGGTTTATATCAGTATACAGAGGCACAAAACAGATCATATATATTGACGTTATGTCACCTACCGTTAGAGCAGTTAAAGTGCTGCTTAAGAAGATGTGCTCGTTTCTGCATTTCTTTGTGCAGTGTTCCAAATATCAAATTAGAAAAATCTTGCTCTTCATCATTTATCATTCTGTCTACTCTCATAACTGTCTTTTGCTTATCTGAATCATAGTATGAGACTATTATATCATCCAGCATCATCAGGACGGTGAACTCGGGGAAAGGCGTCTCTCCTATGATGAACGTCGCCACCGAGCACAGCGAGTGGGAACCTGTGAGAACCAGAGATCAGGGCTGCGTTCAAATATTGTTTCTGACATGCACTCATTGACTTCTTCTTATCCCCCTATGTGCTCATACTTAGTTAGAGGAGAGTCCCAGTGAATTGGGTCAGTGTTAAGCTAAATTGACCCAGAATGCATTGAAATGAGCCTGTTAGTTAACACAATAACTAGTTAACAATTCTGTATACAGTATACTGAGGTTCCAGTAGAAACATTGATTATTTTCCTATAACAACATGCCTGGAAGTGTTTCATTCCTTACTTAACTGTTGGTTATTTTCAAAAGTATGTGATTTTTTTTTTTTTTTTTGCATCACATATTATCATTTTATGATGTTTCATTTAAACAGTACATATATTGAATGTGATAAATATAAATATAATATACACCAAACATTTAGGGTTCAGTGCTGTATGGAGTTTCATGAAAAGTTTGAGACTCTGAAAGTCACACAAGCAGAGTATTAAATAAAAAAATGTTAATTTAATTTTTTATATCATTTTTATCAATAAATATATCAATAAATCAATAAATATATCAATAAATCAATAAATTATTTTTTTAAATTTCACTTTCACTTGAAAGAGAACGTACCTGTGTTGGCAGATGATAAAACTGTGAGAAGGTTTAGTAAAATGTAAAGTCTCTTCATGTTGCCTGTGTGCTCAACACACTGTAAAGCTCTGCGAAAAAATGAAAATAGTCTTGTTTCATCTTTCCACAGTCGAACTCCTCCCTGAAGGTGCTGTTTTTTTGTTTTTTTTTCCCCACCACAAATGAGGAAGGTGCATCAGTGCAACATTCCAGGTCAAAATTCCCCAGGTTTAGTCTCTAGTCATGCCATAACACAGATAATACTGAAAATACAAAAAAAACAAAAAAAAAGTGTGATTCTTTACAATAGCATTTTCTTTACCATATTTTAAACACTGCCATTTCAGATGTTTAAGGTGTTGTGATGGATAGTCAAATTTTTACTTCAATGCCAACTAGATGCTAATGTCGATTATGATCTAAAATGGAATTTGGCCCGACAAACTGAGAACAGATCAGTTTCTGTTCAGGTCTAACAGGTTTAGTGGCATGATCAGGTTAAGCTGTTAACTTTAAAATCCAATGCAGTGGGTTAAGGTGGCAGCAAAAGGTGGCACATATTCATCATCTGAAGCCGATTCTACATTACCACGTATTTTTTTTTTTTTTTTTGCTCTGTAGCAGGAGCACCGACTTAGTCTGGTTAGATGAGGCAAGAGTCAATGTGTATTTTATTAAGGAAAAATACACGAATCATTGTCAAAGTCCACAGGCCAGAAAACGAAAACAAGAGCAAGAGTCAAAACCAGGAAACACAAAAGAAGACAAACGTGAGGTTAAGACTTGGCAAAAACAAGGGACAGAAACAATAAACAAACTATTCCAAGGCTTAACAGAGAACAGGTGAACACTTTAGGGTAAACAACCAATAGCAGGACAAGGTGGAGACAGGACTAGAGTAGAAACAAAAGAGGAGGAAATTTGTGACAGGTTCATTGGATAATTAAGGGTTCTTAGCTTCCAACCATTCTGACAAGGAAAGACTACAAGGAACCAAACTTTTGCTAAAGATCATTTAGCAAATCTTATGCTTTTAATTGTTAATCATACCCCTCACGCTTCCTGCTACTTTTTAAATAAACATTATGTAAACAGTTGCCTGGTATATAGGTAAATGTGACCTTTATGCAATATACTGTATGGGCTATAGATAAAAAATTAGCCTAGAAGGTATGTCTTATGTCTTATGTGAATTATAGTTCAGAAAATACAGTAATTTAACATTTGGGGAGATATACTGTATATTGCGACTTAGAAAGCTGATGCATGCATCTTTGTACAGGAGGAGGAGGAGGAGGAGTATACCTGTAGCAATAAAAACCAAATCAACAACATTAAGTAACATGTGCAAACAAAGGAAATGATCCGTGTACTACACCAGCACCATGGTGTTGTTTGTTAATATTTAGTTAAACCCTGATTGTTGCAAATTAGACATTTATCTGCTTATGCTTGCTCACTAAAAGTGATGTACATTCTGTGGGTTTTATTCTGTAAACCATCAGAGGGATCATAATACACTTCTGGATATCTTATTAGAACCAGTTTTGGTGCAGTTTACTGGTTACTGCTCATAGGATTACGGTTTTGAATGTTGCAGTGCATGGGAAAGTGCATGGAAGCTCAGCTGTCATCTGTCGTCTGTTATCAGTATGACGAATACAGGGTATGCTGATCACCCAGCCTAATATCACATGATACAGGCAGTTGAGGGTCAAGGGCAGCTTGTTGTTGCTGGAATTTGTACTCACAACCTTCCCGTTACTAACCCAAAGCCTTAACCACAGAGTCACCACTTCCCCCAAACTTACAATACAATATCTACGACATAGACACATCTTAAATGTTACGTATCATTGCAGATCACTTCCGCATTATTGTTTAAAATAGATTTGCATCCAGTGCTTTATCAAAACAATGTAGAACATGCCATTTTGTATGACTAGCATGTAGAACATGCTATTTGCTACATTAAATAAACTACATAAGCTGGACATTATACTAAATAGTAATGCCAAAAGAAACCAATAACTTTTTTATTACACTGATTATAGGTTATAATAACTACTAATAATAATAACTAATGTATTATTAAAGTAATAACTAAGAATTAAAAGCACATTGACAGGAAAAGTATAATAATAATAATAATAATAATAATTATACTTTTGCTACCTTTGCCATATCAAAACTAGAATAATAGAAAAATAGAATAAATAACAGCTGAATGCTGAAACAACACACAGATGTTTGTTTGTCTGGTATTTGTTGACAGAGTTTGGCCACTAGATGGCGATAAAGGTATACAGGTTCACAGGTTCACTGACTTCTGAGACTAATTCGGTTTGAGTGATCAGATTTAAATCTGTTTTAAATGCGTCTTGGTTGCACTGGTCCCACTAGGGGCACTGTGCTTTGCAGTTAGCTGCAGGCACACTCTGCTAGGAAAACAACACAGTACATCTGATCAGTAAATGAAAATTACTGTTAAAGGTCCTTACAGGAGTAACATTTGTTACAAATAGACTACATGTTAGGACTGAGGTGCCTGTTAGGAATGAAATGTGTACTAGGAATAAAATACTTCATGTGAATAAAACACCTGATAGAAATAAAGGTGGCTGCTAGCATCTAAATGCCTACTAAGATTAAAATGCCTGTTAGAACCAAAGTGTGGGCTACAATGTAAATGCCTACTAGGAATAAAATTCATGTTGCAAATAAAGTGTGTTTTGGGATTTAAATGCATATTAGGAATAAAATACCTGTTAAATAATACATCTTCTTCAAATTAAATGCCTACAAGGAATAAAATTCCTGTTAAAAATAGCATGTGTGCAAGGATTTAGATGCCTGCTAGGAATCAAACACCTGTTAGAAACAAAGTGTCTGCTAGGATTTAAAAGCCTACTAAGAATATAATGCCTGTTAGAACTAAAGAGTGTGCTAGGATTTCAGTGCCTTCTAGGAATATAATTTCAGTTAGAAATAAAGTGCCTGCTAGGAATAAAATATTTCCTGTGTTAGAAATAAAGGAACCTGCTTGGATTTAAATGCCTACTAGGACTAACATGGCTATTAGAAGTAAAGTGTGTGCTAGGACTTAAATGTCTACTAGGCATAAAATGCCTTTTAGATGCAAAGTGTGTGCTAGGAGATAAATGCCTAGAAGGAATAAAATGCCTGTTAGAAATAAAGTGCCTGCTAGCAATGAAATATTTTCTGTGTTAGAAATAAAGGCATCTGCTAGGATTTAAATGCCTACTAGGACAGACATAGCTATTACAAGTAAAGTGTGCACTAGAATTTAAATGTTTACTAGGCATAAAATGCCTGTTAGACGCAAAGTGCGTGCTAGGCGTATAATGCCTACTAGGAGTAAAATGTCTGTTAGAAATAAAATGTGCGCTAGGATTTAAATGCCTACTAGGAATAACATGGCAGTTAGAAGCAAAGTGTGTGCCAGGATTTAAATGCCTACTAGGAGTGAAATGCCTGTTAGATGCAAAGTGCATGCTAGGAGTATAATGCCTACTAGGAGTAAAATGTCTGTTAGAAATAAAATGTGCGCTAGGATTTAAATGCCTACTAAGAATAACATGGCAGTTAGAAGCAAAGTGTGTGCCAGGATTTAAATGCCTACTAGGAGTGAAATGCCTGTTAGATGCAAAGTGCATGCTAGGCGTATAATGCCTACTAGGAGTAAAATGTCTGTTAGAAATAAAATGTGCACTAGGATTTAAATGCCTACTAGGAATAGCATGGCAGTTAGAAGCAAGAATATCATGACTGTGTATCTGACTTTGAATTTCTGCACACATCACTTTTTTGTTAATTCTGTAAGTTATTCATTAAACAGTAGCCAGGTCTTTTATTCATCTTCCCTCTTTATCTTCACACCTCCCTAGCTCTTGTTTAATCTTTCCTCATGTTTTCTTCTCTCACTCTCCCCCGTTTGTACTCCACTTCTCTCCATCTTTCTTGCCCTAACCTTTCTTTGTTCTCTGTCACTTTGATTTCTGTTTAATGTATTCTCTTAATTTCTCTGTATACTGTTAGCGGTTAAAGCACCTTCGGAAGAGTGCTTTTGTGAAGGCCATCTTCTTCTCTCCCTCTACTGCACACAAGAGCACACAGTGTCGTCTTCTCAGGCCATGTCAGAAAAGCTCACTTGGCAAAATTGGAGTTTTATTAGATTGGACTTCTTGTTCCTTCAACAAGAAGACTAAGATTCATATCTCTGTTATATTTACAACTATACATATTCTGCTATATATGCTATAGTGGAAGAACTCCGGGACATTTAACTAAAAGTTAAAAGCAATAAAATTACCAAAGAAACAAGAGTAAATATGGATTAGAATAATGAAATCATTTGGGGACCTGACTGATGAATTGGCTACATTTAATATTATTATCATGTTATAACAATAATTATTGTAATAACCTTCTTTAATTGTGTGTGAAAAGCTCTTAAATTCTTAACTGACTATGATGGTTTAATACCTGAAAATGATCTATTTATGCTAATTATCCAGTTACTGTAATTACTCTGCACTCCTGCTCCATAATTAAAGGTACATCAGTTCTTCACTGCCTTAAAGTCCTTGACTTTGAACATTTGCCCAATTGTTGCATCATTTTTGGCTTTAAGTAGTGAAGCTAATTATGCTGCCTTCAAAATATAGCCAATTTAATGTTAAAAGGCAGCTGTCCTTTAAAACAGGTCAGCTTCCTCCTGAAGGTATGGCAGGGTCAGTGACTATATTCTGATATTTAAAAAAATATTAAAGAAGGAAACATCATACTTTTTCTCAGCTCTTGAATTTAATAGTAAAAAACAACACAGCTTGACATGTTACCGAGGAACTCTGAGAAGCAAACTTTTGGAAAACTTAGTTACAGCTTCAGTGACACTGGAGACTCCTTCCTTCAATTACACAAGTTTTTAAATCAGTTTATGGGGAGCATCCACATAATTAGACGCTACTGTATATTTTATGGCCAATAAAGATCAAATCTGGCCAAAAACACACTGAATATAAGCATGAAAAGACACACCTGATCTACACAATATACAGAGAACAACAGGAAACAAAGGGTCCATGTCATCTCCGCTCATAATTCACGAACAAGCATGTGCATGTTATAAATCCCCCGGGTCACGTAAGGGGAGTTTCATGTCACTGTTTGCTCAGTTGTCTCAGTGTGTGGAGTAGGACTTCAGTGAGCATGAGTATGCATATACACACACACACACACACACACACACAGTGCGTTATAGGCAGGATCCTTTTACCAATAATACTTTAGGAAGATGCCATGTGGTGTAAAAATCGAGCCCCGTGCCCTCTGTCTGTGTGTCTGTATCTTTATTTTTAATGGACTCAGAGACGCCAGAGTTATAGGGACACACTTCACCTCTGTAACTTCACCCCAATATGTGTGTGTGTGTGTGTGTGTGTGTGTGCGTGTAGCACATTTTTATATCTTGGTGGGGACCAAATGCCCCCACGAGGATAGGACCTTGTAGCAACAATCCTTGGTCCCCAAAAGGAAAACTGCTTCTTTATTTTATTACAGCAGCTTTTATAAAAAATCTAAAAGGCCCAAATGGTTTCTTGCATTAATAGGTCCTCACAAGGATAGTTGTGTAATTGCAGCAGGAAGAAGCAGGAAGTAGATCTCTTTAGATAAACACACAGTACTGGAGAAGTCCTCCATGCACCCCATGCATGTACAAAAAAATCATGTGTGGAACAGACTTCAGTGGTTCCAATGAGTTCTCTGATAAAATACTGTTCAACTCAGAAGACAGATTATGGACCACATAATGTCTTTTAATGTTGTTTACCACAACCAAATTTGAAGAAGTGTTTGGGGAATACCCTATTTCTGTCCACTGGATGAGAGTTCAGTAAGAGTTTGAAAAGCATAGTGAACAGAACAGCTATTTTTAAGCAGTGAATTTTAAAAAAAATCTAATATCATAAACCACACTAAACAGACAGTTTTGTTACATTGGAAAATATATCCTTGTTTTACAGGGTTAGTAAATCAAAGATACTGAAAAATGCATGTTCAAAGAAAACCCAGTGAGTCAGTCAGCAAGGTCATGTTTGGTGCTTCTTTAGTTGTGCACTAAAGCTACAAGTCTTCAGTTGCTAACAAGTAATGGAAACTCGTGGCCACCGGTTTAGCATTTTGCAAACTTCACATCATCTTTTCCAGAAACATCATCTGTACATAAACTGATTCATATTCAATAGCACAAGGAGGCTAAATAGTTTTACAAAATCTCTATATAAACCAAACTGCAATCATCATCCAGATCACTTATGATGTACAATTCTGCCTTCAAACTTTAGGCCACAAGTCCTGAAGTTTGTCTGAGTCTAATGCTGTATTAAATGATCCCAAGCTATAAACTGAGGGGGGAAAAATGATTCAGCTTTAAACTGGAGCTCTGACAAATATGTTTTTAGCTCTGTGAGATCCTTTTGTCCATTTTTATAGTTAATGTTTTGTCAGAAAACACACATAGCTAATCTTTTTTGAGGTTATATAAGAAATCACTACTGCGAAATGATGGGATAATGATGATTTACACCAGCAGTTTGATGCTAGCTATGCTAAACTAGTAAGATTTGTTTACTTGCTAGCTAGCTATATTAGTTTGTAGCTCCAGTGCAAAAGGAAAGAAACAAACTTTGGACACTGAACATGGCATTAAAGTGTGTAGCTTTCATTTTCAGCTGAACTGCAGCTTTAAATGCAGAAGATATCCATGAAAGGTGTTAGCTAAATTACTGTTAAAAGGAGATAGCGTGATTTATGGTATATTGTGTAAATATAGTTTGCCATGCAATAATCTCCATTTCTGTCTCCTTTACACAACACACAGAGGGTGGAGTAGGTGGAGCGCTAAATTAATACGTCTGCCTTTTTATTTATTTATTTTTTTTGACACGAGCGCTTTTGAATCAGCTAGTTTCTGGCTAATTCGGCAAGCGGCAATATATTAAGCCAAGCCACTGGACAGCTAGTGAAAAAGAAACTATGAGAGATGCTGGGAAGAATGACTGTTTGAGCAACAGAGTGAAAGGTGTAGCCAGAATGAGAGAAAGACCCTGAGATAGAGATTGATTAATATTTGAAGTAATGTACAGAAGACAGATGAACAAGAGGAGAAAAAACGGGGTGAAAGTAGTGCTGAGAATAGAGTTACACAAACTCTCTCTTTCTCTCTCCCTCTCTGTCTCTCTCTCTCTCTCTCCATCTGTGTGTGAAAGAGTGAGCGAGGGAGCGCTGTGAGATACGGCGGTATTGTTTCGGTGACAGAGATCAGTAGCTGGCTGAATGTGCTTTATTTGCTGCACTCCCAGGCTAATAAAATGCGAGGGCTCCCGCTGCCCGTGGTGCCGTGCTGGGCACAGCAGGGGGCACGGCTTTTTTGTGCTCCCCTGCCCAAATTATGGAGCCGTCAATACCCACCCCGGAGTCCGTCAATAGAGCCGCGCTTCGTGACTGATGGGAGACCAACTTCAAGGCTAACCCTGAAAAAAAAGGGAGGGAAAAAGAGGGGGTGAATGAAGAGAGAGGAGAGAAACCTGACCTGTTTTTCACCAACTAAGGCCTAGGCCGTACGCCTGATAAAGATGCTTGTTAGTGTGAGGTGGCGTGATGTTTTTCGCCAAGCTGTTTATCTCTCGGTGTCATTCATTAGCTAACTATGTTAGGTGTTCAGCCATTTTGTCAATGAAACCCCCTAGTGGAGAGGGTCTATTTCACCCTCCGTTCACAAGACGATCATTCATTTTCTACCTACATGTGCAACACGTAGCTACGATTTCGGCAAAATCGACAAAGCGACATTTGATTTTAGGTTTTCTCAGTTCTATGCAAATTAGGTATAAAGCTGTAAAGCAACAAATCGAACTATTCCTTAGACCAAGTGGTCCGACGTTTCTTCAGTTCCCCACTCACAACCTTCTGCAATTAGTTTCCATTTACTGTCTGATGCAAAAAAAAAAAAAAAGGAAGAACAACCTATAAGCATGGTTTCTTATATTGTCGGACTATTTAGCACTCTTGTGTATGCTACTGTGCATTTCACACATCGCTGTCTACTCGGCAGCCATCTTGGCAAGGCTCTGGTCTACATGAACAGGGAGAAGCAAATAAACCGTTTCAAACATAGATTTGAAATGGATTTTAAAATCTAACCAAAAAGGGGAAAATGCATGGACTTTTACTCACAAAACAAAAAAAAAAAAAACATTTTTTTTTTCAGGTCTACTGCGTAAGTGAATTTCTCCAAAGTGGCCTATCTCTGCATGGGTGTAAGAATCTGATAGGCTAGATGTTTTTTGTTAATGTCTTAAGCAAAAGGATGATTCACTGTTTTTACTGAGGGCGGAACTTATGTAATACATCAGGTATGTTGTCTCTACTCATACCATCTCTGGCAGCGTCCAATCAGAATAAATTAGCTCTAACTTCATCCGGGATTCCTGTAAAGTAATGGTCACTTTGTAATTGCTTGATTTTTTAAAGAAAATTAGCTGAACTTTTATGCCCTTCTAATATTTTACAAATGGGAATCCTGCAGGATTCATCAATACAGCCCCATAAACAGCATCACAGAGAATTATTAAACATCAACTTTCAAATCACTAGTTTAAAAAGACGAGAGAGCGAAAGATGAAACGGTTCTTCTTTGCCATGAAAAAACATAAGGAAAAAATAATATAATATAATATAAAGAAAAAGCTAAACTTTTATGCCTTTTTCTTTTTTGGGTTTGAACTTTGTGGCTTTTTTCGGATGTTCTAAGGGTTTCAGAACACACTCTTGCTCACGCCTTCAAAGGGCGCGTAGCATCTCTCAGAAGTGCCACCTAGCAGCGTGTGCATGCGCGGCAGCCCCACGCTGCGTGACGATTCTGATATGCTAATAGATCAGCGGGGCGTTACAGCCCGATACCCACACAGCCGCTTTAATACTCTCTCTCTCTTTCTCTCTTTCTCTCTCTCTCAAAGCAGTTCAGTTCAAAATAGCTTTATTCGAATAACTATATGAAGTACAATATTGCCAAAGTATGGAAAGGAGAAGCTTTAAAGTTTAAATCTATAGCTGAGCACGCACAAATGTAATATCAGCAGTAAAGTAACTTGAACTATGACTTGAATAATAATTATAATCATAATTTCAATGTTTCTCTTTCTTGGTTTCTCTTTTTTTCTCTATCCTTGAAATTATTCTACTTCCATACATTGCATTCATACAAGCAACAGCTTGTTTGGATTGGACGTGTAATAACCACTATGGTTATGGTTTGTGGGCGTGGCCTGTCTAGCTTTTTTTGTTTAGTTTGAAACCGTAGAGGCCAAAAAGTAGCCAAAAAGGTCTGGTATTTTTTTCATTGCTGGAATCGTGTTTGTGCCACAAACTGAAACAAAAACGAAAGAAATGTCACTTGCTTGCTAGTGCGAAGGCTGGCTTAGATACAGCTGCTATGTAGCATTACAGTTATCCAGGTAACAGTACAGTAAGACATGACCATGATTCAGTTGAGTTAGCAAAAAAAGTAAGATGATACTTATTAGACAAATTAAAAGTGCAGGAAAAGAGAAAGAAAAATCAGGTTTTACGTCATTTCCCCACTCCATTAAATATAGACAGGAAAGACATGTTTGGAGTCTTAAGTTTGCGTTTTCACTTGTTCAGTTTTTAGGCATTCAGCTTGCACAAGGCTACACAGGTAGCTACTTCCATTACTTGTTAGCAACATTAGCCACATAGCTCCAGTGCTAAACTAAAGAAACTTTAGAGGTCAAACATATCTTGGTTGATTTTCTACATTTGTTATAAGGTAAAAACAATTTGTTTTTTGAAAAACTATCATACCAATCAATCAGATTGCCGTGATTGTGTGCGTGTGAGACAGAGAGGGAAAGTGTGTGTTTAACAGTGAGAGTGTGAGAGGGCCTCTCGTCTCGTCATGGCAGCGTTAGCGCTCAGTCCCTCACAGCTCTCTTTCTCTCTGTGTCCGGGACTCACGCTGAGCAGGAACTTGAGCTGATTGGGTTTCATTCACTAGCCTACCCATAACCCCCCTACACACACTCTGTCTCACACACACACGCACTCACAGGCCTCATCTCCAGCTGGGTGAGAGCGATTGTTGAAGCGCTGAAGGGTCACATGGGGGTCGATCACTGCGGCGCGGCTAAGCTAACTCCGACTCCCCCGTTTCTTTCTCCTGCAGGTTGCTATGGCCTGGTATTCGCTCTGGAATGACACACTGCTAGAAGTCCTCTTTTGTGTTCGCCGCCGTTATTGGAAGTGTGAGCATGATGGCACGTACACACACACACACACACACACACTTCCCCCCCTACAGACACACACTTTTACCAGAGAATCACTGGACAGAGAGCATTGTAATATATGCTAATGCTTAACTCACCCTCTTGGAGTTATTCTGACGTTGTGACTCATCAGTAAAAAGACAAGATTAAAGGCCATTGGGCATGTGCCAATAAACGGTTAAAAAACTTATTGCATTGTACAAAAATACTTATTTATGATTGGTTGATAGACACAGTCAAAAATTTAATTAAAAACTCAGCCATGATGTGTTTGGTGTCCAAAGTTGTTCATAGTTTCTTTAGTACTTGGTCTATGTGGCTAATGTAGCTCAATGAGAACAAATACAGGTGAACATGTAATTTTCTGTTAAACCATAAACCATAATAGGATTTCAGCTAGATATTTTGATATAAATTTGATCATCTGCACATGCCTGATACCAACGTAGGATTGCATAACACACACCAAGGCTGACAATATTTTGAGTCTTAACAAGACAGAATGATTCCATGTTGTTGAAAGACACATTCATTTGAATTCACCTAGTCATGCGGATATGTATGTGGATGATGACAGAACGTTCTGCACCGGCTTCTATTCATCTCGGGCTTATGCAAACTTTAACTTCATTTTTGTTGGGTGGAGTCGCCTTTTCAAAAGCAACCCGTCCCCTGAGGAGATTCCTACCCTAAAAACAAACAGAGCATATTTATTCCCATTCGGAGAGGGACAGAAGAGTGTTTACTGGCCTTAGAGCGACAGAAAAGACATCAGAGAGTCTCAGGAGAGTTCAAATCTGAACAGCTGCTCACTGAAAAGAGTCAGGCAACACAGGGATCATATCGCAATAAAAAAAAAAAAAGAAAAGAAAAAAAGCTGGCCCCAAAAGCCATGGCTCATAAACAGGAGACACAACGGGGCAAATAGCGACAATAAAAACTCTAATGACAACAAATAATAAAGCCACAAAGACATAAAAGAGCCAGCTAAAGCCTATGGTGGTGCAGCCAGAGCTTCCTTCCTGCTTCTTCTGAACCACGAGTGTGTGTTTGTACCTGATGTGTGTTTGTCCGTATATCCTTGTTAACTCTGTATCATTACTGCCGTCCCAATAAGTCAGATGTGTGTCACCCTAAACGACGCCCCCCTTAAAGCATCATCAAAGCAAGTCCCAGCATCTGTGTCCCCGTGTGTGTCCACAGCGGCAAACATCGACCTCAGGGTTCAAAAACATATGGCCAAAAGCCTTGCTGAAATTAAGGACACATGTTCATCCTAGGAATAATTTGTTCTCAGGGAGAAAAAAACCCCAAACATTGTTTTCAGCAAGGCTATAATGGAGTTGTGCAGAGAGCTTTTGGCTATGCTATTTTGCACTGTGATGCAGAAACATAACATTTCCATTAGAGTTGCATTTAAAAAGGACTTTCAGCGTGGTTCAGATTAAAGTGATGATTTAGTGATTGATTATGTGCTTTCCAGAGGAGTTGACATGAAGTATTATATTACTCAAAGGGTGGGGTCGGCAATTTTAAAAGTCATTCCAGCATCTGTTATTAAAATAATCAAGTATTCATCACCGTATTGAGTAAAATACTATTCTGTATTCACTTACTGAGTAAAATACTACTCTGAATTCTTTTGCAATTTGATTTCTTTGCCACGAAACAATTTTTTGAAAACAGCATAGCATGTCAATGCTGTTATTTTACATTACAGTGTGAATCCATAGTGTGCTTTAAAAAAAAGAGACTCGATGAGCATCTCTACTTCAGTTTTCGAATCACTTGATGGGGTTATGTTGTACATGATTCATCAGTGTCAATCATTTCAAAGCAAAAATGTATTCATTACTTTGCAATCTTTCATTACATTCACTTTGTATACAGACATTGAATATTAAGCAATAAAATGACGTATTTTCATTCTGAGATGCTTTTCTGCTCATCATGGATATAAAAGAGTGGTTACTGTAGCCTTCCTGTCAGCTCGAACCAGTCTGGCCATTTTTCTCTGTCATCAACAAGGCATTTCCGCCTGCAAGTCTGACACCCACTGGATGTTTTATTGTTTTTCACACCACTGTGTGTAAACTCTAGAGAAAACCACTGGCGATCAGCAGTTTCTGAAATACTTAAACCAGCCCACGGTAACCAACAAATATCCACAGTGGTCAAAAGTCGCTGAGATCACATTTATATACAGTATGTATGTATGTATGTGTGTGTGTGTGTGTATATATACTGTATATATATATATATATATATATATATATATATATATATATATATATATATATATATAAATATATATATACACTCCTTGTATACTTCTTGTGGTTAATAACCCTGGTATTTTATATTGAGTACTAGAGTAACAGTTAAGTTAATTCATTGCTGATTAACTGTTTCAAATGGTACACAATCTATATTTTCAGTCCATCATGTTATCGGGAAGCACAACTGACTCGAGGTTACTGGCTACAAATGAGTCACTCGTACACATGAGTCAAGTCGTTTTACTGGTAAATATTGAAATTGAGAATTTTTATGGTTGCATCTAACAGATCTTCAATTGAGCTGTCTGTTTTTATCCAAAGATGGAAATTAGATTGTTTTTCCCCTCCATCTCTTTTTGGTTGTTTGGACACATGAGCATGTTAGATTGTGTGTGAAAGACGAGCATAATGATGAGTTTGACAGCTTGTCAATCAAATCAGCTGTGCCCTTAGTTCATGTTGATGTCACAAGAAACACTATTAAAACCCCACAATCTTTGGCAACACAAGATCAAAATAAGAGCTGTTGACTGATATGAACTTGACACACTTTCAATGCTGTGGCTCTTCTCACCCTGATTCATCCTGATGCTCTATTTCGGATTCACTTTTGAGTCTGGTTACTCACAAGGTTTTTTCCTTATGACATCTCAGGGAGTTTTTCCTCACCACTGTCGCTCATTAGTGATCTAAATCTACATCTGGTAGATTTGTGACAATGTCTATTATCATAAGTGGCATTCAAATAAACTTGAATTTAAGTGAAATTCTTTAATAACCTTGATTTTGGAGAAGAGATGCAGAGATGACGAGATAGGATGCTCCAGATCCATGAGAGTTGAGGAAAAGGGTAATATTTTTAATTAAAATTAAATAAAGTTGACGCACCATAAGAAAGCATTACTCATAATTTATGAGCAGATCTGATCTCAGCGGGGTGAAGGAAACAGTTTCATCTCCGCCCCATGCTTCATCATACATTTTCATTGCTTTTCCTGGTCGCCACCACTGATTACACATGACAGCAGTTCTCATGTGATGTCACATCCTGTCTGATATATGGGTTCACAGGAAAAAAAAAGAGTCTCCGGCTTCTTTATCTTTCTTCCTCGGGATAAAAACCAAAGCGCGGCAGACATCTTTGACTTTTCTCCAGTCGGTCGTTAAACACAATCGCTCGGATATGAAAAAAAGAAGAAGGTTCTTTTTGGGGAAGGCTTTCATGTGCAGGGCAGGATGCCATCAAGAGCGTGCGCTAAGAGAAGCCATAGCTCTTGTGAAAAAGAAAGGAAATGTATGTATACACCGCTTAAGGAAACTGTGGAGGAAGGGATTGCTATATGGTTCACCCAGTATGGCTGGAAATAACCTAAAATTAAAGCCCTTTAACCTCATAGTCTTTACAGACTGTGCTGTGTGTATATGTGTATATGCAGCAGAGGCTTGGTTCTATTTTGGTTGCATGTAATAAGTACATCTATTAGAAATCAACACCTGCTAATTATACTAGATTAATTAATCTAATTGTTTAGATGTGACAAATCATGACATTTATTTATTTGATCTGTGAGGTAGCATCCTGTCCAAGCACCAAGTTGAACAGTCAACGGTTCAGGGTCTAGCTCAATCCTCAACTCAACCCTCCAGACAGTCCTGGGATTTGAACTCACAACCCTCAGGTCATTAGCACAAAGCTTTAATCTCTGAGAAACCACTTCCACAATGCCAGACATTTTAATCGCGCCCTGCACACCATAAAAGACAAACATTTAGTGCTGTTATGGGAAATAATCAACAATGGGGTGGTATGACGAAGCAGAGTTACTGTTACTACCGGAAATTGATTATCTTCCTGTAATAGCACGTCCACGGCAAAAAAAAAAAAGAATTAAAAATGACACATACCATTTATCCACTTATATTTACATTTAAATAAAAAAAAATGCAGCTTGTCGTGTTACCAAGAAATCACAGATCCCTCCATCCTGAATACTTTCCCATACCAGAAAACTCACCTCTGACTGTTACGAAGCACTGACACTGGAGACTCCTTCCCAAAAGATAGACAAATAGACACCTATAGAATTATAGAAATGATTGGACCCAAGGCAAAGTCTCTAAGGCAAAGTTATTATTTCCTATTATTTTTCCTAATGCAGTACATTCTAACGTGTTTTAGTCACTTCATCTGGATGTCCTTATTCAGGCATAATGTTCGCTTCACACTTTGTTGATCTATTAGCCCATTAGTGGATTCTTGGGAACTTGACTTATTTGATTTTGTGCTGCGGTCTAGATTTTCTGTGTGAATGAAATTCACCAGAACACAATGTTAACTGCACATCCTCCTGGGTATTTCTGACGCCCCCGCCACAGATGTGACAACAATATTGTTCCGTTTGTTCTGTTCTTCCTCTTCAGTTGATGGCCTGGTGTTTTGACAAATTTGGTTAACCACGAGCTTTTAGGGCCTTTCTCAGATGTGTGCACATTTTGTCCTCATTCAGTGTTAAAGGGATTAAATCGGCCGTTTAAAAAAATAGAAGATTTAAAATTTCTTATGCAAAAATGACTTGGAGAAACTCATCCATGTCATCATCTCTAGCAAAAAAAAAATCCAACTATATAGGCTACAAAATTATTATTTTGTTTATTGTGGCAACAATATGGAACAAGTATCCAAAAAAGGTTCCTTAGGGAACCAAAAAAAATGGTTCTTCTATAAGTGTAACATTCACATAAGGCTACATTTACACCAAAGAAGTTAAAGCTCTTTACAGCTTGTCTTTCAGACCAGGTAAACACACCTAGCAAAGGCCTGCAAGCAGAGCAATTAGCTCTGAGAGACACACACTTGCCCACAGGGTTAACGGCTTTCTGTGTGTGTGTGTGTGTGTGTGTGAGAGAGAGAGAGAGAAAGAGAGGGAGAAAGAGAGAGACACCACTCAGGAGATCAGAGAGAAAGTATCACTCGGGAGAGATGCCAAGTCAAAGGTGCCAGTGGAAACACTTTCACAGAAATCCCCGCTCTCTCTTTTTTGTCCTCCGTGAGCGAGATCCAGCCTCTCTCGTCCAACCTTGACACAAACAAGTGGCATCTTTCGCTCGTCCGTGAATGAGTGTCATCCCTCGTTTTGTTTGATGTGGCACTCCGCTGTCAGCAGCTCCAGACAGATAAGAGTGGTTTGTTTCTGTTTTGTGGGTTTTGTTGATTTTTTGGTCTTTGTCTCTGTGTGATTTGTGTCACACAGATGTCAATCTAAGCGGGGACTGATGGAGGCCATTAGCTCCTGAGTGAAACTGGAATTGGAATTATTTCCACCTTAAGACAGGTTTACGTTGTGTGATTTTTGGCCTGATTTTGCTGTAGCAGACGAAAAATAATTCGTAAAGATAATGTGACATAGAGAACGCAATTTATCAAGTATCAGGTACAAAATTCAGCTAATAAAGATAATATTGAGATCTTCTCATGCAATGTGATACTTCAAAGATTGCTGTAATCACACAATCTAAAACCAGCTTTAATTTAAATATCACTAATCTAAACATGATTTTAGCCAGTAGCTGTTGGAGGTTATGGTGCTCCAAATTGCCCCACCCTGTGTATTGATTACATTAGTAATCATTACTACATTAGAGACACATAGGAAGTAAGAAATAATCCAGAAGGTATATTCTTCTCAGTGGTGCCAACATTTAGGTGTAGCATTTACAATTTTTGACCCCTTGCTACATCAATACGGGCAGCAGCCAAAACAAACGCAAACAAAATTCACTGAAGGGAAAAGGATGCTTAACTCTTTTGACTTGCTATTTACAATTTTTGACCCTTTGCTACATCGATAGGGGAGACATTGATTAAAGCGGCAGCCAAAACAAACGCAAACAAAATTCACTGAAGGGGAAAGGACGCTCAGCTCTTTAGCCTTGCTATTTGTTTTACTGTTGCTTGCACACATCTGAAAAACACTTCTCTTTTCTTTCAATCTCTGAGCCACTGACTCGACTCGACAGTGTCATACAATTCACCACTCGAGTCCCTCTATACAAGGTGCTTGTGCAGAACGCAGGATCAATCTGCTGTTCTCCTGAAAAGAGGACTCACTCGAGGATACACTCACACAAGGGGAGGGAGAATGGAAAAGACAGAAAGAAAGATCGAGGAGGAATTAAAACAGTGTGTTGTATATGCCATATCTAATAAAGGACGCACAACAGAAAATGACCGCACATGGATGATGTTTTTTTAATGCAACAGATATCAATTTACAAAAAGACGACACAGTAGAAATAGTAGAACACAAAGAAATACATTCTATAAACAAATAAAAACATGTATACCTACAATCATTCATTCATTCATCTTCAGTAACCGTTTTATCCTGATCAGGGTCATGGTGGATCCGGAGCCTATCCCTGTAACACTGGGCACAATCCAAGATACACAATTACATCGAATTTATAAAAGACAACAGAAATTATGACACATTCACAATAATATCATTAATTATAACAGTTTATATACCATTCTAAAAGTGTTTATTAGTGAAACAAAATTTATTTAGAAAAGATAAAAAAAAAACATTGTGAAACATTTACAGATATGTTTATAATATTCACCGATTAAAGTAATAATATTCACAATATACTTAACATCTGAATCTATATGAATCTGAAGTAGCACACTGTATCACATAAATTTAAACAATGAACAAAATATATAATTTACAGATTACTGCAATTTCTTTTATTTATTTATTTATTTATTTTATTTTTTAGAATTTTACTATTCACTCATTTGTATGGATTGCATAAAATGATAAAATGATCTTCTCTGGCTTTTTTTTGGGGGATTGCAAAATTTGTAAGGTCAATTCCAATTCCAGTCCAAACATGCTGAACGGTTTTCTGTGTTATCTAACAGTGTGTTGTGTGTTGTTCTCATTCTGCATTCATATCATATGGAAATAACCTTGACAGCATTGATTGCTAAAAGATATAAATAAATAAATACAGAAGTGAGGCTGTTGACTACATAATCGTGACATGCTTCCAAGGAAATTAGGGCCCTAAAATAGGAATTTTCGCTTATGTTTCAGTTTATAATGAATTATCACTGATGAAATGCAACACCTGCATTTTTTAACCTCATTTCCTCTAATTGTGGTCAATGCAAATTCTCTCCAGCTAGCTAGCTTTGACTTATCACATGACCGCTAATAAGAGAACACCACATTTCATAGCTGAAACATTGCTGACTTTTTGTTGAGGACGCAAACACAATGTGCTACATGATCATAAGCTTATTTGTTTCCATTAGTCGGCATTAATGCCTTAACTAGCTAATGAGCTCAGCATAGGCTATTATATTACATTACATTAATAGCTTATTATTATATTATATTATATTAGCTGCCATTTTCAGTCAGGTTTCCAGGTCACCAAATCATGTGACTAGGCAGCACACTTACTTGCTAGCTAATGAATTTATGATTTGTCCACACCTTAGGCAACATTTCAGGTATCATTTGTCATAACATTCAGCATGCTATGTAATGACATTTGTTTATTCACTACTGCATGCTAATTCATTGACAAACAGCAAATTAGATAAGTACCTCTAAAAACGCATAGCTAGCTAGCTAACTAACCTAACTCGCAAGTTATAAAATGTATAAACTGCGTAAGGTGTGAGGTGGCATTAGACTTCTCGCTATCTACGAATTGAAATATAAACACAAATCGGACTAACAAAAAACGTACATTAGTAAATGTAACAGTATTATTCATCGGTCTTAAAGTCTGCCTGTGTAAGCACTTTAGCGAATCCACATTTCACAAAACTCAAATGCCCACAATTTGGTCATACCTAGTAGATTTTAGAAACCTCTTTGCATCAGTGTACTTTCTCGTAAAGGAATAGCTGAGCCTCTCTAAGGTGTCATGGCTACGGGGCTCTATTCCTCCTCTCACCTCAAGAATGAGCCGCTAGGTCTTTCTTGCAGTGTATACGTGAGTGTGTGCGAGTAAAGGTGATTTGAGGGTGTTTTGATATGAGAGCCAGAGGAATGTGCACAGGTGTGTGTATATATATATATATATATATATATGTGTGTGTGTACATGTGTGTGCGTGTCTGAGCGAGTGTAGGGGGAGCGATGAGGTAAGCGCTCACAGCTATGAAACCATATCTGAGACAGATTAAAAGGCATTTTCCTCTGCTCTTTTCAACGTAGCCAGGTGTTAAGTCCTGGATGTTTCTTTCCATGTGTGTGTGTGTGTGTATGTGTGTGTGTGTGTATAGCTCTGAGGTAGTGGAAGCACACCTACATTATCTGGGTATAAAAGGTGACTCATTAGTTCACTCTTTTATATTTGTTATATTCTGTAAAGATTCTTTGTGTCATTGAAGTGAAACATCTATAGCTCATTTAAAACCATTTCACCAAAGTACAAAGCTCAACGTTTACTTATTCTGTTTACTTCCTGATAAAACCGTATCTACTGCAAGGAAATGCTTTATTTGCTTTGGCAAAGTATAGCTACAAAGGAAGTGCAAATACACATTTGATAAAAATGAATGAGTTAAAACTTTCGTATTGACCTTAATAGCGAAGTGTGAAATGACTGAAACTGACCCTTTTGCTTCTAGTTGTACAGTTTATTCATAATTAACTCTAGTTCATTATACCACAGTTATGTTGAATTCTCGATTCTTAGTACGTAATTCTTGATAAAGTTGATAATTGTTGATAATTGTTGAAGTTATCAACATCTGAAGGTGAAGTTTTCTGTGAGGAGGAGTTTATTTAGCGTTAATGGAACGAGTCTCTTTTGTCAGCTTTGTAACAGTTGGAGGTATAGCTATAACTTTTTCTTTGTAAAGTTTTCCTATAGTGGCAACTCTTCAGGACTTGTTTGTTAGAGAACATACCTAAACAAACAGTTTCAAGAAGACCAAGGGGCCATCGAATCATGTCCGGGACACAGTTCTGGAAAAGTATCAATCAACATTAGCAACATTAAATCCATTAATTAAAAAATGGAAATATATTGTACGACAGTGACTCCACCTAGAGGAGGCCATCTACCAAAAAAAATCAGTGACTGGGTAAGGTGTGGATTGGTCAGAGAACCAACCAACCATGATGCTACCACCACCATGCTTCACTATAATGATGGTGTTCTCCGAGTGATGAGCAGTGCTGGGTTTTCACCAAACACTGTGTTTTGTGCGAAGGCCAAAAAAGGTCAGTTGTGCCTTCATCAAACCAGAACCTTTGTTTGCCTTTTGTCTAGCCACTCTTCCATCAAGCCCAGCTTTGTGGTGTGTTCAGGCTTTGGTTGTCCTGTGAATAGCTCCTACAATCAGTGCTGTGAATCTCTCTAGCTGCTTCAGAGTTAGAGACCGAGGCAGATATTTACAGAAAAGATTCTGGGTGAGATTGTTGGATCCAAATTTTTTAAAAAAAAGAAGCACTGAACATGCCTTGGCTGATCAGTGTGTTAACAGGGAGACGTACTGTATGTCCATTAATGGTTGCTACAACTTTAATTTTATTTTAGCTCATAAGGTTTTTTTTTTGTGTAGCTAAAAGGAAAACAGGTCTCACACAGCGTACTCACTGAGGCTTATTACGATAGTAAAGCTGTCAAATTTGTAATGCTGTCCTGGATGTGTAATGAAGCTGATTATCTCTCTCTCACACACAAATACACTCATGTACTACACACATCTTCACACACGGCAGAGACAGCTCTCAGCAGCAGTTCTCCTCTTAATTGCAGATTTGTTAACCACAACTTTTACCACTATACCATACTGTCCTGGCAGGATGCATCATAGTGTGGTTTGGCAAGCGGACTCCTCGAGACCTCAGGGTTCTGCTGCACATAAATCTGTTTGAATTGCATTGAATATTATTGGCATGGACATCACAAAAGTCCAACACGTTTTCGTAACCCAGTGCTGGATGACCGCCCGTTCTGTCATCATGGTCTTTCACTCAACTCGCACCCTGGTTTCCATCTGGCAAACACTTCCGAAGCATTGTGTCCCAATCCCAAGACCCTCAACCGCAGATCTCTGTGCTTGGATTGTATTCTGCCAACATTAAAATAAAAGCATATGCCAAATGAACACTTGGTTGGTTCTCCTAGAAAGAACTCTTTCACATTGTTTCCTTCTAGGAGATGACGTGAAGTGGACCGAGAGCTTGGTCAGTTCTTTTCCATTTCTCTTCTTTTCCCCCACACAGTTTCGCTCGTATTTCATTTCCGCTTTTTCTCCTCCACTGCATTATTTTTCCCAACAGCATTGTCTCATTTCACAGTTCAGTTTTGGGTAAACACTGAGTGACAGTGAAATTGTGTGTGTGTATGTGTGAGCTACCTCAGTGGCGCTCCTCTGTTCTGGCTAATCCAAACACAACTTCAGAGGGAGAAGCTCTCCGCATGTGGCTGCATGAAAGGGAGCGGCAAGCCTCGGGTGAAGAGACAACATCTGAGAAGAAAAAAAAGGAGGGAAAAAAAACACAGCACACCTCCCCGTGTCTCGGCCCATGCCGAACTTCAGGAAAATGCAAAAAAAATGCTCGTGTGTCTATGCAAACGCCTGCAGCGCCTGTCTCTACTCTTCAGCTTCCAAACACAATCTGTCAATTATGGCGTCCACAGGATTAGCTGATGCTTTGAATCACATCATCAGAATATTCACTGTTTTTTCGGAGGGAGTGAAAGAAGAAAGGCTGTCTATAATGCATAAATTACACACACTGAGCTTCACGGCAGGTTTGGTTTAAGAATCTTAATCTGAATGCAGTGCTGGTTCTAACTTTCTAGGGGCCTTAAATCAGGGGTTCTCAAACTTTTTGCAATACTAATAATAATATTTTGCGTATTTATCGAAGCCATAACACAATTTACAGAATATAAGCGCATTTACATTTATATTAGATTCAAGTTGACTTTATAGTCCCATTTGTTTTTGAGTTATTGGGGTTTGGATTAAAACCTTTTAATTCAACTGAGCAATCAAAAATGCTAATAACTATGAGAATTCAATAATAAGTTTAATATGGTTGATAATGGTGAGTCATGATTTCCACCACTATAACAACATTTCCAAGACCATATTTCATGGAGAACCATGGCCCTGATGGAAAGTTTCTTTTTGTCACTATTTGGATGCACCACAACACTCCTTGTTCTACAACACTATCAGAAGTACCAATCTGTACATTTCTTTGTTGCTGGGGTAACTTTTGTACCTTTAGTGTGTATCTTTTACTTGGGAAGATGTATTTTTAGAGGATCAAGGAACTCTTCCAGCGATGAGGAATAGTACATTTTGCTATCTTTATTTATACTCCTTCTCTAATCATATTAGGTGCATTTCTACCTCAGAAATATTTCCAGCATCTTTTATACAAAGAAACAAGGGCCAGTTTTAGTTACCTGACTGTAGTTCTAGTAACCGTTTCAGTTACTGCTTCCAAAGAGATGTTTTTTCTGAGGACCTGTAGTGAGTGAGGTGGAGTTTTCTGTACACCACTGAGCTTTACAAACTGACCAAGCCTATTACATGCCATTTAAAAAACCCAACAAGCGGAGGTGGTGCAGCATATCCGGTAAAACGGATCATTTCCTCTAGGCTTTGTCAGGCAAGTCAAAAGCGATGCAATTGTTTCTTTGTACATGCTGGTAAAGGCAAGGCAGTCATAGCAACGGCTAAACGTTACTGCTACATGCTGTATTCAGCTTGTTCACAAAGCTCCATTAATGTTAATATACTCACATAACAAAGCAAAAGCAATTAAGGACAACTTCAGTCTCAACCTCCTCCATGTTTGCTCTGTTGCTGTGTCACTGTGTCACGGTTCTTGCAGTATGATAAAAATTCAAAACAGGATCTCCTCCAGAAATGCTGTAGTTTTCATTTAGGAGTGCTACAAAACTCTGAAAATTCCTGAGATGTTACAGAAAAACCCAGTGGAAGCTAGTTATCTAAAAAAAAAATTCAGAGGTCAGTATAAACGTGTTCATTTTATTAGCAGGATAAGAACATGCTAGCTTACTTTATCTAGCAATGATATTCATGAAGTTGTTGTCTGTTTAGCTAGCTAGCTATCATAGCTAAGCTGAGTAACATGGTAAAGATAGCTTTCAGCAACTACAAAGAGTGTTTTCAAACGTTTTTTCGGAAAGCTTATCTAAACGTCAGTGGAAGACTTTAACATACTGATGGCTTTTGTGAGCTATAAATGTAGCTACATTTTGATCATTTTTTTTTTATTATTTCTTTTATGTCTCTAATTCTGAATTAGAGAAATTTATCTTCTTTGCCAAAGTAAATACTGCTGTCATCATTTTCATCCCACATGATTGTTATTGGAACTAGCACAGGAGATTTGACGGTGTCTTTATTCCATCGCTCCATCTGTAACTGTAGGATCATTGTGTCTCTCAGGAGGAAGTAGACATCCCAAGCAATGAGAGGGAAACAGAGAGACCAGGAAGGAAGGAGAGAGAAAGAAATCAATGGAGCAAATATCGCTGCAGGCTCGCACAGTTTTATCTGCCTTTGAACGAGTCAGCTTTAATTTGGCTTTGATCTCAATTTGCTGCCGTATACGGATCTTCTTCTCTCCTCCATGATGACTGGAGAGGAAGGCTTTCTACCGGATTTTCATCTTCTCAAGCTCTCGCTTTTCATCTTCTCGCTCTCTTTTTCTCAGTCTCTTGCTCCAGCAATAAACCAGAATAACCCCCTCCAAATATGCCATCAGTTTTGCTTGTTTAATTTGCTCAAGATGGACTGAGGGGACTCCAAATCACCACATTTGAGCTCTTAAGGACACAAATGAGATATATTATCCTGCTCTAAACTTTTATTAAACCCAGATATTTGTGTTTAAATATTTTCCTGAGAATTGTCCTTTTTTTAATATACCCTGGATTTTGACGCTAGTCCATCACTAAGCTGTTTTGTAATAAATCCAAAATAAATCACAATTAAATTGAATACATTTCTGCAAACAAAGGCAAAGTGTAAGCGCAGATAGTGTGTCTATGACGTACAGAATCATTGCTACTGTAAGATATTTTACACAGATTGGGACAGGGAACAGGGGATTATGGAGTGGATACCGTTGGTACAACACCATGTGCACCATGGTGACTTTCTTTCCTACCCAAAGGCTGAGAAAAAGAAGAAAAATGTGTATCCATTTTAACAATTACCGTTTTGGGGGGGTTCGTTTCGGGCCTTTTGTGTGGTTTTTGAGCTGTAGTTAGGCTGGAAATTTTGCTGAAACCTGGCAACCCTGGTTAATGATATTAGCTCTGCTAGACTGTATTATATTATATTATATTATATTATATTATATTATATTATATTATATTAACATTCCTGCTTTTTATTTCAGGGTTTGCCTTTTCTCCGATCTGTTACTGCATCGTGTGTGTACACTGAACGTTCTCTGTAATGAAGGAGACCTCCGTGTACATGACACAAAGTGGCAAACAAACCATTTCAAGCGTTTCTGGCTCAAACCTGCTCACTGAACTCGGATCACATTTGATGATCCTTTTCTTCTCACAGCAGATGGATGACAGTTGTGGCTTGTGAACCATTCAACCGTTCACCAAGATGTTTTCGGTTTCTGTGCCGCATCCTGCGTGAGTCATCCAGACAAACACATTCCCATACACTAGTCCTGCTTGCTGGCTCAGGAAAGCGCATCATCCTGGGCTTTCAAGTCTCAGTGGACCAAATGTGCAACCCAAATTTATATCATTATACAAATACTAACTTTGCTGCAGTGGCTGAGCTGCATTACCAGGAGATTTAGCATACACTTATGAGGCGTTCAACAGCACTCAGCAACACTGAGCGCGAAGGGAAATTGTGTGGAGTTTATTTTTGGCTGAACTATTCCTTACATACAAGTTGCCTCAAAATTGCACTAGTGATGGTTCTCTCTCTCTCTCTCTTTCTATCTTCCGCTTGTTCTCTCATATATATGGACACGGCTCTTCAGTTTTCAGAGACACAACAGGTTGACACACAGCACAGCTGGTCAAGTTCTCACTGACACCCCCCCCTGCGCCGTGCCCCATCTCTCCTGCCCTGTCTTTCCCCTTCTCACCCGCTAAGGCCTCGTCCCATCTGACAGAGAGAGAGAGAGAGAGAGAGAGAGAGCGAGAGAGAAAGCGAGAGAGACAGAGTGAGAAAGCAGTGGCACTGAGCCATCTGCACTGAGAATCATGTGGTTTTTCAATTAAATTAGAACTTACACTTTGGGTTTTGTGTAGTGAGATTTGATAAGGGTTGGCTTGTAAGTGTGTGTGTTTATGTCTGAGCACAAAGTGTCAAAACTTTTAGCACCACAAAACAGGAACTGTATTTTTCCATCAGCAGTCAAGACTGAATGGGACTTGGGGTGGGGCTAGCAGCATTGTCTGCAATTGATTGGTTAGAAATCACCTATCATGCATCATAATAAACACTAAAAAACCTGATTTGTAAAAAAAAAATTCTTAAACTGATATTTTTTTAATGCTTTATTTAACATGAATGTGCCATGTGCTTCAGCATTTATACACCATCATTAACAATAACAAATTAACACTTGTATTAATTGATATTTTTTTAAATACTAAAGCAAATAAGCCAAATAATCAACATCTGCAATAACCAATGTTCATATCGTCGGTGAAGACCGTGAAGCGCACCATGACCAGCTTGAATAACACTTTAATGACCATGTTTGTGTTAAAATTCAGAACTGACAATAAAGCAAGTTCCAATATTTACACCTGGGGTTCAGTAAGTTAGTCATGGATTAAAGAAACATTAGTCAATGCAGGTGTATTTCATTAACATTTAAATAAACATCAGTTAATAAATGTGTTAATTTAATTTGTTAACATTACTTATGGTTAATCTCAGTACAACAACAGCATCGCTGAATTCTCAATTTACACTGTGTTGAAACATGACCCAGTGTGTTGATTAATTTTCTATAACTGCATCTCTGACAGTAGTTCCATAATTCAAATCCATAACTCAGTCACAAATTTTTGTATAAAACGTTATTTGACAAAGAAAGACAGATTGTTGGAGATTTCTGTAAGGAGATATTTGTTTAACGTTTATGGAAGGAGTCTCCAGTGTCAACGCTTTGTAACAGTATGTTTTCTGCCAAAGTCTTCAGGGCAAAAGACTAACATGATAAGCTTTCATTTTATGCCTTATTATTTATACATCAATAAGAAAAAGAGAGGCTGGTGAGGGAACGACAGAAAATGTAATAACATGAGCTACCTTGTACCACAACATTAAATATAAATATAAATGGATAAAAAGTATGATGTGTTGTTCATTAATAAATAAAAAATTCTAATTGCTGGCAAGTTGCTGTGGTGTAAGAAGAATAAAACACCTCAGAATGTGCTGTTGCAGGAAAATAATCAACTTCAGGGTAGTAATAGTAAGCATGCTTTAATCAGACCACCCTATTTTTATTTTATTTTTTTTAATTTTCTGATAACAGCATTGTTTGAATACTAACCAGGGACAGTGCATTTTTCTCACAATTGATATTAAATTATGAGTTTTGATGCATTTACTTGACGGAGTTTGCAGGTTTGTGTGTATGTGTGTATGTGTGTGTGTGTGTGTGTGCAGGGTGACACACAATAGAGGTTTATCCTTAAAGCTTTGGGTTGTGTATGTGTGTGTATACATGAGAGTGTATTGACTGGGGTTGTCTGAGTTCTCGTTGCATTGAAGAAGACCGAAGAGTGAGGGGTCTCTGGCAGAGAAAGGCCAGCGTTCTCACTGAGGAGAATGAAGAGGAGTCTAATCTAATTTAGGTGGAGAGAGTGTGCGTCTGTGTGAACTGTGGGAATAGTACGTGAAGGCCCTCCGCATGAATGGATCCTCCGGAGCCAAAATCAGCGGGGTGTCCCCATATCCCCTTTTTTTCTATCCCTCTCTCTTTCTCTCTCTTTCTCTCTCCTCTTTCTATCCCTCACTCCCTTCCCCCCATCAGACACACTGCTGAATCCAGTCCTGGCACTCAAAGACGGATTAGAGAAAAGAGAGAGAGAAAGAGAGAGAGAGAGAGAGAGAGAGAGAGAGAGACTCCTTCCTGATTAGCGATTCACACTCAAGTGCCCTTACAAGGACCTCGGGTAGTTTTCAATCACTTCATTATCTCTTAGGAACACACAAGTGATCTATTTGTTTCATTCACTCCTATAACCTTTGGTCACCTCCGTAATCCGGACACACTAGGACCGCGCCACCTCTACCATCTGGTGCAATGCGATATGTTTGCAAACTTCTTAATTTAACATTTAGCAAACTTTAGCTAGCACTTCATTCCAAGAGTGGGATGTCTTTCTTAGGGCTGAAGCGATATAAAAAATTCAATATCATGGTCCTCAGTACATCAAAGTTCACGTTTTCAAAGAGGACGACTTTAAAGGAACAGTTTGGCCGAAAATTAAATTTGCACAGCCAAGACGTGCTTGATGTCTGAAGTTTGCTACTTTATTTTTGCCAGTTGTACTTAGGAAAAGTTTTATAAAATAGAAGAATAAGTATGTCATTAAAAATCGATATAAAATTAGAATCCAAATTGGAACTTTAATATCACCAAAATAACTTCTAATATATAATTTCGTCTTTAAAGTTTTGTGTCTGATACCAAACTCTGAGCAGGAACATAATTAAGCTTCAAGACAAGCCATGTGGTGTCAGAAAGCATGTAAACCCAAGCTCGTCTCAAAAGCTATAGTAGCTAGTGTAAATTTTTTTTGTGCTTGACAGCGTAAATCCAGATTGAGATTAGTGCAGTAGCTCTAGTGCAACTCTAAAGAAGCCAACTTCAGAAGAAAACTGTCTTGTGTAATAAAGAGCATTTTATTTCTACACTGGAAACAACATTATTTTATAATCAGTAGTATATAACACAGTATTACATCACACTAGCTTCCTCCACGGGTCGTGTTTCTACTCTTTCATTGGCTGTTCAGCTATTTTTGGCTTTCAAAGCCATGCTGAATGATGGCTAGTTGAAAGCTGGAGGAGCTCAGTAGTTAAGTGTAAGCTTCTGACAGCACGTTGTTAGACACAGCACATGAAGTCATCTGTGTTTACATACTGTGTGATGGAAAGGCTCATCCGTCTGCTCCTCAGTTTCAACCCTGTTATTGTGGCTGCACTGTTTACGGCCTGGTCGAGTGATTCAGTTTACATCAACGTGGATGGTTTCTATTATGCTATGAGAAATGAACTGGAAAAGCTGTACATAAACCACTAAAGCCAACTATAAGCACCAGGATTCACATAAAGGCTGTAACGTTTTGATCTTCCAACATTTGATCATGATGTAGCTCAATGGGTGATTAAAAGTGTATCAATTTACAAAGTTAGGGCTTAAAATATAATCGTAATACTAGAAGGCATTTATGATAGATGATGTATATCACAATATGTCATATTGTCTTCTAACAAACATAGAGTACAAGCACAAGCTAAGCAAGGTTTACCAAGAAATGAACCAGATGAACGAGATAAAATGAAACAAATGTCAAAGTAATATTGCATAATAGCATAATTGTCTAACATCCACTCAGACACTTGTTACTATGAAGTTGTAGTTTGACAGTGTGACATCACCGGTTGTTGTGTCTGGAAATGTACACTTGATTATAGTGATCAGGGTTGCAAAGAAACAATTTGGCCAAACATGAAATGTGCACAATTCTCTCCTTAACACAAACAGATCAGCTGAGACGTGTTAGTGATCCAAAGTTTACTAGAGCTAAGAGGCTAATGTAGCTAAGGAGTAAGGGAAGCTCTATGCCTCTAACAGCCTCTAGTTTAGCATTATGCAAACTCCAATATTTGAATATTTATTGTTTTTAACAACATACTTTTGTTGCTATTTTGTCAAACTTGATGCACAAATTAAATTAGCTAGCCAAACGATCTTTTAGTGATGATTTAGGTATGTAGTTTCCATTGTTTGCTAACTATATTAGCCTCGTAGCTTCAGTACAAAAGTAAAGAAAAACTTGCAATACCAAATTCAGCTCTCAGGTAATCAACTACATTTGGTGAAAAGGGAAAACTCGGATGCTCTCAGAAAAGCATATCACGATGTAACTGATCACGATTACCATATAATCTTGCCACCTAAAATTTGGAAAAAAGTCAAACATTTATTTAATATTAACTGGTTAATTTCAAGACCTGTTATAACTTAAACATGGGTCATTAATTTTATCAATTCAATTCAACCTTCTTCCAATTTTTTAAATTCAAATTTATTTCCCTTACTCATTTACACAGTAAATAGTGCAACATAAAGTTAGTTATAATGTAGTTTGTGACAACATCTATTGGTAGCATTTTATACTTTTTTATATGTTATGTATGTTTGATACATTTATAATGTTGTAATGTTAATCAGTCACATTTAAAGCATTTCTCTCATTGGATTCTTGACACAATAACTGAAACAAATGCAGAATAAATATAAAAATAATTTCGGAAATGGGGATGGCAGCTTGGGTTGCTCATTGCACATAACTAAATGTTTAAGTGGTGTGTTTTGTGGCAGTCAGGTGATCTCACTGAAAGCCAGTATTAACCCTTTCATGTGTAAATTATTTAAAAACATATCCAGATTCTATAGATGGTTTTTAGTACTTAAACTTGCATGTCATACACATTTTGTCATGTTTTTAAAGAAAAGAAATAAATGGACTGTCTCTGTGTAGGAATACAATGCATCAGTAAATTAAATTATCGGTAAATCAGAGAAATTCCAGTGCGATCATAAACGCATTTCATTCATTTCTTAACATTCAGGTCTGAAATATTTAACTTTGATGACCATAATTACAAAATACAGCAATATTCTTGACATATACAAAATGTATGCAGTCTGTTGCACAATGCAACTGATTTCAGAGATTAAATAAAAAAAAAAATCTTTCATTTTCAAAGGCTACGACATTCAAACGAGTCACAGAAGTGTTTTTATTTGATTTAAGCTTTTGTGTAGAAAGTTTGGACAGGTACCAGAGACATGCTTCATTGAGAAATGCAAATAGTCTACAGAGCGAGAGAAATCAGCGGTTTGTGCTAAATTAGGTGATTTTTTTTTTTATGTTTTCCTAAGAAACCAGACATGCATGAAAGCCTTAAAGAAAAAAGACATACTTTAGAGAGACAGTTGATAAAGTTTGGCCTGATACACAAAGGGACAATTAGAAGTCATTAATAAATGATCTGTTATTGAACCATTAAAAGCGCATGTCCTCATTGAACGCAGCACACGTTTGAAGTAGCCAAGGGCTTAAATGATTAATCAGGGAGCTCATGAGAGTTTCCTCCACTTGACTGACTGGTTTTCCATCGCTCGTCTAAAATGCTAAAATGCTAAAATGCGTCTGCAAAGATTCCTTGAGAAGAGAAGAGAAGAGAAGAGAAGAGGCCCGTGGTAAGCAGATTAAGCTCCTGCCCCTCCCATACGTTTAATCAACATGCCCTTTCAGTCTGAGAGCACAATACGAAACATGGCCAAAATCCACCATTGCTACCAGCCCCCTTTACACACACACTCACACTCTCTCTCACACACACACACACACACACACACATTCAAAACCCATGTATGCAAAGTCAATAGCCAGAAAGTCTGGCGCAAAAGATCCACTGACTTGTCAGTAGTGTGTGTGTGTGTGTGTGTGTGTGTGTGTGTCAGAAGTAAAATAATATTTACTACAACCAATAATATACTTTTATTTATACAGCACCTATCATAGGATTAAAAGAGGACCACGTTTTAAAATAGAATAATACAGGCCAATAAAAAGTGCATAAAAATACAGATACACAGAGATGATAAAAGTCGTTACACAAGCAAAGTGAAAATACACATCTAATAAATACTCACCTAAATAAATAACTCTTAAAGTTACCTAAAGTTTGAAAGTAAAAGTAGAAGAAAGCTTTTAGTTACTAATGGTAAATTAGTGCCTATTTCACTAACAACAGGGGTTTTTTTTGGCAGTGGTGGATCAGTGATTAAGGCTCTGGGTTACTGATCAGAAGATCAGTACAAGCCCCAGCACTGCCAAGCTGCCACTGTTGGGCCCTTGAGCAAGGCCCTTAACCCTCTCTGCTCCAGCCGCTCTGTATCATGGCTGACCCTGTGCTCTGATCCCAGCTTCCTAACAAGCTAGGATATGCAAAGAAAAGAATTTCACTGTGCTGTAATGTATGTGTGACAAGTAAAGGCTTCAGCTTCTCTTCTCCTCTCTTCTCTTTATCACTAATCTCTCAAATGTTAGCTAGCATGATAATAACTCTTGCTAATACAAACTAGCTGAATGCTGAACTACAGTGATAGATACAAAGTGTACGTAGCAGCAGATAGATTACAGTGTTGAGTATTAGCTCTCATTCTTATTGGTAAAGTTTAGATTTGTTAGGAATTTAGATCGACTCTTTGAAGCTGTCTGATGCTAAAACTCACTTTATAACGTAAAAAGTGTATGTTTATAGAGCAATGTAGTGATGTAGTGGTTGAAAAAGTAGCAAGTAGAAAGTAGAGGATAGTCAAACTTATTAGGTGAGAGAGAAAATTAAGTAAAGATACATACAAATCAGTCTTCAATGTCATGACCTGGTGACCAGAAGGTTGTCAGTTTATTTGGTATTTTAAAATGTTAAAATTCTGTGTAGCGAGTAACCCGGTGCTTTACTTTTTAGATATTTTACTACCTTCCTTTTTGGGACATGTTACCGTTCACCCTTCAAATGTTGCTTCTGCATGGGTCCCTGACCATCTCCAAGAGAGGCCTCCAGTCACAGCGTCTCCAAAAATACTCTAGACACACCTATATTTAATCCTGTCCACTTGTGAGATGGATAACTGCCAGGTTTGAACAAGGCCCCAGACCCAGTGTTAGGTCCTTGCGCAAGACACTTAACCCTCAAAAGCTCACATCCGTGTCCAGATTGAATTCGCCTCACTTTTGAGCCACGTAGGATAAAATGAAAGTATGAAATTTAAGTATTGAATCAAATTTACCCAATTTTTCCCCCTTACACCAAATATAGTTAATCAGCGAAAACATGTTTAGTGTCTGACGTTTGCTTTAATAGTTTCATACTGGGAATTTATTGTTACTTGTCTAGATTTAGTGTGAATGTGAGAAAAAAAAGTAGATTTCTGACCCCCAATATGCTCTCTGATCAACTGCATTTGGGGTAAAGCAGAAATGTAACTTTGGAGATTTGATTTGATTTTTTTTTTTTCTCCTTTTTTCGCCAAACTCTTCCTTTAATGATGTGGGAAGTGTTCAGAAGACAGAAGACAGAGTCTCCGTCCAGGTGATCTCTGATCTCCTTCTTATCTTCTCCATCATATCATTTTAGACTTCACAAAAAAGGGTAAAAACATATGCTTCAGGAAAAAAATAACTAATAAGATTTCCATTCATTTCAACTTAACTATATTCCCAAAAGGGCCCAGGAAGCCTTCTTCTCCTCACCCCTCCTTTCTTTCATCCATGGTTAAATATGTAAATACAATGTCTAAAGTCATTCTTCAAAGGGGAACAAAAGAAGAAAGGGGTCTGACAGAGGGGGGCAAGAGAGATTGAGAGAGAGAGAAGTTAGAGAGAGAGAGAGAGAGTGAGAGAGAGAGAGAGAGGTCGCCATAAAATGCTTTCCTTTCTCCATAACGTTAGCCAGAGGGGGGCCGCCTGTGGGCAGAGAGGAGCAGCAGGGGTGCACGCGGCCTCCATAGAATCACACATTGCTCACAAAAAACATGAAATATCTTTTCAGCCTGATCCATCAAAGCACTCCCCCTCAATCCCTTTTTCTTTATTAGTTACAGAATTATCCCACACTTTCTGATTTACTTCAAGACGGAACCCAGCTAGCCATCACTAGCTGAGATGAGGTAAAGGTAAAGAGTGTGTGTGTGTGTGTGAAACAGAGTGAGGCAAGAACAACAGGACATGCAGAAATAACAACATAAAAGAGAAAGGTGGGAGTTCATAAGGCTAGTGATAGTGCAGATCGGACAGTCGTGATTGGGCGCATTTTTCTTATTCTTGGTTCAAAGGGATCCTCTTGACCAGCAAAGCAACCACAAAAGAGTGAGCAGGTGATAGACCATATGCAATAAATCATATTTTTACTGCAGAGTGCTAGCAAACAGGAGGCTATCTGCTATCCCTTGGAGGCCCTATGACTTGCCCCACCTGGATTCCAACTTATTGGCACCACTGCAACTGATATTTGGTAAAGACTCCTCTGTAGAGCATACAAGTCTCTTCCTGTAATATCTTGGACCTTCAACACTTCTGAAATTATATTATAACCCTGATTGTGCTTAGTGTTTTTATTTCACTCCATTTTATTTCACTCACAGTTCATGTCCCAGGTAATATTCTGGACATTAATTAGTAAAAAATCACAGGAAAGACCAAATTCTTGTTTTTTCCATATTCTCTCATCAAAACTTTAAAATGCATTTACTTTCGTTTCTATGAACGCTTCTGTCTCGGCTCAGTGAAACAGCAAGTCATGGATGAGCTCTTAAGAGTTCTTAAACATTTGGTTGATCTTTAAATATAATTGCAAACATTGTTTCAGTTATATTTTGTTCGTAAGAATTTCAAGCGATGCCAATAACTGGGACACAGGTAGTTTTTTTTTAAACTTTTTTTTTTGATAGAATAAATGAACTTCAATTAAAAGTTAGAATTCTTTCATATTTTCAGTGTGAGATTAAGCTAATAAACCACAAAGACCATTTTTTTCATCTTTAACAGGGGTGCCAATATTTCTGGAATTGAACTGTAGGATCAGGACCAAGAACTGTTTGGTCTCCAAAACTATAATGACACCAATAAAGCAAAAGTTTAGAGCAAAGACACACTAATCAGTAGTTTAATAAAGAGCAGAGACCTAATAAATATGCTAGACAAAGGTTGAAAGTTTGTCTAGTGGGGTCCTCGTGTCCCGGACGTGTAAACAGTGTGCCTCTTCATATCAAACAACACTCCACGGACTTCACGTGTGAAATTCCACACGACAGTTTGTTAATATTAAGGACCATTTTTGCCTATCGGTGCACCCACATTTGCAGAATGGAAAACCTATAAAACGGTGTCCAGAACTTCCACTTATATATTTTCCTTTTATTTATTTTAAGTGGGAGTTTTCTACATTCAAGCACGCATAGCAAGCGCGCTGCAATTTGATTCCTATGGCGGAACATGACTTTAATTTGTTCTATGGCTCAAGGGAATGGGTGATATGTGGTAGATCAGCTACCACCTTGAGAAATCCATTTTACAAAGACACACGAACGCACGGCATGCTGATGTCGTTGCCAAATGTCTCCATCATAACTGGCCAAATGCATTTTTATTCATGTCCATTGGGTTGGATTCTTATGCATACCAAAATTTTAACCCTCTCTCATCACTATGTTATTTATAAAGGATGACATACCATAGAGGGTTAACTTTGGGTATAATTATTTCATTTATAAAGGATGGCATACCAAAGAGGGTTAACTTTGTGTATAATTACAGGCAAGGCTGAAACTGGTTATGTCACGCTGAAAGGCTTGCAAACACACCCACATTTCACATTTCATCCCAACAAACACACCATACATAGCAGCAGTAATCATTAGACAGCTTATCCTTCTATCAGTTTACTCTGATTGAGGATTATCAGAGCTGGCACCCATGCCAGGGTTAATGCCCTGTGAGCAAAGATCGAGCCCTGGCACGCCGATCCCCAAAACCAGCACGAAACGCAGATGAATCAACTCAACCTAGACTGAAAGGGCTTTGTCTAACAGCTCATCCTGCAGGCATTTTCCTCCTATGAGAATTTACGATGACGGAGGGAAAGAAGAAAACCGCCATAGGTTAAGAATGTCTCCTATGTAATGACACGCCTGCGTCTCATCAAGAGGCCATGCGCTGTATGTCTGAAAAGGGCAAAATTTTACTAATTCATTCGTTGCAGTGCACAAAGCCTGTGATTCAATACCAAACAAACGTCAACTTTTAGCATTTGCCAATAGAGTTAATAGAATTTCACATTTTAATTTTTAAATAATGTAAAATAGCCTTTTTTTAGTTTGAGTCTAGAGAAAAAAGTTAAGACTTAGACTTAAAAAAAAGACTTATAAATGTTTTTATGCATCGAAATGTGCACATAAATATGTCAGCATATAATATTAAACTGTTTTTTGATTAAAATGTGGTAATATAAATGTAATCATGTGTAATTATTAGACCAACCTTGGGAAATCATCTCTCATTTAAAGACAGTTATGTCCGTCATTTACTCTGAACTTATTTGGTTTTTCTTTCAAAGCAATGGTTTTAGTCTAATATTAACCTTAATTTTTGCCTTCTTCTTTTCCTCCCTCTTACTTGTATTGATTTAATATGAATTCATGTGAAGATTATATTTTAAGTATCATTCATCAATAAAATATGGTGGAATAAACCATCAGGTTATTAATCAAGCTCAATCAGTGTTTTCATTTGCATTGTTTGGATCACAGTGGATCCGGAGCCTATCCCGAGATGGGTGTAATCACACGCTTCTTCACACCCAGGGCAAATTAGTCACCAAGCCACCTACTGGCATGGCAGGAAACCAGAGAACCCAGAGGAAACCTATTCAGACAGGGGGAGAACATGCGAAACCGCACAGAGACAGTAACCTGAGCTCAGGATCGAACCAGGGACCCTGGTACTGTGAGGCAGCGATGCTACCCACTGAGTATAAAGTCATGTGAAGTTCATATTAGCAGTGGAATAAGTGAAGTTATTGTAAATTATCTGCAACCCACATTAAAGAACAAATTTCATCTTTAGTTTTAGTCCAGGCTTTTTTTTTTACCCTAACTTCTGTCATACGTATTACTACTTTTACCCCCCTCCCCATCCTCCTCCCTCTTTTTTCCTCCTTTTCTCTCTCTCCCAGTCTCTTTCTTGTTCTTATTCATTTAGTATAAATTCATCATATAATGGAATACATCATTATTAATCAAAATATTAGGTAAATTAGATACAGTATACCTCATATACCTGCCATTTAATGCAGTATTTTCATTTGCACCCCACATTCAAAACCAAAACCCATCTTTAGTTTTAGACCCAACTTTAGACTCCCTCATTTTCTCCTCTCTCTCTCTCTCTCTCTCTCTCTCTCTTAATCAGTATATTGCTTGTAGGTAAATTATCCTACCTATACCCCATTTAATGCATTGTTTTCATTTGTACTGTCATTCTTTCTCTTTCATTCTCTCTCTCTCTCTCTCTCTCTCAGTCATGTTATTAATCATTATATTAGTTGTAGGTACATTAGCCTACCTATACCTCACATACCTGCCATTTAATGCAATGTTTTCATTTGCACCCACCCATCTTTTTAGTACAATCTTTACTTAGTCTAACTTTGTCATAAATATGACTACTTTTATCTCTCTCTCTCTCTCTCTCTCTCTCTCTCTCTCTCTCTCAGTCATTAATCAGTATATTAGTTGTAGGTAAATTAGCCTACCTATACCTCATATACCTGCCATTTAATGCAATGATTTCATTAGTACTTTCATTCTTTCTTTCATTCTCACTCTCTCTTTCTCTCTCTCAGTCAAGTTCTTAATCAGTATATTAGTTGTAGGTTAATTACCCTAACTATACCTCATATACCTGCCATTTATAGCAATGTTTTCATTTGTACTTTCATTCTCTCTCTCTCTCTCTCTCTCTCTCTCAGTCAAGTCATTAATCAGTATATTAGTTGTAGGTACATTAGCCTATCTATACCTCATATACCTGCCATTTAATGCAATGTTTTCATTTGCACCCACCCATCTTTAATTAGTCTAACTTTGTCACATGGCTGTTTCTCTCTCTCTCTCTCTCTCTCTCTCTCTCTCTCTCTCTGTGTGTGTGTGTGTGTGTGTGCGCGCGCGCGCGCGCCCCTTTCTCTCATTCATTTCGTATGAATTCCTATGAAGCACTTGGCTCTTCTGTTATTGTGCTAGTAAAACTAGACACCCCCCCAAACCAGCTTGGTTCCGTCAGACAATAAAATGTGAGGCGAATCCGAGGGCATAAAACACTCTCCTCCTTTTCTTCTCCCTCTCTCACACAATGGTCCAAACCGTGAAAATTGCCAGTTGTAAAGAAAAGGACACATCTCGATTGAAAAAAAAAGCCACTCGGATGTCTGAGGCGACAAAAACTCGCGCCAAAAGAGAAAAAGAAACAACAACAACAACAACAAATAAACTAGAGGTTGTGGACATTTTGTCACCTCGCGCGCGCCGAATCACCAACAAAACAACAACAAATGGTCTGCTAGAACTTCGCTATGATCTCCAGTGTAAAATAAAAGGGCGAAAAAAGTGTTGGTTAGACTTTAAAAGCTCCTACAGGCTGTTCTGTGGGGGTTTTAGGGGGGATATAATCGCCGTGTCAGTTTAGGCTTTCTTATGCAAAGAGGCTGTGTTTGAAGGCGGATCTTTTAGCAGGTTACACTCACACACTCCTGCTCACACTGCTGTGAAGCTCTCAGACGGAGCTGTGAAGTGTCCGGAGTATTACACTCTCACTTTCTCACTTTTTCGTGTTTAAAGGACTTCACTAAGGATTTCACTAAGGATGACTGTGTTTTGGGTTTTGTTTTTGTGAAGGAATCCCATTCTGACTGTTGTTTGTGAAAAGTATCAGCACTTTTTTGAGGGATGGACAGAGTCTCCTCACTGCCTCACAGGACTGCAATGCAAGTCAGCATTTAAAGAAGCAGTAAATCTCTGGATTACATTTAAACCCCTAAAAAAAAAAAGATATACAGTACACGAGTCTGTATTCAATGGGATGGACGGATATTTCTTCTTTTCTCATATGGTGGTGCTCCTCTTCATGGGAAGTGTGTTTTCCATCAAAGATGTTATGAAATGTTCTCCATGGAGTACGTCGCCTACGTCTTAACTTCTCGAGGAATTACTGTACACAGCACATAGTTATCCAGAAGTTCTGTCTCTCTCTTTTCAAATTCGCAACTCAACAAACCTGTCCTGCAGCTCATTCGACTTGCTGAACAAAATACATGCTGTTTTGAAAGGCAAACATCTGTGTAATTACTACATGGACTACATGAGATAACGCAGTGTGCGAAAATGTTTTACTCCGCGTTTGAATGGAGTCTTCTCAGCCTGCTGCTCCTTTTCACAGCTGGCTTGTGCTCTGCCATCAGCTCCATAGACCCGGACCGACCAGGAGAAGGCAGATGCCAGGAAATCTCAATTCCTCTCTGCAAGGACATTGGGTATAACTTGACAGTTATGCCCAACTTGATGGGGCACGAGGATCAATTAGAGGCTTCCATAAAGCTTCACGAGTTCGTGCCACTGATCGAGTTCGGTTGCCACAGCCACCTCAAGTTTTTCCTGTGCTCACTTTATGCCCCCATGTGCACGGAGCAGGTCTCCACACCGATCCCAGCCTGCCGAGTGATGTGTGAGCAGGCAAGGCAGAAGTGTTCCCCTATTATGGAGCAGTTTAATTTTCACTGGCCTGACTCACTGGACTGCTCCAGGCTGCCTAATAAGAACGACCCCAACTTCCTCTGCATGGAGGCCCCCAACAACGGCAGCGACGATACTTCTTCCAAAGGATCTCACACCCAGCCTCCAGATTCACGCCCTCCTCGACATGGGAACAACCAGGACCTAACCATTAAGGAAAGGGTGGGGAAGGACACTTGTGGGAACCCTGGGAAGTTCCACTACGTGCAGAAGAGCGAGTCGTGCGCCCCAAAGTGTTACCCCAAAGTGGATGTGTACTGGAGCCAGGCAGACAAGCACTTCTCCTTGGTCTGGATAGCCATCTGGTCCATTCTTTGCTTCGTCTCCAGCGCCTTCACCGTCCTCACCTTCCTCATTGACCCACAGCGGTTCAAGTACCCCGAGCGCCCCATCATCTTCCTCTCCATGTCCTACTGCGTATATTCCGTAGGCTACCTCATTCGGCTCTTTGTTGGGGCTGAAAATGTGGCCTGTGACCGTGACAGTGGTGTCCAGTACATCATCCAGGAAGGCTTGGAGAGCACAGGTTGCACTATTGTCTTCCTCATCCTCTACTACTTTGGCATGGCTAGCTCCCTCTGGTGGGTGATTCTGACTCTCACCTGGTTCCTGGCAGCTGGGAAGAAATGGGGACATGAGGCTATTGAAGCCAACAGCAGCTACTTCCACCTGGCTGCGTGGGCTATCCCAGCCATAAAGACTATCCTGATTCTGGTCATGAGAAAGGTGGCAGGTGATGAACTGACAGGCATCTGTTATGTAGGCAGCATGGATGTCAAGGCTATGACAGGCTTTGTCCTAATCCCTCTGTCATGCTACCTCATCATAGGCACCTCATTTTTGCTCTCTGGCTTTGTCGCTCTCTTTCACATTCGCAAGGTTATGAAAACAGAGGGGGAGAACACTGACAAACTGGAGAAGCTGATGGTGCGGATCGGGGTGTTCTCCGTCCTCTACACCGTTCCTGCCACCTGTGTCATTGCTTGCTACTTCTATGAGCGTCTCAACATGGACTATTGGAAAGTTCTGGCAGGAGAGCAGCGCTGCATGGAGGGGGTCAACGGGAGCGGAGAGGAGTGCACCATGAAGAGCTCCATCCCGGCTGTTGAGATATTCATGGTGAAGATCTTCATGCTGCTGGTGGTGGGCATAACCAGCGGCATGTGGATCTGGACTTCCAAGACTTTGCAGTCCTGGCAGAACGTCTTCAGCCGCAAGCTGAGGAAGAGGGCAAGGAGGAAGGCCGCGTGCGTATTCACAGGCAGCCGGCCCTACCTGAAGCCTCACCCTGCACTGAAAGGACACAAAACGAAGTACGAACCCACTGGAGCTCCTGCCACATGTGTATGAGCACAAAATCTTACACGCACAACAAAGGGAACACACTTATGCGGGACACTGTTTATTTTTCAACCCGGTTCATGTTTGAGTCTGTGGGCGAAAAAGCCACTGCAAAATACAGGACACAAAGTTCATGTATATTTTATGCAAGCCTTAGTTCTTAAAAAAAAAAGACCTGCAGTGTTCTAAGGACAGATTGTTTTCATGTTCTCATAATGATCTGTATGAAAATAAGCCACCAGCCTTTTAGTCAGTTGCTCTGTACTACTTATCCACTTAAGGAACTTTGTGGAGTTTGAAAAGTTTTGTTTTCAAAAGGGATCGAGTCCTCTTTGTGGTTATGTCACTGGGAATGGCTGTATCATGTGCAATAGATGTTTCTCTCAGTGACAGAGAGAAAAAGACTCTTAATACTGTAGTGGCCCATTAAAGACACTAAAAGGATTCTGCATACAATATGTGTGTGTGAATGAGCTGAGGCGGGAGCTCCTCGGCTGCGTGTTCCTGTGGCTTTTCTATGGAAATGGAGGCTGTGTCACACACTGCTACATTGACATTGGAGAGCAGCTGTTGGCTGCAGAGAATGAACTGGCTATTGTGAAGGCCCTCCATGGCATAAAGCAAATCTACAAGCACTAAATGTTGTCGTAAAAGACAGAGGCCTTTTGATGGGGCATTTTGTACAGCAGGTTCTTAGCCCTTTGGTTTGTTTTTGTCACACTGAGCTCTTTTTTCTTTTGTAGCACAACAAATCCTTTGTATATATTTCTAAACAAAATTCATATTTTGTAAGAATTAATAAAGACCTTCTAGTTTATGATGTTCAGAAACTAGAGTCTCAGACCTCGGTGTGGGTTTATTCTTTGTGTTCAGCTATGCTTCTTTCAGATTCAGGTAATGAAATTGAAGTGTAAAATATATAAATATAAACTCTATAAAAATATAAAAAGTCTGGCAAAGTTGCAAGAACTAAAACTGACTCAATGTCACATGACAAAAGGGCGTGATGGACTGCTAATTTGCAGTGAGTTTCCATTTCCTGGATGAGTGCTAAGCAATATGATAATATGATATTGACACACACACACACATATATATATATATATATATATAATATATATAAATTGTGGATATTATTATTAAAAGAAAACATGGCACTACTGTTTTGCTGGCTTTATGTTAGCAAAGAAATTAATTCTTGTAAATTTTTTTGCATATTGGTGAAAGGACAAGAATCCTTGTTTAGTACAGACTGGGAAGGGGGGGAGGTGTAAAAATAAAAAGTTTGATGGCATCAAAGAGATTATGAACAAAGCTAGATTTTTAGCCTTGTTTCAAAACCAACCACTTTTGAAATGCCTGGCTTTCATATTTCTCCCCTATTAATCTATTCACTTCTATGTTCTGTTCAAAAACAATACAGAAGCCAAGGCTTTAAAGCTTGTTTTTGGTCTTTTTTTTTTTTTATCATAACATCAAGTCAGGTCATGTTTGCTGTGTAGCTTTTTATTTAAAGGATGCAGTACTACGGTTGCAGGTCAGGGAGTTTAAAAGTGTGTGAGTGTCATACTCAGAAAGTGAAACTTGGATCCTGAATGGCTCAAGCAGTAGCGTGCATTCGAGTTATGCTTTCAAGTTAAGCTTTAAGGATTTGAAAAGTTTACAAAGTGGCATTTGTGCATTCTCATGCAAGAGCTCAGCTGGGATTATGCAAGTTCATCTAAGTCAAGAAAAAAATGGCATAACTTCAAAAGGGCCGTTGCGCTAAGCTGTGTTATTCAAAGCACGTCCATTTTTCTTAGCCTTCTTGCATCTTCAGTGTGTTTGGTCCAGTCTGACCATAAAATGCATTTCTTATGGCATTATACTTGTCATCACCATCTCACTTGGCCAGGGAAAGTCTGAGATTGCTGGGATTTAGAAGGCATATCTGTGTAAGTCCTTAAACCAAAATGAAGTTCTGTTTACAGGAAATGGACAGACTATGGATTGATTTGGCAAATCAGCACAAAAACATTCAACATACAAGATACAGCGAACAACCCGTTTATACACATGGTATATCAATATACATGTGCCCGTATTGATTTTAAATGTCAATAATTACCTTATTTATTATACTGTATGTGACATTTTCACAGTATTATATGTTCAAATATACCTGTCCATGTGAAAGCTGTCTTTTTTTGAGTACTATGTCCCAAATAAGGGACTTGAAAAGACACCGGTAATTATGCTGCCTTCTAAATTGCTGCTCAAAAATACCACCTACCAGGCAGCCTACTGCCAAAAAGAATGCGTGACAATATTTTTAAAGTGTCCATTAACATCACAATATATTACAAAGTTAATTTTTTTTGTCACATGACTACTTATTATATACTGAATGGCTACACATGACTATATAAAATGAAAAAAAAAAAAACAAAGCATGCAAACAATGTATGTTATAGTTTGGTAAATTTGCACAACAGGAAGTGGGAAGTAGCAAAGAATTGGCCTGTTGCATATATTGGAAAAAGTCAAAGAAAGATGAATAAGATCTCTTTAATCTTACTTTTCCTAGCCATATTTAAACAACCATCAGATTTCCTCACTCTGATCAACACATGAGCTCGTAAATTCTTCTGAAGTTGATCTCAGGTCCTTTACGAGTCTGTCTGTCAGCCAAACAAGGAGATAAGCACTGTTTCATGGGTGGCTGAACATGTGTGCTCCTCTTCTACACAGATAAACATTAGTGTCACACTACAACCAAGCAGGATTGAGAAGTAGCAAGTGGTAAGTAAGAAGTAAGTCTAATGTACATTAGACGTATATTGACAGGGGGATTTTGAGACGCCTGAGAGGTTAATGCACCTCTAAAAATTAAGGTTACTGAGGTTAAAGTTATGGTTATTGAGGTTAAGGTTAGTGTTACTGGGGTTAAGATCACTGAGGTTAAGGTGAGTGTTACTGAAGTTAAGATTAGGGTTATTGATGTTAAGGTAAGTGTTACTGAGGTTAAGGTGAGGGTTACTGAGGTTGGGGTGAGGGTTATTGAGGTTAAGGTTACTGACATAAAGGTTAGGGTTACTGAGATTAAGGTTACTGAGACTAAGCTTAGTGTTACTGAAGTTAAGGTTAGGGTTAATAATGTTAAGATAAGTGTCACTGAGGTTAGGTTGAGGGTTACTGAGGTTGGGGTTAGGGTTATTGAGATTAAGGTTACTGAGATTAAGGTGAGGGTTAATGAAGTTAAGGTTACTGATATTAAGGTGAGGGTTAATGAAGTTAAGGTTACTGAGATTAAGGTGAGGGTTAATGAAGTTAAGGTTACTGAGATTAAGGTGAGGGTTAATGAAGTTAAGGTTACTGAGATTAAGGTGAGGGTTAATGAAGTTAAGGTTACTGAGATTAATGTGAGGGTTAATGTAGTTAAGGTTACTGAGATTAATGTGAGGGTTAATGAAGTTAAGGTTACTGATATTAAGGTGAGGGTTAATGTAGTTAAGGTTACTGAGATTAAGGTGAGGGTTAATGAAGTTAAGGTTACTGAGATTAAGGTGAGAGTTAATGTAGTTAAGGTTACTGAGATTAATGTGAGGGTTAATGAAGTTAAGGTTACTGAGATTAAGGTGAGGGTTAATGAAGTTAAGGTTAGTGTTACTGAAGTTAAGGTTAATGAGAATAAGGTATGGGTTACTGAAGTTAAGGTTACTGAAGTTAAGGTGAGGGTTACTGAGGTTAAGGTTAGTGTTACTGAAGTTAAGATTACAGAGATTAAAATGAGGGTTACTGAGGTAAAGATTAGGGTTACTGAGGTTAAGATTACAGAAATTAAAATGAGTGTTACTGAGGTTAAGGTTATGCATAACTTTATTTAGCTGCAGTAGTATATAGTACACTAAGGAAGACAATTATAAAAGTTTGAGTGCGCGCGTGTGTGCGTGCATGCATGTGCGTGAGAGTGCGTGTGTGTGTGTGTGTGTGTGATTATTCTCAATTCATCAATTCATGAGCACTGTGTGTGTAGACACAGGTGAGCCTGGCATCTGAGCTCTGCAGAAGACAAAAAGCTTGGTCTAACTAACACGCAATGGAGCTTAGTGTGGCTTGAGGTATTTGTTGGGTGTACATTCAGAGTAATACGGTATACAGAAGCTCCTTTAAAAGAACATGCTTTCTTAATCACTGGTTATGAGAGTGCATTTGTGTGTGGGCTTGCCTGTGTGTGTATTTGTGCTTCACTGAGCTCATACGGACCATACAGAGGCTGGAACATACTGTAAAGACCTAAAACCCGATGGACATGACGAGCTAACAACAGTTTGAGAAGCTTTTCATCTTCCTTAATGTCCATGGACGGACACACACACACACACACACACACACACACACACATAAAGCATCTTTTATTGGCAGATGTGATGTGTGTTCGGTTTACTCGTTTACTTTAATCTCTTATATAGTTCATCATTTATGCAAGAAAAAATATAAACATAACTCTAACCCTGGTTTCTATTTCCATTTTATGAGAATTTTCTCCACAATTTGTGAAAGCTCATGTAAAGAATAACAGCTTTGAAGATGATAAAAGGAAGCTCTTTCTACCCACTAATAGTCATCATGACTGTATTTGCCAGGATCTTTGCAACAAAATGGCCTTTAATATATGCACTGGGCAAAAGAATCATTTGCTTAGTCTTAACTTAGGTATACACCGATCCCATGTTTTATTTATTATATGATACAATACCAAGATCAAAGATCTCAGTATTAGCAAAGTCCTTATGGTAAAGTATTAATACAGCCAACTTCACTATTATTTACTTTCACCTAAATAATTGCTGTGAAGAAGTCCTATTTGTGTTATTTTCTTTTAGATAATGATGTATTTAGGTTGGGAAATAATACAGGTTATTATTAATAAATAATAATAAAGGCCATACTCCTGGGTTAAAGAGGTCCAAATCCAATTTTTACTTTTTTTTTTATTCTAAACATAACAGTGATTTGATATTATCTGAGAAAATCTGTTTCTTCCCCCAAATCTATAGTAGATATGCTTACCACAGCATGTATTTATTAAAATATTGTATACTGTACATCAAAATATTAATATCCTAACTTCATTCACATTTGTTTTTTTTTTCAGAGATGTGTGAACTAGGGGTGTGGTGATTTGACAAGAATATTATATCGACATACTTGAAGACATTTCTATGATACATGACATATCATGATATAAGCAAAACAGGAAAAACCTTAAAAAAAAATAATAAAATAAAAAACTATGAAAAAACTGAATTTGATTATATTGTCTGGAAAATTTTATTCTTTTAAAATATTACAAAACACTAATGAAAAAGGTTATGTCTGGAATTCATCATCACATCAGCTGCTTACAATCACAGTTTGTAAATGTTACTAAAAACATTTCAATTTTTTTTTTAAATGAAAAGATATCTGATGATATCTCAGAAAGGTGTATTGAGACATAATTTATCACAATATTGGTGCTGTATCATCATATTGCCCAGCCCTAGTGTGAACAGAAACTAGTGCAATTTTTTTTTAAGTTATCGGATTATATCGTATTATGTATGTAAAGATACTAATGTATGCATGCAGTTCATGCTGATTTACATGTGAAATGGTACTAATGGTACTCTACTGGTACTCTACTGGTACTCTAACGTGTAAATCAGAGGAAAAAAATCAGAACAGCGTGATAAGGCTTGTAATGTGAATGCTAAAGTGAAAGCTAAGCCACTAGACTTTATAAGAGACTTTATAAGAGAATTGCAAACATCACATTTTGTATAAAAATACATCTGTGAAACATTGAAAATTGGAAGATTTGTTAAGACAACGTGATCCGATAGTCATGTTCAGTATCAGAGAGGTGCTTAGTTTCACTAATTACTAATAACCAGTGTTAAATATTTAAATGAATTCCACTTATTCCACCCAAGTCATTAAGAGATTAAGAGTTGTTTTGAAGTTTGGGAGCTCACTTTAGGAGTCAAATGCAGAGTGGTGTGTGTGTGTGTGTGTGTGTGTGTGTGTGTGTGTGTAAAACAGGTCTGATCACACCAGTGCTACAGAATGAATTATGTGTTTAGCTCTTTGCCTGAGGAGATTTCAAGTCTCTGCAATGTTTCAGCTTAAGCACTCATATCATACAGCCTGGTTTTTCTCTCTCTCTCTCTCTCTCTCTCTCTCTCTCACACACACACACACACACACACACACACACACACACACACAGAGATGGTTACAGCCACCTGGCCTGCCTCTTTAAGCATGTGTGTTTGTGTATGCATGTGTGTGACTGTAAGTATCACTGACAGTGAGCACTCCTCTTTTCATCACCACCTCACTCCTCTTTTCCTCTGCAGTCACATGACTGAGGTGTGTGTGATGGGTGTATCAGGTGATTTGCTGAAGATACAAGACATTTTTTGAAGCGAACTTTGATCCAAGATGGATTACAGTGACCTTTAAGAAGCATATGACGTATGTTCAAACTCACACACACACACACACACACATTGCTGGTGTTCACTTTGTGCACAGCTGTCATTGTGTGTGTGTGTGTTTGTGTGTGACATATGAGAGTGACAGTCCTCACATCACCTCAGTCTTCAAAGTCACATGTCTGCCAACCTCTCCAGGGTCCTACATGCTTCACATCGCTTTCTGCCACACACACACACACACACACACACACACACACACGCACACACATACACTTTCTGAAGACATAGAGTGAGAACTTATCCATCTTAATCTCAGTAACCAAGAGAAAACCTTTTGTCTTTTTAAGTTTTTTTAAGTTTTTTTTTTTTTAAAGATAATTCTACCAACTTGTTCTCATCTCACAAAATCATTTTCTATCCAATCAGCAGAATATCAGCACAGGAGCTTACCTGCACACTACATTACACTTCACTGTTGGAAATATTTTCAAGTCAGAAAACTAAAGAATATTTACTAGATATGAATTCATCTCTCCTTGTGGTTTATGTCTTGACCAACTTTTCCTGCCCCAAAAGTCCCTTACACCAGACCCAATTGATTTCCATGTATTCACTGGGCAGATGCTTTTATCGAAACTTACATATATAGTAAATTGGAATAAAATTCAAGCATGGATCTAAGCAAGTGCGTACTAAAGGCTCAGTTGTGTCTCTGGTACCTCTTTCCCATTGACAACATGCTGCTAGTTCTGGTACCTTATCTCAGTACCAAAAGTCTACAAGTCTGGAATTAAAACGAAAAACTATAATGCAGAATGCCTCAGAGGAATTTAAAGATTATTAATGAAAATATTAGCAAAATTGAATATTATGTCCATGAATGATCCCAATGAACCTAGGATGTCGGAGTTCACTCATGAACAATATAACTATAACAGCAACCATGGACGATTTTACAAGTTTTTTGCAACTTTGAGAGCAATTTTTACGATTAAAACCATCAGAACTTACACACAGCACAAAATGAGACAAAATGCTATGAGAATGAAATGATATCACTCCCAAACCTCACCAATTCTTGGTTCTAGCTGATTGGATTTTGCAGCCAAGAACTGATTCTTTTTTTTTTAATCTCATTTTCTCCCCAATTTGGTCAATTCCCAGCCAACAGCCAGCTCCTACGAGACATGTGAAGCAAGCCAAATGCATCTTTTCAAACTGCTGCTCATGCTGCATCACAGGGCAGCGTAACACGCTCAGAGGAAAGCACTATCCACCCTCTTCCACCTACATGAGCTCTCAGATGTCCACAAATGGC
>CM040461.1:26318805-26389524 GCA_022758105.1 Pangasianodon gigas
GCAGGAACTGAAGACAGTTGCAGTAGAGGCCTGGCAGAGCATCACCAGGGATGAAACCCAGCGTCTGGTGATGTCTATGCGTTCCAGACTTCGGGCTGTAATTGACTGCAAAGGATTTGCAACCAAGTATTAAAAAGTGAAAGTTTGATTTATGATTATTATTCTGTCCCATTACTTTTGGTCCCTTAACAAGTGGGAGTCACATATGCAAACTGTTGTAATTCCTACACCGTTCACCTGATTTGGATGTAAATACCCTCAAATTAAAGCTGACAGTCTGCAGTTAAAGCACATCTTGTTCGTTTCATTTGAAATCCATTGTGGTGGTGTATAGAGCCAAAAATGTTAGAATTGTGTCGATGTCCCAATATTTATGGACCTGACTGTATAGTGAACAGGAAGACATTTGGGATTTGGCCTGACAGTGTAAGATGGATGTAAATAAAAGACAATAAACCTGCATGAAGATGATTAAAGATGGTACAATTTTTATGTAAAAATATTTTTAAAAAAAATAGAAATAAACAAAATAAACTGAACCTGAAATATTACAGTTTATGATTAGGCTTTTTTCCTGTGTGTGATTTTCTTTACTTAAAAAAAAAAACTAAAAAAACCAGATGTTTACACCATCTGTGGTTTGTTCAAAGTAAATAAGTAAGTAAGTTCCACATTTATACTTATCATTCACACATTCATATTCCCCTTGACACACACACACACACACACACACAGAGGCACACCTTAACAGATGCAAGACATTTCTCATATCCACCCACATGCACTCACATCAACACACACCTGTGGCCTCAGAGTCCCATTACAGACTGTTTCTGTTACGATGAATCTGTAAAGAGGCCAGAGGATAGAGATTATCCAAAGAAACATTCTAATCGCCTTTTCAATCTCCATCATGGAAAGATATAAATCTATAGATCCAACACTTGGTGACAGACAAAGCTGCTACCGTTTTTTTTTTTTTTTTACTGCACATGTATTAAATATACTGCACACAGATTAATCCCAGTCGTAAGAGTCTATTTGCTTACCAAAAGCTTCATACAAGTTTCAACTTCTCTCTGTCTTTATCTCAGACTATCTGACATGATACCTAGAATTAGAGGGAGAGAGAACGTTGCTGCACAGCCATGGATTTCAGTCGGTTGGTTTGATGTCTTGATACGTTAAAATTATGCCTAGTCGTGTGATCGGACCGGAATTGCCGCATTCTCACCCTGCGGCATTGAGTGGCTGAAAATAATATCTAGAACTAATAGATTGTGAGAAAGTGTGAGTACAGTGGGCTAAATACTGTAGGTCCAAGCATGAACTCAAGGTTCCTCAGATTAATTGGAACAAATGCAGAATAATCAGACACCATTTTGATTTGTAATCAGACCCCATTCTAAAGTCTAGTTAGATTCAAATCTGAGCTATAAGCCTCAGTAAACCTCAAAAAAATTAAACACACCCCATTCTTAGGGCTAATTAGACTCCATCTTCAACTTGAATCTAATCGAGTTCTAATCTGAACTGTAAGTGTCATTCAATAACACAGAACAATCAGACTCATCTGAATGGATAATCAGACCTTACTACTAAATATTACTAAAGTCTAGAGAAATCAGACTCAAATCTGAATAGAAACTAAAATGAAAGTTAAGCAGACTCTAGTCAGAATGCAGTTGCAGTAAATCATGGCTCAGCACTCTTGTGGTATTGATGTGTTATCAGACTGTTAGATGGGACAGCTAAAATCGAACCTTTCAATAGCTAGACAACGAAACTATTAGGGATGAGCAATGCATTTGGGAGTTTGTTTTGTTTTAGGATCGTATTGCTCGACTGGGTTCATGCCGTGTTTCCTTGAAATATCTTACATGGAAGATGGAAAAGTTGTAACTAGAGATGGCACAGATCTGATAGCCAGGATACCGATAAAAATTGGTGGATCGGATATCAGAGAAAAAAGAACGAATTCAATCTGATCCTGTAACAAATAAATTGGGCTTGATTTTTTTTTTGATACTGGAAATGTTTACATATGAAGAGATATGAATGTATTTTTTTTTTATAGAATTGATTTTATTATGATTATAGTCTACACTTTAATATTATATGTGTGTATGTGTGTGTATATATATATATATATATATATATATATATATATGGCATGTAAGTGGCTTTTTTGTGGCTTTTTTTTTTGTATTTTTGTGGCTTTAAGTGAAAAATATGTCAAAAATATTTTAAAGCTTAATAGTTTTTATGAAAAACATATTGCATTATCAGCTGATACTCAAAGTTTCAGTATCGATATTGTTATCATAAAAGAAAAAGTGGTATCATTCTGTGTAATCACCTGATACAACTGTCACTTACAAGCTGCATGAATCTACAGTCTGAGCTAGAAAGAAATCAGCCCCAGATTGTCGCTTCTCACTTCTTCATACCATTCTGTGTGTTTTTCTGACCACCACAGGTGGGGCTTTTGCACTCGGTTCCACAAAAGTCCTAAATAATCCAACTTCCAACATCCAAGATGTTCATTAACAACAAATTATCTGGTGTGCATCCTAACAGTTCTTCAGGATAGTTGGTTAAGAGACCATTTTTGCCTTGCAAAGATGCATAACTGGTGTCTTATTTAGCAACTTTTCAACCATTGTGGCTTACATCCAAACTTTTTCATTTTTACCTCTGCTTTTAGGCAGTGAGTTTTTGCCCACTATGTTTCCACCCACCCTTAAGGCAGACTTTCTCACTAGTGTCTCCAGGCGTTTATTCTGATTAGTGATCACATCTGCTCCCACGACATCCTCAGACTGTTAATGCTCACCACTGTTCTAATATTGACCATGTGGCGCAATGGACGAACACACTCCTTTCATGCGTGTACACGCACGTTTGTCACTTGTGTGAGTTTCAGGTTGCAGGGTGTCTGTTGTGTGTGTGTTTGTCAAAGTAAAGTAGCCCCTTGCAATTATCAGAAGTGAGACACAGGAGAGTCATTACAGAAGAATCTGGAATAATGGCAGCGTTCCCATCAAGCCTTGGGCAGGGCAACTTTTCTACACACACACACACACACACATACTTAGATTGACACAAGAGACAGGTTTGTTGAGAGAAAAAACAACAGATAGACAGATAAGAACACTCATAATGTTTATTTTGCACCATAAAGAACAAAAGCAGTTGAAAGAAGGGGTCATGTGGACCCTTTGAGATAGACGACATGAAAAAGAAACAAGAAAATACCAACAGACGGATGTTGATGGAGGGTTCGAATAGAAAAAACAGAGAAGATTGCTGAGAAGGGTGCGACAGTGAGATGAAGGAGTGTCAGAGTGATTTACATACACCTGATCCTCGGATCGGAGCGAGCGCGTGAAAGCGTGTGAAGTCCTCTTTGATGTCTGCACCTTGCCAAGGAGCTCTTGAGAGAAAGTAAACGCGAGGAACGAGGCGTTTGTAAACACACAGCTAATGTTCAAACCTGAGTACACACACGCTCAGACGAATACGCTCTCAGCTCAGACAAAACAAGATTTATTTCCATTTTATATTTGTTCTCCTTGTGTTGCAGGTTGTTTGTTTATGGGAATATTCTAGACAGCAAGACTGGAATAGATCATAGTGTGTTGTCTCATGATTGACGATCAGAAGGTGAAGCAGACGAGACAACACTACAAACAACACAAACCTGATCTATAGGTGTGGCAATACATGCCATGGGGAGCATGTGTATTTTCACTTTGCATTTGTATTACATTTGATACAAATTTTAATATGATATTTATCTAAATCCTGGTATATGAGCTTAAAAAATATGTAAACTGGAGGACCTCTGTTGTGATGACTCTTTTATGGTGAAAAACATACTGAAACTGGAGACTCCTTTCATAAATGGTACATAAAAATTTCCACATTTCACGTTGTTTTAAATCTGTTTAATATTAACCTTAGATGAAGGGAAGTGTCCGCTTTACAAGTCAAACATTCTGACCAATCGGATTTGAGAATTCAGAAAACAGTGCTGTGATATAATTATACGTAAAGACAGCTGAGAGCTATCCAAAGCTCCGCCTTATTTTCTTGACAGTTTTTGCTATTTAGTCAAGCTTTTGGCACTTCAGCAGGCATGCCAAGACGGTATTTCCCTTCGTATTTTAAAGCTCCAGGCCAAAAGACGTGCCTGGGGGACTAAAAGCGACACTTGACACCCTGTTAAAGTGCAAGCTGTTATTTTCTACTCATTTTCAAAGCCCGAAAAAAATTAAAGTTTTGAATTTGTGTGGTGAACCTCACCATGAGCTGATCACAGATGCAACCTTCTCTCGTTCTAACCTCACTGAAATCTTTTTCTTAATTATTTTACAATCCAAGAAGTGGTCCTTCATTTAATCTACGAACGACCATAGAAGTTAACTTTCCACACTGATCTGAGATCTTTTGTTATGGTTAAATCATAGGAATCCAAAGCTCTATTTGGATGGGATTAGTTCCACATGGGGTGCTGGGATAATTCCCTCCTTTACAGGTGCTACTTAGTGATTTGCCATCCAGATCAGTGATTTTGGCGGGGGTTTTTTTTATGTGCTTAATGGTGGGCTGCACTGCAAAAAATGACATCTTAGCAAGTGAATATATCTTGAATATAGTCAGATTTTTCCTATATTTTTCTTATCTTATAATCAGATTATTTCCTAATATAAAATTACAATATTAATATATGATTCTTAAACCTATTTATAGACATGAAATTCTGGAGCGTTTGAAAGTAGGGTGCGTGGGTGTGTGTGTGTGTGTGGGTGTGTTTGTGTAGGAGCTCAGATACACCCTAATGCCGATATACTTGTTTGATACCTATTCAAGGAGATGTCATTTTATAGCAATATTTTAGTGGGAACTTCATAATTATTATTATTTGTGTGTGTGTGTGTGTGTGTGTGAGTATATGTGTGTATGTCTTCCACGGTGATTTAGCAGAGCAGGATTGTCGGATTGTATAGGTCTAATCTGCACCGTTCTCAAATCCTCGCAACACACACACACACACACACACACACACACACACACACACACACACTAATCTGGCCTTCTCCTTAATCCTCACTGCAAAGTGCTGAGATAATGAAAAGCCATCAAGAATTCCAGAGCTGAGGAAGCTATTGTCGCCTTGTGGCGGGGATGCCACAGCTAGACACACATACACACAAACACACACAAACACACACACACAATACAACACACCGCACCATGCACTACACCACACATTTTTACACACTTTACCAAAAAAAACCCTCTATTCTTGATCAATTCAGCCTCTCAAAAGAATGTTCTAGGTCATGTAGTGTTGATAGAGACTTCAAAGAGTGTGTGTCGTTGACACGATTTCCCCTCACACTCACTCAGAGACACAGAAAGAGAGTTAGACTGAAAAAAGAGATGGAGATAGACAAAGTAAGAGAGACAGATAGCAAGACAGAGAACAGGAAGAACTCACCGAAGTACACCCACGACAAATTGGTGTCAGACTCTTGATGGATGGAAATGAAAAATGAAATGATATTGAGAATAGTGATTTAACGATATGAAGCCAAAGCTGGGTGTGAAAGCGGGGTGGTAGTTTTACAACTGGAGTATTTATTTATTTATTTTCTTTAACAGGAAGATGGTATACCCCTCAAATCTTTCCTCAAATCAAGCCATGGATTTGGGCGAGAAATGAATAAAAAGTCTTTAACATTAGTAGATGTGTGTGTGTTTGATATGTTTGCTTGTACTGTCACGAGCTTGTGTGTTATGCTTCAGTGTGTGACTGTGTGCATGCAAATCTCTTTGAGTGTGTACTTCTTTTCTCACTACTACAGGTTAGGGAATTTACACTCACCAGGAGGTTGGTAAAGCCACAGGATCAGAGACAGAATGAGAGAGAGACAAAGAGGAAAGTGAGTTGCAGCTCCGCAGCCTGATGATGTTTATCCCCAGGTTGAGCTGAAGTAAATTGCTCTTTCAAAAGCTAACACGCAACTACCTATCACACAACTACCTAACGCACAACTAACTAACACGCAACTAGCGAAAGTACTGGGCTTGGAATTGCATTATTTTCGACCTCAGTGCAATCGATCTACAAAGTGGAAAAAGAACATGGATTCCTCCATGCTTGTCTTTTGTTAGCAACAAACTAGCCAGCTAACTGATGTATATTTGCTTCTTCAAAACAGCTAACTGTACAGCCAGTGTTATAGATTTAACAAGCTAATATGTCTGTATGTTGACTGATCTAAAGCAAATACTATGTATACTTCTTTTTCACAGCTGATACTCAGATCATTAAAAAAATGAACCAAGCCTTACTGTATGATGATTAGCAGGTGCTTGTGTGACTGCATGCATGCAAATTTGTTTGAGTGTGTATTCTCATTTTCATATTTCCTTGTTGCAGTTAAGAAAATACGGACTCACTAGGAGGTTGGCAACAATTCCAGATCAGAGAGAGAGAGAGAGATATGAAAAAACAACTAAGGCGCAGTTATACCAAAAGTGAAATTAACACAATTTCCCATTTACCCCAAATGTACTTATCAGCCAAGACATGGTGTTTGGTGTTTAACATTTTTTTTAAAGAATGTCTCCATTCTCTTTAGTTCTAAGAGAGGCTAATATCATTTTCATACTATGTTCTGGACCGCAGATCAAATTTCATAATTTTCGTCAAGTGTGAAATCTGTGCTGTCTGGCGTTGTTGAAAAAAAAAAAAAAAAAAACTCCCTTAAAGCAGTGGTGTGGGTTTTGCTTCATGTGAAAGCAAAGTCAAAATATTTGTGTATAAACCAAAAGCTGTCTTTAAATATGCAAATCATACCACTTACCCTGATATTTTGAGTCTAATCATTGATATGTTGATGTTTATTTAACATTTATGAAAGGAGTCTCCAGTGTCGGCACTTTGTAACAGTAGGACTTCGCACTTTCGGATTTCTCTGTAACAAGAGAAGGTGCATTCTTATTAAAAAGGAAAAAGAAGATGGCTGGTGAAGGAATGAGAAGTGAGAACAGGAACCAACTTGGTTCACAAACGTTCCATAACATTAAGTGTAACTATAAACCAATAAAAAGTATAATTTGTTCCTCAGTTAGTAACATCACAGTGCTGTTGAATGCTCGAATCTGATTGGTCAGAAGGTGTGCACTATTTTTCGCATAACAGCACGGCTCAGAAAGTAGTTCCGGCTGTAACACGAATGATAGGTTTATATTAATACTCTCATTCTAATACGTTAGTGTTTCTATAGTAACAACTCATACACAGGGACCTGTTCTGCGGATGTGCCACATAATCTAAGACTAATAATAAATGGATTTTTAAAAATTTGTGTTGGTTAAAAAAGTGATGTGATGTGGTGACATTTTTGATATTTATTTAACATTTATGCAAGGAGTCTCGGTTATAAGCACTTTGGAACGGTCGCCATGTTTTGTGCAGGAAAGTCTTCAGGACATAGTTTACACGATCCAGTTTCTCGGTAAAATGACAAGCTGCGTTTTTTTGAGTGAGAGAGAGAGAGAGAGAGAGTGTCTGTTTAACACAGCTATAACATACGTAAGTGAGAACAGGAACTAACTTGTCTCTCAGATGTTCCACAACATTAAATCTATTAACTGTTATTATTAACAGTTATTTTTGTATAAAAGATACGGTCTAGAGTGTGTTGTTCCTTATGTTCCTCCTTGTTGGCAAAATTTTTGTGGTATAAGAGAAATAAAACACCTTAGTACATCCTGTAATGGGAAAATAATCAATTTCACTTTAGGTTGCATCCTACCTCCCCGAAGTTGATTATTTTCCTTTGACAGCACACCTTTTGTGTTTTATTCTTTACTTAAATACAGTACAGTATGTTCCATGCCAACACCTTGTGGCAAATGTGTGTGTGTACTTATATTCACTGCATCTTCAATCCGAACATGAGACAAATATGACTTGATTGTTTCGCTCATAATTAGCCTCCGGTTTCCCTCCTGTCTCTCCCAGGTCAACATCCGCTCAGGTTGGACCTCCTGTTTTTTTTTCTTGAGTGAAAGCACAAGAAAAAGCAAACCAAATGCTTGTCCATTTTCTTCCTTTGTGTTTTTGAGAATTGATGAGAACTCATCCGGATACAATATCAACCGCAAAACGGAGCGAATCTCTTCTGAAAAGCGAGCGGTCCCGTGCACAAAGAGAACACCTGCTTCCCCTTTTTCTCCAAAAACAAAGCATCATCTCCAGCACAGAAAAGATCTTTTAACATGACAGTAAAGACGAGCTGCAGCATGCCATAATGCCGTCAAAACGCAGGCCCCATTCACCGTACAGGAGGCCGTTTTGTGTTCTGAGTTTGTTTGGTTAATTTAAGGCACAGTTTGCTGTAAAAAAAAAAAAAAAGGCCATTCATGTGGTGCCTGAGATGATAAACAGACGAATTAGTGCTGAGCTAACATTAGCTACACTAATGTCTCAGATAAGCCTGAATATATATATATGGTTGAGGAGCACAAGCCTGTAAACAAAGCAACAATATTTGTTAACTGTCAGAGCAGGGGAAAGTGTTTTGAAGCACCTAAACACTTGTAACCAAGCAGCATTATGTTCACAATTGATGGAAAGATGGATTACGATGAAGTATTACAGTATTAAAAGTATTACAGCTTCGCTTTTTTTTTTTAAGAAGACAACATTAAACACCATGTACCACTGCAGGTGCAGCTTAAGTGCTCAATATTCAGTTAAGGAAACCAGAATATTGTACAGAGTGGACTGGTTAAAGGAATGCCCCAGTGATTTTCAACCTGAACTCTAGCCACTGCATCTGTAGTGTATGTGTGATTACCACAGACAAGAATTTCTTACTCTTATGTTCGTTTCTGATCACAGCACCCCTGCTGGCTGGAGATTTTTAGCTGCTGGGCTGCTGGAGTTGATACACTCATATCACACACACAACCATGTCCAGTTTCACTGCTGTATTTTGCAGGGCAACAGCTGGGTGACAGTGAGTTATTGTATACCTATAAAGTGGCCCATGTAGTAGATGTACCTAATAAACTGACCACAACTCACACTTGTGAATGGTCTGATGATACACAAACCCAAATCAAAGGCAACATTAATTTCCTACCACTGTTATTGTCCTAATAGTAAATCTGTCCTAACGTATTTTGTTCTCTTTTTTTGGTACGTGTGTGTGTGTGTGTTGTGTGTGTGTGTGCTGTGTGTGCCAAAAGCACAAGGTCAAAGCTGCCGAAGCGACAAACGTCTCACTGTGTTTTGGTTTATGTAATGAAGCTCTTTTTTTTTTTATGCAGGATGTGTTTCCTTCCAAAAATGAGAAGTAGTGCAGTCTTACACGCATACATACTATAGTAGGCTTCACACACACACACACACTTGCACACTACATTCACACCACTTACAGTTACCCTGTTATTAACACACTTTAATAGCCATGACTTACATTCCTTTGGGTCTGGCTTCATTTGACACCTGTGTTTCATATATACACAAAGCAGCCATGTGTTTGTGTGTGTGTGTGTGTGTGTGTTCTTATCAGTCTATCAGCATTTGTCAGTCATGTAAAGAGCCAGTGCTGATGAGTGATTAATCCCAGTGAGGATTTGATTTGAGTTTAAATAAACCAGACAACCTGCACGATTTAAAGAAACTGTTCAGCTAAGCATCCAACATACAAGTCGTTCCTTTTATCCCAAATATAGTCAGTTTGATTCAACGCTTGTCTCCTGTCCTGTCATTGGTGTGTTTTCTGATAGTTTCCACCTGTTGTCTGTTTAGAGCTTGATGTGTTTGTGTATTTATACCCTTTTGTGTCTTTTGCTGCATTAAAATTACCTAGGAACTCGGAATTGTCTCATTTTCGACCTCTGTGCGTCCAAGCTACAAAGTGGGAAAAAAAAGGGATATGAACGCCTCTAGCAAAAAATCTAGCAAGCTAATTGTGATGAACGATGTATTTACCTCCTCAAAACGGTGACCTGTATAGTGAGTGTTATAGATTTAACAATCTAATATGTCTGTATGCTGATTGATCTAAAACAAATACTAGTATATACAGCATATACACACTTTGTCTACCGTGAGCAGCAATATTGATTTGAGGTTACTTGCTGAACTCGGGGTTGAGGAGACCTTCCTGATGTTCCCAGTAGGAATTCCGAGTTATGTTTGTATTTCCTAGTCAGAGGTCAGACTATCAAATTTTAGTCGAATGCAGCTTTTGCCTAGCTGAGATGTCTTATGCTGCATACAAGGAGAGGTTGCAACTTGCAATTTCCTGCCTTTGAACCAGGAAAAGCCACAGAAAACATGCCCTCAACATGAAATGTCAGATTAAGTTGATCAAGTTGTTGGATAGTTAGATGCCATAGTGAAAAAGAGATAAGCCTAATTAGTTCAGTTTGTAATCAGATAATGGCTGTCAAAATGTGTGCGATGCTCCTGCCAGATTGAAATGCTAGAACTTTACTTGTGGTTGAGATCCACACAAAAGAGAAAGATGAAAGCTTGTAGTTTAAATGCAAATTTCACAATGTGAAAGGTTTCAGCTTTCTGGTAAAATTCCACCTTCAAACTTTGGGAGGCCGGGCCTTCATAAGGGAAAGACACTAAATTACTCTAAAGAAAAACTTTATCTCGGTTGTCCAAAATGGCCGCCTCCATAAGGTTACACCATCCAGCTATATGGTGAAGTTTTGTTCATGTTTCTAGATAACAGGAAGTCCCACTGTGTCCTAAACCACCAAGTGTGTGACCAAGTGTGTGACATCACTGAAGAATTTGATGTGAGAAAGATTTTAGGTGAGACAGACTTCTATTAGTTTGTTAGCTACATTATTCTTGTAGCTCAAGTGTAAAACCAAAGACACAACCTTAAGATAACCAGAGGGAAACAATTTGTCAAACTGTTTGTTTAACTGTTAGGACGATAACTGTAACACACACACACACACACACACACGCACACAAACATTAACTTGCTTTCAATACTGATGGAAACTCTCTGTTCTCTCCGGTGTCTCTTTTCTCGGGCCAACGCATGATGTGGAACAAAAGAGAAGGGAGGAGAGTGATTTATCTTATTAGTGCCTTTTCTCTTTATCTTTTTCGCTGTCCCTTGTGTTCTCTCTCTCTCTTTAATAGGTGGGAGAGACGGCGCACCAGCTGTTGATCCAACATGCTTCACCCTGCCTGAACCTGAGAGAGATACACATGAGAGAGAGAGAGAGAGAGAGAGAGAGAGGTGGAGGATAAAAGGGAAGATAAAGCAAGTGGCTGAGTGAAAGTGAGGCATCACCCTCAGGCCCTAAACCACACACACACGCACATACACACACACACACACACACACACACACACACACACACAGGTGTACAGAAGATCAATGGGCCACAAGCATATATAACCACAAGTACTATAGTCCAACATACTGTATGTAGCACACACACACACACACACACATACACACACACACACCTCCATTTGTTCACTGACAGCGTTGGCCAGAGTTAAGAAGAAAAGGTGACAGCTGCTTCTGAGACATCTGTGACCAGATTCCATCTTTCACATTTTTCAAGTGATTAATTCCCCCACTGCAAACACACACACACATAACCTCCAACTGAAAAATTTAAACTGAATAACCCCTGACAGTTTAATTACTCTTCACATGAGATTTAGAGAATGGCAGTTTTAAGTGACAGATCAGTTACAATCGTACAGATGAAATAATTATCCCACACCCATCCGTTGCACTAGATATAACTCTTTTTTTTTCTTTTTTTTAAAAATCATGTCCTGTTTTTGACAGGCACTGTCAAAGCTCTCGTTTTTTTAGGCAGTGAAACCGGTCTCGCTCTGTAGGTTCAGCTGTTCTATCATGTCAGATTTGACAAAGTTTTAAGAAGGATCTACGAGGTGCAGTGTAACAGTCTTTCATTTCTCTGTTTATTCATTTTTATATTGATTAAACCACAGATACACATATTTGAGCCCTAGGCAACAAAGTACTGAAGCTGATATTGCAGTGGTGCATACTTTAAGGAAGTAAGTCACCCCAACAACTTATTATACTGCAACAATGTCGAGTTCTCAAATCTGATTGGTCAGAAGGTGTTGATTAGTTTTCTATAACAGCAGCTCTGACAGTAGTGCAGCTGCAAATCACAGCTTTATATTAATGCACTTCTTTTAATACGTTATCATTTCTGTAGTAACAGCTCATTCACAGGGACTTAGCAGACATTCAAGATAAGTGTAAGATATGGTGAAGTGTTCTGTGAGGAAATGTTTATCTAACATTTATGGAAGGAGTCTCCAGTGTCAGGGGTAACTTTAAGTTTTCCTCCATGAGGAGTTTACGCCTTGCAGTTTCTCAGTAACATGACAACCTGTGGGTTTCTTATTAACTTCAAGAGAGAGAAAAATACAGATTGTTGAGGGTGCAACTGTTTACTGCTGCTGGTATGTAAGTGATCACAGGAACTAACTGTTTTGTGGACATTCCACAACATTAAATGGTACAAAAATGGTTAAAAGAATGACATGTTGTACTAGATTAAAAATTGTTGTGGTATAAGAGGAACAAAACATTTTAGAATGTGCTGATTGATAAAATAATCAACTTTGCACTGTTAACTCCAACAACCAAGTGGCCACTTGCAGCAGAAGGGAAGGACGGTGTAGAGAGAAGTTGATTTTTCAACTGGATTTCACAAGACCAATTCAGTTAAGTAATTGCATTGGCAATTTATTAACTTGATAAAGAGGTAATGTGCTCAGTAGCTATACTATATGGCCAAAAGTTTGTGGACACCTTACCATCACACCCATATGTGGGCCTTTCCAAACTGTTGCCATGAAGTTGGAAGCACACAATTGTCTAAAATGTCTTTGTATACTGTAGCATTACAATTTCCTGCCTGTTCCAGCATGACAATGCCCCTGTGCGTAAAGCGTGCTCTATGAAGACATGGTGCACCAAGGTTGGAGTGGAAGAACTCGAGTGGCCTGCACAGAGCCCTGACCTCAACCCCACTGAGCATCCTTGGGATGAACTGGAACGCCGACTGAACTCCAGACCTCCTCACCCACCATCAGTGCCTGACCTCACTAATGCTATTATAACAGCAAAGGGGGACTAAATCTGGAAAGGGATGTTCAACAAGCACATATGGGTATGATGGTCAGGTGTCCACAAACTTTTGCCAATATAGTGTAGTTTACAGAATAAAGTAAAGAATGTAGGTGGATGAGTCAACAGTTTGGACAGAGCAAATTGATCAAGTGTTACATTTTTTAAAGCATTTTATTGGGAAAAAGAGATGCTCGGATGGTCAACAGTAGTGTTACTTAAGATTCTTTGTAAAAAGGAAACCCCTCTGTTGTAGGGTTCTTGAGGGTTTCCCTAGAGGAACAACCCAAAATAAACTTCAGGATGCTTTATGAAATAGTATACAATTTCTGTTGAATAGGAAATTTCCATCTACAGTCATGTTTACTTCATCCTCAGGCCTTTAAAAGGTCACGTATCAACCTTCATGTGAGCTGATAAGGTAAATAAACAGCTTAATTTGGAGACATTCATCCAATGGGAAATACCCAGGGCCAATGATCAAGGGTGTGTTAAAAACAGTACTGGAACAGAGCCTGAGTGAAAAAAGCCTTGTGCCTTGTAGCCCTGTGTTCCTGTTTCCTGTTATGGGTTTGGTGGTCGTGTTTGGACTTCACGGTGTACAATGCATTCTGTACGGTTATCAGTTCTGCTTAATGCATCGTACTTACGAGCGATCGGATTACAGAGCTGAATCTGTTAAATAAATCACATGTGCTGTGGGGTTTCATTCTGAAACAAGACACTGCATGGAAAGACTTTATGGAGTTCAAGGTCATGTACAACTGACACACACACACACACACACACACAAGCAGTCCAATCAGAAGATACAAGATACAAGTACGAATAAAAAGCAAAGTGTGCCACTGTTTCATGAAATTATCACTGCTGGTGCCAAGAATCCCTCAAACGGGTTCCAAGGACCGTGGCTTACTTTTTAAATAAAACATAAACAAGGAAAATATCAAACCCATTAATCTTTCATTAAGCACGTCGGATAAAAAAGAATCGCTTAAAGTATCATTGGTTACCGTCAGTGTGAGAGAGCGGGGTCCCCTGCTGACTTCAAAGACTTCCTCAAAGGAAAAAGAGCGGCGAGAGAGAGAGAGTGTGTGAGAGAGAGAGAGAGAGAGAGAGAGCGCATCAGTTAGTTATCTGCTTGCTACTTTATGTTTGGCATTGAACCAGTTTGTGCCTGTTTTTTATTACAACCCTGAAAAAAGAGAGTGATGGAGAGAGACAGAGACAAAGATCTAGTTTGTGTTGAATGGATGGAAATTTGCAAAGTAACACACTATGAAATATAACATCCAGAAGTTTGTTTTTCTAGAGTGACAGGCATAGACCAGGATAAAGTGGTTACTGAAAATGAATGAATGAAAGAATGAATGAAATGGAGGGGAAAAGAATCTTTTTATAAATGCAGTTTTAATTTGTCACCAGCTGGGCCTTAGATATCATTAGGATTACGTCTTTAACCATTGGTTAAATTACGTACACTTTTATATCCAAAATAGATCAGGAACATTAATAGTTCACTTAAACACAAAGACTCATTTTGTAATTTCAACTTTACAGGAGGAAACTAGCCTGATGCTAACTAGCTTTCTTGCTAACTTAGCTATTTGTTGTAAATAACACTTTGTGACATTTAGTCCTACAGTTTGTTCACTAGTTTGGCTAACAAAATAGCCTAATGTTATCTAGTTTGCTAGCAAACTATGCTTTAAATCACACAACATAACATTTAATACTAGTTAGCTTTTTAGATAACTGGTTTTAATTACACAATGTAATTTAGTAATGTAATGTTTGCTAACTTGGCTAACATAATAGCATAATGTTATCAGGCTATAGGTTTCAAATCACACCGTATAATACTTAGCCTAATGTTAGCTAGCTTTTTTGATAACTTATCTATTAGTTTCAAATAACTGTGTAATTTAGTCCTATGTTCACTTGTTCGGCTAAGAGAATAGCTTATATAGTAGCAAATTTGGTTACTGGTTCTAAGCACACAGTATAATAGTTAGCCAAATGTTAGCTTGCTAGCAAACATGACTAGCTATGAAACAAAGGTTACCTACTGCTTGAGAGCTAAATTTAGCACTTGCTAAGCATCTAGCTACCTGACTAACATTAGCAGAGTGTTGTGTATAGTTAGCTGCCTGGTTTAGAGTATTATATTGTGTAACTAGAAGAAGAATCTTGTGCTAATTTAACTTGGTGACCCAGTGATGTCTGTCATTCAGCAAAATGTAGATAAGCAGGGAAGCAGAGAGAAACACGGAGGGACAGAGGGACAGAGAGAGAGAGAGAGAGAGAGAGAGAGAGAGAGAGAAAGTCAGTGGGAGTTAGTCTGTGTTCTGTATTATCATGCTGATAAGGCGCCATTGCCGCCATGATGTAGGAGGTTATTTATCCTCACGGCGACCTGATGCTGGAAAGTCACCCCAGCATGACCAGAAGTGTGTATGTGCGAGAATGTGTGAGTGTGTGTGTGTGCAGATGACAAGGGTTCTACAGTATACTGTATATTTATCTCCTGGAAGTGTTCTGCCTCTGAAGTCTCTGAGCATCCACATGCCTCCACACTTCTGTCTCACCCTCTGTCATTAAATCATGCAAGAAGTGGTTCCTTTACATGTCAGTGCATTAACGGTGCAGTCTGCGTCCTGCGAGGTGAATTGCAATTGCAATAATAAAAAAAAAAAAAAAAAAACGTGCACAGTCTTCCTTTTCCAGAGAACAGACCCAAAATCCTCTGTTAAAACCTGTGTATGTCTAACTCTGTTCTGGGTGTGGGCTGAGCTTATTTCAGGGCCGGACAATATAAACAGAAGATTTATTGAAGAAGTAATCAGAAGATTAACACAAGGAAACTAGTCAGATCTGTTACATGGCAATATTGTGAATCAAATTTTTTCCAAGGTATCTTTGAAATTATATGAATATTAAAGTAATATAAAATAAATATTACAGACTGCACCTTTAAAATGTTTAACGAAACAACCATAAGTATAGATATCTGTGTGTTTGTGGAAATATGCAATTTGTATGTCACTATATTTTTCTAACCTATATATATGATATATATGATAAAAATAATTACTTTAAAATATGCTACAATTTTTTTTTAACATATCAATACTATTTTTAACTACAGGGACATAAATAAGGTTAATTGGAAGCAATCTGTCCTTTACTGGAGCCAGGAAACTGATGTAGCTAACAAATACGTTTCACGTCTGGCTATATTATACCTTTAAAATATCAAATACAGAAAAATACCTGTCCAACCATCCAACTTTTACCAGTCAATCTACTTGATTCCTCTCACCAGGGATACAGTAGGTAGGGATGCTGATGATGCTGCAGCACCCCCTATTTTCAGGACTTTATAACTGCATCTACCAGATAATGATACTTTATTGGAGTGGCATGGTCGTGCGGTGGGCAATCTTGTCGTCTCACAGCTCTAGGGTCCATGGTTCAATCCTGAGTTTGGATTACTGTCTGTGTGGAGTTTCACATGTTCTCATCATGTCCATGAAGGTTCCCTCCAGGATCTCTAGCTTCATTCCACCTCCCAAAAGATGGACTGATGATGCTAAATTGCACGTATGTGTGAATGAGTGTGTGAATGTTCGATGTTCTGATGTTCCATCCAGGGTGTATTCCCGTTTCATGCCTAGTGTTCTCTGTGCTGTCACTTATTTGATGTAAAAAAAAAAAAGTCATAAAAGCATAATATTTGTTCAGGAAAAATATTTTTTCATAGCATTAAGGATATTAAGTACATGCTGGGTACAATTTCTGCATCCCCAACTCAAAATGCCTTTCTCTCCTTATTTCTCATGCTTTGCTTTTCTATCGCCATTTCAATTAATTTTTCCTACTAACTCACTAGAAGTTACACGAACGTGATCAGTATTTTAACACAGATCGTATCTTTACATGTCACAGAAATTCTCCAATCAGCCGGAAGGGTGTTCATTAGGACCACTTCAGAAGACAGCCTAATTGTTTCCCAGCTCTCATTTCAGCACTAAACATCATGATTAGCGCGAGGATGTTGTGCTTTGGATTTGGGCCTCCGCCCCAAGGCGTGACGGAGTGATGAAGTTCATCTGTAGGACAAACGAGTGAGTGGATGGAGGAGAGGAAGCGGAGGAGAGTACGGGTTTAATGAGATTTCAGAGCAGTGGGGGAGATGGTTTTAATTACTGCTGAGGATTGGTTTGGAGGTGTGGAGTTGGGTGCTGAATGTGTGTGTGTGCGTGTGTGTGTGTGTGTGTGTGTGGAGGGGAAACTGGGTGTCTTTGGGTGGGAGTCCACACCACTAGGGGAGCAAGCTAAGATCCAACGCCTTTGATGGCCACTTCAGCGTGACGTTTCCTCTCTCTCTCACTGCTGTCGCTCTGTCTTCTTCTCCTTCTGCCCTTTCTGTTTCTTCTTATTAGATCGTCTGCTCCTCCCTACACTATTGTTCTGTACCAGGCTAAGAAAGGAGACATGGAGGGGGAGAATGTATCTTTGGTGCCCTTTAAAATGTCCCTGTCAACACTCTGGGTAGCAAGTTAATCATCTGAGTGTGTGTGTGTATGTGTGTGTGTTTATGCACATAAGAGGTGAGCTCTTGGTCCTGAGAAATCTTTCAAAAAGAATCCTTGCCAAAATGGCTGCCAGAAAACAGAAAGGAAGGCTAATATTTATAGATAAGTAAAGTCTAACTCACCCAAAATAAATTTCAGAAATACACACCATACTTGTTTTTTATACAATGTTCTTACATTAAAAATGAGATTATGAAATATAACATCACTACTTAAACTACATCAGCTAGTCTGACTGAAAGCTAAAGGACTGAATGTGAGAAGATTTGAAGAGAAGAGAGATCGACTTCTATTTGTTGTTAGCTAAATTAGCATCGTAGCTGCCGAAGAAAAAAATACAGGAGCAAACATTAGATAAACATGTTTTGGCTGATCAGCTACATTTGGGGTAAATGTGTAAAAAAAAAATTTGCCCTGAAATAAATCAATTATGTGATTTTTCTATCTATTGTACTGTTTGAACTGAGTCACATGGTTTTCTCCAGTATCTGAATCTTATATATGGAGAAGTATAGACGGCTGATTGGTGTGAGTCTGCTGTATCGCTGCGTCCCAGCGCCCCCAGCGGGACACCACTGCTTCACTCAGAGTCTCTGTTCCCTCGGCCGCCCAGCTGTGTCCCCATGCTTTTGTTGACTTTGAAAAAAGATCACATAGCTTCCCCGCTCAGCATGGGGGGACAAGAGAGGGGAGAGAGGGGATTCACAGGGCTTTGCTCCAGTCAAAATGAGACACACACACACAAACACACACACACACACACACACACAGAGCCATGTCCCCTATCCCATCTTGATGAAGTAAAAGTAACTGAGCTAATGTTGGCACATGCAGGCGTCTGTGTGTGCATGGCTACTCTGAGCCAAAGGGCAAGTGGAACTCTCAGCTCGGCATCTGGATCTTTCAGTAAAACACTCATTGCCTTTTTTCTGCCCTAGTTTCCTGGAAAAGGAAAAGCCTTTTGTGTGACAGGAATTAAATGATGACAACAGGAAAGTGCACAACTGACTGTGATACTGACTGGCTGACTGTCTAACAGACTGACTGACTGTCAAACAGACTGACTGACTGACTGACTGTCTAACAGACTGACTGACTGTCTAACAGACTGACTGACTGACTGACTGTCTAACAGACTGTCTGACTGACTGACAGACTGTCTAACAGACTGACTTACTTAAAGGAAGTGTCTAATATAGAGCTGCAAGTGGCCACTCATGATGGCCGTATGCACGTCTGAGTCATCAGAGAGAATTAACAGGTTTAATCCAGTGTTACAATACTCTCTCACAATCTGCATGTGCAGCAGGTCTCTTTGACATTATTTCTTAAATCCAAATTTTAGATGCTAATTTGTTTGACTCTGAGTTGCACAGTTCTTTATGCTGCCTTACTGCTGTTTCTGTCGTTGAAAATTCTGGTGTCAAAAATCACTGTATACCAAATGACAGGGAAAAAAAACACTATTGTGTTTTGAATCCTATTGGAGCATATCAGATTTCATGTGTTTTACTTTTCATCCAGAATGTAGAAAATCTTTCCTGCTCAAATTCCATGTGCCAAACAATATCGCATTGGAGCTTCCTGTTTGGAAAAAAAACAACAAAAACAACAAAAAACCCTATAGGCTATAAGGCTGGTTTTGCTGATAAAACTAGCATGGTTTTGCTGTTTGTTTACTTGGTCTAAAAATGGCATATTGGTCTAAGGTTTTATTCAGCAGGGGATCATGTAATTAAATTAAATTCAGATTAGTTCCTACATGATGTTCAATTCAAATTCCATCTTGTTTGGCCTGTATGATAAAGAGTACTGACAGTAATGTAATATAATATAATAACAACAGCTACCAGACTATTCCAAGCCAAATATGGTTTTGGCACGAAGGGTCAGTTGTGGCAATGGCAAGTGTATTATGGGCCAAATGTGTGGTTTTATGGTTTTTAAGAGTCTTTGGATGCTGGGCCAAAAAATAATGTCTAACACTCGTGCTATGTCTCAATTTTGGACTCAATGTCCAGCTGTAAGTTCTGGTCCATACTGTGCATGAGATATGGTTTAACCCTTGTAACTCTTAAAATTTAATATAATTGGATCATTTTTCAACACTAAATCTACAAAAACATGCATTTAAACATTCAAAAGTGTGTTGACCCATCTCAGGCAACAATCTAATTTTTTTCCAAGGTTTCTTTGCTGACTGGCTGCATTTTGCTCTTCAGTGAGTAACAAGATTGAGGTATTTTATAGTATAGAATTAGCAAATACATGAAATGTGGTTAACTAGCATCCATGCTAAAGGCATGAGGACTTTAAGGACATTCTAATAATTCACTGAAAATTCATTTTTTTAAATTAATAATTTACTTTCTATAATTTGCGTTAAAAGGGTTGTACTTTCAAAGTGACCTCATCAGTCAGTATCACAGTATCACTGAAAAATAAAAGAAAGAAGAATGAGAGAAATTTGTTTCTTTGCATGAAATTCAGATGATGCAACTTCCGGTTGAACATGTGACTTGTGGAATATTCCAAATATTTCATCGGGGTGAATGTGTTCATGTAACAGGGTTGATTGAATGAACTAAAATGTACATTTTCATAACTTGAAATGGATGGCTTGTGGAAAAAAAGATGTTTTAAGCCTGATATATTAAATGGATTCACACATTAATGCAAAATAATACAATTTTTATGTATTTTAATGATTATATTTCAAGGTAAAGTGTAATTATAGTGCTCTGGGACAGGCAAAATAATGCTGTTGTCTATGTGCTATAGATTTTGTAGGATTTATTAATGTTTTAAGTTCTTTATGTGAAATGTGCACATGGATTGCTGTGAAGGACACATTACCTGTGAAGATGAAGATGTGTTTTGTCGACTAGATGAATGTAGTGATTGTGCGTCATGACTGGGCCATCACTTATTTGCTACTTGGTAAAATCTTTTGAATCTGTGATTTATATTTGTCTTGTATCAAAGATGGCACATAATTAATAGTGTTATTTACAGTGTAGTTTGAGAATTAAATCCTGTTTGTAAGATGATGGTACTTTTTTTTCATTTGTAAAGCACTTTGGGAAATTAATTAATTTCACTCACAATTGTGTGTGTTAGAACAAACCACCGAATATTGACTACATTTTGCTCCTGCTTTTTAATTTGTTTTTGCTTCGCTGTACAACACCCTTATTGTCATATAAACCAACGATCAAACCTCTGGTTGAATTCTGAACTGCATCTTCGATCGTTCGAATAAAAAAATTATATAAGGGATTCGCAAGCAGATCGGTACTGCAAGGAATCCCACCACCGTATCACAGAACCAGCCTGAGTTTTTATCTTTATGAATGCCTGCCTGCATTACCTCCCTTCAGCAGTTCTGGTAGATGTGAAACAGGTCAAGGGCGCTGCACCGACTGGCTCCGATTGTGTGTTATCATGAGTAGGGGAAGCTGATTGTGCCAAAGGCCTCAGGAATTCAAGTGTGCACTCAGGGAACCTTTGAAGGTCACATTTTGTTTGTGTGTGTGAGCGAAGTGTCCTGTTAATTCGCACTTTTTTGGGTAGTCATAGTTTTAGTCAGACAAAGTCCGTCTTTATTCATTAGGGGTTTTTGTGCAGGTCTAGAAAATATGGAAATTTAATATGAAATATTAAATTTGAAAAGCACCATTTCCAGAAATTCAGAGAACATTTTAGAAAACAATTTGAATATTCACAGGTCAGACTAAGACCAAAGAGATAAAGGTAATACAGTTAATGGACTACAGTTATAGTATACCGTATATAGTATATAGTATATAGTAATAGAGCAAACCTTTAAACTGAAAGTTCTGGGAAAAGTCCTGAAAAGGAGTTCATGAGGAAAAGGGTAAATACTATTTTTTTATTTGTTTGTTTGTTTGTTTTTTACTATTTTTTAACTCTTTTTAAAAATGTGTTAATGTGAATATTTGTCATACTTTAACAGATCAGACACTACATGCAAAATTACAAGCATAACATTTATTAAAATATATTAAAATGAATGTATTTTAAAAAATAGTTATTAAAGTATTCAAGTAAACAAGTAGATATTGATGGTGCTAGGTAACAGCTCATAAAATGTAAAGTTTTCTCAAAAATCTGCATGAACTGCATGTTTACAGTAGAAAGGCAATTAGAATTACTTTTAATTATTTTCTAATTTTATGGTGTGTAAAATTTACAAAGGTTTTTAGTGCATTTTTAATGCAGTATTAATATTTATCTAATCATATTTTATCATCAACAATCAGCTGGTAAAATTGGTCAGTAGAAATTGTTCCTGATTTGGTTACCGGATGGATATTTATGTTATGTTGTGGATACGGTGTATGAATTTTAAAGACCGTTGGTGAATAAGCATTAATTTCACTGTCAGGATTAACATTAAACCTGTCTAAATGTGTATCCAGAAATGCAACCCAGGTACATGTGGAATAAGAAGTCACAGTGTTGTCTTTGATTAGCAGACATGCATGCTAATTAGTGCCAAAGTTAGCATCCTGCATCTGTCCCATTCTGTATCTCTGAATGAGTGCAGCAAATCAAAGTGACACGGCAAACATGGTACGATTACCAAGTTGTCATAAATGTTCAGTTTCACCCTCATCTCGACAGCTTGCTTTGCTAACAGCAGGGCTAATGCTAAGGATATCTGTCAACTCCTTGGAATCACATAGTAAAAGATGTGAAAGCTTCTAAACTGAAGTCATTAAACCATGACCTAGGTCATGGTACATTGGTTCCTTGGTGTGGATGTCTGGAAACCATGTTAACTACTCCCTGAAGAACATGTGTTTCAAAGCCAGAAGCAGAACAGGGACGAAACTGAGCCCCATTTGCTCCACTCATTCTGCCGACTTCAAAGCTGTCCTTCATCTTCAATTAATTGAATTGCACTCTTGGTAAGTACAGTTCCTCATGTCTCAAATATCTTCAGACGATTAATGGGAAGTGAGGGGATTGCTTTGGACCTGGACAGAAGGATGAAAACGTGGTCAGATGTTTCATTTTGCTAATTCATTCTTCGCCAGTAGACCGACTGCATGCTGAATTAGCTGAACATATTCAGCCTGTCTGTTGCAATCGTGGGTTTCTAGAAGGATCTTTATCTCAAAGGACATTTGTTTCCACTTATGAGTTCAAAGAAGTCCATTCATGTTAGTCAGAGCTGGTTAGCGTGAAGATAATGCCGTCATTTTGTATTTTTGCAGATTAAAGCTCAGAGCCTTTGGTTTATCAGGGAAACTTTGCCCGTTTCTGTTCTCTCTTTTTTTTTAGTTCATTGTACCCCATAAGGCCCGGGAAAGGGAAATTATAAAGCTACGTGAAAGTAAAATGTGAGAAACAATGACGATGGAGATGAAAATGAATGATGAGCTAAATTGCCTGAGATGGAAGTTCATGCTAATTTTCATCTGTTTCTCCACATCTCCATAAACTTTAAAGTACCAGTTATCACTGTCACTTACATATAAAATAAATGGTAAGTATGAGCTTTTGTATGCGCCTACACTGAGCAGGCTAACACAGCAGGTTATGATTAATCTGATTTTTTTTTATTACCAATTTAATATCACGCTACATTATTCTCAAATTTTTAATTTTTTCTTTTGTTACTGCAGGCAAACATTCATTTTGTCAAATATTAGACATTTATTATTATGCATTGAATTATCATGTTCAATTGTTGTAGTATCTTTCATGCACAACAGTCTTTAGAGTTTACACAGAATGGCCAGACTCAAAATAAACACTCTTTACAACCATAATGAGCAGAAAAGCATCACACGCCACTTTGAACCTTTGAAGCAGATGAGCTACAGCAGCAAAGGACCACTCAGGGTCCACTCCTCAGGGTCCAAAAACAGGAATCTGAGGCTACAGTGGGCTGTCCAGGTTCATCTGTACTGTATTGCGCTGCTGCCATATGATTGGCTGACTGGATAATTGCATGAATGTGCAGATGTACAGGTGTTCATAAAGTTGACAGTAAGTGTACATGACATGTACTACTGCAACAAAATAAGTATAAAGTTATTTAAAGTCATGTACATAGTATGTTTATAATTTAATCATTTTCAAGATGTGTCCGAAATTATCAAACATGCAGTGCTACGTGCAGAATTAAATAAAATGAGCGACACCATGTGAATCTCCATCAAAGCTAAAAATGACATTCATCCATCTTGATCACGAGCAGGTAAACATTGACGGACAGAAGATTTCTCCCTCAGGACGAAGCTTCTAATCACTCTCAGATCTCAGATATGAAAGCCAGCCTGAAGTGTGCCCTCAAATGCCATTCGAGGTGCCAAGAGCTGGCTCTGAGAGCTTTCCCTGGCTGTGGATAAATGATGGGGGGAACTGGGATGTTGGGGTGAGTGGGGCATGGGGGGGTGACTTTGCAGCAGAATCTTTAACATTTGAATCATTAATGTTTCATCAAAGTGTGTGGGAAACAAGAACGGGAGCAATCAGGCTATGGAGCGCTCCTGCAAAACCCACCATTTTTGAAACAGCTTGATGTTGAGAGTTCAGAAACGACGAGGCTGTGGTTACTCCTTTCATCAGGCCAGAAAGAGAAGCAGAGGAATTATTAAACCAGCTTGCTTGAAATAAAAAAGCCAGTTTTAGTATCTTTTCTCTGATCTTACTCAGCAGCAGTCTGTAGAAAAGACATCTAATGTTTTTTTCCACCCTGGTATTAATGACTCCTTTAGGATAAGTTTAAACCATGCAAATTCTCACTTAAAACACAGAACAATGGGCAAAATTGCAAAAGACATGGTATGGTGCATCAAAAAGGCCTAGCAGTGACTAAAAAACAATAAAAGGTGTTAGACATTTATAAGCAACATATTTTTGCAACTGGAAACACAAGAGGAATGCCTGTATTGCATGGGAAAGAAGACATGCATTATGTTTTGCAAGCACACAACTAAAAATTTGACTAAGAAGCAATAAACAGCATGACAGGAGAAATTTAGGAGCAACACAGAAATCATAAAAGGTGAAAAGCATCTGCCTTTGACCAGGGACTAACTCTTCCCGAGCTCGTTAGGGCTTTGCCTTAAATCTGAGCTCAGTGCAAACAACAAATGCACCAGCTCATTTCCAGACATGAGAGAATTCTCTTCTGATGCATGCTGACTGCTCTTTGAGCGACAGAAATGAGAAGTGTTCATTCAGAATTCATGTCAAAGTCTATTTCTGTGCATCCTACCAGCTCGCCTCTCACTGATCATGTTTACATCAAAACAAATGATGGCCGATGAAAGGAAGCGGTTTTGCACATCAGGGGTGGAGGGGGCAGGATTTATTTCCCCTCACAAAACTGAGACAGGAGAAGTCTCAGATGTCTGGTCACAGATAATGACAGATAATGTTAGGCTATACATATATATATATATATATATATATATATATATATATATATATATATATATATATATATATATATATATATATATATATATATATATATATATATATATATATATATAAAAGATATATAAAGAATAAAACACTTGGGGGCATGCTGTTATAAGAAAATAATCAGTGGCTAGGTTTGTGATGTGGTTCAACAAAATTATTTACTTCTTATACCACAGCAATTTATGATTTACGTCCAAAAATTACATGAGGGTATTCTATTGAGGAGTACAGAATTATGATAATTTCAGTGTAGAATAAGTGTATAAATTATATGTTTTAATTAGAGCCCTTTAAACAACTTTAGGCTTATTTATTGTGTTTCAAAAAAATCTGCCTTTTTTCCTTCATGTTGGAAAGGCACTTCCAAGAGTTACACTTCTGTTATTCTTGTGTCATTATGGTATTTTTGGCAGAAGTATCTGGTAGCCCTGTTGTTTTCCTTTCTGAGGCCTGGGATGTGGGTGCAGTGAAAGGACTTGTCTATAACCAGGGTGACACAGGGGACATGTAACCACCATCAAGGAGTCCGTCCTGGGCCTCTGCTTTTCAAACATTTTGTTCTCAGGCATGTGGTTCACTAATGTTAACAACATTACTTTTTTTTTAATAACAACAGTAAAAATATTACCTATTGCACATTTAATGCTCTAGTTGTCTGTGTAGCTGCATTTATAAGTAAAAGCAAATGTGTTTTGTTAAAAGAGCAGCTTTGGCTACTCTGTTCTGATGATTCTAGGCCAAATATGGCAGTCATTTGTGGCTACGGAGTGTGTGTTGTGGGCCTAAAGTGCCCACAGTAGTAGCTGCATTAAAGATTTTCACAGTTTTTGGAGTCTGAGCCAAAAATGTCTCAAATGCAAAATGCAGCCAACCATATCTAATGCTATAGGGCTGGAAGTGACTATGTTCTGGTGCATATCATGCCGGAGATTTGGCCTCATCAGGACTGAGCTGTGGTTGTGTTCTGCCAGTTTTAAATGAGTTTGTCCATGGTTTGTCCTGTATGTCCACAGGCTAGATGACTTCTCTCTGGCCAGTGATTAGGCCTAATACATCTTCTGAAGGAGTTAAATAATTTAAAAATATATATTTTACTGTTTAATTTGACTCATGGGATAGATTTGAACGTTACATCTAAAGCACAATGATGTTGCTAAATCAGTGTCTGGAATTCATCAGACCCCTGCTGAAAAAAAGCATTAAGGATTTCCAGTGGTTCCTAAAAAGATTTTTTATGTTTCTAATGGAATTTATGGATTTTATTTGAATGGAATATGTTGTCCCTAATGGTTCATGATGGCTTATCTAATTTTATTATCATGTTTATCATCTACTCATGAAAGAAGGCCATGTTGGGGTCTGGTGCTATTAAATGGTAACCCTCTGGTTTTTAATGGTAATGCTTCACAGATTTAATGTTCTTCAGTCATTATAATGGTATGTTTTGTTTCTGAAATGGTTTTGTGGTCCATTGCAGTTAATCCATGATATAAATAATTCATTTAACATGTTGGTAATGTATTAGAGTATTAGCAGAGTTCTTCCATAACTGCTGGGGAGACCTTGGGAAACTCCAAACAGTCATAGGAGCTCAGGCTCAAATTTCAAGAATTTGTTGGAAAGTACCACGTACTAAAAGCCATAAGCCAATTCCCATAAGGGTCTATCAGCTTTTTGTAATGTTTTTTTTCTCCTTTTATCCAGAAGGGTCACTCCTTCCTTAAAGTCAGTGTGATAATAGTGAACATTGATTGTAGAATACAAGAAGAGGATGTTAACTTTGAACATGTTGACAGTTTAACCTTAAGTTTTTTAACCAAAAAAAGGAAGACTGATGTTCTTTTTTTAGGAAACTATCATCTTTTAAACATTTCCCCCCACCATTTCTGTAGGTTTTGTATTTATCTGTGTTTGAGCGTCATCTGGTGGTAAACAGACGCCATTTTGAATTGAAGCTCGTGCCACCTGTGCCATCTTCTAATTGAGCTCAAAGAGAAAAAGTAGCGCCGGTGAACATCTCACTACACAAATTAAACAAGTTATAGTATTCCTCCAAAGAAAATAGTACCTTGTCTCTTATTTATTATTATTATTTTTTAATTATTTGACTTTTTTTTTTAAAATAGCAGTCCATAAAATATGGACTAGGGACCATATACAAAAAAAGCAGAAACTATAATTAATATATATCTTTTTAAAATTTTTAAATAAGTGTGATAAATGTGGCGCGGATGTATACATTTAGGTGAAGAGGACAGTGCATGGCAGCTGGAGGAAGGTTAATTGAGCTCCTTGTTAGGATTAGACAATCAAGGTAAGGATGTGTAAACAAAATATGAAGTTTACTTTAATACTGATATTAAACTGTTCACTGGTTTATCGCCAGGCAACAGTTTTTTTTTTTTAACTAATGCTAATTAAATAGTTTGCAGTAAGTAGCACATTAAACTAATAAGCAAACAATAACCAGTCCTAGTCAAATAATTAGTCCTTTCACTGTAATCCAGATTATAATAATCAAAGAAAACTTTTGTTCAACAAGTTCTGTACAGCAAAAGAAGTATTAAAAGTGTGAATTACGTTAATTTATTAATTTATGTTTTGTTGCTAATGTTGCTGGATGATTAGCCTAGCCGTTTTTTCCCCTCATGATTAGCATAACAGTTACACACAACGCTTTTTCTGTCTTTAGGTGTACAATTAGTATCTGTGAGACAAAATTTGTTTTAAGGTGTGTATTAAAACTTCTTGAGGTATTTCCACGACGACTTTAACACCTCTTTATGCAAAAATATTACTATTTCATGGAGGTTTTAAGAAAAGTTCCTTAAGAATTCGGGCCTGAGGTTTGGTTTTTAGTTTGGTCCGTCATATATTGTGTATTTTTCGACGTTTGGGCAAAGAAATAAAGATTTCAAACAAACAAACAATATTTTGTTTAAAATGAAAGGTGCTAACAGGTGCTAATTATCATCTAAGTGCACGAGGTAATCAGGTGTTGAGCACGTGCTTGGTTTGTGGCTCGTGTTCAGATGTTCGACCTGCACATTTGGAGCAGGTTTTGTATTCATTGATTTTTTTGCATATTTATTTATTCATTTATAGTTTTGGTGGAATTAAGTAGACGATATGTCCGGACGTGCAAGAGCCAGATCCCGGGGCAGAGCCCGTGGCCAGGAGACTGGAGCTCCAGGCGCGGTAAGGATGCACATTTCCCCTCATTCACATGCAAACATTTTAACCTAATAATAATATCTAATATTTCTGGGTGCACATTAGGAAAGGAGTTTAGATAAAGACAAGCTCAGGACTTTGCTCACTGTGCATTTTGATCATTCATAAAGTAGAGATTTTAATATGGGAAAGCATTGTGACAGTATCAAGATAAATTAATGCCAAATGTACATTTTTCTAACAGGAATATTTTCTACTAGAATGTATCAGTGTGCCATAACAAACTAAACAAACTTAAATTTTGCATAGAACATTGTATAATATAGATGATGTAAATGAACATTAGAAGTGTTATGGGTTGAAATTCGTAGTATGATAACGTAATATACAAATATCACAGCATCAGGATATCAATTGACCATCTTAAAAACACACAAGCTGACGGGAAAGGCCTTTTGAATGCCACTGTATATGATAAAGTTACGAACTTGCTTGGAGTGACGACTCTAATGATTACAAAGTGTTTGCTCTGATGTAATGATTACTGAGGACATTGTGGTGCATGGGTAAGTGGTTAGTTGCTGAATATAGAATGAACAAGACCATGGAAATTTCAACATGCGTTTTAGCATACGAACCTTCTTGACACAATGTGTTCATGTCCAGCAACCACCTCCGCCTCAGGAGGCAGCTCGACCTGTGCGGCCGCCGCCCTCTGAGGGAGAGCTCGTAGGGAGGGGAAGACAGAAAACGGCCCCAGGAGCGGTGACGGCAGAAGGTAGCTTTAAATTACCATATACCCTGACAATACGCCCACAGGCATTTAGCCCACTACAGCTATCAATTTCTTTCTGTCAGGATAATTGTTGTATACATAAGTGCAGAGGTGGCAGCATCTAAGTAGCATTTATGATTTTTGATCCTTTGGTGTGCTGATAAGGGAGACATGTTACTAATATTCCCTCCTGAATTGTGAATTTATGCTTCACAAAAAGAGTTCTTTTATTTCACATTAAAATAAACACCCTTGTTCTGCAACATTCTGTAGCTGTGACTGTTTTACCTTGTGATATAGTCTCCTGAAATCTAAGGCTATGTTGATGTATTTGATTTATAAAATCTTTTCATGACAGTAGTAAGGCATATTGATGTCTTATTTGTCCAATTGTTTCTCCAGCTGTGCTCCAGATTTCTGCAGGCTTCCAGCAAGTGAAGCTCGGAGAGAGAGGAGGACGCAGACGGGACTTCCACGATTCTGGAGTCAACACTCGGCAACTGATGGAACATGTCAAGGAGTCCAAGACAGGTCACTGCTGATTTCACAGGATGTTAAAAAACTTTTTCTTCACTTTTAGTTTGTCTTTTCAGTGTTTTTTTATTTATATTCCATACTGTACATTTGTATTTTAATCTGTTATAATTGCACTAGATAATTTTGTAGACGTTGGTTTTTAATAAGTGTCTTTATTAAAATGCTATTTTGTTCTTAAATGATACTAAGAAGCAAGAGATATAAGCGAATATGAGCACCCTAGTTACTTCAGACAAAGTGTCATTTGTACAGTATTAAATTGAAAGAAGTGTATTTGAGTGATGTATTTGCAAAGCAAACTTTGCTGCTGTAACATTTTTTCTATTGCTCTATGAACTGTGATGGACTGTTAATTTTTCTTAGGGTTATCTGGCTCACCCATTGATCTCAGGGCGAACTATATTCGCCTGCTGTCTCGGCCCCAGTGGGTTCTGTATCAGTACCACGTAGACTTTAAACCTCCCATGGAGTCTCGGCGCTTGCGTGCTGCACTGCTCTTTAATCACGAGGACCTCCTGGGCAAGACGAAAACCTTCGATGGAACCATCCTCTTCCTGCCTCACCGACTTCATAACACTGTAAATGGTTACTCACAAACAAAGGAATATTTCATGTTTTATCAGTGTAGACTTTGTCGATAGTTTTACCATTGATATTTTTCAACGATGCATACCACAGTCAAGTGCAGGCTAGAAGGCTAGCACTTAAAAGTAACATTATGTTTCTGCATAATGGATACCACATAACTATGTAAGAAAAAAGTAGATAAGGTACTCTTAACAATAAAGTGCAATGTTTGTGGCTTTGAGTTATGTGTTTTAAACATTTTTAAAGGAATTTAGCAACTGGCTCCTATTTTAAACAAATTTCAGGTCAAAGATCAAATTTCAGTTTCTGCTGTTTGTGGTACAGGGAAACATGTCAGCTACTGTTAATGGTAATCACAAATACACAACATATGCAGTGGTGGATAGAGAAAATGCCGTGGTATTACTTTGAGACCTCTCTAGTTCTTCTAGGTTAGACACGAGTCGTGTATGATAGCTAACTGTACTACTGTTTCTTTAGGAGACAGTGCTGTGGACTGAGAGCAGGTTTGGAGAGAAAGTCCAGATCACGGTCACGCTGACCAATGAGCTGCCTCCATCCTCTCCGGTGTGCCTGCAGTTCTACAACATTATCTTCAGGAGGTATGAGGAGATAATTGCATTAAGCAGTAAATCTTGCTAATTATTTACTTTCTCAGTTGTTCAACTTTAGTTACTGTTTTCAGGATTCTGAAGATTTTAAACATGCAGCAGATAGGCCGTCATTACTACAACCCAGAGGACCCCCTGAACATCCCTCAGCACAGGTACCTGCTGTTTGTGTGTGTGTGTACAACAGTCCGACTCCTGCAGGTTTAACACGCCTGGCAAATGGGGTGTAAAATGAGTACCGTTAGAAGTGAGTAGTTGTCGCTAATTAACACTAGGGCAAAACTGATTAAAAGACGTGTGTGTGTGGGCTTATGAAGTATTTGATCTGTATTCTGTTTTTTTTTTTTTTATTGCAGGCTGACTATCTGGCCTGGCTTTGTGACCAACATCCTGCAGTACGAGTCCAGTATCATGCTGTGTCTTGATGTGAGCCATAAGGTTCTGCGCAGCGAGACCGTTCTCGACTTCATGGCCAGTCTGAGACAGTGTGGAGACCAGCGCTTCGTTGAACTCTGCACCAAGGAGCTGGTGGGAGTCATTGTTCTCACCAAGTAATAGCCTACACAAACACACATGCTATAAAAAGTCCATGTTATTTATTAAAGAAAAGGAATGAGGTAGACTAGGAGTTATCTAACAGTAGTCACCTAAACAGTGCATATTTCCATAGTTAGCTAGAACAGTAGAAATGGGTGAAATAACAATAATGTTCATATTAATTCATAGTTAATCACAATACACATTTTGATAACATCTCAGAAGTAATTCTGACTAACTCCAGTGTTCGTCACAATTAGCTGCTTGCAAGTGGCATTTTTGCACCAATTACAATTTTTTTCTGTCTAGTGTTAAATAATGTACTTTAAACATTATTTAAAATTTGTACACAGGTTTGTTAAACACCATTAGCAAACCTACATGTTGTGCTACATATATATATTTGAGTACTTGAATACTTTAAGTGTTCGATGTGCTAATTTTAAATCTATGCTTTACTAAATATTTTATTTTTAGATACAACAACAAGACCTACAGGATTGATGACATTGCTTGGGACCACACGCCCAACAACACGTTTAAGAAAGGAGACACTGATATAAGTTTCAAAGAGTACTACAAGAAGGTAGGCAGGTTATAAATGATGCTTGAGGTTCCTGCATTTATAGGTGAGCCTCATTTTACTGTTCACTTTGTTTCTGTCTTATTTTCTTTGGATTTGTAGCAATACGGTCTGCAGATCACTGATGGAAACCAGGTTCTGCTGGTCAGTCACGTTAGGAGGATGGGCCCTTCAGGAGCTCCTCCACCTGGACCTGCCTTACTCATCCCAGAGTTCTGCTACCTCACAGGTCGGTCTGAGGGGTGGGAGAAATGCACACACTTAATCATCGTTGACAACTTGTTATTGTGCTAATTATTGTAACTTGCTTAGGTCTGACTGATAAGATGCGCAACGACTTTAATATCATGAAGGATCTTTCCACTCACACCAGACTGACCCCAGAACAGAGGGAGAACCGCCTCAACAGATTCATCAGCAACATGAGCAAGTAATAGATAAAAGCGACTGCATTATTAATTCATTTAAATTTTTAGTTGTATAGTGCGTTTAACAATGGACATTGTCACAAAGCAGTTTCACAGAAATATATAGATTCTGGATATAAATTAAGTTTATAAATTTGTTCCTAATGAGCAAGCCAGAGGAAAAACTCCCCAAGACGATATGAGGAAGAAACCGTGAGAGGAACCAGACTCAAAAGGGAACCCATCCTCATTATTAGATGTGAAAGAGTTTGAATATGTGAATTAGACCTGTATTTTAACTTCACTGAACATTTGTTGCATCCATATAATTGTTGTGTTTTTACTTTACAGAGACTCTCCTGGGCAACACGAGTGTGTGCATAGAGCATGATGTTTTTCTGACTATAATTCTTAAGTTTAATGGTAGATATGTTAAAATTGTTGGAGAAATAAAACATGCATTTGTAACAAACACAAAGCGCACAAGCCTACATGATAATGTGCATATGGCTCATACGGTGTCAACATTGAACTATAATAGCCTTGCCTCAGCTGGCAGCCCGCCAAACGTGATCTAGTGATGCAGTTGCACCAAGACATAAGTCTAGCTAACTTACACTAAGTCTTGCTGAAGTTTTTAAAGTGAATCTCTTCCAGGAATGCCAGTGCTCAGACTGCACTCAGCACATGGGGTCTAAGCTTTGAGAACAAGCTGCTGAATGTGACTGGAAGAGTTCTTCCTGCTGAGAGGATCCTACAGGGAGCGAGAGCAGTAAGAGGAACCACAGAACACACAGAAAACAGAATTATGTGCATGTCACACTCTCGTTGAGTCAAGTTTATTTTGTGTGTGTGTGTGTGCGCGCGCACAGTTCGAGTACAACCCATGGGCCGCGGATTGGTCTAAAGAGATGCGAGGTCTTCCTCTGATCAGCAGCGTGCCTCTCGAGAACTGGCTGATGTTCTATACACGCCGTAACGCTGACGTCGCTCACTCCCTGCTGCAGACCCTCAACAAAGTGTCAGGGCCCATGGGCATCCGCATGCAGAGGGCGGGAATGTGAGCCAACACACTTAACCGGTGTTTAGAAAGAATTTTTTGGGAGCTACAGAGAAATGTTGTGCCATTCGTGCCTCCTAGGTTCCTTTAAAATCTACTCCAGGTGTATTAACAAGTTTCATGAAAGGGACCCTAGTATGTAGCATCTCAGTTGAGTAATGTTAATATTAAATTATTAAAACACTGATCATCAATTAGGTACTGCAGAACTTTGCTCTAATATTGTCCATATTTAGCCACAGTTGATCAATTAGTCATAAATGTTTCAATGATCTCAACAAATAAACATGTTTTCTGAACTGCTTGAACTTAACAGCTTTCCTTTCATTCAGTCATATCAATGGTTATTGTGCCTAGTGCATTTATTTTAACCAAAGGGATGTTGAGCAAGGATCATGTTCTGCTTACTAAAAATCAATGCAGTGCGGGGTTCTCACTTTTTCCGCTTAATTATTTTCTCTGAGCAGGATTGAGTACGATGATCGGCAGGAGGCTCTGCTGAGAGCTCTGCAGCAGAATGTGGGGCAACAAGTTCAGATGGTGGGTCTCGCACACTGGGTAGAATTGTGTGATGCTGTAAATTGTTTGATTCAAATATTAAAGTATAGAACTATTCTGAAAATCATCCACACTTAGACTTTCTAAGGTCCCAATTTGTAGGCAAAGTTGTCAGTACACTCCTTTCATAAACTTTTTGACCAAATTTATTTTGTATTGCTTAGAAAACCGATCCAAAATCTAAACGTGACTACTAACGTAAATGATGTTATATTCATTATTTAAATGAGTAAATAATAATTATATTAAATAAATCAATTGGGATTGGGGCTAACCTTGTTGAAAGGGCATTGATTTAAAAAAAATTTAAAAAAGAGAGAGAGACAACATATTACTAGGGGTAAATTAAAAAAAAAAAAAGTCCACAATGATGTTCTAAAGCACTCAACTTATAAATCTTGTGTGTCTGTAAGGTGGTTGTGATCCTGCCCACCAACCGTAAGGATAAATATGATTGTGTGAAGAAGTACCTGTGTGTGGACTGTCCCACTCCAAGTCAGTGTGTGGTGGCACGCACCCTCAGCAGACCTCAGGCCCTCATGACCATAGCCACAAAGATTGCCCTGCAGATTAACTGCAAAATGGGAGGAGAGCTGTGGAGCGTCGAGATCCCGGTACTGTTCAGTTCAAGCACATTTATAATTTAACCAAAATCATCACTAAAAGCGTATCTGATCTTGTAACTGATAGACAGTGGTGTCACCTTACTGTAGCCCTGATGTTATTCTATTAAAATATTGTTTATTGACTTACCTTGCTCTTTCAGTTGAAGCACCTGATGATTGTGGGTATCGACTGCTACCACGACACTGCTACAGGGAAGAGATCCATCGGTGCACTGGTGGCCAGCCTCAACCAGGGCATGTCCAGGTAATTAAAGCATGACTTATGTGGACACTGTAAACAACTTTAAGGAGGTTGTACTTAAATAGACTTTTAGACTTTAAGTTTTCCACCAGTCTTCAGAAGAGAGAACGTTGCCGTTTGTAGTTTATCTGTAACTTCAGGAGGGAGAGCAAAAGAGGCTGGTGAGGAAATGACTGTTTATAGGTGCTGTAACATAAGTGATAAAAGGAATTGTGCAGACCATCCATATCATTAAATATAACTATAAATGGATAAAAAGCGCAATATCATTCTTTAATGAATAAAATGTTTAATTGTTGGCAAATTGTTGTGGTATAAGGAATAAAAAGCTTCAAGATGACTTGCGACGCAACCCAAAGCTAAACATCACACCACCCTGTCATTGATTATCTTTCTACATATAACAGTATGCTCCTGAGGGTTTTTTTTTTTTTGGGCATATTGTTTAAACCTCTACACATTGTGCTACCACTACAAATGATCAATAAAAGTTATCAATCCAGCAAGATTTTTTTCACTCCCAAGCTCAGTGGCGGGAAATTTCAGAGATTTTTAACACCACTACCTGTATCTCTGGTTTCTTTACTCAGACCTGAGCTGATTCTCTCTTAATCTCACATGCTGCTGTTCTCTGTATTTCCATTCTTTCTAACAAAAGGAGGACAGGATCACAATTTTTAGTCTTGAATTCTCTGAAAGTTGCTTCTTTGATACCATTGCCTTCATCTTACCCAAAGTGTCTGGGTCTGGAAGTATGTGGCGTTGCTCTGAAATGATGAAACAAAGTACTGTCCTACTCTCAGGTGGTTTTCAAAGTGTGTCCTGCAGAGTCGTGGTCAAGAGATCATCGATGGACTAAAAGTGGCTCTTCAGGGTATGTGATGCACTCTGCGATGAACATGCTCATAAATGATCTTGTTACACTACAGCTTTATCCTCAGGTTTTGTATGGAGTAAATACTGTCACTGAAGTGTGACAGAATGTGGTAGAAAAAGTGAGCAATTTAGAATTTAGTCATTTCCATTAAGAAGGGCATTAAGATATCCCTTTGTTTCTTTCAGTCCAAGGGGGATTGTTTGCTTGTGAAGAGTCTACTCGAATGTGTAATAACTGTGGTCATAAATTTAACTGTCCAGTTCTCACATTGATTTATTTTCCTCAGCTGCACTGAAGGCCTACTTCAGATACAACAAATGTTTGCCATCTCGCATCATTGTGTACCGAGACGGCGTGGGCGATGGCATGCTGCAGAGCGTAGTCAACTACGAAGTGCCTCAGATCATGCAGTCCATCAAAGCCATGGGAGAAGATTATGCGTGAGACTCAGCACATCTCAGTAACAGACTGACACACTCTTGGGGTTTCTCTCAGCCATTACTGTTTCTGTACAGGCCCAAGCTGAGCGTGGTGGTGGTGAAGAAACGCATTGCTTCCAGATTCTTTGCTCTCCTTGATGCCAAACTGGGCAACCCTCCTCCCGGGACAGTCATCGACACCGAAGTCACGCGACCTGAGTGGTGCGTTGAGACATAGTTAATCAGCCTTTCTGTTTCTCTCGCAGGCAGCAGTCAGTCTGATCCCAGCTTCAGGCTACATTTTGTGTTTTTAAATGCTGATGGCTTGATTTGTCAGGTATGACTTCTTCATTGTGAGTCAGGCAGTGCGCTTGGGCAGTGTGGCCCCGACTCACTACAACGTGGTGTACGACAGCAGTGGCCTCAAACCAGACCACATGCAGAGACTCACCTACAAACTCTGCCACATGTATTACAACTGGCAGGTAAAAGCTTCACACACGCGCGCACACACGCGTTTGTGTTTATACAAGCCCGCTTTCTACACAGCCCCGGATCATGCTGATTCATGATGTAAGCAGGATGTAGTCATTTTTTTTAATCACAGGTCTATCATTAGAGAATCTGCACTGTCTAATCTAAAATGGAGAACACACATTATTGCATCTCTTGCAGAATTTGGCTAAGATTTTATTGGAATTATTTTGTACAGTGTAACAAGTAGTAATATTAAGACTGCTGTAATCACACAATCTGACTCTCTTAATAAGCAGCGCTCTGGTTATTTATGCAAGATGGCTGGTGTATGTAAGTCGCGAAGACCAAGCGTATGGTTTTTTTAAACCATGTAAACACGGGGTTAAAGATTAGCCATAACTACTTGCTAGTAGGTATTTCTGGCATGAGTTTTCTGCTGGTTGCCATGGTTTTGCCTGGTAGTGATTGGTCATCTTTACACATACACATAGTGAGCTTTCTATGTGGGTAAATGTCACACTTATTTTGAAACAATTAACTCTGTATTTTTGGAAATTTAGTTTACTGAACTATGTTCATTTGTCGCTCACATGTCATACATCTGTGTTGTTTTTTTCTTATGAAGGGGATTGTGCGAGTTCCTGCGCCGTGTCAGTACGCCCACAAACTGGCCTTCCTGGTCGGTCAGAGCATCCACAGGGAGCCCAGCATCAACCTGGACGACTTGCTCTTCTATCTGTAAAAGGACACGCGTCACCACCTATCAGTTACTCAGCAGCTTGTTGTGTTCTCTAATGTTTCTGGTTTTGGGACATTTTCATCCCATCAAGCATGACTTTTTTTTTTTATTTAGAAAGGTATAAAGTGAGAAAAAAACTCTTTTTTGTAAAATGCAGATATAATATTGTAATTTGTCATGCGTTTAATTTTACAGTCTAGGTTTTGTTGTTATTTAGCCTGGTAATTTTGTTTCTTGGTGATCAAGTGAAGAGTTCAATAAGGGTGTAGGTTGTAGAATCACTATTTCAGTAAGATTTGCTGTTAGACTTTTTTTTTTTAATTTTTTTTTTTATAAAGTTGGTGGATGGTGTTGAACAATAGAAGTAGCAGTGTTTGAGACCAGATCTTGTTTACGTATCAGGAAATATTTTTGCATTCCCAATTAGAACCATAAATTCATAAAGTGGGATTAAATGTAAGAATGTTGGAATGAATCTTGATATGTTGATTCCCTTTAATGTTGTTTTTGTTGTGCATCACCAAATAAAAGCAGTTTGAAAGACAGACCAATCGTCTGACCGTCCCCACTCCATGCACTTTTGTGGTCCATGAGGCGTTATTACTTGTTCTTCATTCAGCAGTGTAAATATAAAATGTACGAAAAACAATATAGTGTAGTTCATAAATGTTTTAGACTGCTCAGAAACCTGTTCTATTTGATGTATTCACAAGTCTGACTTGAACTAGTGTGCTGTGTTTCATCTTAACATAACCTACCAGTCTAAGATTAATTACAGCATTGTTAAAACTACTCCTAGCTAATTGTCTGAGCTGGTAACATGAAAAATTGGTACAGGAGGAAGTGCTATATGTGCTCTAAAAGAGATAAAAACGTGAAAGAGAACTTCATGTGCCCTTTAAATCTACATCTTCGTTTCTGATTAGTGAATAAGGTTTATAAGGTCAACATCTTTACTTATGTGGGTTGGAAAATTCCATCCTGCAGTGCTTAATTATTTATCCAACCATTTAGTGATGAATAAAAACAGCTGAAGTAGGTCTGGAGGTCAGGGTGCTTTTTTTTTTTTTTTTTTTTTTGCATGTCCAGTAGGTGGTGCTCTTTCACAGCATTTAGTGTATCAGTTTTAGCTGAAGCTGCTGTAATAAACTTTATTTTGGCCATAGTTTTGCTACTCCACTCTTTCTCACGTGCAACAGTGAAGCAAAGGGTGGTGGGTGTTTTGGCACCTCTGGTGAAGGTTTGATCATTTACACACTCCAGATGAAAAAGATGAGCTCTCTTCTGTAATACCTACAACGGATCTAACAGGCTAAGTGTGTCTAATAAAATAATCAGAAAAAGTTTAAAATGACAAAACACAGTACACTTGTATCAGCAACACACACAGTGTCAGTGTTATGCCAAAAATTACACCACAGAAATGTTTGATGGTCAAAGAATAGTACTAAACTGTACCTTTCCATGTTACTGGAGTGGTAGCCTTATATTTTATACCTATAATATGTTCACCTGGAAACATGGATATAGTGCACCTTGAAAAAAGGATACATAAATGAACTGTAATTAGTTTTTAGAGTAAAGTTTTAAAGGGTACATTATATGCACGGTTCCAAGATGTGAAAGGTGTATGCTTGAGACAAGGAGAGTTACAGTTTAGTATCCTGTATAGTTTAGTTTAGTGTAAAGTGGTGTATGGCATCAGATGAGCTACACAAGTGTTACAACTGAAAAAAAAAAAAAAAAAAAAAAGAATTTTATTAAGTTTAAATGTATTAATTATTAATATAATTGCAAATGGGATTCCTATTTTCCCCCTTCAGCCAACAGTTTAATAATTTAGTAATAAATCAGATAAATCAGCAAACTGTAACAAAATTAATTATTAATGAACTCATATAAATCCACAAAAGAAAATATATTACAACTTGCATTCACTCGCTCAATCTGGCAACAATATGAAGCTGTGTTTTTCTTTATATTAATGTTTATTTCACATAAAAAAAAGTGGACATCTGGGAAAAATACTAGAAATGAGTTAAATTAGGTTTAAATGCATTCATTATTGACATAATTGTCTACTGGATTCCTTTTTTTCCTCCTTTAACCAACAGTTTAATAATTTAGTAATAAATCTGGGCAAACTCTTACTAAATTATTTACTAAATTAATAACTAAATGATTAATAAACTAATATAAATCCATAAAAGAAAAAATATTTCAGCTTGCACTTGATTGTTCAATCTGGCAACAATGAGAAGCTGTGTTTTTATTTCTATATTTATGTTTTTATTTTCTATTAAAAACCAAAGTGGAATTCTGGGAAAAATGCTAGTAAACAATGGTAGTAGATTTAAATGGATTAATTAGTGATTAATTGCTTTGTGGATTCCCTTTTTTTCTCCTTTAACAGTTTAATAATTTAGTAATAAATCAGAGCAAAGTTATTGTGTGTGTGTGTGTATGTGCAGGTGATGTTTGTGTGTTTATTATTGTATTTTTATTGTGTTTCTTAGCATGTGATTGTAAAGCACTTTGGGCAACGCAAGTTGTATTAAACTGTGCTATATAAACAAACAAACAAACAAACAAACAAACAAACAAACAAAGTGTAACTAAATTAATTATTAATGAACTCATATAAAACACAAAAGAAAAATATTTCAGTTTGCACTCGATTGTTCAATCTGGCAACAAAGGGGAATAAAAACAGTGTTTGTTTTTTTTTTTTTAATTATTTATGTTTTTATTTTCCATAAAAAACCAAAGTGGAATTCTGGGAAAAATGCTAGAATATAATTGTATTAGATTTAAATGGATTAATTAATGATTAATTGCATTGTGGATTCCCCTTTTTTTTTTTTTTTCCCCTCCTTTAATCAACAGTTTAATAATTTATTAATATGACTAAACGCACAGCAGATTTGAGATCAATATAAGATATCATTTATTTATTTATTTATTTATTTATTTATTTATTTAAATGAAAACACTGATGACACCCCCTCCCTCCCTCCCTCCCTCCTCCTACTCGCGCGCGCGCTCATTGCTCGCGTGAGCGGAGGTGTATGTGCGGCGCGCGCTCCCTCGGACGGCAGGAAGCATCACTGAGGCCGTTAGCGTCATCACCGTTACTTTACAACACATCTGACTAATTTTCTGATTAACTGCCGTCTTATAACGTTTACTTGACTGTTATTTTTGTCCGTTTTTATTTACCATCCGCCTGTTGATGTGTCACTCGGAGTTGGGATGGACTTGGGTGTTTTTATGGAAACAGACCGGCACTTCTTATTAGCAGGAAAATAACTTTTATTCATTTAGAGCTTATTTACAAAAATGAGGGACCGTCTGGCTGAACTGAAATCTGTAAGTAAAGTCAGTTTGTTCACAAATGCAACAGGTTTTTTTTGTGGTTTATATCCCGGCTCAAACTGTTATTTCAGATGCTAGCGTCAGGTCAGCTAAATTCAGGCTGAATCCCAAACAACGGCCATGTTGGATATGTAGTGCACTAAATAGTGTAGACAGACCGCTGTCTCAGTGCGTAGTGTCTTGCGGTTATGTAGGAATGAGCGAGTTGTTTGGGATTTGACCTTGGGTGTGTTCCAGCAGCGCAGCTTTTGCGCAGATCAGCGCAGCGCATGCTTTACGCAGGTCTTAGCGATTTCTACACGACCAGTTTCAGTATAAGGGTTAAGTGACATCTACATTTTCACATGCACACTCAGACACAAGAGTTTTGTGGTCTGGGGACCTTGTTTGTACTTTCTAGTTTTGTATATTTGTCTTTTCTCATTCTGTGACACTACAAAATGTTATGACTTGGATTGGGGATAAAATACTTTTCTCAAGTCCAAATGACTGAATAGTTGACTGTCTAACTATCTAACTGACTGATTGACTTTCTGACTGACTGATTGACTGAACTTCTGACCAACTGACTTTCTGACCTTCTGACTTTCTGACTAAACTACTGACTGACTGACTGAGTGACTGACATTCTGACCTTCTGACTTTCTGACTGAACTACTGACTTTCTGACTGACTGACTGAGTGACTGACATTCTGACCTTCTGACTTTCTGACTGAACTACTGACTGACTGACTGACTGACTGACTGACTGAGTGACTGACATTCTGACCTTCTGACTGACTGACTTTCTGACTGACTGATTGAGTGACTGAACTTCTGACTTACTGACTTTCTGACCTTCTGACTTTCTGACTAAACTACTGACTGACTGACTGAGTGACTGACTTTCTGACTGAACTACTGACTGACTGACTGACTGAGTGACTGACATTCTGAACTTCTGACTGACTGACTTTCTGACCGGCTGAATTTTTGACTGACTGACTTTCTGACTGACTGACTGACTGATTTACTTTCTGACTGAACTTCTGACTGACTTTCTGACCGACTGACTTTCTGACCTTCTGACTGACTTTCTGACCGACTGACTTTCTGACTGACTTTCTGACCGACTGACTTTCTGACTGACTAAACGTACTGACTGACTGACTGTCTGACTTTCTGACTGTATCTCTGACTGTCTGACTTTCTATCACTCTGGCTGACTGACTGAGTAACAGACTGAATGAATGTCTGACTGACTGTCCAACTGACTGACTAACAGCTTGACTGACTGTATATATATACACTTAAGAAATGTGATTGGAGAAATTCAAGCTTTCTAAAATGTTCTAGATGACTAGGAGTCAAATTGTTAATCTTCATACAGTCCTTATTCACAACTCCATACATTTTAAATTCCATTGAAATACTTGTAATAATTACATATTTGGAGTGACCAACAATTTAAAAAATGTTGCTATCTGACAGATATAAGCTGATTCATTCTGTTGATTTGCTCGCTTTTTAGATGTTGTGTAATCATGGGGGCAGCATGCACTCTTCCCCATTTATCTCCGTAGAGTTATTATTGCATCGAGTGGTCAAAAATGGGAACTGCAACCAGCACTAATAGAGGCCCGTTGGGTAACGAAATCATGCTGCCCCATGGTCAGGGCAGGAACAGCAAACAGGACAGTTAAAAACAGGATTGCCATTTATTTAGATTAGTTATTGTGAATGATTAAAAAAAATATTGCCACTAGTCCTGTCTTGTTAGTTGGAAAGACTGCCTAGATAGTGAATTAAATTTTCTCTTTTAATAATTAAGTCTCCCAGGAAGGAAATGTGTGTTCAGTGTTTTTTTTCCCCATTTTATTTGAACAAAACAGTAGTGTTTCATATATTCCATATTTCCTGGATTTAGGGGAGGCCCAGCGATGAGGAAGATGGAAGTTTTGTGGTTCCTGTGGATCAAGGCGGCTTTATGGAGGACTTTTTCAGAAAGGCATGTGGCTAATAAACTTCTTCATTTACATTTATCATTAAATTAACTTACAAATGAGGCAAAATTCATCTGTTAAAGGAGATAGTGTAAGAAATGTAAACTCTAGATAGGTATCTTTTAATAAAACCAAGACTGTGGGGAAATAAATGAAAATGAATCGATGGCATTAAAGTGTATGATATCAATAGATGGGATGGTGAAGAAACCTGCTCTGACTGTATGTGTTTCAGGTGGAGGAGGTCAGGAGCATCATTGATAAGATTTCCTCACAGGTGAACGAGGTGAAGAAGAAGCACAGCATGATCCTCTCAGCTCCTAACCCTGATGAAAGTGTGTACACACTCAGTCATACACCAAACACACACACACACACACACACATATATGACATATGTGTCCCTGGTCCCAGATCAGTTTTAATTAAATAGTCTTTGAAAAGCTTTGCATCGGAGCTAAGGGTTAAATTTTAACGATGCTACGAGATACAAACTTCTTGATTATTTCGTGCCACTGACAAGCAAACCCATACAATCTCTTAAAATAATTCATTACATTCAGAACATCTGCTTGTTTGTGAACGCGGCATAATGTGCAGTGCTAGCTAATGTACAATGCTCATTTTGCGTCACAGCACTGGCTGAAGTCATTGTTTCAAACACACACACACACACACTCACACACACACTTGTGCAGCTCAGGCTAAATATAACCCTGTCTTGCACTTGTGTACTGAACACAGTAAAAGCAGGAAATCTCACACACACACACACACACACACTTCTACTGCATCCTCCAGGAAACATGCGAAGGAAACCTCACCTTTCCCACCTTCAAATACTCATTCATCTCCTTTAAATACTTTTTTTTTTTTTTTTATGCACATCCTCAATTCATAGCACGTGTTAATTCTTTATTTCCTTTTTCTATATCACTCACACACACACACTCTCTCTCTTTCTCACACTTACACACTACTAATGTACACAACCTCAGCTCACCCAGAGTACATGTAACTGTTAAATAAAATTCTCCTTCAGCCATCAGAACAATACAATAACTCTGATTGCATTTGACTTATAGCATTTAGCTTCTGTGTCATTGTTTGTCTGTGTAAATGATAAACGATCTTCAAGTGGAGACAACATCTGCGAGGGTTACGTGAAGATGAAACCAACTTCGTTAACATACAAGCTCATATACTATTTGCGGTTTTGTAATGTATGAAATATATGAAAGCTGCAATCACATGCTTGGTTGTGTAACTTGTTTGTTTACACAATTCGCCAAGTTGCCACATGCGCAACACGGTGAATGAGACCTCCACATGACGTTTCCCTACAGTTACATCATGTTGTTACGTCAGCTAATAAATCAGCCGGTAAATTACCCAGCTAATTCTTTCCGAGACCACAACCGAACATAACATGAATATTCTGTTCAGCTAGCTTGCAATCATAGCTATATAGTTTGCTCTTTGACATGTTAAAATTAGCTTTTGTTCTCCATACAGCCAACAACTGGCAAGGTTGTCATTACACTTTTTATTACTCACTTTTTTCTTTCGTTTCTTGTTCCCTAAGAAGTAGTTTTTGTTGTGATTGTGCTATATTTAGATTTATACCATAATGTAGGTGAATTCTCGATTCTGATTGGTTAAAGTTTCTATAACAGCAGCAAATCACAGGTTTATATTAATGCGTGTGGTTTCATAGCTTATTGTTTGTATAGTAACAGCTCGTTCGTAGGGACTTGTATGGAGGACATAAACACAATCTAAGACTAATAATAAACAGATTTTTTTTAAAGTGCCATTATTTAACAGAGAAAAACAGAGATTTTCTATAAATAGATGTTTGTTTGAAATTTTTAGAAGGAGTCTCCAGTATCAGTGGTAAAGCTGAAACGTTAAAGTTTTCCGACACGGCAAAGTGTTCAGGACTTTTTGTGGTTTCTCTGTAACCAGAGTAACTTCCAGAGAGAGGGGAAAAGAGAGGCGAGGGAAAGACCGTTTATAGCTGCAATAACGTAAGTGAAAACGGGAACTAACTTGTTTCGTGCACCAGATTCTGAGCTACACTCATGTAGGTTTTGACTAGTTCAGCTTTGCACTACTTACCATCTGATTTATGATTTCTTCATTTAGAGACCAAAGAGGAACTTGAGCAGCTGACGGTCGAAATCAAGAAAAACGCCAATGTGGTGCGGACCAAACTCAAAAGTGAGTGTGTGTGTGTGTGTGTGTGAGGTTTTTCCACACATTGAATGACATTGTGCATCTATTAGAGAAGTCTTTCACTTCCCTAATGATTTTGCACTGCCACAGGAGTACATTAAGCAACTCCTCAGGCCTAATTTGTGTGTAGCAACGTGCATTGTGGGTGATCTGTACCAGGCGACATTGTTTGGACAATATAAAATTTTCAGAAATAACATCAATATGACAAATTGCATCTCTGTAATGGCAAAAGTCAAACATTTTGATTGTCATGTATAAAACTAGATTTCTGCACAAATAAATTCCATGCTAATTATTTCTCCTCTCTCCGTCCTCAGCTCTGCAGCAGAGCTTGCCTCCCGAAGACCAAGCCAACCGTGCCTCAGTGGACGAGCGCATCCAGAGAACACAGGTGGAGATCCTCATCTTCTCAGAAGTGTTTTGGATCAGTTTGGGTTTTTTTTTTAGGTCCAAGAAACAGGAACTTCAGTTTAGGGAAGTTCAGTAGTTCAGTTCAGGGACTTCAATATTTCAATACCGTTATGACTAATGTATTATGACTTTTTTTCTCGATATATTACTTTTTCTCAGAATATTATGACTTTATTCTCAAAATATTACAACTTCATTCTCGCAATCTTGTAGCCCAAAAAACAGTGGCCCTACAACACGGAAACAAATATTTGTTATATTTGAATTATTTGTTATATCTGAGCCCTTGTTTCCTGCCCTGACCTTCCCAAACACACCGAGGGGGAATGCTCACCTTTTTTCACTTCTTTCCCAGCTTTTAGTCAAGAGTTAAATTTAAGATAATTTAAGAGGTAAGAGATCTCAACACTGATGGGATAGAAATGTAATTTAAACACATTTCTAATATATCTGTTTCTGAAGATTTGGATAGCCAGACCATATGTCTTCTGTTTTCATTCTTTGGCATCAGAGTTGTTCTGATGCTTTTCAGGAAACGATGCAGGGTTTTAAATTAGCAAAATGAACCAGGTTTGCATTAATGATCAAACTGTGATAGCTGTTAGTTGCCTCGACTAAACAAAAACGTGGGTTTCCACTCCCTGAAAACATACAGGTACGTGGATTAGCTATGCTAAATTGCCCCTAGGTGTGAATGTGTGTATGTATGGTGTCCTGCAGTGGACTGGCATCCCATCCAGGGTGTAGTCCTGCCTTGCGCCACGTGATCCTGAGATTCCGGATCCACCGAGACCCTGACCAGGATAAAGCGCTTGTTAAAGATGAATGAATAAATGAATTTTGAAATGAAAGCATTGCTCTATAAAGCAATACCATCTCTTGTGTTTCAGAGTTAAAATGGAAGCGTAACTGTTCCGGCAGACATGCAGTTCATTAGAAAACGCCCAGTGTAACCCCTTTGTTTCAGTGTTTGTTTTGGTATGAAGCTGACTGTGTTGTGTTTCGGTGTCTCTCTCTCTCTCTCTTTCTCTCTCTCTCTAGTACACAGTCTTGTCTCGGAAGTTTGTGGAAGTCATGACCGAGTACAACAACACGCAGGTCTCCTTCAGAGAGCGCAGCAAGAGCAGGATCCAGAGACAGCTGGAGATCAGTGAGATACACACACACATACTCTCACTGATGTGTGCAATTGATGTGTGTGTGTGTGTGTGTGTGTGAGTGCACATACCCTCACTTTGTCTATCTGTCTCTCTGTCTATATCCTCCAGCACATGTACATGCTTGAACTACTTCTCAAGTGTTTATCATATTTCTCACTGTAAGCACACACACACACACACACACCTACTAGCATTAGCCGCTGAGCAAGTTCGATCCCGAAGATGCCGGGAATCTGTAAGTGCAAAATTAACTGTACTCTCTGGGTAGGACGGTCATACACTCTCTCCCCTGTCAATCACGGCGACACTAGCCAGTGGTCATATGAGGAAGATGTGGTGGCTTCATGTGTTTCAGAGGAAGCAGGTGTGATGGGGAAGAACTAGCTAATGGGTAAGCAGTGTCAAATGACCAAACTGCCAGAAAGTGGGGGGAAAAGCATTCTACCAATCAGGGGAAAAACTAACATTAATCAGAGTAACATAATTTTGAATAAACCGAACCTGGAAGTGTAAACAAACCAAAGACTCCTTATAGCTGTAACCCTTAAGCCTCAGGTCAGCCATGATGCTTTGCACTGGCTTGTACTGTTGAAAGCTGATACGCTTTCCCTTGTGGCAGAAAAAGTCACAATTCTGCAATATCTGTGTAATATTTATATCATATTTGTGCAGCTCATTGCCTTGTCTTCATGATATATTATCTTTTTGGTCATTTTCATATTGGAGAATTAATTTTGCTGTTATTTATCCCCCTCTAACCTCCTGTAACTCTTAATGAGAGTTATTAACCAGATTTTCAAAAATATTATTAATTTCGGTAAAAAAAAAAATAATTAGAGTGGGTGGATGAGGATTTCACTGATATCAGTAGATGTTAAACTAAGTAAATTGACTCAAAATATGAAGATGTGTGTACACAGGGACTACTTGTGAGTCAGTTTATGTGCGTGTCCCAGCAGGAGCTGTTTAATTAGGTCCTGGTTCGGCATGTGACACATGAGACTAGCCTCTCTGTCACCAGAGACCATGTTGTAGGTGTTTCCTCGGTAACGCAAGACTGGAGAGTCAGATAGTCCTCGCCACAGCAGGCCGAGAAAGGGGTCATGTGACTCAGGCTGTATTTATGCTCTAGGTCAGGTGTGTTGTTAAAGCTGCGTCATGTGATTAATACAAGATCCATAAATACAGTATTGATCCTTTAAGGTGAACTGCATTGTAACAGCAGCTGAAGTAGCAAAAAAGATATTAATTATAATAAATACAAACAGCTGATGTGTGTCGGGGTGGATAATGTGAGATATTCAATATTCAATGTTCACTCGTTGGTGTGAACAATATATGTCGTTTTCTTTGTTTGCCTGTTATGTTAGTTATTTCTCCAAAGATTACACAATAAGTTATGCTACACTCAAATATAGACATGTTGTCTAATTCAGAAGTCACCTGAAGTTGTAAAGTTGATGTGAAATGCTGACGTTACTTAGTATGGCAGAAAAAGATGGACATTGCTAAGTGTATTTACAGTCAAATTTTAGTTATATGATGTGGGAAATATATGATGATTTTGTCTTCTTTCCACTGTCTCTATAGCATTGTACGAGACATTAGATTATCAGCTAGCTAGCTGAATTGTTTGCATCAATATTTCCCATTTGCCTCGCAACAGTGATCTCGTAACATGAACGGCGACTTGTTTGCGTCACCCAGTTGAAAGTGCAGTATTTATATTAGGGGTGTAAACTTCAGGCTTCCACACAATACGATACAATACAATATGTTTTCAGTTAGCACGTTTTCCTCGCACCTCCAGGGTTGGGGGTTCGAATCCCGCCTCCGCCCTGTGTGTGCGGAGTTTGCATGTTTTCCCTGTGCTTCTTTTCTCCGGTTTCCTCCCCCAGTCCAAAGACGTACATTGTAGGCTGATTGGCATTTCCAAATTGTCCGTAGTGTGTGAATGAGTGTGTGGGCGGTTGTGCCCTGCGATCGGTTGGCTCCCTATCACACGACAGATACCCATCCTGTGTTAGGTGAACAATAACACGTCCTGTTGTTGGGGGGATGGGGGGAATAATAATTTGTGGAAAAATAAACTAACGCCACACTTTCAAAAGCATACTAATCTTCAGTGAAATGACTGACTAATAATTGTTTCATCTATGACTCTCATAATAAGATTAATCTTTTAGAGTAATTACCCAAAATTGCTGGATATCACAGAATCATGTGTATGTTATGTAGATAAACAGGAGCTGTGAGCATCCTGGTCCCTCATGTCCCCACTGTTTCTCCCTGCAATCCTCTCTCCCTCGTTTCTCTTCCATCCCCGGAGTGTAACAGAAAGCCTGCCCAGTGGGAGCAGCATGGAGCTTTAGCAAATATTGTGTGTTTATCGCTTAGATCATGCTGTTTTAGGTTGTATCACGTTCTGTAAGTGTTGGGAACAGGGAATAGAGAGGCAAAATTAAGAGAATTTCTCCCTATCCTCCCCGTTGGTGTGTGTGTGTGTGTGTGCGTGCGTGTACGCATGGTTGTATACACACAGGTTTCAGTCATGCTATTGTTCTTTCTCTAGACTTTCTGCTTCTCCCAGCTGAATAAACACAAGTCATGTAGGGTCGCGTTTCTCTCTCACACACACACAAACACACAAAATGCACTCATACAAAAATGAATATAAACATCAGGGACACAATAGTATTACGTACAATCACTTTTTATTTCACACACACATATAAACACACACACACACACATAAACACATAGTGTGCATAAATATCAGAGATGGCATATAAATCAGAGTTGTTGTTGTGTGTATTCTTGCAGCTGGAAGGAGGACCACCAATGAGGAACTGGAGGACATGCTGGAGAGCGGGAACCCCTCCATTTTTACCTCGGATGTGAGTTTGATGAACTGGAGTCTTGAATATTACGACTATTAAAATGAAGTGATGGCAAACATACATAGTAGCTACTCCAGTTCAGTTAAATCAGTTAACAAATTCCATTAAGCAAAAATTATTATAACTATTTGCATCGCTATTCTCTATTAAATGTTGTTGCAGCACCTTCTGGTGGAACGTTTTCACAATAACTATATCAATGTAATTCATAATCCAACCCCAGCTAACACTAAATGTAATATACAATGTATATATTAATGTTAGTGACAGTTATATATTTGTATATTTGTAACACGGTGCTGTTTCTTCTTAATTTCAGTTTTCTATAACAGCAACAGTAGTCCTGGCCAGAGGCAAATCATGAGTTTATATTAATGCGCTTGTTTAAATGCTTTATCATTTCTGTAGTAAGAGCTCGTTCACAGAGACATGTATGGAGAACAATAGATGTAAAACAGATACAGAGACGTTTATTTAAAGTTTATGGAAGGAGTCTCCAGTGTCAGTAACAGTCAGTAAGTTTTCCACCACGGCGTTTACGTTTCGCGGTTTCTGGGTAACATGATCAGCTGCATATTTATGTCTTATTAACTTCAAGAGAGGGGGAAAAAAGAGAGGCTGGTAATGGAATGACTGTTTATCGCTGCTATAACATAAGTGAGAACAGGAACTAACTTGTCTCACAGATGTTCCACAACATAACATGCTGTTATAGGCAAATAATCAACTTAGGGGTCTTAGCATCACCCACATCACACCACCCTGCTGTTGATTGTTTTCTCATAACAGCATGCCTCATCATGTTTTTTTCCTTATCCACCTCCACCATAAAGAGATTTTCCTTGTAATTGTCACTTGTTGCCTGCCTGCTGAACAGTCAAAGGTCTGAAAAAAAACAAAATCTCAAAATCTGGCAACACCAGCCTCCATGTTGTTCAGCTCAGTGTGCTTTTTTTTTTTTTCTTCATCAGTGTTGTAGCACATCTGCAGACAGCAGCTTACTGATGTACCTCCTCTCTCTCTCTCCTCAGATCATCTTGGACTCGCAGATCACCCAGCAGGTGCTGAACGAGATCGAGTCACGGCACAGAGACATCATACGGCTCGAGTCCAGCATCAAAGAGCTCCACGGCATGTTTGTGGACATAGCTATGCTCGTAGAGACGCAGGTGGAGCCCCTGTTTAATCAGTGATGAGGCATATTAATGTATTTTTTTTTATATTTATCAATCCTGGTGTTTTGAATGAGGGGCTACGTGGGATATCTTAATGGCTCAAAATGAAATGCATTAAAGGTGCATCAGGTAAGATTTGTGAAAAATAGCTCTCTAACGGTTAAATGGGTGGATTTGAATAAGATTTGAGTGATTTTTTTTTTTTTTTGAGCCTGCCCCTATTTCCACCCACATACACAAAGCTCCACCCTCAAAACTTATGGAAGTATAATTAGCATGTTAACTAAAGTTACCATTAGCAACGACTGTTATGACATCACTTACACGCGCACTCGGACATTCAGCTGCTTCAAAGCCAAGTTACAAGTAACTTCTCCTCTGGATTTATGAGGATGTGAAGGGGTGTTGGGGGCGTGTCTATAAGATGACTGACAGGAGGCCAATCCAAATATAAACAACCATTCTGGACCAGAAGGCAGGTTTCCAAACTGGGTTTTTTTTTTTTGAGCTACGTGATACACTTTTTCTGAGACAATGGCTTAAACTATTAGTTTTTATCACTTATACATAATTTTCCACATTATTTGTACTAGTAAGAAATGAAAAATATTGACTATTGCACCTTTAATATTAGATTTTATTATTGGGCCCACAGCACTGATATTTTTATTTAGCTCAGATTTACATTTACAACTCCAGTTATTTACATGTAATGTCATGGAACATGTAGTATCAGTTTTTGACGCATACTTTGTACAATTCTTATATTTAATCAGAAATTTGATGTGGATTTTCAAGAAAATCTGAGAATAAAATATTTCCTACATTAAGCAACACAAGGCGTATTCTAAGAAATGTGTGTGACGTGACGGGTGGCTAAACGTGTACTTCAGGTGGATTTTTGTTGATTTTTTTTGCCTTTAAATATAGTTGCATTTTAATCATGTTCATTCTGTGTTCTCACACACACACACACACACACACACACACACATGTCTGTACAGGGTGAGATGATCGACAACATAGAGAACAACGTGAGGAACGCAGTGGAGTATGTAGGCAAAGCTAATGAGGAGGTGAAGAAAGCTGTGAGGTACCAGAAGAGCGCCCGCCGGGTATGAAAACACACACACACACACACACCCCTTCACTTCACAGTGCTTTCTGCTAATCTTTAATCACACAGGTTTAAACACGTCTGAACATACCTGCAAGGTGGCTTTTATTTTCGTTTTAACCTGCACTTAAACTGCTTTTACCTTCTTCTCCTCCTCATTTTAAAGCAAAAATGAATCAGAGATCACTGACTGGGCATGTGCTGTTAATCAGTTATAGGGTGTATAGTGATATTCACACACACACACACACACACACACACACACACAGTATTGTTATCATGGACATAAGGCGGACAAATATGACAGCTGCATTCCATATATCCCATAATTCTGTTCTCCAGATGAGTACAGAACCAGTGGGGTCTATTTGCAGATCTCGGACTACAGAAAAGCCCATATATGGAAATGTCGCCTTGTCATTGAGTCTGGATATAGAAATATGAGTGGGCGTGGTCATAAACAGGGGTGTGGGTGTCTTTTTGGGTCCATATATGGAAGTCAATATGTCAATATGGAGTAAAAAGAAGGAAGTCATTGGCATTCCTAATTGTGTGCGTACTTCTACGCATTTGCCAGCTAGCTAATATGAGCTAACCTGACAGCATTTAATAAATAAAGAATTCATGAGTTAATAAAAGACATTTTAGATCATAAATATTTATAATTCTTTCTCCTAATTTTAACAAGATTTTGTTATTAAAGATATTATTTAAGTTTAATATTTGTCGATAATCCTCACTCCCTGCGATTGCTTGCTAGCTAACATGAGCTAACCTGACAGAATTTTATAATTAAATAACATTTTTATGTCATATTCTTAAATGTTCATAATCCTGACTGCTAATGCTAGTCAGCTAGGTAACATGAGCTAACCTGGCAGGATTGCTGGAGGAAAACACTATATCATATTCATAAATGCAAAGAATTTTACTGCTAATGCTAGCAAGCTGGCAAACCTGAGCTAAACCTGACAGGATTTCTGAATTTTGAGTCGTATTCATAAATATACATCATTCTGTGCTAATGCTAGCTAGCTGGCTAACATGAAGTATTTCATACATAAGGAAGATTTTTAGGTACATTCATAAATATAAAAAAAAAAAAGTAACCTGACAGGATTTCCTAACTAAAAATGATTTTAAGACATATTCATAAATGGTCATAATCCACACAGATAATGCTAGCTAGCTTGCTAACCTGAGCTAACTTGACAGGATTTCTGAGAGCACCTTTTAAGACATAATCAATTTTTTTTTACTGATAATGCTCAACAGCTGGCTAACATGAGTTAACCTGATATAAAGTTATTTTTAAAATCCTATCATATTTATAAATGTTTACTCATTTTTACTGCTAATTCTTGACAGCTGGATAACAAAACCTGACAGGATTTCTGTATGTTTTTTGTTTTTTTTAACGTACTGTTCATAAAAGTTAATAATCTTCACTGCTAACGCTAGCTGGCTAGTCAACACGAGTACAGCTAATTATAGAGGATACGTGAAAGAACCTTACCTCATTTAGCGCAGTCATAAATCTATTTTTGAGCTCTTGGTGCTTGTTCAGAAATAATTAAAGAGTGTGTCACTCCATTCGCATATGGACTTAAAGACACAACCATCTGTCTGCCTGAAGGACACGCCCTCTGGTCTCCTAAACAGAATAGTGTAGAATAATATTGTTTAATTATCATGAGAAGGAAATGTAATCAGTACATGCCTTCAGTCAGTGGTGACATTTTGTTTTTCTGTATTCTGGACAGAAATATATCATTCTGGCTGTGATCGTGCTGGTGATAATCGGTGTTCTCACGCTAATCATCGGCCTTTCTGTGGGCCTGTCATCTAAATCGTCTATAACCGCCGCATCGTCCATTACTACATCAACCAATCCTGCTTAAGCATGCCTCCTCTACTAACACACTGACCAATCCGAGTATGTATTTCATCATGTAAGCTCATAATAATGCCTGATTCATAGATGACTTATTTACATCCTTTTCTCTTTCTCCTTTTATCAGAAAATTGTGTATGTTGCCATTTGCGGATCGGTGTGCCTTCTTCTACTGCTCATCATTATCGTCGGAGTGTTTGCTAGTTAGCCACTAAGACTCCAACCAAAGAAGTCCAGAACTTTCAGCGCTAAACTAAAAGCTTCGTATTTAGCCGTTTTGCTACTACTACGATTTTTCTAATCTTATGGCTCATGTTTATAGAGTTTCAAATGCTGAAGAAGAAAGATTCCTCATTTCTCCAGGAGCTGAGATTTAATATTTTGCTACTGTGACATTTTGCTATAGACATTCATGGCCAGGTTTTTTCTTCCTCTTCCTGTAAAGCGATGAAAATATAAAGCTTTTCATGACCTCTGGATTCCTAAAAGGGCTACGTTTACTTTTCCTTGTCATCACCGTACACCATTGTTCATGTAATGTGATGCTCATTATTGATTTAGAACAACATTTTGGCCAAAAAAAAAAAGAACACTGTGTCCACAAAGGTAGTCGATCAGCCAAGACATATTTGGTAGCCAAAGTTTGCTGCGAGCTAATGAAGCTTATAGCTACCAGTTCCATATGAGCATCAGACAAAGGCCAACGTTTGTAGGTGTAATTATATAGTTTAGCAGATGAAAATATACTTCCAGGTGTGTTAGTATGGTGTTGGGCCACCACAAGCCACCAGAACCGCTTCAGTGCTCCTTGGTATCGATTCTTCAAGTCTCTGGATCTGTACAGGAGCGATGAACACCAGTTTTTCCAGAAGATCTTACCTCAGTCTGTGTTTCGATGAGCATGGTGGAGAGCTATGTTGCTTTCTAAAATGTCACTCCAAAATCCCCCTTAGGCGCTCATTGGGTCGGGATCTGATGAGTGTGAAGGCCATAGCATATGATTTACATCCTCATCAGTCCATTCAGTGAGCCCTTATGCTCTGTGGTTGTGGGCGGAGTCATCCTGGGAAAGACCACACCCATCAGGAAATAAATGTGTCATTATAGGATAAATGTGATCAGTCAGAAGAACTGCAGAGGTGATTTGCTTCCCTCTAAGTGGACAAATGGAGCCAAACCATGGCAACAAAAATAAATAAATGCCCCCAGACAGCATAAGAGTCAAAAAGTCCTTTAATTCGTCACACATATTGTTACGATTGAACTGGTCAACTGATTTGCCCCGCTAATATTTTGCACAGCTGGTGATGGACGTTTGTCCGTATTGTTCCAGTTTCTCTGGAAACTTTGTGTAATTTGCCTTAAATTTTGTGCAAACTCGTAGCTGTAACCTTCCCTTATTTGCTAACTTCATTATTAATTTAGCTCCACAAATATAAATAATGAAGGAAATTTCAGACACTTAAACTTGTCTTGGGTGATTCGCGGTAAGAACGTATGTAGCCAGAACTATCAGTTTAATATTTTTGATACTATATCTTCCTAAAAGAAAAGAAAGTTAAGATACTTAGCTCCTATAATAATTCTCTTTATAAACTCTGTTTATGGAAATGATTAATATTGGTTGAAATTGCCAGTTTCTTCATCCTTCATGAAGTGAAACTCTGGATTGGTTTGTGAAGCCTTCACTATTGTGATTTGTTGCAAAGTCTTGATCTTGGGTCTGGTTTACATTTGCATCACGCTCATGAAGCTGAACCATAATTTACTGCTTTTTGTATCTTCTATACTCTACATCCGTTTCATGAGCTCTGAACTCTGGATTCTCAATAAGCGTTCACGTGTTTACATTTTGTTCAATGTGTAACATGGCCTTATTTATAACTTATTGATTGATTGTTGATCGATGCCTTTTGCCCTTCACTTATGATATAATCAATAATAGATGTGCATTTTTGTCATCACTGGTTGTCCTTACGTCATGTTTCAAACTTTATACGCTAATATTTCTGCCTGAGAGTTGCACAGTTGAGTAGTGTTCTTGCTCCGCAGCACTATGATGTGTAACGTCGCTCGCTGCCTTGTGAGGTCTGACCGAAGGCCGCAGACGCTGATGCAATCCCAAGAAGTGCACTTAATATTGTAACACAGAATACACACATCAAGTGCACTTAATATTCAGCCAAATGTTAAAAAGCCAGTGATGGGAAAAAAAAAAAAAAAAAAAAGGCTTCGTCCCGTCAGTGCCCTTAATGATGAGATAAGTGACGTAATGGTGCACAGATTCACAGCTCACTTTAAACGCTGCCATGTTGTATATGTGATTTTCCTTTATAATCTGGTGTACATCTCAGATCAGGATGGAAAATAGAAAAAAGAAAAGATGGCAGTGTTTTTTTTTATGTAATGTCACTGACTGCTGGGTGTTTCAGGGATGGAAGGCTGATATCAGACCTTTGAACATGTTTGCTTGTGAGAATTTGTTGGATATACTGAATGCTCCTATAGCTATGTATGTAAAAGTCAATTTCTGTAATTAAAATGGAATTGTGCAATTTGTGCATTTGGTTCTTATATTAAAAAAACATTTGTAATGTCCTATATATATGTGTGTGTGTGTGTATTTTATATATATGTACACACACAAAAAAAAATATATATATATATATATATATATATGAGAGAGAGAGAGAGAGAGAGAGATATGAGAGGATATATATAAAGTAGCACAATTAAGCAATAACTGTCTACAATCTAAGATGGTATTTTGAAAAAGGATAGTTATCATATGTTTGATTTTAGATATTAATATATATACACTTATCATGATGAGCAACTCAGTGACTGTGACAAAATGGAGGCAGGTGCAGGAACACATGTCTCTGTCTCTCTCTCACACACACACTCAAACACACACATACACACATACATGGCAGGATAAACACACACAGCTCACCTGAGCCATAAAGCTGATGGGAGAACTGATGAGGCGTAAACGGGAGACGAGGTTCCATCAGGACAGAGCACTTATACAACGTGAGTGAAATATTCTCATACTTTTACTATTATTAAATACTCCAAAGCTTATTTCTGTAATAACACATTTATAATTTATGATGTATAAAGTATGTACAGTGAGTGATGTGTAGATGATGAAGGAATGTGTTTGTGAAAAACGGACGTGTGTTTCTTGTGGCGTTTGAGTCTTTTGAGGATTAATAAAATATGGTTGTGATTGTATACAAGATTCTTCAAAGGTACTTGAGAACAGACCAAAAAAATGAGCTGATTCGAGTTAGACCTGGCCTGATATTGGACGTCTCACATGGAAATTTTCTCAGAATATGCCATTAACATAATAAACAGGATTCATTATGTGAGAACGTCTATGTATCATTCATTCGCCTTATCCTGGTCTGGATCATGGTGGATCTGGAGCCAATCCTGGGAACACTGAACATGAGGCGTGAATACATTCATACACTCAACCACATCTAGGAACAATTTACAATCTCCAGTACACCTAATGGCATGTTTTTGGGAGGTGGGAGGAAACCGGAGAACCCCGAGGAACCCCACATAGACACGAAGAGAATTTGAAATTTTGCATAGACGGTAGTTCAAGATCAAACCGAACTTTACTTCAGTGCAGGTTTTAAAGGAGTGTCACAGGATGATCAACCGTCCCTGTGTGTGTACTGCCATCTCATGGTCATGACCAAAATTCCAGATGATGGTACATCTGCCCCCATCTTAAGGGTTGATTCATTACTTTACAGCTCTTAGAGGGATGAAGTGAACATAACTGCAGAACTTCATCAGGAGAAGAATTTACCCAGAAGGCATTACGATCTGATGCAGAACTAGTAGACAGAGATGTATTACTGCTGTAATGAGCACACACACGTAAAAGATTTGCCAGCGTTTCTAAGGTGTCTAGAATATCTAGAAAAGACAACCGTTGTAGCCGTGCACAAGACTTCAAATCTGATATGGACCAAAAGTGCATCTAACAGAACAAACACCCATTTTAACCTCTTTTTTATGGTCTGACCTTTGGGTCAGACCTTGAATCCCTGACATTGATCCATCTCCTCATGGGAAAAAGACTTATTATGGGTTTATTGTCCCTAATTAGTTCTCTATTAGCATCCATCCAGCATTGGAGGAACCATAAAAGAATCCCTGTTGCATTTTTAAAGGTTGTTCCATTAATACTTTAGCTCAGATGATCATCAGATTTAGGGATCAGCATCAAGACTATTAAAAAAAAGTAAACACCAGAACCAGAATTTACTCAGAAGGCATTGCTGTTTGATCCACTTTCTTTTTTGAATTAAAATTGCAGACAATGCTTTACATGTTATAAGCCTCCTACAGGAACTGTAAATACTTATTATGGATGCCCAATCCGCTTCCTCATAATGCACTTATTAAATATTAGCAATCAAGTCTGTGCAAGTGGCAGCAATGATTGATTGAGCATGACAACCCAATAACTTAGACGTGATTTTTAAAATTTTTAGCTCCACCTGGGCAGCTGATTGCGGAGATGGCTGTAGTTTGGGCCACAATAATTTTGCAGAGATTATGTCAGGCTAGTTTACTGACACTTAGCTAGCCAGCTAGCTACTTCAAGTTAGTTCTAACAGCTAATAGTTGTTAGTTGTAACAGCTAATAGTTAGCTAATATGAATGGAATGAGAATGTGTGGGCGTTTCCAAATTGCATATTTATTGAGATTTAACAAGAGATGTTCCTACATGTTTACCTACAGTAGATTATTTTTAGTATAGTATTTTTTAGTACTTACACCTTCATCAAATACGTCTTTTTAGGTTAAGCACCAACCACAGAAAAGTATATTTTTCCAATCTTCATTACCTCCATACTGAGCCATATTGGTTTGCTAGCATGCTAACTATTCATTCTTAGCATGCTTAATAGCTCTGCTGATAACAAGCTAGCAAATATTGTCAGCTGTCATGGAATAGTCAGTTAAATAAAACCAATTTTGAACAAATAAATGTTATATTTTTGAGAAATTCAGTATTTTATGAAATCTTTAGATGTCTACACTAATGTCTATTCAATCCCTCTGGCCTCTAAGGGCTCATCTAACAAACTTCACTTGACGTAATAAAATATTGGCCTGGCCCTTAAAACCACACCGAGAATCCTCCCATGGGTAAATGGTAAGGAGAAGTCAATAAAGGTGTGTAAAACAATATTGGAACGCAGCCTTAATCTGCTTTCTTGATAGCCAGTGTAACCCAGCATCCATACTTACATTACAGCTTGGAAATGCAGGGATTAATAATCTCGCAGGGGGTCCACGGGGGCAGTGCGATGTGGAGAAACATCAGGGGATACAAGTTGTGCAGCATCTGTCTGGAGCTCAGTGAGAGAATAAGTGTAGATTATCTGGTTCATGGTTCTATAGTAGGTTATGGATTAATGTACACACTGCTGCAGAAGTCGTATGTGAGGATTAAGATCAGGTGTAGATTATGTGTAGATTACAGGATTGTGTTTGTGGCTTGGTCTGAATGTATGACTTTGTTGTATGGTGTATGATGAGGGATGGTTTAGAGATTGAGGACGTGGAGTGTCAGATTGTATGTTATTTATGTGTGTTTACTTGTGGGTGTGTTTCGGTGATACAGATGTAAGAATTGAAAACTGTGTGTGTGTGTGTGTGTGAGAAAAGTCAGGAACCAATGAGAGTACCATGAAGCACTACCTCGGCCCTTTCAATCAATGTTAACGCCATTTTTTTCACTTGTAAGGAAAAAATAAATATAAAAATAAGTGTAACTAAATAATAAATACAAAATCATGTATATGTAGTTTAACTCCTGTTGGTTCCTGACTTTACAGACACCCTGTATAAAAACAATATCTAAGATTTAAAATGCTGCGTTTCTAATATAGAAACCCAAATTATCACAAGTGTTCCTAATTAATTTACTATAACGGACTTATAGTCTATTATCAACCAAGGTGTCAATCTGTAACCATAGTAACCCTTCATTGTGGGTTACATAAGAAACATAAGAACTTACACTTTTGGTCCTGACAATTTTGAGTTCCTGTTAATGTGAACAGTTTATTATTCTTGTGTTGCCGTGATCATTGATTGTGTCTGAATAACATCCATAAACTAAACTCTTCATAGTGTTCAATTTGGCTAAACTTCACCACACAGCATTCATTGTACTATTCACTAACATAGGACTAAAAATCCAAAATGGAGGAACTGCTAATTGTTAGCTATGTGCAAGCGTGATATTTTATATAATGCTTTCCAAATTGATTATAGATAAAGCTATAAATAGACATGTATGTAGCCTGTCAGAAGGCTGGATTAGATGCATAACTATCTATCTAGTTTTTATTTCTTGTATTAGCTGGATTGCTAGAAACCAATTCATTGCTAGCAAACTCCCAATGTACAAATGTCTGTGTAAATATCTAGAACTCGAAGCAGAATTAATTGCTGCACAAATGTGGAAGGTTTTTTTTCTTACCAATCTTCTGGATCGCAAGAGTAATATAACCCCAGCTTAACCCTCGTTGAAGGTTCCCAGTCCAGAGGGAACGCACCAGGAACCTAAAGAACTAGGTTTAGCCCACAGTGGAAATGAGGCTAGTTAGGAACAAACATGACATCATGCAAGAAGCTCTAGGTTTCTCCAAGTGAATGAAGTGTGTATTGCTGTTTCAGGAGATGATGGGGGCTGACAGACGGTCTAAAGTGGAGCTGATGCTGAAACAGTCGCAGAAGGAGCTACGCTGGATCCAGAAGCAGTTGTCACTCATCGCTAATGGGAGCAATGCACCAGCAAGGATATACGAGAAGGTGAAGATGGATCGCCACACCTTATACATACAGAATGCAGGAAACATTTCAAACACTTTAAAGCAAAGTGTTTAATCTGTGACTCCCCCCCCCAGGGGTCAGAGATATGTATTACATGACAGTGGTGGAGATTAATATCAACATGTATCAGTGCTGTTATGGTTATTATTTAATTATTTAATTATTGTAGTTGTAAGCCTACTTGACTGGTCACTTGAAAGAAAAGGGGTTCATCTGAAACTCAATAATATTACCTGAAATTTTACATCTTAAAGAGTGAAAATTTTAGAGAAGAAAGCTCTAATGGCTCAAATAAATGAGATTGTGTAAGACAATATGTAAACAGTGGATTTTGGGTGCCAAGTGTTTTAGCTATTCCTCGTGTGCAGTACCGAATACAGCCACAAGGGTGCAGCAGTGTGTCGCGTGACGGCAGCTGGTTTGGTGGGAAACCCGGAAGTTGACAAATAACCCCGTTAATACAGCGCACTCTGGACTCTGATTGGACAGCTGTGCTGGTTCTCTCTCTCTCTCTCTCTCTCTCTCTCACTCTCTCTGTGTTCTCTATACTTATATTTATATAGGGTAACCATATCAAAACTCAAATGAATAGAGGGAAAGACATGCAGGAGAGATGGATGGATGGATAAATGGATGGTCAGATGAACAGATGGATGGATCGATGGATGGAAGGATGGATGCCTGGATGGGTGGGAGTATGGATGGTCGGATGAACAGAACTATGGATAGATGGACAAACAGTCAGAAGCACAGATGGAAGGTTGGATGGTGGGATGGGTGGATAAATGATGGATAGAAGGATGGATGAATTGATCAATGAATATATTGGATGGCTCAATGGATGGGTAGAGGGATGGATGGATGGATGAATGGATGGACAGATGCACGGATGGAAAGATGGAAGGATGGAGAAATGGATGGATGGATGGAAGGAAAGATGGATTGAGGAATGGATGGATGGGTAGAGGGATGGATGGATGGACAAGTGCATGGATGGAAAGATGGAAGTATGGATAAATGGATGGTTGGATAGATGGATGGATGGATGGATGGATGGAATGGATGGGTAGAGGGATGGATGGATGGATGGATGGAATGTGAGATGTGTATGGAGAGAATATATTAACTGGATGGATGGATGGATGGATGGAATGGATGGGTAGAGGGATGGATGGATGTACATGTGCATAGATGGAAAGATGGGAGGATGGAGAAATGGATGAATTAAATGATGGCCAGAAGGATGGATGAATGGAAAGATGGACAGATAGATGAATATATTGGGCAGATGGATGGATGGATGGATGGATTCATTGATGGGTGGATGGATGGATGAAAGGATGGATGGATTGTGAGGTGTGTATGAAGAGAGAGACCCCAAAACAGCCCGGGCGACCTTGTCAACTCCAACCACAGAGGAGAGAGAGAGAGAGAGAGAGAGAGAGAGAGAGAGAGAGAGAAAGAGAGAGGAGGCGCAATCTAGCAGCAGCAGCGTGTCAGAGCGCGCGAGTGACCGAGACGCTGTTCTCTCTCTCTCTCTCTCTCACGCGCGCGCGCGCTCTCTCCTCTCCGGTCCTCTCGGTGTCTCGTGCGCTCTCTCATTGGATCTCCTGCGTCTCGCGCTCACTGTTTCTGAGACGCTGCTCCCAAAACCGGCCAAGCGACCCGCGGATATTTGCCCTTTTTTTTCCTTCCCCATCAACAACAACAACAACAACAACAACAACAACCACCTCACAGTCCGGCGGCGCAGTAGGATACGGCAGCGCTCACACGGAAAGGGGGGGTCGGAGCCGCCGTTATTAACGGACGCAGCGCAGCGGAGGAAGCCACCGAGCAGACAGGTAGGCTACTCAGAGGCGAACCGCATACTACCGTACTAAACAGTATGCTAGAATAGTACCCTTGACACGGCTAGGTTGGAAAACAGCACACTTCCGTACTAGATAGTGTGTGAAAATAGTATGCGTACTAATAACACGGGGACTAATCATTCGGATGACAGCTATTCTATTTCCGGTCAGCTGCTAATTATTTTCGGTTTTTAGAAGCTACTTGGTTTTGTCATCTGTCAAATTGTTTTTAATCATTTGTTATTTTTTTGTGTAAATGTCGCCGAAGTTAGCGTAACCAAAAAAAAAAAAAAAAAAAATGTTTGTGCCGCTATTACGTTGTCATGGTAACGTTGTTTACACGTCACGGCGTTAGGCACGACGTTCATTATATTAATTGGGTGGTTTGATATTCTGTGTGTGTTTCCATGCAGTGTGTTGGTGTGGTGTGTAGCCTTTTAACCCCGTCTGCACTCTGTGTGTGTGTGTGTGTGTGTGTGTGTGTGAGAGAGAGAGAGAGAGACAGAGAGTGAGAGAGAGAGAGACAGAGAGACATCTAATAGCTATACACAGTTAGGCCATCTTGTCAAAAAAACCAAAGCCATCTTTGCTCTGTGTGTGTGTGTGTGTGTGTGTGGGTGGGTGTGTGTGTGTGTAGGATATAATATGTGGAATCACTGCAGCTTTTTTGATGTGTCGCTGTGTCACACAGTTCGGAGAAATTACAGGCTTTTAGCTCTGCTCTTATGTGTGTGTGTGTTTGTGTGTGTATGTGTGTGTGTGTGTGTGTGTGAGGATTCTGATGCTTTCTGCTGATCTTTGCTCAAGGCGGCGAGTTTTCAGCCTCTGTTGTAGAAGGTAATGCATGTATCAAATCCAGTCATCTTCCATGACACAGATACACACTTTATTTACACACACACACACACACACACACACTAACTAACACACACACTTCTGATTATGTAAACACATGTCCAGCTCAGTATTTGTGTTCTCATTGTCATTGACACATTCATCTCTGATGGTGAGTGCACACACACACACGCACACACACACACACACACACAAACACACACACACACACGTTCCACTCAAAAGGCAGCTCACTGGCTGGACTACCCCTTACTGCAGAACCAGAAATCCAGGGGGCGGAGTCAGACTTCATCAGACTTGATCTAACCCCTCCCACATTGTGTTTTGATTGGTCTGTTTTGTTTTTTTACTGTTTCTGGTGTTAGCTTTCATGATTAATTAATTGAATCTCATCACACAGTTGTAAAAACAATATTTTTAACCCTAAACTGTACCTTGCCTTGTCGCCGATGTGGTACCTTTGAGCGAACACTTTTTGTACCTGAAACGTTGCTATATTGCACCTTTAAAAATTATTTACAGTACACACTTCTGCTGTAATTAGTTTTTAGAGTAAAAGGTGCAGCTGTATCCACGTTTCCAGGTAGAAATAAAGGTAGGAAAGGTGTGTGTTTGACGGTACGACCCCAGCGACAAGCAAGGGTACCATTTAGTACTCGTTTTTCCTAAGAGCGTTAACAAATGATATATTTTCAGCTATAATTCCATGAACGTGTCTTAAGGTGATGAAACTCATTGTTGATTTTTTCCATTAAAAGGGATCATGACAAGTTTTTAAATGTCGGATTAAAAATGACTCATGGAATTTTACAACACTTTGCAGTCTATATTTAATTATTAATAATTACACCATCTGTAAAATATATTCATTATGTGAGTTATTTATTAAGTATTGCCTTTTAAAGCGTACAACACATCTGCATGTTTGTAATGTGTTTGTGGAAAATGTTAAGGTCTTGAGAACGGGGTCAGATAGAGTCTGACCAATAAAAACACAGCATGAAGGATCACGGCTGTCCAATCAGACGGCTGCCTTTAGCCTTTAGCTTTTAGCCTGATTGTTATTTGTCCATCTGTCACCAAAATTTGTCTTTGAACATGAATAACTGGTCCTGACCTGCTTTCTTTCTGAAGCTTTTGTATGAACAATGCTGGTTTCATGGGAGTCGTGTTTCTCCAGCAGTTACAGGAAGTAGATCTAGATCAGGCAAACACAAGGTACTAATAAAGTGAAGTACGAGGTTTTAGCGTTAAACATCGCAGCTTGCAAATATTTTCAATACCTGGGAGAAGGAACTAGAAGTGTGCAAGAAACTGTTTTTTTTTTGTTTTTTTTTAAATAGCGGGAGTTATTATAATAAACTTAGCTGTTTCTATGTTACAAAATATAAACAACTGAGTAATTTAAAATCGCAGGGACTCCAAACGCGCAATATATATACGCTCTCATGTTAAAGCTAAAAGGTTTATACTTTTATTCTTCTTTTGGCCTTTTTGATATCCAAATTTAATAAAATTTTGAAGTTTTTCAAATAGTTACAGCATATGTGGTGTTTTATATCTTGAAGTTTTGTGTTTGGATAAAAAGCTAAAACAGGAAAAATGCAAAGACAAACAAAACTAACTTCCATCTTGAAAATCAAAATAAAAATCCAAAACCTCTGTGGAGGGCTTTTTTATAATCTAGACAAAATTTATACTAAAAAAGTGGATTTGTAATCGTTCCCGGAGAAAAGACGCAATTTAAAATAAGACTCCTCGCCAAATAATGTGTACATTATCACGCAAGAAGTCGTTTATTCTAACATCTTGAGTAGTATTTATGAGATTTCACGTCACAGACGGAGTTAACGAACGTGGTCTTTCTTTGTGCTGCAAGCTTCATATCTCACAGCTCGCTCCCACCAGCATGAGAGTAGAAACCTCCCGATCACGTGACTTATTTATTGGCTCCCACACATCTAATCAGAACTGTAGCTAAGCTCATGAAGTGTTTCGGAGGGTCGCTACGTATCTCTCGCTTAAGATCGAGTAAAAAGATTTTAAATGTATTTTGTTCATTCGTAGATATTCTGTAATATCCAGGACCTTGGATTGTGTAGTGTGTTATTAGTGTGTGGGATTGTGAGATGCTTTAGTGAAATAATAATGATAATGAGGATGATGTGATGTAGCAGTGGGATATTAGTTTAGTGTATTATTTGGATTAAGTAGGATTAGTTTTATTTACACTTTATCCTGTGAGGCTAAATGGTAATAACTAGCGCTAGGAAGGACACGGAAATCCTCTTTTCTTTAACAAACTCTCTCTCCTTGTACCTCTGTAAGGAGCACGATGCTTTATAATTGATTACTATTACTATATATTAATTACTATATTATACATTACTACATATTTACCACATAGATCAGTTTAGGATGAAATGACTTAGAAATGATTCCTCAGTCAAGCATCACATCTTCTCCGCCCTCTTATTTTTCAAATGGTCATGGGCCGGTGAACAGGATTATGGGATTTCCTCTTCTGAGAAGGACGTGCTTTTTTAAATTTGTCCAAAATAAGGTACATCAGGAGACAGACACTTGAGCCACCTCGTCCGGAGTGGGTGATAATTTAAAGCGTCCAGTATAACAACTGTTTTTGAATCATTCAATTCCAGCAAGGTTAACACGCACCGTAATTGGATTTTAGTTTTTTTTAAATGTGCGGTTTTGTAAAGAGTGAATCGATTATTTATTAAAATGCGGTACGTTACATTACATATAACACTAATACGCCTTTAGTAAAGAATAATAAACACGGGGACGTGCTGTTATTGGAAAATAATCAGTGACAGAGTGGTGTGATGATGAGTTACCCCGTCGTTGATTATTTTCCTCTAACAGCACATCCTGAAGTGTTTTATTCCTCTGACACCACAGCAATTTGTCAACACTAACAATAGTCTATTAATGAAAGAATGACACATCGTACTTTTTATCCATTTATAGTTACATTTAGTGTTGACATAACATAACTTCTGTGATGACTAGCGCTTAAAAAAACATGATGATGTAACATTGATGTTGTGATAAATTATGCTACAATACACTTTTTGCAGATATCACAAATATCATACTATATTTTTATACACACCAAAGGACACCAAACGTCCTGGCTGATGGACTGCATTTGAGGTTAAGAGGAAATTCTAATTCCAAATGCCGTTTTCGGTTGAAGTATTGCTTTAAAAAGCAATCACGATAAATTTATAATATTATACGAAGGATAAAGCAGGAGAAATGTAAAAAAAAAAAAACAGTGCTAGCGGTTAATACACACACGGCAGCTGTAGTTAGCCCATATGTGAGCTTATAATCAGATATTGTGATCGTATTGAGTTTTAGGGTCATCCCATCATCATTCCAGCCCAATAAGGATTTTGGGTTACTGTGTGAGGCTGCAGGAGTGAGTGAGTGTGTGTGTGTGTGTGTTTGTCTGAAGAACTTGCATGTTAAGACAGCATGCCTGCTTTGGCAAAATGGCATCAATTCAATAGCGCAGTGCTCTAACACTCTGTATTCAAGCCAGGTCTCTGCAGTGCACAGATGTGTGTGTGTGTGTGTGTGTGTGTGTGTGTGAGAGAGAGAGAGAGAGACTGCACTGTAGTAACATCTGGAGTCATCGCGGATGATGCGTCGTGTTCGACCGGCTGAACAGGGCACGTGTTTCTCTCTTTCTTTCTCCATCACTCCATCGCTCCATCACTCCATCGCTCCATTACTCCATCTCTGCTCAGCTTCAGCATCAGCTTCAGCTCCAGTAAGAGAAACAGCTGAGGGCCAGCCGAGCGTCCGGATTATGTAAAAGGACCTCCCTTGTTCCCCTCCTCCTCTCCTCCACTCCTCACTTCCTCTCTTCCTCCCGTCAGCCTTCTGACACACAGAGTGTTGATGTGTAGGAGAGACGGGCGTGTTGAACGCCGGGGCGAACGACATGACTCCGTCGTTATCATCATCATCTTAGCGTGTGTGACCACACGAGTCTGACAAGGGAGATGATCTTTCTCACTGTGTCTCTCACAGTGTGTGTGTGTGTGTGTGTGTGTGTGTGTGGCTATGTTAATCCTGATATTCTCCTTTCATTGTTCATCCTTATATTTAGAAGTCAAAGGTCTGTCGAAGAATTATGATCACCTGTCATGTAAGTGAGGAATAAAACACTGTGGGCCGTGCTGTAAGGAAACTTCTTACTTCTTCCTTACTTCTTGTAAGGAAATGTACTATCCATTTATAGTTACGTTTAATGTTATAGAACGTCCGTGAGAGTTAGCAAGTTAGTTCCTGTTATCACTTACGTTGTAGCAGCTATAACAAAACAATCATTCCCTGACTCAAAACCTGCCACAAAATCTGTGGCAGAAAACCTACTGATTTATGAAGACTCCTTCTATAAATGTTAAATAAACATCTCCTTACAGAAAACATCACAATATCAATGATATTACATTTTTATTTTATTATTTTTTTTACTAGCCTTAGATTACGTAGAGTGTTTGCCATACAAGTCCCTGTGAATGAGCCGTTGCTATAGAAACGATAACATATTAAAACGAGCACATTTATATAAACCTGTTATATTCACCTGCACTGATGTCAAAGCTGTTGTTATAGGAAATGAATCAACAGCGTCTGACCAATCACAATCAAGAATTCAACAGCATCTCAGGATCTCACAGCGACTCTATGTATACTGTTTTCCACAGAAGAATATTGACGTACACGGGTATTCTTTGGTTAAAGATCAGGATTTGGTGAGAGATGAGATCAGAGCAGAACAACGGGAACCTAACAGAAACCAGCATGGAGCGAGAAGAACCTGACAGACCTCATAAAGCTTTGATTTTTGTTGCTTTATTTAAAAAAAAATACATATTAGATTTCACACAAACACTCCCTAACGCATCCCAGCATCACCCCAACCACAACTCCACCGTTCCTCCGTCACACCCAATCCTAATCCCGGCTTACGTCAGACCCACGGGAAAACCCCGTGAGGTCTGTGTAGAAATTAGATCCCATTGAAACCTATTACAAAATTTGAAAAGAAGATTACAGCTCCATGATTAAAAAAAAGAAGCCATGACAATATGCATGATATGTCAAAAAAAGTAACATAATTTATCACAATATTGATATTCTATAATGATATCACACAGTTCTCGTCTATTTCCTACTGGACGTCAATTCAGTGTCAAATATATCTGATGTGTTTTCCGAACTTTTTACCTCCTCTTGCAGTGAAGTGATGTGACACCCAGTACCAGCGACTCTGCACACAGGTGTGAAGACGATCTGTGTGTGTGTTTGTGTGTTTGTTTCATTTCAGACTGTTTAATCAGACTGTAATTGGAACAAACCGAGCGCCCACACAGCTTCTGACGCTCTCTTAGTGAGCAGATGCTTTTATTGATTTAAATCGGCGTGCGGCGAAATGAACTGGAGGTTCAAATCAACTTGTGGATAAATAACGAGCAACATAAGCAAACAGATTCTTTCTGAAAGCAGCGTGTATGGATTCTTGGATAATTAAAAAAAGAAGTCTGTGAAAATTCCTCAAAAAAAAGATATTTTTCAATGCTTAATTTGAAAGTAGACACAAAAAAAGAGCAAACTACAGGTGAAGACTGGAAAAACGTAACCTTCCAGTCTCCAGCTGTAAAGATTGGGTGAGTCTGTACCCACTGTAGCCTCAGATTCCTGTTCTTGGCTGACAGGAGTGGAACCCGATGTGATCTTCTGCTGTTGTAGCCCATCCACCTCAAGATTTGACACGTTCTGAGATGCTTTTCTGCTCACCATGGTTGTAAAGAGTGGTTATTTGAGTTACTGTACCCTTCCTGTCAACTCAAACCATTCTGGCCATTTTCCTCTGGCTCTCTTTCATCAACACGGAGTCACTGGATGTTTTCTAGAGAGTTGTATTTTTGTATAGTTCTATGTCTGGCTCTAACATCCATGCAACGGTCAAAGTCACTAATTTTCTGAGGTTTGCTTGTGAATATTAACTGAAGCTCTTGACCTGTTTCTTCATGATTTTATGCATTGCACTGCTGCCACATGATTAGATGATTGGATAACTGCATAAATGTGCAGGGGTACAGGTGTTCCTATTAAAGTGGCCAGTGAGTCTCTATCATGATATATCATGATATAAGTATATAGACTTATATGATGCTTTGATTTGAAGTCTACTACCTTTAATTTAAAACAGAAAAGTGGGGAAAATAAAAAAAAAAATCTAAAATAAAAAATATTTTTTAAATCTTTTTTTTTTTTTTTTGTTATAACAAATCAGCTTTGTCCAATGAGAGATTGTAATTGTAATTAAAATAAACAAACAAAAATAAAAATATGTAAAAAAAAATGTTATCTAGGATAGGATATTGTATATTGTATACTGTATAGGATATTTTGGCATAATTTATCACAATATTAATGTAATTATTGTCATTTTACCACTAAGCTTTTGAAAAAGTAAAAAGAAAATGGCGGACACCGCATTTTGTTTGTAGATGAATAATTCCTGTCGTTGATTATTTTCCTATAACACCCTATCATGTTTTATTCCTTACATACTGTATGTACATCTCTAGTTTTCGTCCACCACCTTTTATGGATCGTTTAATTCTCATTTAATTCTTAGTGTGTAGGAATATTTATTGAATGACATATTTCTTTATATTTCTTTCGATTTGCGATACTAATTATTACTGTCAAAATGTCCAACAGCTACCATGATGTGCTGAAAAGTCATAATAACATGTTCTACACTTATCATATTGTAAATGATTAAAGGCTGCTATAATCACACAGGTGTGTGATACTATATTACTCCTTGTATAAATATAGCATTTATATTAGCTTATAAAAGACCTATTTTGTGAAAAGGATGGGAGAAACACGATGATGAGTTCTCGGGTTTTGCAGCTTTTATACTGTATGTTCAGAACGTTTCTTGTTGCAGGATTTTTGAGCGTCATGCCAGACAGGATTTTGATCTCAGTGGGATTGCTAATGACCCGGGCATAGCGAGAGTGGGAGGCTTGTTGATCCAATCACGTAGGCTTGACATCACACTCCAAGGCGAAATTAACACCGCTCATTCTGCTTACGCTCGGGAACATGGCCCTATTCATAGACGCCAGTATTCCTGTTTTCATATCACATTTTCACACATTTGGTACAGTCGTCCAAGAATAGACAAGCACACACATACAGCATTAGTGTGTAGTGTTGTGTATAATACAAAGTGACACAAAGTATAAAAATATCACCTCATTATCAGTCTCACTGCTAGTTTTGGACAAGAAAAAGAAAATGAAAGCTGAAGCCCATGTACGTTGTGGCTTAGTCATTGGAAATAT
>CM040461.1:26399246-26576099 GCA_022758105.1 Pangasianodon gigas
GTAGTTAACTGGTAATGAAAGTCTATCTCACTGTCTCACAAAATCATTTAATTTCATTTCTCTGTATGCTTCAAATCAGCTACATAATCACATCAGTTCCAAATTTAAGTTGGATAGTGGAAGTCCATTCTCATCAGCATCACTTTCGGAAAGATTCCACCTTCAAACTTAGGAAGGCGGGGCCAGAAATAAGGTCACTGTGTCCAAGACTGTTTTATATTGTTTGTATTGTACTGTTTTATTTGTGCTATTTAAAATATTTGCATTTGCACTGTGGTTTTGTCTTATTCATAAATTTATATATTTTGTCCATCTATGCTACAACAACTCTACTGAGACAAATTCTTAGTACATGCAAGTGTCTCTGACCAGTAGAGTGATTCTGATTCTGTTTTGATTCTGTTTTAAATACGATTCTGTTTCTGGTTTTGTTCTTATTCTGTTTTAATTCTGATTCTGATCTGGTTCTGTTTTATTCTTGTACTGTTCATATTCTGTTTTAATTCTGATTCTGTTTTAATTCTGATTCTGATCTGGTTCTGTTTTATTCTTATACTGTTCATATTCTGTTTTAATTCTGATTCTGTTTTAATTCTGATTCTGTTCTTATTCTGTTTTGATTCTGATTTTGATTCTGTTTTAATTCTGATTCTATTCTTATTCTGTTTTATTCTGATTCTGTTCTTATTCTGTTTTAATTCTGATTCTATTCTTATTCTGTTTTATTCTGATTCTGTTCTTATTCTGTTTTAATTCTGATTGTGATCTGGTTCTGTTTAATTCTGATTCTGATCTGGTTCTGTTTTGTTTCTGATTCTTATTCAGTTCTGAGTCTGTTTTGATTCTGATCTGATTCTGTTTTTATTCTGATTTTGATTCTGTTTTAATTCTGATTCTATTCTTATTCTGTTTTATTCTGATTTTGATTCTTATTCTGTTTTATTCTGATTAATTCAGTTTTGATTCTAATTTTTTTTTTTTTAATTCTGTTCTGAATCTGATTCTGGTTTTGTTCTTATTCTGTTTTGATTTTGATTGTTTAATTTTGGTTTTGGCTGTTGTTGTTGTTGTTGTTGTTGTTGTTGTTGTTGTTTTATTCTGTAGTGTGCAGTTTTTGGGCTAAGCAATTTAAAAGCAGTCTCCAAAAACATAGTGTAGAACATCCAGTTCTCTCCTTCAATCCCATAACTCAATTACTTTATTGTCCTTAGGCTTGATACCCAAATGATCATGTGGAACGTGAGTTAGTGCTGTTTGTGCGATGGAGTGTAAATCTTGCTGCAGTGTAATTAGTCAAAACACGTGTAATGGTTTGTAAATTGAACATTTTGAAATTATTTCCTTCATACACTAAGGTCTATTTAACACAGATAACCCTGCAAACACATTTTTGCTCATGAGATTTGCTTTTCCTTCTATCTCCAGCCACCAAGAATGCATCTTTTTCAAAGTGATGTTTGATTGTCATGTAATCTCCGCAAATCCAATATGGCGGAACCCACTGCGATGCTATTTTATGTATTAGGGGCTCTTAATTTATGTTTTGTATAGTATACAAGACACTGGGGCATATAAGAAAGTTTATTATATAGACATGGAAATGACATAAAGCTCATGGGTCACTCCCATCATGCCATAGTGTGGATTAGACTTTATTCTGTTGACTATAATAGTGTTCTGTGTAGTTTCTCCTGATGTATGTAGGGAGTAGGGGATTGGGGATTTTGAACACTGCGACTGATTCTGGTTTGTCCAAAATGGCCGCCTGCTTAACATTTCAGTGTTTGGCAACATTATGTAGAAGACATTGTCATGCTGTGTCCTAAACCACAAATCACTGAAGAGCTGGATGTGGTTTGAGTCAGAGATTTACCAAGAAAAAAAAGATTTCGGGTGAAACAAACTTCCATTACGTAGCTCCATTAGCCATGTAAGTGCGGTGCAAAACTAAAGACGTTAACGTCAGACACCTAAAAATGTCCTTCCTACATCTACAAATACATCTGTGAGAAATAGGAGATTTTTGAAATTCGTTTTTTTGCTAAACCATTCCTTCAAGTGCACGCATCTTTGTTGGACCAAGTGGACATTACAGCGACATTACAACTCTGCTGACTTTCAGAGTGGATCTTTTTCTTTCTCTTTTCTTCCCTCTTGCCTTCTCTTCCTCTTCAATCACTCAGGATGGCCCGTGTCCAGGCGTCAGTTGGCGTTGCGGATGGTAGCATGTTTACCAGGCTTCATGGGCTTGCTGGTGCTAATTGCCCCAAGGCAGGAGGGGGGGTGTGGAAATGTGCAGGTGGGGGCGGAGTGAGCTATAAATATCCTGCCTGGGTTTCTCTGGAGGCCAGAGGCAGTACAGCGCTCCAGCATGCAGCTTCTCAATGCTTACACACACACACACACACACACACTGCTTTCTTTATTCAAAAGCACTTAAGGTTATCATTACATGTCACAAGGTTTCTCTAAAAATTTGAGCAACTTCAAATGGACGTTTTTGAAACAGACATTATGAAGACAAACACAAAAAATTATGATGAAGTATGCTGGCCTTGGGGTTCCAGAAAATTTATAATGTCCCTTTGCCCAAAAAGTTTGGAAACCCCTGACACAGAGCATCTGAAGAAGCAGCTCTTCCTCCAAAAACATCATCCACAGGAGACGTATTGGGGACTCCGTCTACTGGAGACACCACAGAGGTGGAGGTCAATCGATAGAAGGTCACAGACAGCAGTCATGTGGTTGCAAATCCACCAGGATGGTGGAAGAAGAGCAGGATTAGATATCTACCAAACATCAGTCCCTAGTGAGAAAGGTTCCTCCAATCACAGGGGGTAGATTGCTTCACTTTTTTCAGTGAACTCGTACACAGTGCTGTCCACAGTTTACATTGATCTCACCACTTTCTCACGCTATCACTACCTCAAATCTCGCTATTATATTCAAGGGATATAAATTTCTGACCTCTAAACAACTTGATTCAATTATGAAATGCATCATGAAATCTCAAATTTCCCGCACAAATTGGAAATGGAATATGAATCATTCGTAGGGACTTGTTTGGTGGATGCTCCACATAAGCTACTGAACAGATCATCAAAGATCATCAAAGCATGTTGTTATTTAAAAAAAGAAAAATATTATGAAGTTTTCTGTAAGGAGACATTCATGTAACATTTATGGAAGGAGTCTCCAGTGTCAGCGCTTTGAACTTTTTATGTAAGTTTTTAAGTTTTCTAACATCTTCAGGATAGAGGAGTTCACGCTTTTTAGTTTCTTGCTAATAAGCTGTATTTGTCTAACTTCAAGTGATAACAGTGTTCCACAGCATTATAAGTAACTATAATTGGATAAAAAGTACAATGTATCGTTCTTGAATAAATAAAAGTTTAATAAAATTTACATCTTTGGTTAATTGATGTTGCATAAGAGGAATAAAATGCTTCAGAGTGCTGCATCACACCACCCAGTCATTAATTATTTTTCTATAACAGCACGTCCTGGTGTGTTTTATTCCTTACATAATTGACCCTAACATCTTAGGCGAAGGAAACGTGTGCTAATGAAAGAAATAAAACATTTTTTGATTTAGAATCAAGCTTGGAACTGAACGCTATAGCAAAGAGAGACGTGTTAAGTAAGCTGGGGTGTGGCAATGGTCTTTAAGTGAAAAGCAGAACTGTTAGCTTTATAGAGTGAAATAATTCCATTAATGTTAAAATTAAAATTTAAAAACCCTGTTCTATCTGTTTAACCCTTTCAGAGCGGCCGTCCTGCTTTACATGTCTTTAAGACCATCGCTGATTGTGAGATGTACACTTTTGCACGGGATGCTGTTTTACTTTTGAGATATTGCGTCCAGCTTTGTCAGAGTGGATCATCGCAGATCATTTTTAGAAAACAGATCTTTCCTTGCTGCATGGTCCTGGTCCATTGCTCATTCTCTGTTCTTGTATCTAAATCCACCATATTTGTTGGTGATGTATAGTGTGAAAACATTTTTAAATCCTTTTCCTTTGCTAATTCGCACCACAGCCAGTTAGAGTGTCTTATCCACTTACACTCTACAGTATCATGCCTTTATCATGTCTGGAAGGATTATATAAAGGAAACGTTTGTAATTGTTTACAAAATACAAACGGCCATCTTTGACTATTGTACCAAACCCACAACACCAAAAAAGTCAGACCATGAAGTTTAGGTCCTGAAGTCCTAATAAATATAAAACCCTAACTAACAGTCACATAAGCAGATAGGGTGAAGTGAGTGTATGTAAATGACCTTGTGTGTGTGTGTGTGTGTGTGTGTGTGTGTGCTGCTTTGTTGTTGATCTACTGAACCCATAGCCTCTGGACATTAGAGAGGAAGCTTCATGCAAGGGGGCAGGGTTTCCCTCTGCCCTCACACACAGATGGGGTTTTAGCTGATGAGAAATGACACAAAGACACACACACACACACACACACACACACACACGCTCACCACAATGTACAGAAGGGCTCAAAAGTCTGACTCTATTACCAACTGCTTTTATTCTGTCAGTCCTTAAAAAATATTAGTTTTTTTTATTATTTAAGAATTAAAACATTCTTTTAAACTGAGATAATATGTTTTTTATCTTTGTGAAATCATAATCTCTCTGAATGTTTTGTTCACAAACGATTCGCTTTATTTTTCATGCGATGGCAGACATTTACCAACGAACAGCTTTTATGAGCATTTGCATTTTTTTCAATTCAATCATTTGGTAATAATCTGCATGAGAGCTCAATCATAATGAAAAAGTTTCATTCCATTTATACTCACGTGACAGATTATAGTCAGATGATTACGTGTGAAATGAAATGGGACGGACAGACAGCAAATGTTATCATCCCCAGTAGGGATGCATCGAAAGTTTTTTTTTTAGATACCGATATCGATGATGATACTGAAAGAGTAACCTACGCAGAATTAATTATTCAGGGACATCATGGAACATTTCATTTAACTCTGTTATTCCAGCATTTAAACTGTATCTTTAATAGAGATGAATGAACTGTGTGTGTCTCAGTGCTCAGTGCTCGCCCAAAGGAACTGCTCTCTCTCTCTCTCTCTCTCTCTCTCTCTCATATGCAGTAGTTTCTCACAGTATGCTCACATCACTGCTCCACACTCCTGAACGTTTGCATGCACACAATTCACGGTACACTCGTTTTTAATGACCACACTCGCTGGTACTGTTCTGCGCACTCAGGTTGGCCGCCCTCACACACTCATAAGATATTGTTTTATAAGGTTACTTGTATTGTACGCAGATGCTGTAGTTCCTCCTCCTGATATTTTCTGTTTTGATTTGATTGCCATGATTACTCCTGAAATTTGTGCCATCTGTTCAATAGCACAACAATGTACACCAGGTTTAGGTTACACAGTATCATATGCTATTGGATATTGCTACCCAAGCATTTTTTTTTCTTATACGATTATTGGACCGATACCTGATACCAGTATCGGTATCAGCGCACCCCTAATCCCCAATGTAAGGAGGTGGTGGATACTGGCTCTGGGTTTATATATAAAAATGGAAACAATATAGATTTTATTCAATTTTATCATCTTTTAAGTGAACTGAGCGTAAAATTTTGCCGAACAATAAAAAAAATTAAAAGAGAAATCAAGATTTTAGATTAACATCATATTTTGGCACACTAAATTGAAATCGAATTCAATCCCAACTCTTTTAGGACATATAAATGATGAAACGTGTTATATAAATAAATAAAACGTGTTGACTCAGTACTGATAATGCACGCTGTCCAATGTACACACACACACACACAATGCCATTTAAACACATGTGTGTGTGCACAGCCATACATTATCCACGCCCCTCACATGCACTAGTCTAATTTTAGCCGTGCTGAAGTGATGAGTGTGTCTCTGCAGTGTAGCGTTTCCGAGGCCAATCAGCAGCACAAAGCCGCTCCCCGGTTCCACATGAGCGCTGCTATGAATTAATAAGCGCTTCTTTTGCTCTTCCCGCTTCCTGTGCTCAGGCAAACAGGCCAAAGGGCTAACTGAGTGGACAGTGTTTGGCTTTATGTAGCAGGTTTCTTATCATGGAATGGAGCAGGAAATATCCTGCTATTGGTTCATGGTGTTTTAGAAAGAAACAGTTGGACAAAAAATGTTTCAATTTTCCACTTCTCCCAAATGTAGACAATCAGCCATGTCATGTAAGGTGTCTAAATGTTTGCTTTTTTAGTTTTGAGCTGAGAAATTAAGTAATGGAAGTCATGCAAAATCTTTTCAGTGACTCCCAAAACTTTATATACTTCATATACGAGAAGCTGTACCACCCTGATAATTAATCAGTCTTTATTATAATCCATTATACCACAGCGCTGTGGAATCTCACCTCTGATTGGCTGACTAGCTAAATGACAAGTTTATGTATATTAGTGTGCTCGTTCTAATGTGTTATCATCCGTCCATTTATCCATCCATCCAATTGTTCATCCATCCATCCATCCATCCATCCATCCATTTATTCACCCATCCATCCATCTATCTATCCATTCACCCATTTATTCACCAGTCTATCCATCCATCCACTGGCTTGCCTGCTCGACTGCCTGTCGATTCATCCATCTGTCTGTTTGTCTATCCATCTGTCTGTCTGTCCATCTATCCATCCATTCATTTATTTAACCATCCATCTGTCCATCCAGCCACCCAACCTTTAGTTCTCTGTTCATCCATCTATGCATTTATTCACCCATCCATTAATCCATCTATCCATATATCCATTCACCCGTATGTTTATCTATCCATCCATTGGCCTGCCTACCGACTATCCAGCTATCCATCTATTTGTCTATCCAATCATCCATCCATCCATCCATCTATATTTTCACCTATCTATCCAAGAAAATTGACAAAACAGGAAAAGCTGTTCATTTTTCCTGGTAAAGTAAGAGGAACCTGCTCTTTGCGGTTTCTCTGTACCATGATGAACTGCGTTTTTTGTCATATAAACTTCAAGACAGAAAAAAGAGAGGCTGCTGAGGGAACGACTGTTTATAACTGCTATAATATAAGCGATAACTCGTTTCACAGACATCATTAAACATAACTATAAATGGATAAATAGACATAGTAAATAATACAATGTATTGTATTTTCATCTTTTTTTTAATAATGTGATCTTTGGCAAATTGCTGTGGTATAAGAGGAATAACACACTTCAGGACGTGCTTCAAGACGTCGGGCTGCATCACATATATACGCCGTTTTTTAAAAATTATTTTCCTATAACAGCATGTCTCCAAGTGTGTGCTTCAATTAAAAAATCAGCACTAATGCTGCATTCCATTTAAGAGGAAGCAGGAGGTTAAAAAGCACTTTTAGAGAGCGTCTGTCTCGTTCAGAAGGACGGCTTTTATTATTATTTTTTATAGCACAGCATGTATTCCTTCTTCGTAAACCATAATAAAAGGTTAGGCAATTACTGCGATATAAAAATGGGATTTTGGCACGTGCCTAACGGCGGTGGCTCAGTAATTGAGTGTAGTCATGTGGGTGTGACTGAATGAGTTTATTTTAGTGATAGAGTTAAAGAGATGAAATCAGCTGGGTAGGGCTGCAATCGGATTCTAATGATAATACAGATGATTTTATTATTAGGTAACTTTGTATTATGGTTTAATAGAGATGTTGTGTTTTTATGAAGCACTACTGAACCCGAGTGTGTGTTGCGCTCCAGTGTCAGTGTGTGCACGCTGAAGGTTTAGATGATTTTGGCAGCCAGCTGAAATTCATGAACAGCATTAAGTTTCACAGCCACGGAGAGCATCTGGTGTACACCGTCTCCCGCATTCATAACATCGTCAGCTATCCCAGAGCCATTACAGTCCCGCGTATGTGTGTGTGTGTGTGTGTGTGTGTGTGTGTGTTGGTAGATTACAAATATTGTTAGATTGTAAATATTGAAAATATTGCACCTATTCAGACCAATTAATATCTAGAACATTTAGAGAAAGTTATATGGCAGCTCGTGCAGGAAAACACAAAAAGTATAAATCACTGAAGTGTGTGTGTGTGTGTGTGTGTGTGTGTGTGTGTGTTGCAGAAGCTGAGGACCGACGTGCTCCTGCTGCACAGAACAGATTTTCAGCCTCAGCACGTAAAGGCGTATCGTCTCCCAGAGGAAAGACAACACGTCCCTCTCCTACAGCAGCACAGCCTACAGGTCTGTCTCCGTTTATTTATTCTCCCTCTGGTCTGACTGTCCATCCATCCGTCCATCCGAACGTCCAATCGTCCAACCATCCATCCATTTATTCACCCACCCACCTATCCATCCATCCAATCCATCCATCCATCTATTTGTCCAACCATTCATCCATTTATTCACCCACCCGCCTATCCATCCAATCCATCTATCCATCCATCTATCTGTCTGTTTATTCACCCATCCATTCATCTAAACATTTATTCACCCGTCCATTCATCCATCTATCCATCTGTTTATTCACCCATCCATCCATTCATCCATACATTTATTCACCCATCCATCCATCCATTCACTATCTGTTTATTCACCCATCCATTTGTTCATCCATCCATCCATCTGACTATCTGTCTGTCTGTCTGTTTGTCTATCCATCTGTCTATCCATCCATCTGCTCTTCTGTCTTTCTGTCCATCTATTTGTCTACACATCCATATATTCATCCACCAATATCTCTATTTTTCCCCTCATCCATCCATCCATCCATCCATTCATCTGTATGTCTGTCTATCTATCCATTTGCCAGTCCACGCATCCATCCACCAATACCTCTATCCATCTATCCATCCATCCAATTATAATTTCCTGTTGTTTTCATGAGTTCAACATTGAGTTTACATGATTAAGAGGTTATTATATTATAGGCATATCCAATATTTAATTTCAAAATTTGACATTTTATTTTTAATTGCTTTATTAATTATAATTAATTAGAATTATTTAATGTATTTTTAATGTTTAAATTTGTTCAATTTAAATTTTTTTGTTCATTTAATATATTTTCATATCACCCAAGAAAACAAAATTTGTATATAAAGTAAACATTCCAGTTATATATATATATATTTTATATTTTCCACTCAGACATTTTAAGAAGTTCTTTTTTTCTCCCAAAAAAAAAGTAAAAGTATGGCAAAAGTATTGACACCCCTGAATAATATTAAAAATACACAAAGAAAGAATGGGCTTTTAAAATTTTTACTGAGCACAATGCCATGAGTATTTTATCTGCCTCGAGCTATATGTTACATCTAATGTAGTCTAATCTGACATATAACCACACTGCATTATGGGTAATGCATACAGTTCCTCCATATAAATGACTATCAGGATGTCCTTTTAGAATACGTTTCATTTGTTTTAGTGTTTAGTGGGAAATTTCTTAAAATGGCTGATGTTCATGTCAAGTAGATTTGAGTCTGAGTGTTGATGTGTGTTATGCACATGGGTGAAAACTGTCAGCACTCAGCTCGTTTCCATGTATGGTGTCAAATAGATTTATCTCACACACACACACACACACACACACACGCTTGTAAATCTGCAGGCTTCCCCTCGGCATGCTGGGTCTGATGTAAATGAAGGACATTGATCACACACAAACACACAGACACACACACACACACACACAAAGATTGCACACTCTTCAGCGGTCGTATGTGACTTCTAAGAACAGTAACTCTACAGATGGATATTTTATGATGTTTACCACACTGATGAAAATTTATTGAGAGGGTGAATGACATGGAACCCAGACAAGAATTATGGGTAATTCTGTGCAAATGTCAGCGTTATGCTAAATTAAAAAGGGTGGGTTGTGTCTTCTGATAGCTCCAGGTTGTAGACATTTGTTTACATGGGGAGGTTTGGTTTGTGGTCAATGCTAAGTGTATTTACAGTGAAATTTTAGTTGCATGGAGTGTTTTTTTAGTAATTTACCACATCAGCAGTCACTCATCCTGCCAGTTCTCTGTATAAAAGAATTAATGCATGTATACATGCTAGTTAAGAAAATGATTAGCCTCAGTTGTTAGCTAGTTTGTGCTTGGTGTACAATTTCAGAAGTTCAAAATAAGCTGAATTCAACTTGGGTTGCCAGATCATGGTATTGCACAGTGGAAGTGGAATTTTTAAGGTACACATAGCAACATAAAACAACATCGAAACAATAAACAAAGCTAAGGTACCTTGTTACACCATAACTACGATAATTACGAATTGAATTTTTTACAAAACAAACTTGTGGCTATGTTTTGCTTTCTTATAACTGAAAGCTATAATAATAGCAACTCGCTGACATTTTATTTACCTGATTTTTTAGTTACCCCACATATCAATATGTTACTGTTGTAAGTTTGTTGCTATGGTTACATCTTCAAGGGTATAGCTCGCTTTTTTGTTGTTGGTTTAACTTTGCGCATTGCTGTATATTTTAGCGTATATACAGGCTATAATTCAAGTCTGTGCAAGAATAATTCATTTAACCACCATAGTGAAATGTAAATAGCAGCCTTGACGTTAGCTGTTTGTTGCCATGGTTACATTCTAACATTGTAAAATATGATACTTTCGAATGGTCTTGTATGTTCACTGTGTTTATAAGAGGTTTCTACAAGAAATTCCTATCACAAGTGATGTTACTCGCAGAAGTTTGGTTAGCAGTCCATGCTATGCGTAATTAAAGCGTAATTTTAGCAATACTTTGTCTTTTCTTGGTAATTTATTAACAAATCTGAGAGAAATGTCAGGATTTCCTGTAGTTCTGTTCCGTTTCCACCGTCACTCTGTCTTTACATCCTTACTAATGTCTTAATAGCTACGTTCTAGCTAGCTAAAGTGTCATGATTCGTGACTGCCTAGTTTATATTCAGTGTTCATATTCCCCAGTTGCCTAGCAACAACGTTCTTATGACTTTAGCCACAAGCAAATCGTGTTTGGTTAAGTAACTCACGACGAGCATGTGATTTTGGCCGCGTTTTAATATAAGAACCTTAGCCAGTCAGAAATTAGTATTTTTCTCTCTCTCTCTCTTTCTCTCACATGTTGACAGTTACACCATTTCTTACCTGTTTAGTTGCTAGGTAACCGGCCCTTCTGCAACCGGCCAACTTTCATCTCATTAAGCTTTCTGTGTTTCATTTCTTTATAGCTCAGTCACGGGGAAAAATGTGTGTGTGCTCATGGTTTTGTGTGTGTTTGTGTGTGTGTATGTGTGTGTGTATACACAATGTAGCGAGTCATCAGGTTCTCATGTAATTGTTTTGGCAACACTGGCCCATGCTGTTGCTCATGTGTGAAAGGAATGAAGTGTTAATGGAAAATTGGCAGTGCGGAGTCTGATAACCAGCACGGTCTGCTCCACACTCTGTGTGTGTGTGTGTGTGTGTGTGTGTGAGCGCCAAGAGAGTTACATTGTTATTATTATGTTATTATAAGGCATTTTGACTATCACGGTCTTCGGCTTTCTGCTTAAATTCATTTTTTATGTTAGATTGTTCTCTCTTTAACACAGCCGTTCTTCTGAACAAAATAGCATCCAACTTGTTAGAAGAAGGATATACAGGGTTCCCATGTGTTCCGTAAAACCTGGAAAACCTGGAAACTTTTCCATCGGACAGTTCAGTGCAGAACGTTACAGTTAGTAATCCAAATCCAGATCTGTCTGTACCCTGTGTGTGTCTGATCGTATAACAGTACCTGTGAAAGTGCGAGGAGTTCTCTGGAGGTGAACCTCAAACATTTAACTATTAAGCATGAGACACTTTAATCTTAGTAAAATAATTAAAGCTGTGTCTTTCTCTCCCTTTCTCTCTCTCTCTTTCTCACTATTTCTCTCTCGCACTCTCTCTCGCTCTCTGTTTCTCTTTCTCTCTCTTTTGCTATCTCTCTCTTTGTTTTTCTCTCTCGCGCGCTTTTTCTCGCCCTCTCTTGCCATTTCTCTCTCTCTTGTTCTCTCTCTCTCTCTCTCTCTCTCTATCTTTGCATGAATTGAGCCGTGAATAATGTAACGAGTTTTAACAAGGTCATAAGACCTCCAACTAATACACACACACACACACACACATACATTCCCTGTCTCTCTTACTTTCTTTCTGTCTCACACTCGCTCACATACACACACATACACACACACATACACAGGCTTCTCAAAGGAACCTGGCTGTCATAATGGAGGAGGATGACAGAGTGATGTCTGGAAGTGAAGGATGAGAGGAAGAGAGAAATGAAAGGACTCCAGATGGAAGAGTAGCATCCACAGTGACTCCACCCTCCCAGCTGTGTGCAGCTCTGAACTGTCAGATACAATGAAGGAGGCGTGGCTTGTGTGTTTAACAATACAAGTGAAGGAGGCGTGGCTTCCGTGTTTAACATTACCAGTGAAGTAGGCGTGGCTTGTGTGTTTAACAGTACCAGTGAAGGAGGCATGGCTTCCGTGTTTAACATTACCAGTGAAGTAGGCGTGGCTTGTGTGTTTAACATTACCAGTGAAGGAGGTGTAGTTTCTGTGACTGTCAGTTACAGTGAAGGAGGTGTGACTTCTGTAATAATTTCAACGGTTTGTCATTCTGTATGCATCTGTGTGTGTGTGTGTGTGTGTGTATGTGTGTGTGCACTTGCTAGGTCTTTTTATCCCTTCTTCTCTCCTCTCAACATATTTACATGCGACATTTCAGATCAGCATGAGTCTTCTCCGCTTTCTATCTTGCACTTTTTCTATAACTCTCTCTCTTGCTCACTCTCTTTCTCTCTCTCACTCTCTCTCTCTCTCTCGCTTCTCACCAGTAGAGAGTGTGAGACATGGCAGCGAGAATGCAATTCCAAATCTGTAACATCTAATTTTACGCTATCAGAAGGAGGGACACGTTCAATCTCACAGTCTTTAATTAGATCTCTGGCACTGGAGGTGTGTGTGTCTTTATATATGTGTGTGTGTGTGTGTGTGTGTGACAATAACATGCATGTTGTATATTATGATCAGATCGTATACCTGATTATAAGCACATTATAGCTCTAATCTTATAAGTGATAAAAAATGGAAACCTAGCTTAGGCGCATCAATAATAATAAACATTCAGCGGTGTAACGTGATCAGTGGATCGATGAGGCTCTCTCTGAGTTACTCACCGCTGTAGCCAGCATTTCGTCTTCTCTCCGCACCATCATCTGTTTTTCCTTTTCTCCCATCCGTGGCTCCGAGACGTGCTGACGTTCAGGTCTGGCAGGTTGCTCCATGATTGACACCTCCAGGGCAGTCAGGCTGATCAAGTACGACGTGTTTATATGTGCTAAAAGAAAGAGACCTGGTGGAGAGTCACAGTTATAACGTTGAGAAAAGTTTGTAAAGAAAACAAAGATCACGTAATAGCTCCAGGATTCAGTTTTAGGACATACAACGATATTCAGGATTCACAGCAGGGATGGGCGATATGACAAAGATATCATATCATGATCCTCAAAGACATTACTACGTTATATGGTATATGTATCATGGTGTACAGGTTTGTTCACAAACTGCCTTCAGTACACTAGTGTGTGTTTAGAGAACTGTTATAAATTAATAACGAATGTTTTATTATTTTTAAATTTATGTTCATTGCAATAATAATATATATTTCATTTGATTCACTCTCATATATTAATCCACTTGTTCTAATATTAACCAACTTTACAACCAGCTTTACATTAATATTCCCATAACTAACATTTTTTACTGTATTAGGTAATAATAACACCAAACCATAAATCATAAACCTCAGCGTTGATAAGCTATACAAAACATTAACAAAGTAATTCACAAAAAGTTAGGACAAGTTGCATTAAATACAGCTGTGTTTGCTAATGTTTATACAATTCCTGGCTAAAATTACATTACAGCCGCTAAACTGAGATGAGGGAGTGTAAAAGCTGGAACACACCACTGAACCTCACATTACAATTAATTAATTAATGTTAGATTTTTTTTGTAGATCATATTTATCCTTGTGGACTCATTTTTATTCACATAAAATATTATAAATATTATCGAAATATTATATTAAATATTCACTAAATATTATAACAATAATAAATATTATTGAAATAAAATTTCATTATTTGGATTAACTGGATTAAGTGTCAATTAATACAAGAGTTAATAACTTGTATTAGCTTTATTAGATAATTATGAGAATATAATTTCATCATATTATTTATTAATTGGAGTGATAGAGATTTAGTGCTTCTGATTTAGTACTTCAGTGCTGTGGTTTGTGATGAAAGCCTGGTTTATGGTTTATGAGGCCCATGTTGTGGCTACATTACTGCAGTGTAACTCTGGGGAGCTGTTTACCAAACACTCACTAATGCCTGTTGGAAAAGTCTTTTTTGTTCTTTTGCCCAAACCACTTTCTGTGTGAGGGTGAATTGAGTGTTTTCAGTCCAATCTCGGTTTAAACCATCCCAGCTGACTACGTATCAAACTGTGGCCCGAAGCAAACACGTGTTACAGTTTACTTTCTTTTATAAAAAGTAAACGAAAAAGTTCTATCATTAAGTGTGAACATTAGAACCCAGCTTCCTTCTTGATTTTTTTGTAAATCAACTCACTATATGATCAAAAGTTTGTGGACGCCTGACCATCACACCCATATGTGCTTGTTCAACATCCCATTCCAGATTTAGTCCCCCTTTGCTGTTATAATAACCTCCACTCTTCTGGCCACTCAAGTTCTTTTACCTCAACCTTGGCACACCATGTCTTCATGGAGCTCGTTTTGTTCACAGGGGCATTGTCATGCTGGAACAGGTTTGGGCCTCTTAGTTCCAGTGAATGGTACAGCATACAGAGACATTCTATACAATTGTGTGCTTCCAACTTTGTTGAAACAGTTTGGGGAAGAAGCAGATACGGGTGTGATGGTCAGGTTTTCACATGCTTTTGGTCATATGGTGTATCAGATTAATGCTGTAATTAATATGCTGTGAATCGCAGGCTGGTGACTGATTTCAGCACCACGGACAGCACCGACCAAGCCCTGAGTCACTATGAGAGCCTGAGAGAAACAAGTCTCAGTCTCTCTCTCTCTCTCTCTCTCTCTCTCTCTCTCTCTCTCTCGCTTTCTGTCTGTCTGTGTATCTGTCTCTCTCTCTGTCTGTCTCTGTGTCTCTCTCTTTCTGCCTGTCTATGTATCTCTCTCCTTCCTATCTCTCTCTCTCTCGCTTTCTCAGTCTGTCTTTTGCTCTTTTCTCACTCTGTGTCTCTCTGTCTTTCTTTCATTCTCACTTTCTTTCACGCTGTCTATCCATATATCTATCTCTCTCTATCTGTCTGTCTCTATCTCTCTATCTCTATCTCTCTATTGCTCGCTCTCTGTATCTCTATTTCTGTCTGTCTGTCTGTCTCTATCCATCCTGATTACTGCGTTTACAGTGTGTGTGCTCGCTCTGTGTGTTCATTCTGCTGGATTTCCACTGTAACTCGATCAGCAGCTCCATCACCGTCTCTCGGATCCAGTTACTGCGGCCCGTGGCCCAAGTCCAGACACTTCCAGAAGCTTCTGTGGTCTGTCTAATTTGAACCGGACTCTTCACCAGAGGGTTCTGTTAGTCTGTGTGTGTGTGTGTGTGTGTGTGTGTGTGTGTGTGTGAGAGAGAGAGAGAGAGATAGAGAGAGCAATAGAGACACTCAGTCATCTCAGTCGTATTGACACAGAGTGTGTGTGTGTGTGTGTGTGTGTGTGTATGCGTGTGTAAGAGGAAAGCGAAGCTTAATGCTGATTGTCGGGAAGAGAGAGAGGACCATGAGAGCTGACTCTCCAGTACTGCTCCATATGTCTGTGGGAGAAGGTAAGAGAGAGATAGATAGGTAAAAGTAGAGAGAGAGAAAGAGAGAGAGAGCGAGAGAATTGTATATGCATTCGGCATCAAACATTATTGGGTTTTGTGTTTATTTTCTTTGGTGTATTAATGTTAAGAGAGAGAAGATATAGATGCTGCTGAAGGAACAACTGGTTTTTCCATAAATGATGTTTACATTAAATGCAACTATATATGGATAAAAAATACATTCATTCAGTATCATTGAAGTTCATTAATATGATGGCTAAATATGTGAAAAAGCGCTTTTGTGTGTGTGTGAGTGTGTGAGAGTTTGTGTGTGTGTGCAGACAGTATTCATAAGTAGTTAATGAAAACAGCATATCGTGGTGTCAGTGTGACAGTAACTCATATTACAGCGAGGACGCACTTCAGGTCAGCGGTGTAACAGGAGAGCATGCTGGGAAAACCAAACTGTTTAAATATGTCTCTCTGAAAAAAACTAAATGTCTTTATGTTTTTATTCACTTCCTGCTTGTTGTGTAGCGCGACTCTTTTTTTGTTTTTTTTTCAGAAGCTGCTGCTGTGAGGATGCTCACTCCCTTTTTCCTCTTTTAGCTAACACTAAGCTAATTCATTAAATTAACATTAAAGTCATTAACATTAATGTCAAATCTGTCAGATTAATGTCAACTTCTCCATCATTGGTTTGCGTTCGGTTACTTTCTCGGTTGCGCTGTCTTTTCGCGCTTCCTACCATCTTGTAGAAATGATAGAAAGTGACATTTTTATACCTGGAGTCTCATTTTTTAACCATGATTGCACATAGTTTTGTACATAAACCATTCATACGCACGTTTCCACGTAGAGAATGATTCGTCTTACCTTCATTTGCCATGATATTTTGCATTTCCAAAGCCGGCAGCAGAAAAGCCAGCAAAAATGATTGCAGAGTTTCTAAATGTAATTAGAGCAATACAATGCACGCATTGCTTGTGCGCACTGGTGGTTCTTACGCACAAATGTAGAACAAGTTCTACATCCGCTTTGATAAATGAGACCCCTGATCTTTAGGAAAATTATCGCACAAAAAATGAGTTGGTTTAGATGATAAAAAGTACAAGAATGAATCCAAACCTCTTATCTATCATGAGAAATGATTTTTTTTTTCACAAAAATACAGTCATGGTTATTTTATTAAATTTATTGATAGAAATGTCATTTCATACTTTTGGTAAATATGTATACATGAGCACATATGAATAAGGAGGTGTGGCCTCTCTGTCTGTCTCAGTGAAGTAGGTGTGGTCAGTGACGGTGAATATAACACTGTACTTCAGGTTGCTGTATTATAGCTGCCATGTTGTATCTCTCTCTCTCTCTCTCTCTCTCTCTCTGTGTCTCTGTCTATGATTGATAGTATTGATTGTATAGTTACATCAGGCTGTGCTCTCTTAAAAAAAAAGTAAGAAAAACTGTGGAAGTAGTGTGTTCATAGGTATGTGGAGCGAAAAATTGCAGCCACATCAGTGAAATCGCCAAACTCGCCATATATACACTGTATGAGAGCTGTGGCATGTTCATGTGAACACACACACTCGCATCATCCTGCTGCAGTGCTTTATATGTGTGTGTGTGTGTGTGTGTGTATATGTGTGTGTGTGTGTTTTCCCAGCGCACGGTGTTCTAAATCAGAGTGTGTGTTCGCTCTTGGCTCCTCTTCATAACACACATTTTCTCCAGTCTGACACCAAACTTTTTCATTAATGCAAATTACCTCGGGTTATTTGTGTAAGAGAGAGAGAGAGAGAGAGAGAGAGAGAGAGAGAGAGAGGGAATTTCTGAATATGCTGTGTATATATCTGTGCTATGTATACATTGTATGTAGATATGAGGTGTGTGTGTGTGTGTGTGTGTGTGTGTTTGAGCTATTGAAAAAAATTGAAGGCCAGTGTGTTAAAGCGAGCATGTTGTAGGTTTTATGTGTGTGTGTGTGTGTGTGTTTATGCTATTGAAAAAATCAAAGGCCAGTGTGTTAAAGCGAGCATGTTGTAGGTTTTGTGTGTGTGTGTGTGTGTGTGGTATGTCTGTGTTTGGCAAGAAACTCACACAAAGGTTGATTTATAACACTGCTTGAGCATGCTGTGTTTTATATATATGACCCAACTGAACAGCACTTTCAGATCAGATACCTGTTCAGTGAAGGAGGCGTGGCCTCTGTGTCTGTCTGTCTCAGTGAAGGAGGTGTGGCCTCTGTGTCTGTCTGTCTCAGTGAAGGAGGTGTGGCCTCTGTGTCTGTCTGTCTCAGTGAAGGAGGTGTGGCCTCTATGTCTGTCTCAGTGAAGGAGGAGTGGCCTCTGTGTCTGTCCGTCTCAGTGAAGGAGGTGTGGCCTCTATGTCTGTCTGTCTCAGTGAAGGAGGTGTGGCCTCTGTGTCTGTCTCAGTGAAGGAGGTGTGGCCTCTGTGTCTGTCCGTCTCAGTGAAGGAGGTGTGGTCTCTATGTCTGTCTCAGTGAAGGAGGAGTGGCCTCTGTGTCTGTCCGTCTCAGTGAAGGAGGAGTGGCCTCTGTGTCTGTCTGTCTCAGTGAAGGAGGTGTGGCCTCTGTGTCTGTCTGTCTCAGTGAAGGAGGAGTGGCCTCTGTGTCTGTCAGTCTCAGTGAAGGAGGAGTGGCCTCTGTGTCTGTCTGTCTCAGTGAAGGAGGTGTGGCCTCTGTGTCTGTCTGTCTCAGTGAAGGAGGTGTGGCCACTGTATCAGTCTCAGTGAAGGAGGTGTGGCCTCTGTGTCTGTCCGTCTCAGTGAAGGAGGTGTGGCCTCTGTGTCTGTCTCAGTGAAGGAGGTGTGGCATCTGTGTCTGTCCGTCTCAGTGAAGGAGGTGTGGCCTCTGTGTCTGTCTGTCTCAGTGAAGGAGGTGTGGCCTCTGTGTCTGTCTGTCTCAGTGAAGGAGGTGTGGCCTCTGTGTCTGTCAGTCTCTGTGAAGGAGGTGTGGCCTCTGTGTCAGTCTCAGTGAAGGAGGTGTGGCATCTGTGTTTGTCACAGTGAAGGAGGTGTGGCCAGTTACAGTGCATATAACACTTCAGGTTACTGAATTACAGCTGCCACATTCTATCTTTCTCTCTCTCTCTCTCTCTCTCTCTCTCTGTTTCAATTTAATTTAACTTAATGTAATTCAGCGTGATTTATTGGTGTGACACAGCACAATGTGCATCGCCAAAACTTTGATTACAGTAAAAACTGAAAAAAAGAGAAGACTGATGAATAAGTAAGTGATAATAACAAAACAGAGAGACAGACAGACAGAAAGAGAGACAGACAAACCTACTGGTTTGTGCTGTTTTATCAATAAATTAGCATAACCCAATTTTTATTGTTATACAATTGAATTTGTCGCCCTCTATTTCACACACACACGCACGCATACACACACACACGTGTAAGCTGCTCTTTCAGACGGACACTATATTTAGCCGAGTCAGATGAGCAGTAGTGAGTGACTCATCATGGGCTGCTGATATTCTGAGTGGAGCAAAGACACACACACACACACAATTGTGTGTTTGTGATGTGTGTGTTGTACCAGACAAAAAGATAACATACGTCACACCCGTGTGTGTGTGTGTGTGTGTGTGTGTGTTTATCTAGCTAAAGACAGATGTGATTGTCTGACTCTATTGGGTTTTTAAACAGGGAAAGGTCAATGCACACTCTTCCTTCACTTATTTTCCTTTCTTTCTTTCTTTCTTTCTTGATTCTTACTTTTTTGTGTACTTGCATCTTTTTTTCCTTCCTTCCTTCCTTCCTTCCTTCCTTCCTTCCTTCCTTCCTTCCTTCCTTCCATTTATACTTTTATTCTTTCTTTCTTTCTTTCTTTCTTTCTTTCCTGTCTTCCTTCCTCGCCTCTCTCTCTCTCTCTGTCTCTCAGTAGAGAGAGAGTATGATGTGGATTTAAGCGTTGGTTAAAAATGAAAGTGTATCTTTTCAAAGATTCACACTAAATGCAGACAAATAAAATTAAAAATTCTTCAGAAATGCTTTCAGTGCAGATTAACCTGATGGATTGGACAAGTTTGTTTTTAGGTTGTTTTTTTTCGCCTTGTCATCATTCCTGTAGCCAGCTCTTTCAGAGCGCCCGTGAACCAGTGCCAGTGCTCCTTACACAATCCTGAGGCTCCGTGCCAATACCAATTGATTGGATTCAGTCTGATACGGTTCTAAAGAGCCTGGCGGACTTTCAGGAGTGTTTTTCTGACGACCCAAAATCAGCCGTGCTGACTAATCCAGTCTAAAAAAAAGTTCAGTAAAATACATATATCCAGAATTTATGATCAGAGTGTTCAGTGAATAAGAGCATGTTTATTTTTACACGTGTGTATTGTATGTGCCTGTGTGTGTGTGTGTGTGTGCGTGTGTGTGTGTGTGTGGGTGGGTGGGTGGATTTAAAAGCGGTCTGTGTGAAGAAATTAGGCTTTACAGTACAGCTGGCCTGCGGAGAAAATAAGGCAATTTGTTTTCCGCCAGGTCTCGGCAGGGATGCCGCCTCAGCATTTCCACTCTTCTGTTTGTTTGTGTGTGTGCGTGTGTGTATATGTATGTGTGTGTGTGTGCGTGTGTGTTTCTGTTTTGTGATTTCCGCTGCGATGCTCTGTGTGTATGTTCCACTACATTAAGTTAATTGACCCGTCTTTGGCCGAACGCAGACTCGAAAAACGAGCGCTGGTTTCCCGGGAAAAGTGCTGCAGCGACACTTTTGTACTCCACACCTGCCCCCGTTCCATGCCGGAGTGTGTCTCTGCCCACGAACGTCAGCAGCATTCGCAGTTCCCGGCAGTGGCTCTCGGATACGGATAGCTGGACGTCCGTGCTGGTCTGTAATTACGGCGGTTTTGTCGATACAGAGACTTTTTTTTCTCCCAGCATGCTTAAACGATTGCATGAGTGTTATTGATGTTGGAAATGGAAAAGGATCGAGAGGATGTTTAGTGAAATCCGACGTGCTGGGAGAAATGGAAGAGGGGGTTCTGGCATGGACGAGGCCGGATTATGTTGTGATTTGGCTGGATGTGTGCGCAGTTTGGCAGGAGATTGGAGCGTCTCCCAGTGGACGGTTTGTCCGCTGTCAGGGTGTAATGTGCAGCGCAGGGCAGAGGGTAGAACTTCCAAGACTGAAATATACTTATTTCTAGCTTAGCACATCTACAAACAAAGACCTAGACTGTAACGTAAAGAAAATATGCAGGATATATTGGTTCAAAATTGTTTAAATGATCTGTTTAATTATAAGTGGATTTCATTGGAGAAATCCGCCATTTTATCCACCAAAAGAGTTAGCATTAGCAAATCTTCTTTTACCAGCAGTGTATAATATATAATTTGCCTCTATGAAGCCAGATCTCTGTTGCTCTTGACCTGATTCTGTCCCAGAGGAAGCAGAGGAAGGGGCGGAGCCGTAAGGGAATGCCATATTTCAAATTTTGGCGAGGAATCACAAAAATTTTTTGAGAAATCCACCATACACTAATATTAGTACGATAATTTTGGAATTTTGTTCCTCTGGAAGTTGTCCTAGAGGGTCAGTGCTATAAGCTACAATAGATGATATGTAATTTCCATTTAGTGCAAATAATTATTGTTGAATTTTCCAAATATACCGTAATTTCTTAGTTCTTTAGTTTCTTAGGGTGATTCCCTCTGGACGTTCTGCGTCGCCTCCATGTGATGCCTGTGAGAGATTTGTGATTTACGCTTGGCTTCTTTTTTTAAACTGAAGTATAAATCCCTTAGAAATCCACTGAAATCACCATACCATACTACAACTACAAAGATGTCTTGCAACCTGTAGTTTCAAAGAAAAGGGTTTGTAGTAGAGCTTCTCATGGATAACCATTAACAAAACGTGTCACCCTTTTTTTGTCTGATTTCACGATTATATTGAGCAGCCACACAACTTCAGTTGTACCACATGTTGTATTGACGCAGTTGTACACTTTGGCTTTATTTTTCTTTTAAAAAATTTAAGTCCGCTCTTCTTCTTGTGCCTCGTTGTTCACTTTCCAAACTCCTTACTTATTTAATTCTTCTTAAAGTTTCTTAGTTTTTTTAAAAAAATTTAATAGTAGTCTTTCAGTTGTTCAGATTCTATTTTTTTTTAACTTATATTAAGTTTCTTTAGTCTGTAATTCCTTTATTCTTTAATTTCTTATGTCCTTAGTACAGGTGTAACACAGTGCCATTTTCTGCATGGGAATTTTGCTGAAACCTGGCAACCCTGCCCACAAACTTGAACGAGCTGTCCATCAAAAAAAAAAAACCTCTGTATTTGGCTCCTGATTGGCTCAAAAAGTGTTTGTGTTCTCTGTGAAGGAGGGGCATACTCTCTCTCCGCTGTCACTCACAGTGATTTTAGCCAATAGTGGGTATTTGTGAGCTCATGTATGAGGAAGAGGGCGGATAGCGCTTTCCTTTGAGTGTGTTACACTGCACCATGACGCAGCATGAGCAGCAGGTTGAAAAGATGTATTTGGCTGGCTTCACGTCTCAGAGAAAGCATGTTAACCTTCGTCCTCGCCAGCTGGTAGGTGTGTGTGAGAATCCAGACATTTGTGCAGAACTGGAGGCACCTGGAATTAAAACAGGAACAAAATAAACACGTGATATGTGTGTGTGTGTGTGTGTGTGTGTGTGCCTGCGTGCGTGTACGCTTTGGAAAGTGAAGCGTTCAGACAAAGCCGGAGATGAATCAGAGACGTCTCTTATATCTTGTGTGTTTTAGACAATGATGGCTCATGGGAAAATCTGCGTGTGTGTGACGTTACACATGCATAATGAATTACACAATGCAAAAAAAAAAAAAAAAGACCGCCTGCATAAATAACTGCTGATCAGAGGAGCTTAGAAGGTAAATCCTATCTCCTTTCTCTCTTCTTCTTTATCCCTCTTGTTGTGGGGTTTTTTTTTTTGTACTTGTGTTAGAGCTGTGCACTTTGGGATGTGTGAAGTTAGCATCACAGCACTGTGCATGTGTGTGTAGGCAGTACGCTCGATATCTATCACTTTCTCTCTCTCTCTCTCTCTCTCTCTTGCTCACACACACACACACACACACACACACAGCTCTTCCATTGATCTCTGATCGTTAGGGATTAGTCTGTGTCTGAAACAGGGATGTAATTTGCCTTTTCACTACATGAGCGTCAGCTGATACACTACAGAAATCAGGTCAAATTTACAGTAAAATTATAAATCTGAGCACCTGAGTGATATCCCAGGACAAAAAAATTGTCATGCAATAAAAAATTGTTACTGCCTGCTTAAAATGTATTGATGAAAGGATATATAAAGGGGTTACACTTATAGCGAAAACTATAACAAAATCAATTTCTCAGCTAAATCACATCTATACACCACACGCATGCATTAGGCTTTTAACTTTAGTTCGTTTTTCTGTGTAAGATGCGGGTTGGGGGCTTGGCCGTGGGATGGAGTTACACTGCTGCGGCGAGGACAGACCCACAAAACTGGACAAAAGTGTGAAAAAAGATCATGTGACATTTTTCCAGTCTTCAACGTGTCCAGGTTGTGTCCAGTGAGTCTGTCCTGACTGTAGCCTCAGATTTCTGTTCTTGGCTGAAGGAAGTGGAACCCGATGTGATCTTCTGCTGTTGTATCCCATCCGCCTCAGGTTTCTATGTGTTGTGCGATGCTTTTCTGCTCACCACGGTTGTAAAGAGTGGTTATATGAGTTACCATAGCCTTCCAAACCAGTCTGGCCATACTCCTCTGACCTCTTACATCAAGTCACTGGATGTTTTTTTTATTTTAATTTTATTGTTCTAGACATTTCTCTGCATTGTCACTCATGGCAATGAGACGCTCTACATAAACACCATGTTGAATTACAATCAGCTCAGCTAGCATATTTGTTCTTTGAAGTGATTTCCTCCCACACACACAGGTGTGCTAGTGTGTGTGTGTGTGTGTGTGTGTTGTACAGACAGGAGGAGAGCCCCGTGTGGGTTTGTGTGATGTTCCCAGTGTCAGTGACCCGTCTTTTAGCACTGAGCCTCTGTTGTCCACACTAAATAGACAGTTCAGCCGGGTCGTCTCCATGGCGTCGGTTGCTAGGATGCCGCTCTATCAGAACCAGAGTGTGCACTAGGCATATTAAATTACCAATATTAAATTTCCACAATAGCATTCATAACGTGATAACTGCCGAACACTTAATCATCATGGTGTACGATATCATCGCAGCATTCTATTATGAAATGATAGAATATCACTGATTTATGAGACTGCCTTCAGGAGAAGGAGACGTGTGATGCTGCCTTTAAAGCTAAATATAATGTTAGAAGATTTTTTTGCCTAAAAATGAATCACAAAAGTGCAAAAATGCCTGAAGTTTCAGGTCTGGATAAAACTGGATAGGCTGTAAAGGCTGTAATTCCTCCATGTCTCTCTAGCACTTTAATCGTAGCCGGTCGTGATGTATGGATGCGCCGTGACCTGTCGAGCTTCGCCTGTCTCTCACTGAGGCTCTCGGGGCGTCAACTTAACAGCATCGCTTTGCTTGAAGACAAACGGCCGTCGGGAGGCTCGGGTAGGGCGTGCGAGAGTTAAATATTCATCACGGCATTAACTGCATGTCACAAACAACCCACTGCACCACGGCGGCCATTTAACACCAGCACCAGCATCCACGACCGGGCGGCAAGAAAATAAACACTACACAGAGCTAAAGCACACCACAGCTCTACAACAATCGATAATATATACCATAAATCCAGCGTAAAGAAATCTCACGCGTGCTAGAAGCATAAACTAAGGACACGACAGTACGGACCAGCCTTAAAGGAACAGTACATGATTGTTTTCACATCCTGAAGTGTTTCATTTCTTATTTATTTCTAAATAATTACATAACTTTCAAGAAGAAGAAGTTTATCTGAAGGATCGTGTCTTCCATTCCTACTTTTTTTTTCCTCATCCTGTGTGACTTGGCAGAACATTGGCGTGTGTGTTTGAGTTCGTGCTCGTGAGGTTTGAGGAATGCACAGTCCTTCACACATTTCAGCCAACAGGATGACTTCGTCCTCTGATCTGTATGTGTGCTGTTTATGTTACATTCTGTGCGAGTGAGTCTGTGTCTGTAGGACTGTATCTGCCATTACAAGGACAGAATGCCATCTGTAGCCTCCCACACACACTCCCACACACACTCATACACACATACCCACAGGCTTTACCTGGCTCTCCGGAGACTCTGGCGTAAACCATTAGCTGATTCACTGTGCTGTGGAACGGTGTTGTGGTTAGAGGGTTGGAAAATTGATGTGTGCTTGTGTGTGTGTGTGTGTGTGTGTGTGTCTCATAATAGGACATTAGTAATTAGAGAGTGACATTAGCGGTGGAGACTCATCAGTCTTGTGAGGGCTTAGAGAGCTGGCGCTGACACGCAGACACGACACGGATCATTTCAGCTCCACGTGGCGAGAACAAGTGTGGAGGGAGAGAGGGAAATACCCTAATATGTGAGGGGAAAAATGTGGAAAACCATCCCATGGGAGGAGCCCTAAAACACAGAAACACCCCCAAACATGAGAACATGTCTATTTCCCAAAAAAAAGAGTAGGAAAAAAACAAAATAAAATAAACATGAAATAAAAAAATGTAAAAAATAATAAATAAATAAATAAAAATTTAATAAAAATTAAAAAATAAAAAAATAATTAAAAAAAAAACTAAAATAATATTAAATTCTGTTAAATTTTTCACAGAGAAATGAGTTTAAAAATAGGCAAAGAAAAAGAGAAAACCTCCCCCAATTGGAGGAAAGTTATATGAGAAGAATATGGGAGGAAAAATCCAAAATGCTACATCCACCAAAATTATTGGGAAAGACTCCAAAAATGGAGGGCAAAACAAAAATGAAAGAAGATCTGCTAAAACCGGGTAGGAAAACCCAAAACTGGGAAAGGTTGGAAAAGAATAGAAAATGGATAAAACCCTAAAAAAATATAAAATGATTGGAGAAAAATACTGAAAGCTCTCCAAATTAAAGAAAGGCTGGCATAATTTGAGATGAAACATGGGTGGTGTAACCGTAAATGGAAAAAAAATCACCAAGTATTTGCAGGAGAGACTTTCTGAATTCCCATCTCATTACGATGTTAAATCTGAGAAACTACATAACTTAGTCCTCAATTTGTCAGTGTTTCCACTCTGGATGCAAAAGCGAGAAGAATCTATTTGAATCTTATTTCCCTGTGTGTGTTCACTCAGGAGACGGAGATCAGCAAGAAGAGAAACGAGTGCGACGTTCTCGAAGAGGGGGTGAAGAAAAAGAGCCAGTCATGTCAAACCTTGGTAAGAGCTTGTGAAATGAAATCTCTTCACTTCCCAGTCACACTTACAGACAGGAGCGTCATATTCGGGGCTCTTCAGGGAGCTGTTCCCTGCAGAGGTGTCGATAAAGTTCTCGAATGTTGAAACGACATGTCAGTGTTACTCCACTGCTGCCTGGGCACTGGGGAAATAAACAGTCACTCTGTTCTCTGATCAAGGATTGCAAGTGGCCTGCAAGCTTTAGGATTATAATCAATTAATGACAAGTTAAAGTGGAATTTTTTATACAATTTTGGTGTATTTTTCTTTGATGAATGCATGGATGAGTGGATGGATAGATGAATGGACAGATGACTGGATGGATGGATGGATGGATGGATGAATGTAGGTGTATTTGGGTAGATGAATGCATGGATGACTGGATGGATGGATGGATGAATGGAGGTGTATATGGGTAGATGGATGGATGAATGGATGGATAGATGAATGGATAGATGACTGGATGGATGGATGGATGGATGGAGGGGTATATGGGTAGATGAATGGATGGGTGGATAGGTAGATGTATGGACGGATAGTTGGGCAAATGGATGGGTATATACATAGGTAGATGAATGGATGGATGGGTGGATGAGTAGAAGGATAGCTGGATGAATGGGTAGATGGATTTCTCTCTCTGTCCTCCCCACACACCAGAAATGTTATTGGAATATCCAGCAGTCTAGCACTGTATGGCAGGAAACAGAATACTGCTTATCACTCCTTTAAGTCCAGTCCTGCATATATTCTCTGTAAACACACTGAAACACTCTCTATATCTCACTCGTTCGCTCACACACACACACACACACACAAACAGTTCTGCCTCCCTCGGGCTCTCTCTCTGTCTTTTTGTCTCCGTCCTCCCCACACACCAGAAATGGCTCTCTGCCTCGCGGGTGTGCTGTCATGGCAAAGCAAAGGAGCAGCAGTGTGAGAGTGGCAGAAGGGAGATGGAGGCAGATGAGAGGGCGGGGGTGGAGGTATGTAGAGAGACTCATCTTCACTGAAAGCCTGGGGAACTCTTTGGATGTGGTCTTCCCTTTATTTGGTAAAGAAAAGCTTTTGAGATGGACGGGCGCTGCACTGTGTCCTTACCTTCACTCCACATCCATATTGTATGATGTTTTGACTTTTATGCTGTTATACATGTTCTATATGCGATAAATAAATAATATGCTTAAATAATACACACAAGACGGGTGGAAAATTTTGTTTTCTGTCGTAATTTGTAATAGAACTCAGAGCTGAACTGGCTGGCTGGATGGATGGATGGATGGAAGCATGGGTGGGTGGATGGATGGATGCATGGATGGATAGATGGATGGATTGCTGAATGGATTGCCCAGCCCTACTCCTACTGTTAAAATGTTATATGTATATGTAATATTATATGTGTTATTATGTAATAAAATATTATCACAGTATTGTGACCTAGGTAGGGCTGTGACAGCAATAGTGTGTGTGTGTGTGTGTGTGTTACATAACACAGTATATTGCATAACACGTGACTGTGATGATTAATGAGCAAATCAAAGTTCAGTTCTATGACATGAACATTAAAGTCATGACTGTCTGTGCTGCCTTCGTCTATTCCATCTACAGCTACAGCATCTAAAAATGCTTTCCTTTGCATGATTTATATAATTAGGACGAGGCGGACACAGTGTCAGTGCTGCAGTTTTGCGGCGTTAAAATTGGATTTCTGTCCTGCAGCCCGTGTGCATATGTTAATGCAATTATCGCCTTGAGCCGTGTAAAAAATTGGTTTTGTGAGTGTGTGTGTAGGAGGGAGGTAACTCAGTGGGAGTCAGCAGCGTAACTGTTGCTCTCCTCTGGGATTCTGTACTGAAACCACAGGCGGCGGCGTTCTCGCAGTAATGACTGCAAAGCCGCTGAACTTTACCATACACAGATGTACGCCCACAGATGCTGAGTTGTTCAAGCACCTACTGTATATACGGACGAGTGACAAATTAAAGGGAAAAAAACCATAAAGCCTGTAAGTAAGATGTTGGGCCACCACAAGCCAGTTTCCTCATATGAAATGAAAGCTTGTTCTTTTTCTCTCGGCTGCTCCCGTTAGGGGTCGCCACAGCGGATCATTGGTCCACATATTTGATTTGGCACAGTTTTTACGCTGGATGCCCTTTCTGACGCAACCCGCCCCAATTTTATCTGGGCTTGGGACCGCCACTTGGAGCGCAATGTTGTGTGCAACCCCAGTGGCTGGGGTTGGTTGGTTTCCTGGCCGGGAATCGAACCCAGGCCACGGCGGTGAGAGCACTGTGGCCTAAACACTAGTCCTCCTGGGACCCCTATGAAATGAAAGCTAAAGTTCACATACTGAGGTATCAATGTCTAATATAGAAGAGATTCGAAATCAAGGAAGATAGTCAAAAATTTGGAAGCATGCTGTTGTGAACTTGATGAACTTGGGGAAGAGCTTCTAAATACTAAGGAAATTGAGAAGGAGCCCTGTAATGCTAATGAAAATCACAGAAGAACTTTTCAAGACTGAAAAAAATTAGGAAGAAAGCAAAGTGGAGGAAGAGTCTCTTAAGACTGGGGAAAAAGAAAAAGCCTCTCAGTACTATGGAATGTGAGGAACAGCATCGCAGTCAAAGATGAGTTGTCAAGACTGATGAAATTGAGAAAGATCAAAATCGAGAACAATGAATTCGAAGAAGAGCATCACAATCAAGAAAGAGCCTTTTAAGAGGAAGAAGAGGAAGAGCTGATCTAGCCTGACAAAGTTGAGGAAGAGTCTTTCAAGCCTGAGGAAGTTGAGGAAGAGTCTCTCAAGAACAAGGAAGGTGAGGAAGAACTTCTCATGACTAACAAAGTTGAACAAGAGTTTCTCAAGTCTGAAGAAGTTGAGGAAGAGCCTCTCAAGCATAGAAAGTTGAGGAAGATCTTTTCGAGCCTGTGGCAGTTGAGGAAGAGGTTCTCAAAACTAAGGAAGTTAAGGAAGAGGTTCTCAAAAATAAGGAAGTTGAGGAAGAGGGTCTCAAAACTAAGGAAGAGCCTTTTAAGTCCAAGGAAGAGTCTCTCAAGACTAAGGAAGGTGAGGAAGAACCTCTCAAGACTAACGAAGTTGAAGAGTCTCTCAAGTCTGAGGAAGTTGAGGGAGAACCTGGTGATATCAAGGCAAAGTCTGAAAAAAAAAATCGAAAACAGGAAACATAAAAATCTAGAAAGTAGTAGCAATACTACTACTACTACTACTACAACTAATAATAATAATAATAATAATAATAATAGTAATAATAAAGAAAAAAGTAAAAAATAAATAAATAAAAAAGGTTTTAAAAAACAAAAAGTCAAATAAAAACAGCATAAAATAAGAAGCAGAAATGAGAAAAACTAAATGTGATACAAATTCTAAAAAGAAATAATTCCAAAAATAATCAAGTAGCCATTAAAATAAATAAGTGTTTATGATAAAATAGTAATAATGAATTAGTTAAAGAAAGGAAATGTTGCTCAGAAGAAAAAACATTAATTAAATATGTAATATAAATCAACTTTAAACAACAAATAATTGGTCATAATTGCCAAACTGTACAACAAATACACAACTCAGTAAAAAGATTTTAGACTTCAGAGGCAATAAACAGCCTCTTCAGTCTAAAAAATTAAAGAAGAGCATCGACATGAAGCAGGAAACTTTCTCGCCTGAGGAAATTCTGTAAGAGCTTCAAAATCAAGGAAGATTTCCAAGAGAAAGCAAAAGAAGTAGAAATCTGGAGCTGATGTCAGTGAAGTTTCAGTCTGGCTCTAAAACATGCTTTCACAGGCTTTCCTGCTCTCTAGCATCTGTACTGTCAGCAATGTCTCCTACTTTCTGGTCTTTGGTCTTGCAGGATCCACGGTGCAGTTGTTACTCAGCCTGACTAAGTTGTTTGGTGTGACGGATAAGCGTGATGGATGCAGCGCTAATTAAAGCGGTTTGCAGTCGTAGCCAGTGAACATGTCTTGTGCGCAGTCTTATCTCCACTTAGGCAGCAAAACCATCTGTGTGGTGCAGTAAAATGTAGCCTTAATGTTTGTTTATACAGCGGGGGTCATAAAGTCAGCGTCCAGCAGCAAATAATTGAACATTTTCCTCAACTGAATAGGCTAGTACACCTGCTGAAGAAGAAGCTCTGATTGGCTGAAACCCACCAGCGATGGAAATCATCGTGCTATAAGCTCTGAGTGAATGAGGAGTGAGAGAGGAGAAAAGAAGGATTTGCAAGTGCCGAACGGAGCAGATTTCCAGGAAGCACCCGACATCCATTAACCCTGTTCTCTCATTGGACGAGTTCCTCTGAGCCACGGCATCCACTTTAAAGAAATATACTCTGGAATGGAGATGGAGGAGTACCCTGATGAGAAGTACTGAGCCAAGACAAGCCAAGACTCGCTACACACTGCACCCACACGGCGAATCAGCGTTTATTCCAGCTGACGCTAACAGTAGGTCGAGAGCAATGTGTTGTGTTTGTGTGTTAGTGTGATTAGTGTTCACAAAGAACAGCGCTGTTGAATTCTCGATTCTGATTGCTGAGAAGGTGTTGATTCATTTTCTGTAACAGCAGCTCGGCTCACAGATTTCGCCACAAGGATTGGATCGCAATCTCATAAGAATTGGATGAAGCCATACGAGAGCCCTAGAATATTACTCTTTAGTAATCTCTTTATCTCAATGAGCCTTCCTTTCCGTCTCTTGCTTTTCCCTCACACATCTTTCACATCATCTATCATTCATTGCCATCTCATTTCCTTTAGAATAAGAGAAAGACATTGCTCTGTCTCTCCTCCTGTCTCTGAGTGTTCTTCATCCTTATCTCTTCTCCTCATGTCTTATCACCCTGCTGCCAACCCCCCCCCACGCAGTCCGACTCTCAGTCTATCGTGTGTTCGGTGTAATTCTGGATCGATGCATTGCGAGTGGGATGCCAATGCAATCGTGGCTTAGTGCAGGACAGATTGGAATTGACTGCAGGGAGCAGGGACTGCAGTCCGTTTATGAGCCTTCCCAGTGTGTATGGATGGAAGTGGCGCGTTTATATATATATATATACATATATATATATATATATATATGTGTGTGTGTGTGTGTGTGTGTCCGTTTCTGCGCCTGTGCGTTAGTGTGTCTTCTGTTTGGGTATTTTTTCCTTTGCTAGTTGCTTTGACATCTTATCCTTGTTTTGGTGAACGTGTCTCCTCTCATTTCTCCTGTGCAGCTCTTTCCAGGATTAATGTTACTGTTCTGTAATTGCAACGAAGTAGACGTGTAGCGATATATTCCTCCAGAGGCAAAACTAAATACACAAATTCTCATTCCTAAGATAATAGATTACCTAATAGATTACTCTAGCTAGCTTAATTACTCAGTAATGTAATTCAGTTAAAGTTAAGCTAGACAGCTAACAAATTAGACTACTCATTTTAAATGGCACTATGTAATATACTAGCCTAATATTAGCTAGGTGGCTAGGGAAGTCGGATACCTACTAACATCAAATACATCAATTATCTAAGTTAGGTAATCGTTACTTAAAGTTAGCACAGTGCTGTGTTTAGGTAGCTAGCTAGCTTGGCTGAGCTTGCTACACTACTGTATTGTATCAATTAAAGCCAGTAGTGTATGCTACGCTGTATTTCAAGCAGGCAAAATGAACATAAAGGTGTTGTGATTGGATGAATAATTTTAACTTTACACACTTGTATCTTGTGTTTAATTCTATTATTTTCATCTGAAAAGAAATGGTCACTGATTAATTTTGATCTGATGAAATTATGAAACATTTATGATATTGACGCATATATACAAGAATATGAGTTTGTGTAACATTTAATTGTAACATGACCTTCTTTTGAATCATCTCATTATAATATCTCTCAAGATTAAATCTACAAAAGTGATGGGTTTTCTTTCCTTTCCATTCCTTTCGCTTTTCTACCCTTTCCTTCACTTTCCTTTCCTTTCCTTTCCTTCCTTTCATTTCCTTTCCTTTCCTTTCCTTTCCTTTTTAATTGTCTCATTTGAATATTAAATCTATGAAACTGATAGTTTAGAAATTTGTAAGCACTTCCTACTCAGAATGTTTTCAGCCTTCTTCGTGCTGAAATCTGAATTTTTGTATTAAAAAAATTGGCTAACTTGCAAATTCGGCTTTCCTGAACAAACCACAGTTTTTACATGTACTGTATTTCCTGTTATTTCCTGTGTACCAGTTTAGATTTGGGTAATCTAAAACCTTATGTACGATTTGTTGTCATGGTTACATAAGCTCCTCGGACAAAAAATTTCATTTCATGTGTCATTTTATTCCTAATACTTGTTTACAACTTTGCTTGCTTTAATAAGAGCGCCAGTCCTGTCAGGAATCCACCAGTGTCTTCAGGGACTTCCTGTCAGTTTTAGCTTACTCCTCCACTGATTGGGTTGCGAGTCAGCTCGAGTTCATGCTCACTATTTTGGTGTTTCTCCTGCTCTTCCAAATAATCCCACAGGGATTCTGCAGCCCAGTCAAGCCAGTGTTCCCGTGTTTCATCATGCTCGTTAAACATCACACGTCACAGTCGTCATCCTGGAAGGTGGGCGTGTCACTGAGGAGTTGCGCTTGGACATGCTCTACCTCGTGACACTGTACAATAAGATAACACTGATGATGTATACAGTGTAGATGTATATATTATTGGCACCTGACTGCTTGTGGTTTGAGCTGAAGAGCGGCGGCTGTCAGGAGTTTAAGTGGTGTTACAGACGCGCCTTCTGGATGTTGATAGAGTGTAATTAAGTTCCCCTCCACAATAAGGAACACTGCTTAATCTCTCCATCCATGCTGAGAGAGAGAAAGAGAGAGAGAGAGAGAGAGAGAGAGAAATCAATGCTGCACTTAGTCTTATCCTGTGATTTGGGATGTTAAGCTAATTACAGAGAGCTATTAAAGGCACACAGTGTGATTTTCAAATGCAAGTGATACATAAATGTGAAATGTGTCATTCTCTTCTCTTCTCCTCTCTTTACTTCTCCTCTTTCCTTTCCTTTCCTTTCCTTTCAATTTTGTTTCCTTTCCTTTCCTTTATTTCATTCCTTTATTTCATTCTTTTCTTTTGTTTCCTGTCACACACAAACACACACATACAAAAAAACACAAACACGAACACACTTTATTCACCCAAAAAGCCTAAATCTTTTTGTATGAATAATTGAGAATCTGTGTGTGTGTGTTTGTGTGTGTGTGTGTGTGTGTGTGATTGTGTGTGTGTCTCCCCCCCAGGAGAGTGAGCTCCAGAATGTTTTGCAGAGGAAAACGCATTTAAATGTGCACTCACTCTCCGACATCCAGAAGACCACAGAGTGTGAGCAGGTAAGCGGCCTTGGGCTGTTCAACCCCGCGCCTCTCAGGATCCTCTTGTCCAATCAGATGGCTTTCTGTGGCCCAGTGCAGCATGGGAGTGGCCGCCCACACGCTCTCAGATGGATGGGTTTATTACGCAGGTTTATAGATGATGTGTGTCAGCTTGAAGCAGAGGCAGGAAGCAATATCCCTTCCCTCAACTCCTCCACTAGGTACTGGCCGTGTGTGTGTGCGTGTGTGTGTGCATGTGTGTGTGTGTGTGTGTGTGTGCGTGTGTCACACGGAACATACAGTATTCATAAGAACAACATAAGAACATACGGTTAACTCCAGAATTATTGGCACCCTTTGTGAAAATGTACAAAAATATATTTACTGCTATGTAGAGAGGTCACAGAGGCCACGCCTCCTTCGCTGTGAGAAGCACTGAGGGATGAAAGAGGGAAAGGGAGAAAGAGTAAGTGGGAAATGCAATTTCCTGACTGGTTGCTGTGATTGGTATGAGGTAGACTGCTGATCAGTGAGATTTAGCCTCTTTATCCAGTGTGTATACATCTGTTTGTATGTGTGTGTGTGTGTGTGTGTGTTATCTGCCCCTAGCTCTTGAACTGATATGAAGCATTATCAGACAGACGGATATGAGTCTGCTGTTCTCTACACCAATGGATATTACACTTTTGTTTGAAACGAGTGCTCATCATCATGATGTAGGCTTATAAAAAAAAATTTAAAAAAACATTTTCTCTTTACTGAGCCATGAGGTTCTCTTACGGCCCTCAGAGCATTTTCCATGAAAGGAAGAGTGAATTCGTGAATCTGATTGGTCAGAAGCTGATGCTTCATTTTTTCGTAACAGCTGCAAGGCAAATCAAAGGTTTATATTAATGCGCTTTTTTAAAAAATTGTATTGTTTCTAAAGCGACAACTTACACAGGGAAGTGTATATCACCCTCTCCGTGTAAACGGATTTAAAAAATACATTTTGCGTGAAGAGATGTTTGTTTGGCATTTATGAAAGGAGTCTTCAGCGTCAGCACTTTGTAACAGTTAGTAAGATTTCCAAGAGCTTCAGGTTTCTCAGTAACGTCACAAGCTAATTTTTTTTGTCTTATTAACTTCAAGAGAGAAAAAAGAGAGGCTGGTAATGGAATGACTGGTTATAGCTGCTATAACGTAAGTGATAATAGGCTCTAACTTGTTTCACCGATGTTCTGTATCATTAAATGTAACCAGAAATGGATAAAAAGCATGTTGTTTATTAATCATTGGCAAGTTGCTGTGCTATGAGAGAAATAAAACCTTTCAAGACATGCTGTTAAAATAATGTTGGAAAATAATAACTTTGGGGTGGTAACAGTAACTTCTTTCGTTGATTATTTTCCTAAAACAGCACACCCTGAAGTGTTTTATTCCGAGCACACACAAAGAGAAATCTCATTTTTGCTGCTTGCCACATACACTCACACACAGTTGAACTATAATTTAATATATATATATAGTTATATATGTATAGTTAATAATATACATATACATATATATAGTTAAGGATAAATAATATAATATATATTTTTTATCCTATACCCCGGGTTAGATTTTATCTCATCTTTTCTAAACCTTTGAAATGATGCTGACTCGATAAACACCTCCATTTAGCCGCGTCTGACTTCAGCACTTATCATCTGCGCTCCATTACTTTTGCATTTCAGATCCTCCACTCATACCTCGATCGTGTGATCCCAGTGTTTGGTTCTGTTAGTTATGTCTGACTCCTGGCATCTTCAGTCGCTTTGTTATGTCTGTCGACCTGTAGCTGTGTCTGAGTCACACTTTTTTGGGGTAAACATATCTCGATGTCTGACTGAGAGAGAGCACAACTGAAGGAGGTGTGTTGACAAACGTCGGTGTTGCTAAAAAAGATCCCTTCATTACACATTTATGAATCATCCAAGAAAGGGAGAGAGAGATAGAGGGAAAGTGTGAGAGAGAAAGAGAGAGAGAGGGTGGGAGGGAGCTATCACTTGGAAAGGGACTGTAACAGCTCCCTGATGCCCTGCTAAGCAGCAAGCTTTAGTGAGCTCATGGGAAATGTGATATCATTAGAGATATATTTCACGCTAGATTGATGTTATTTATTGTTTGCTTTACAGTGAGTGGCTGTGAGCAGTTACACCAGAACATCAGATAACAATCTGTATTATAAAATGGAGTTAAAACAGCCTGTTTAGACCTTTTGTCGTTTATGGTGTAAGGAATGAAAGATGACAGGATGTGCTGTTTGGGGAAATTAATCAGCGATGGAGTGGCCAGATATGAAGATTCTTTTCCTGACTCTTTTCCTATAACTGCACATCATGAAATGTTTCATTCCTCTTATACTACAGCGATTTGCCAACAACTACAATTTTTTATTCATTAAAAAAGTGTACTTTTTATCCGTTTACAGTTAAGTTAGTTCCTGTTATCCGTTATAGTGCAACAGCTATAAGCATGAGTGATAATCTTGTTCTCTTACTTTCTCTAAGCTAATAAGACTCCTTAGACTTTGCAATGGCATAAAACGTAAAGTTACAGCTTTATCTTTGACTGTTACAAAGCGCTGACACTGGAGACTCCTTCCATAAATGTCACCTTCACATGACATCAACAATTATATGTTATACTTTATTACATAACAACACACAATCTCTTTTAATCTGTGTGTTATTAGTCTTAGAATATGTTGAACATCCACCATACAAGTCTCTGTGTCAGTTGTACTTTTTTGTATTTCAATACAATTGAAAAAAATATATATTTTTTTAATATTTACATTTATGGTATTTGGCAAACGCCCTTATCCAGAGCGACTTACAGAAGTGTTTTGAAGTCTCCTTCAATAAATGCATCCTCAGTGTGGTTTACTAGGTCAGGGACTAAGAGTACTCTGATCAGTTCTCTTGGAGAAGTGCTCAGAGAAGAACAGTTTTAAAAAAAAACAACGATATATTTTATATTTATTACAGTGGATGCACAGGTATAAGGCAAATAAGGCATGGACCATATGGGACAGCTACCAGCTAAACATAATCTGTGTAATATGATTCACAGAAAATATTATTCAGGTTCATTAGAGAAATTGAAAGAAGCACCTAAAGGTTTATTTTTTTTAAGTACATTTAGTATGGCTCCTTGTTTAGGAAAAGATTTAAAATGGATCATTCCGAACACACGTTTAATTCAGTATGTACAGCTATATCAGAAAAGCTTTTTCAGAAGGAAAAAAAAAACACTGAGCTGCATTTTTACTAAAAATAGACTGGATGTGTCAGAGCATCAGCAGGGAAGATATGGGATCTGGTCATGAATATGGGTCACACACTTCAGCCAGTCGTCTAGGACAACAGATTTACAGCCAAGCACTAAAGACAGGACTTTTAAAAGGTAAAGGTGTGAGATGATGCAGTGCTTGTCTCGATACGTAAGAACGATATGTTTAAAGCAGATTTAAATTCAAATTAATGTAAATAGATACACAATCACAAACAACTTTATCACCTGCTCATTCATGCAGTTATCCAATCAGCCAATCACATGGCAGCAGGGCGGTACATAAAATCATGCAGATACAGCTCAAGAGCTTCAGTTAATGTTCATCAGAAAAACGTGGCATGGTTGCTGGCGCCTGGTTGAAGTATTTCAGAAACTCTTCGATCTAGAGTTTAGACAGAACGGTGCGAAAAACAAAGAACATCCGATCCTGCAGGCGTAAATGCCTCGTTCATGACGGAGGACAGAGGAGAATGACGGACAGGTTTGAGCTGACAGGAAGGCTACAGTAAGTCACATAACCACTCTTTACATCCGTGGTGAGCAGAAAAGCATCCCGTAAAACCTTGAGGTAAGCTGGTGAAGGATGCACAGTAATAAATAAAAATTATGTGATAACATATGCTAACACTTCTAAATAATAAACACTTGTAACTGAAGAAATTAGCATAATAATAAACAAAAGTTTATCGATATAGAGATGACCAGTTCTATCGAGTCGCCGTCACTGAAAGACTGTTACTCGGCACACTGGGTGAGAAAACATGGCGATGTTTAAATACATGTATCTGAATTCTTACAGCATGATCATAAGTGATGCTTCTTGGGTTTTTTTTTTGGACATACTTGTTCCACACATTTTGAACATTTGCTATCGGGACACTGGATGATTCTTTGAGAAGAACAGATGCAGCTTCGCGTTGAACAGTTGGAAGCAGGCGGTGGAGGTTAAAACCTCCCTCCCTTTGGCGTTCTTAAAAGTAAAACCTATCCATCCTTGTAAAAACGAGAGAAGATTGCTCTAAATCCTTGCTCATCATAGATTTTTACGAGGTCCGTCTACACGCAGTGACCTTCTTAGCAGGTAAACCTAATTAATATTGTAGTGACTGCAGATTATACGTATAGTGCCTATGGTGGTTTGCAAAAGTATTCACCCCCTTGAACTTTTCCAAAGTGTTACAAGCTGAAAGAGACTTGAATAATGAATCTATTTTTAAATAAATCTGAAATAAGGCTGCTGGAATAAGGCTATGAGGAGCAGCTGTGTGTGTGTGTGTGTGTGTGTGTGTGTGTCTGTCCCAGCTCTTTTATCATCACTTACTCCCTGATCAATAGAGAACCTGAACCTCCTGCCGTCTCTGCTTTCAAGCACTTCTAAGTGCACTTGAAAGAGGGAAGGTCCTATTTTTACTTCAGTACATTTTTTTTGGACAATGGAAACTTATTAAGGAGTCTGAAAAGCTGTCTGGGCAAGGAGAATCCCTTTTTGATTGATTTTCAGAAGTCAGTATAAGAGACGTCAACAAGGTTAGAGAGGTTTGATCCAGACTTAAATTGACTCTGAGTGTGAGGGTGCGACAGTGACAGCGAATAAGGAAATGAACTGTGAGTGAGATCAACACCTGGTGGAATTTAGCAAGAGAAAGAGCTAGCTAACTGCTGAAAATATACAGCTAAGGATTACAGTGCTTCTATTATACCTCTCTCCAAAAAAGATTTCCCTTAAACGCATGCACGTGGACCGACGAAATCATGGACGAGATACAGAAAGCACTGTAGAGGAAGCTGTACCTAGTAAATCAAGATCTGATTAGCTTTTTCGATTACATAGCCTGCCATCATTAGAGATTGATTTTCTCAGATCATCTACTTTACTGATAGTTGAATGTTTAGTTTTGAACTGAATTACAGTTACATTAGATTTTTTGCTGGGTTTTTTTTTTTTTTTCAAATATATAAATATAAAAAAGCTTAAAATATTACAGATACAACAATATCAAACAGTCGACCCTTAATTTGTCTCTTTAATGTAAAGACACAGTAATATTCTTCATAATAATCAGGTTTTTCAATTAACTCGTACATAAATTCTCAAAGTATTTCTTAATAAAATCTTTATGCAATGCTTATGAATGTGTTATAAAGGCCCAGTGTAGCTAGCCTTCAAATACAATGTCACCACTTCTTGAGCCTGTATAGAGCACAACATAAATGTAATCATTTCATATTTTCTGATCATAGCGTAGTGTCACACCGGTGTATCGTCCCACCTTTTAGTCGTTGTTCTCACCAGTGAAATCCCTCGTTCCTTTTCCATCAGTCTTGTGAATAGTTCACACACTGGAGGGATTTTTTTTCCTCAGTCACCTTTTGACTCGAAGGAAATGCCACTGCTCTGTCAGAGTCCAGAGAGCGATTTAGTGAAAGGACAGACTGATGAGCAGAAAAAGGGCCAATTTGAGCAATATTAACCCCCACCTTTATCCTCCCTCCCTTTCTATCTCTCCCTCTCTCTCCCCTTCTCTCTTTATCTCTATCTGTCAATCTATCTATCTTAATCTCTCTCTCTCTCCCCCTCTCTCTCTCTATCTATCTCTGTCTCTGGTCCCTCTCTTTCTTTCTCTCTTTCTGTTTCCCTCTCTTTCTGTCTCTTCTCTCCCTCACACATACTTTTTCTCTCCCTCTCTCTATCTTTGTCTCTCTCTCTCTCTTTATCTGTCTCTCTCTTTATCTCTCTGTTTCTCTTTCTGTCTCTCTCCCTTTCTGTTTCCCTCTCTTTCTGTCTCTTCTCTCTCACACACACTCTTTTTCTCTCCCCCCTCTCTCTTTGTCTTGCCCCCACTCTCTCTCTATCTGTCTCTCTCTCTCTCTCTCTCTCTCTCTCTCTCTCTCTCTCTCTCTCTCTCCCTCCCTCTCTCGGCAGGTGAAGTATGAGTATGAGCGCCTGTGGGAGGCTCTGTGTGCAGTGACTGTGGAGAGAGATTGTGCTCTGTGGGAGAGGACTCAGCTCCAAGGCAAGCTGGAGAACCTAGAGCAGGTGCTGAAGGTAAGAACCGTCCTCTACGTCCTGACTTCTCAGTGACAGCGAGACAGCTCAGCGATCAGCCATCATACCATACGTTATAGCTTAGATCGTACTGATGGTCATCAACACTGAGCATCACTCTGATGTGTTCTGAGCTGCTTTATTCTCCTTTTTATGACAGCGCTGTTGAATTCTTGATTCTGATTGGTCAGAAGGTGTTGATTAGATTTGTATATCAGCAGCTCTGACAGTAGGGCCAGATCCTGCTAGTAGACCCAGACTATTACAGATCCAAACCTGACAAACAGTCTAGCTTGGAGTCATGATGTTGAGCAAAAATTATACACACTTAACCAGTGGAGACCCTTTAGACTGATGGCTCATCAATTATGGATGTAATTTATGCTCCAAATACACCTTATGTGAGAACTTAAGGGTCACTTGGTGAGATTGACCTGGCTGGTCTTTTTCCCCTGATGCTGATTAGTCTTCTGATCTCTGATAATTATCCTGCAGGTGAATATTTCATTTGCATCACAGTGTCAATTTATATCATCGAAATAATCACTGCCATTTTTTCAGATTTGTCTTTGTTATTGTGTTGAATGCACTGATGTGAAATAACTGTGAGCAGAATCTACTGTAGGGTTTTTTTCTGGATAGTTAAAGGTTCTTCACTTTCTACTGCCCTCTGTTCCATTGTTCCTCGTAGCACAAATGACCTGTTAGGTTTGTAAGAATATACAGTATATTTGTAAATATTTTTTACTGAAGAATTAAACCTAAGGCACTTCACGTCTGGTGATAAAATCAGCTTTAGTAGCTGTGCTAGCAATATTCCAGACTTCCCTGGTGATCCTAATATCATCTAACCTTTAATCCACATCTTCATACATTCATTCCTGTCTTGTTTTTAAGGAATAGTATGTAAAAAAAAAAAAAAAAAATTTAAAAAGGCATTTATTTGCAAGGACTTCTCTGTTTTGTTATTTAAAAAATTATTCTATTTTTATTTAATTATTTTAAAATTCTTTTAATTGTTTTGTCTTTTATTTTAATTTTATTATATTTAATTATAATTAGTATTTATTGAATTAGTATTATTTATTGCATATCTGTGTACTTTTTTCTTTTTACTTTTTTTTCTTTTATAGATACTATTACATTATTTTTAATAGTTTAATTTTGTTTGTTTGTTTGTTTAATACATGTATGAAAAGTATACCATAAATGCATAATCTTTTTAAAAGAATTTTACACATTTTTCACATTTTTTAACTTAGAATGTATCCGATTTGCTAAGACATTTGTGTCTGAAGGCCAGCGGAGCTAAAAAGTAAAAGAAGTCTCACCCAAAATTTTGACAGTCTATAAGCATGAATAAAACCTCACCGTGTAGCTAAACGCTATAACGTTATAAGGGCAGCCATCTTGGACAACTAGCGCAAATTCTGCCCCCTCCTAAAGGTGGAGTTATAACAAAAGGCTTAAATAATGACTTTCCCTGCTATTTCACAAAAACCTTTCATTACAAAATGGCATTAAACAGCTTAATAATGTCATATGAAGCAACTATATGAAGATTTTTTCGGCAGATATTTGATGAGATGCTTATTAGTCTTAATTACTTATTAACCTTGTTTTTGCTGAACGGCTACAATTACAGCAAATAGAAAAAACTGTAAATTGGTTTTTTTTTTTCCAGACTGTTTGTCCGGATGTGCCCTAGTATTTAGCAAATCTAGCCCTGGGAGTGTAATGCTTTTTATTAGTGAATTAGACTCTAATTCGACTCAGTAGGTAGTAATAATCCTCAGACACTTAGAACAGCAATCCTGGGTAAGATAGAGAGCTTAGAAGAGAGTTTGAGCATCTTCTCCTCCACTCCTGTGGAATGCAGAGAGATGGATGAGTGTGTGAAATGAACAGGTTTAAGTGGCAGATGTAGATGGGATGATGGAGATACAGTCACAGGCGTTTGGAGATGATTCTGCTGGCATTTCAGGAGGGCTGGAAATGCTTTTAGTGTGTGGGTTAAGAATCACTTTATCATCATTGACTCACGAAGAGAGAGAGCTATTTGTCTTCTCTGTCACCTGCCCCCATCTCCAGTTTTATACCCATCATTCTTTCTGTTTGTTCATCTTTTTCTCATTGTTCGTCAAATCTGTGACTCTTGTCCTCCTGCTGACATCTCTCTCTCTCTCTCTCGCTCTCTTTCTCTGTCCTGCAGCATATGCGCGAGGCTGCTGAGAGGCGGCAGCAGTTAGAGTTGGAACATGAACAGGCCCTGGCCGTCCTCAGTGCCAAGCAGCAGGAGATTGACCTTCTGCAGAAGGTGAGAGGTCAGAGGTCGCTGCACCTGAGGGTGGGGGCTGTTTTGGGTCAAGCAGTTAAGCAGCTTTGTGACACAGACCATGCTGAGGACATGTGTCTAAATCTTGACAGCAGATATATTTCTGACAAACTGATGTATAATGTATATCACTTGACAAGGAATTAGATAGAATCTGATTGGTTAAATCCATTAATACCATTGGTGACTGGAGCACTTTGAATTCAACAGATTCCTAATATCATGAAACACACCATGTCAGTGAACACCATGTTCTCTTGTTTATTTTAGTATCTGTCCTAGTCCTGTCTCTGCCCCGTCCTGTCATTGGTTTGTTACCCGATTGTGATGACCTGTCCTCTGTTTAGTTCTGATTAGTTTGACAACCTATGCCCTGTTGTGTCAGTGTATCATCGCGAAGTCTTACCATACATTTTTGTATTGAATATTTCCAAACCTTGTTTTGTTGTTACCTTGTTCATTCTGGTTTTCAACTTTTGCCCATGTTTTGATATTGATTATGGATTATCCTTGTTTAACTTTGCCTGCATGTGTTTTAAACCCTGGGTTTCGCACTTGCATCCTGGACTTGGATTATGGTTCTTGGATTCGCCAAACAAACCACATATTGGGTTTCGCACTTGCATCCTGTCTCTCACCTGATATGACAACATTTATCTCAATTCCATGAACTGCACTGTCAAATTACAAGGTTTTTGGTGAGACGCCCAAATCTAGGGAAAGATACCACCCACAGAATGAAAATTGAGACCTTGGCCTGGGAAAGTTGAGAGTAGAGCAGTGTTTTGTTGTTTCTAGGGTCTGTAAGACTAGAATCTGTTGGCCCAGCTGTTCCAGCATAAAGGAAAACAGCCTCACATGCTCCAGTCACCTTCCACAGTTTCTTTCGGCCCCTGATGTTCCTTCAGCTTCGTCAGTTATGCTCTTTAACTATTATTACTACAAATGGTTGGTTTGCCATTGGGATGTGAAAGTCCCACAAGAAAATAGCTTTGTTATTTTTGACTTCTGTCTGTGATGCCACCCATTTTCAAGCAGTCCAAATCAAGGAGTCAACTCTACTGCTGGCTGCTTGTGCAATAATTAGTGCTGTCCCTTAACCTTTCCTTTTCTAGCTACTGGAAGAATTTTCCCATGTCATCCACCTCTACAATCTGTCAGTGGTACATTCCACAGTATACAATATGTAGGAAAACAACTGTGACTTCACCAATTGGGCAGTGGCACTGTCAGGGATAACAATCTTAGTACAAGTCGCATGAACCCACAGCCAGGATGTGTTTTGGTACATATTTTTTGCTGGGGAACAGAAGTCGTGACCTTACTCATATCAGCCAGGTCTCATTTGGATTCAGGACGAATATCACAGAACAAATATGCAGTAGTTACACACATCTCAGGATTGCTCCCAGGAGCTATTTCTTGTAGCTAAAAATAGCCTCAGCTCAGTGTAGGGCATGTGAGATAGGGTTCGACCTTTGCAAACACACACTATGAATAAGGAACACAGATTGAAAATGTAATTTCTATTTACAGTAGGGTCCAAAATTCTGAGTTCGTTACTTTATTATAGTATATAAAAAAAAGTGTGGTCAAGAAGATAACACATAGCACATAAAGACCAAACTGAGTCAGTATGCGGTGTTAGTTGTTAAGTCTTTACACCACAGCACTGTTGAATTCTCCATTCTGATTGGTCAGAAGGTGTTAATTATTTTTCTATAACTGCAACTCTGACAGTAGTGCAAATCAGGGGTTTATATTAATGTGCTCGTTCTAATATATTCCTTATTGTTTCTGTAGTAACAGTTTACGCAAGGACTTGTATAGCAGACACTCCACATAAATGGATTATTTAACAAAGAACAAAGTCTAAGTGTTGATATGGTGAGACATTTATTTAAAATTTATGGAAGGAGTCTCCAGTGTCAGTGCTTTGTAACAGTCTTCTGGACAGAGAAGTTTCCGGTTAAATACGCGACTTAGGTCTACACATGTAGCATGCATGGAAACACAAAGGGTTTTTGAAAACTTATGTTGAAAATTAGGGTTAATGAGCACCAGATGAGACTAACAGGTTAACCATAACAGGAAACATTGACCATATTAGGAAAGTTCTCAGTGAAACAGGACATTGCTTGTATAGAGTACGAACATATACGATCTTCCTATATATACAGGCTAATAAGGCAGCCATTTTGTTGTCATTAAAAATTTAGATAGAGAGTAATATTTTGAATATTGATTGATTTTGTGGTTTATGTTAGACAATCATTTTAGATTTAGCAACCTGTGGAGAGCCACAATGTTTCATTATTACTCAAATGAGTCAATTTTTTTATTGTAAAATGTCTGATAATCTTAATCCACAGCTACCTCATAAGTCATTGAATAGATGAATAATTTAGTAACCACTGCACACTGTGTTAACTCACTCATTAAACCAGAGATGATGTAACCTGCCATCTGACCGGGAGTGTTATAAGAGAGCTGTATTCTTTCATTTATTTCCACCTGATTTAAATGTTAAGAGCTGCGGTCTCTGAGCATGCTGAGTAAATTGCGCAGAGATGGGATGTGACGATGTGTGAAGTGTGCGATGGAACGTTTGACACACTGTCTGTCAGCTACACAAAAGCAGTGGACTCTTACAATTACCAAGAAATAGGAAGACAGCGGGAATCAGTCACACACTCGCAAACACGCACAAGCAATATAAAAATCAACACCCAAACCTGTCGCATTGTTATTATGAGACCAACAGCATGATCCTAATGAAAGGAATAAATTTTCCATTTTACGTCAATCAGCCAAGGCATGTTTGGTGTCTGATGTTTGCTTCTTTATTTTGGAGATAAATTATAGAAATGAGATGTTCATAATTTTGTCTTTTATATTTATATAGACAACAAAATCATTGGAACGAACTTCTACATAACGCTATATTCGATGAAAAAGATGTTATATACAGAAAATAATAAGGTAGTAATGCATGTAAACTTCTAGAATCTACCGAGGTCTGGACTTCGTAGCTAGTTACGCCCATGTTCAAGGTCATATTTACTGTTTTGGATGTTCCACTAAATCAAAAGTGCTATTTTGTGTATATATATGCTTCATATATACTGCTTTGTTGGAGTAATTTGTTTAGATTTTTCACCAAATCATACCATCTTTTCTACTTCCTAATAAACAGATTGGACCAAAAGTCTATCCCGAGCTCTTCTTAGACTTGACAGCCTTTTAACTCATATCTAATTTCTTTAAATGCATATTGTCTAATCTTCGATTTTCATGACTCCAGGCTCAGGTTGAGGCAAAGAAGGAACATGAAGGCGCCGTCCATTTGTTAGAGGTGAGTATAAAAGCGTGTGTGTGTGTCTTTCATGCATGTGAGCTTCTGTCTCTTTTCAGCTCAGCTTGTAGATGGATAGACCATGCATCATTTTCATTTCATATGCATGATGACTCATATCAGTGGCCCTTCCTCGCTACCTGATATGAGTTTAAGCTTCTGTTATGAAAAGAGAGCCTGTCTTTTTGTGCAGCCAGACATTTCTGTAGACACAATATTGCTTCTTCTGGAACACAGCGAAATTATTTTACGCTTTCGTGGCTCATGACGTTAACCGGCGGCTTTAATTTCTCTGCCTAATTTCCACAGCACACGTTCTCATTCACGGTTCTTACTCACGTTTCAAAAGACTTTGCATGATTTCTGCTTTTTTGAAATATTTCAGACTGTTTGCAGGAGTGATTTGGTTTTCTCACATCTCTTGTCACTGTGTTATTCGTCTTTTTTTGCATATACAGAATCACTTGGACAGCATGCAGGTATTGGCCAGTTACTTTTCCTCCACGTGTTTTCCCATTTTCCCCCCTCCCCTTCCACCCTATTTCCGTCTCGGGAATGTGTTCCTGTAGCGTAGCCTGTAGTGATCTTTCTTTTGTCCTCCGGCCCAAGATGAAGAGCAGCTTGAAACGAGCTACGTTCATCTGTGGGATGTTTTGTATCAGTGTAATAATTATTTTTGTTTGGTTATGTTTTTTAAGAAAAGATTTCACCTAGTCGAAAACCTAACACAGCCTTCCCATGATGACTATAGTGCAACAATAGAAAACTAACAACCTTTCACAAATGAGCGTGTCATAAAGAGCCAATCAGAAGTGGCTGAAATGGACTCAATGGATAATCTTAAGCAGTAATCACAATTCAAAAATCTAAATTTTACCTCGCTGTTTTCTTTGCTGGAGCGAAGATAAATTCATTGGTTCACTGAGCAACTAACGTTAGTTATCTAGCTTTGTTATTAGTTATCTGGCTTTGATTTTTTTGTCAGATAATTTAATTTGCAAATTATCTGTTGTTGTGCCACCTCCTTCGTTCCAAATGTAGCCAATCAGCCAAGACATGTTCAGTGTTTCATGTTCAGTGTATCTTTCTTCATTTTTCCATTCAAGCTTCACGGCTAATTTAGCTAAATCTGCCTCACCCCAAAATTGACTCTCTAAATTTCTAACAAAACTCCATTGTGTAGCCAACAGTGTGACGTTATCACATTTTTCCTCAGCTCAGTTTGGTATAACTCCGCCCCCTCGCCCCTCCTCCCAAAGTTTGATGGTGGAATTGATTTGGAAGTGATTTGGATCAAAAGTGATTTGGATGCTAATACAATGGGATTCAAAAGTCTGAGAGCACTAGCGAAAATGCTTCTATTTTGTTTTTGTTTTTTTTTCAATTTAATACAAAAAAAATTAATTCTAAATTATATTATCTACAAAAAGTAGAATCTTAGAAATATTTCTTAGGAAATGTTACTAGGATATTTACTAGGAATTTCAGAATTTCTTTGTATTTGGGTTATATTTGGACAGTGTTTCCTCCAGACTCCATAAGTTTGTGTAAAACTTGACAAAATATTGACTATTCAAGATATTGAACACCATTTCCTTTCTTTGTTTTTTTTTTTTTTTTAATTTGAAAATGATTTTTTATAATGTTTCATTTTTAAAGAAAAAAGAAAAATTCCGGATTTTCAATATGGTCTCAGACTTTTCAATCTCACTGTACATTTTTACATTGAACGTAAATATAGGAATACAAACTCTCCCTGTTATTTTACAAAATCCTGTATTTAGAAATGAGATTAGATAACTTAACAATGTTGTGTAAAGCAGGCATATGAAGATTTTGGTGGGATTAGACTAATAAAGCAAACGTCTTGGCTGATCAACTAGATTTGGAATGAAGGGAAAATTGTGTAGCACTAATTTTCTCATAAAATCATTCAAAAGTTGCTGACGTTTAGTTTAGCTAAGTCTAATTATGGGAAGAGAAATTAAACTCAACATTAGAAATGCAGCAGCTGTGAAACTCTTGACATTGTATCTTGAATTAGTTACTGTTGAAATAACAGACATGAAATATTAGTACCTGTAAAAACTTTGACTATCTTTCAGCCATACTTCAGTCCAGGCGAGCAGTGATTTCTGACTGGATTTATGACACGACATCACAGTGAAAGGACTAATATGTTAAGTCCATGAAGTTTGCCGATCTTTATTTGAGTTTGATAACACCGCCGTTTGTTCACCCTTTTCTGTTTTAGCTATCTGGTGTTATATGCTTATTAAATTCTGTCTTGAAGGTGGGAAAAAACAACTCAAACCAACAGGAATGGCCTAAAGAGTGTCTGACCTCCTTTATTACAGGCTCATAAACAGTGATGCTCTGATTTACCAAAAAAGAAGCTAATATGAAAAATCTGTAGTGTGCTTAGTGAGCGGCTTGTGGGTGATTTACAAATAATAATTGAGGAAATGATGTCGTAGTTGGAGAAAACAATATGTTACAGGTTTTTGCAGGGGATAATTGCTCTCAGTAACCTTGCCAGAAAGTCAGCGCTGTGGGTGAAACAAATAGTACACCTGAGGAATAAAGAAAAAGATGTCAGGACAAACAAGAACAAAAAAAAAAATGTTGGCATTTCAGCAAAGAAAAGACAAAGTCAATCTAGTCACAAGTTTAAAAAATTCTAAAAATTTTGAGAATAACAAGAAACATACTTAAAATTATGACTGTATTACCACATTATAGAGGTTTTATGCAAGTAAAGTAGCACAATTTTCAATATATTAGCATATAATTAGCATATAATTAAAAAAATAAAAGAATACCTCTCTGTTATTTGAAAAAATCAGTTCTATATAAAAGTTGTTGTTGCCACTTGAAGGATAAATAAAACTAGTTACTAAGTCAAAAATGTTTATCTCATAATAAAAAGAAAGTTACAAGACATTATGACTATATTACTTTTATGGTTTTATGTTAGTTATTTTTATTTTCCACGGTCCTCAGAGGCAAATCTATAATCATCAAAACCAGAGAATTCTAGAAAGCCAACAAACTGAACTAAGAAACAAGGAGTTAGGAACTAGGAAGGATGTGAGAAGAACACGAGAAGTCATACTGTCTTTTAGTGCTAGACTTAGCTACAATATGGTACGTTTTGGCTAACTGGCTAACTTAGCTAACTGGAGCCTACTAATTGATGAAAATTGGGCCACACTTTCATATTAGGCACTGCGTGTACCAAATGATGAACTATTATAAATGACTGTTTTCCCAATTTGTCCCCAACCCAGAAGACTTATGTGTATTTTAACCATTTGTGGTACTTTTTGTTCTTCAGTACTGGATTTGAACTAGGTGGTACATTGAGTAAAGCCTTGGGCTACCGATTGGGGCAGAGTTTCCCCAAAGCATTGCAAAGTAAAGATTATCTCAACTAGGAGAGAGAGTGTGCAATGTGTTTACCAATGATCGTTGTGCTGCAATGCTTTTGGGAAACCCGGCAGGCTGTGAGTTCAACTACCATGGTTGGGTCCTTGACCATGACTCTGCTTAGTTGTATCCTGTCTCATATAATAAGTTGCTTTGGATAAAAGCATCAGCCAAATGAGCACATGTAAAGAAATTTACCTTGGACAGGGGAAAATCAAGATAAACAAAAAGGTGAACATGATGATGGAAAATAAAAGTCTAATAGGAAGCCAAATGATCAAAAATAATAGGCTCCCTACTAAGGGACCAGTTTCTAGCTGACTTCTTTTGAGATGACCCGAGAGGAAAGTGTTCGAAGCTCACTACCTGACCCTCTGCTCATTTGCGGCTGTTGCATGGCCCCCCTCGTCATGCTCGGCTTGTTAGCAATACCACAAACACTAGAACCCCCATGAGACCCAGATAAGAGAATCGTTTTCGGATCCAATGTTAACCACACACTCCTCTACTTTCATAGCTGTGTCTCGAATCATATACTAACTCCTCTAGACATTTTTCATTGTACAGATTATGCCAGGATTATTTATGTATTAACATGTCACATAATGCACCACGGAACCACCAGTGAAGGACAAAACTGACATGTCCAAGACTATTGAACTGACATGTCCAATCCAACACTGTTGTTTACGTCACAGGTTCCTTTAGGTACAAGCAAAAGCACAGTTTGTTACTGGTTCTCGTTTGAATATAACAAAGTACTTAACAACTCAAAAGTATTACGTCATAGTATGTGACTTGAGACATGGCTTCCAATTTTTCAATTTTCTAATCAACCCTCGACTGATTTACACGGATGTTCTCTGTTCTGAGACATGTTCGATGTCCATACATCACTCATGCTGCATGCCGTAGCTGTAAATGTGATGATTAGGGCATGTTTGTAGGCTCATGTACTTTACAAACTACCTACAGTTACACCACAGTGCTGGTGAATTCTCCATTCTGATTGGTCAGAAGGTGTTTATTAATCTTCTATAACAGCAGCTCTGACAGTCGTTCCAAATCACAGGTGCTGTAATTTAACAAAGCAAAACTCATTGCTATGGTGAAATTGTCTGTAAGGAGACATTTATTTAACATTTACGGAAGGCGTCAGCACTTTGTAACAGTGTGTACGTTTTCCGCCACAGGAAAGTCTTCATTGCACTAACTAGGCTGGTGAGGGAACGAGTGTTTATAGCTGTACTTGCTTCGTGGACTTTCCACAACATTAAATGTATAAAAATGGATAAAAAGTACGTTCTTCAACTAATAAAAAAAAATCACTCTTTATTCGTAAATTTCGTTAGGAAGTAATGTTGCGTTGATTTATATATGTTCCGTTTGGACTCCTGATGTCCGTTCTAAACATGTTTCCGTGGTTCTTTTAGAAAAAAAAAACATGGATGCCTTTAGGAATCTTACACTTGTACTGTGGAGACTGTGAAATTTGACAAGCATTGCTGAAAAAAAGTTTATCTGTCGACCTAGGGCATCAAGTTCCTGAAAAAACATAGGGCTCAGTATAAGAAATTATGTGCAGGTGCTAGCATACATAACTTATTAATTAAACTTTGGCGTTTTGCTAATTCTGTTGGCTGTAATCTAGGTACCAAAATCTCTCAGCATAGTGGAATTTTCAATTCAGCTTTGCATTTATGTTAGCGCTTTTTGCTATACAGTTTTAATCTTAGGACAGACTTGACGCCAAAGCCATATTTTCTTGACTTCAGGCTAGTTCAGTCTCATTTCTCACAACCAGGTTTTGTGGCTGGTCAGTATTTTTGTCATAAATACGATATTCCTCCCTAATCCTAAGTACTGAATATTTCTTCCAAAAAGAAATAAGAATAAACAGTTCAGCTGTGAAATGTGAGTCAAACAGCTGACACGCCATCACACTCGGAACATAATGTAATTAATGGAATTAACAGAATGTCTAACAAAACTAATTAAATACTCGCTAAATGTATTGCTGTCATTGAGACAAGAAATTAGCAGATAAAAGAAAAAAACGACAAAAGTGAAAAGGGAGTAAAGCTAAAGGGTGTGCGTGCTCTGCCATTCTGACTGTGATGTCAGGTGTCCCTAAGTTTCCGACTGGGAATTCCGACAAGTCAGAGATCATCTTTTCCCAGGAACACTTTATGTCAATTATGTATAATTTAGTGATGTAAATTTTACTGCAACTAATTCTCTTTTTTCTGTCTCCGTCACTCCCTTTTCTTTTACTCTCTCTATATCATTCACTCTCCTTATCTGTTTCTGTCCCTTGTTCTATTTCTTGCCTCTGGTTTTCCGCTCAGGCGAAGGTGAGGGAGTTGGAGGAGCGATGTCGGACTCAGAGCGAGCAGTTTAACATGCTGTCGAAGGAGTTGGAGCGCTTCAGGCTGCAGGCTGGGAAGTTGGACCTGCTCGGCTCCGGACAGCTGACGGGAGGAGACTCGCCCGACTCGCCCAGCAAAACATCTTCGCTTTGCTCGCTCCTCAACGGCCTGGGCAAGGGTGTGTAACACACACACACACACACACACAATGCACAGTGCTACGCATGCACCTAAACCTAAATTTAACCACAACCAAAAGGAAATCATTTGGTTTGCCTTTTTTTTTTTTTCTCAAATAAAAGATCAATTTTTGTTTCTTTCTTTTTTTTTGTGAGGACCGAGTGATTGTGGGGACATTTGACACTATCCTATCATTATGAATTCCAATGCTAGTTTTACACTTTTCCATGTACAGTAAAATCGTGAAAAGTGGTGTATCCTATAAATAGAAGTATTAATATTTTATATAGACATTTATAGAGATCATAATTTATAGATAAATAGAATATATATCTATGAATTTGTTATTTATATACACACATATTTTTGTTAATATTGTGGTGCATTCAAATAAAATTTGTGAACACTGAAAGGTGAAAACACAACACTCATTGGTCACATGGTTAAATTGATGAGACACTAGCAACTGTTGCTAAGGAACTAGGAAATATGGACACTAAGCATAAGCTAGCTAGTGACTGATGTTAATGCTTTGTATCGGTATACTGTATTTTCCTCAGAATTATTGGCAAATTATAAGAAATGGTTTATGCAGTAGTTACACTTAGCATCGACTATACACCAAACTGTTGTGTGCTCTGTCAGAAGATTATGACTTTAGAACTAGTGATCACCAAAAAAGTTTGTCGTAAACATGGTGTGCAAAAACTGCATCGTAAAATGTAACATCATTTTAACAAAGTTAATTTCATTTTTTTTTGTTTGCATTGTATTTTTTGTTTGCATTGTAAATGAAAACGTTTTCCACTAAAATCTGCCCCAGTTAAAAAAAAAAGCACATTTTATTTTGAAGAACCTGAAGAACCTGAACCTTATTTTGAAGTTTGTCTGTTGAAGGGACTCAGAGACGTGAGGACGCACGTGGCAGCAGGTGTGTGGTGCTGCTCTGGGCAAGAAATGGAAATGGGGTCTATATGCAAGTAATGAAGCCATCAATCAGACAATACCTGCTCTCCCATGTCAGAATCCTGTGGTTATTACGTCCCTGTGCATGCTGGGAGCACATGTGACGCTCAAGCTGACCTTTAGCTGAAGATGGATCAGATGTATGGGTGATTAGCTGTGAAGATAGATGGAGCTGTGGATAGACTGTGTGTTCAGTGAATATTGGTGGAAGAGAAGGGCGTGTAATATAATTACTGGACTTGTAGACATTTTGTCACTCTCGAGTGTCCAACCGCCTGTTAAAATGATGTATACCACAGCGCTGTTGAACGAGTTTGACTGGTCAGAAGGTGTTGATTAAATTTCTATAGCTGCACCTCTGACAGTTATTCCACTTGCATTAGGTGGACGCTCTTGCATGGTGGACGCGCCACATAAATGGATTTATAAAGTGTGTAATCAGTGAGGAGATGTTTACTTAGCATTTTTGGAAGGAGTCTCCATTGTCAGCACTTTAAACAGTCCGTAAAGTCTTCAGGACAGAGGAGTTTATGCTTTGTGGTTTCTCGCTAACCTGACAATCTGCATTTTTGTCTTGTTGAACTTAAAGACTAAGAAAAAAGAGAGGATGGTGAATGGAACGACTGTTTATAGCTACTACAACGTAAGCGATAACAGGAACTAACTTGTTTTTGGACATTCCACATCATTAAATGTAACTACAAATTGATAAAAAAAAAAATATGGCATGTATATAGTCAAACTTCAGGTTGGTAACAGTGTCTCCACTTCATGTCAAGCCACATCATTGATTATTTTTTTATATAACCATTTTTGTATCATGGGATGTGTATTGTGTGTCGTGTAGGCAGTGAAGGCTCCTTGAGCAAGTCTGTGATCTCGGAGTTCATTCGACCTCTGCAGATGAGCGCAGGAGAGAAAGCAGAGCTGCTGTCCATCAAACCCAGCTTCCTGTCCCGGAGCACACCCTCCAGCCCCCGGCGAACCTGTCTCTCCGAGGTCCGACCGATCTTCACTGCTGCTGTGAGTCAATCTGTCAATGTGCCAGTCAATCAACCGATCAATCAGACAGCCATTAGACACTCAGCCTTGAAGTGCACACACAGGACAGACCATTAACATTTTTGGACCATTTCATTAGTGACACCAGGATTGGGCTAATCACGTTATTAAACTTTGCTACCATTAGAAGCAGCCTAATAAATCTTCAAAATGTACATATACACCTAAATAACGTAAGAGTAAACTGACTGAGGCCAATCTGAATGAAATTTCCATCGAAAGACATTAATTATAGCCATCTATTTTTTTACTGTTTGATACACAATTTAATTTTCTGTAGTGTAGGTGTGAATTTGATTAATAAGATGGTGATTTTGTTTTGTTTTTGTTTTTTAGCAACAGTACCACATCCCACCTGTTGTTCTGGGTTATGATAATGAGATCTAATAACATTATTTTTATCTCAGTGTGGTGGCTGTTGCTGAGTGTTAATGTAAATAACAGTTCGTTATTGCGGCTTTAATGGCTGGAGTGCGTTGAGGTCATGTATTGAAAACGGCCCGCTGATAATGATCACAGCCACAGTATGAGCCCAGTTAATAACACGGTTTAGTCTTCTCATAAGCCAGGAGACTTGTGTGTGTGTGTGTGTGTGTAGAATAAGAGTTGAGGGTGTGAATTGTCCAATCTGTGTGTTCTGCTGGAGTTATTGGCCTCCTCACACACCACGCTTCATCATCCATACGGCACACTGCACACTTCATACTGCATATTAATGACAGTGCACATGGAATGCTGAAAAGTGTCATTATACGTCCCTTAACACATAAATTGCAATGCAGATTGGAAATGAATGTCTAGCAACAGATTTGAAGAGAGTATTAATTTCAAGTCTATCTTCCATTTTCAGATGGAGAGAGAGCTGAACCTGTCTCCTCGTGCCAAGCCCAGGTTAGCGGGAAAGGTCCGGCTGTGTGTCGCCCGCTATAAGTGAGAACTCTCTCAGCTTCAACACCACCACTGATCAGATTCATACCCTAAAGCATGTGGAATCATAAATTCTTATGAATTTAACATCTAATGAATGACTTTTATCTTCAGTTATAATCCATATGATGGCCCTAATGAGCATCCTGAGGCTGAGCTCCCCCTGGTGGCCGGGAAGTACCTTTACGTTTACGGGACCATGGATGAAGACGGCTTCTATGAAGGTGTGTGTATGTGTGGAACTCAAACAGAGACTAGAACAACTCTTTCAGCTTAGCTGTTATACATCATAATTTACACAATATGACTTTTGATGGATGCTTAATATGATACCAAACAATGTAAGATTTTTGCTACTTTTTCTGCCAACTTCTGTCCAAATTGGGAATGCTAGGTGCCCTACTATTCCTCCCCCTTTTTTATTTGAACAACTTACCACCACTATTATGCCAGAATTCTTAAATTTGTGTGATGAGTGACAAAATAAGGATGTATAATGCATTAATACATTAAGAATTCTTTGTCATGACGTGTGACCATGTTCTGTAAGATGAACACAATCTGTGTTGGATAAATCACGTCCAAAACATTAAAACAGAAAGATATTTATTTTTATTATATATTTATAACATAATTATATCTGCTTTTGTCAGGGGAGCTGCTGGACGGCCAGCAGGGCCTCGTCCCTTCCAACTTCGTGGACTTCGTCCATGACGACGACTTCGCCTCGTCTTCGAAAGAACCGTCCTACCTCAACTTCACCTTCAACCACAGCAGCAGCCCAGCGTCAGTACCGAGCAGCGCAGTGAGCACGCTCAGTACACTGCTCTCTGAGAAACTGGAGGCCCTGAGCTCCTGCACGGGCACGGGGACGAGCAGCAGCAGCGGCGTTAGCAGCATGGGAATGGGCGTCGAGCTGGGCGTCATGGGTTCTGGCTTGGCCAATGAGCCCCTGGCGCCCTGTGGCACGAGCTCGGGCACGGCCATGCTGGATGTCAGCGTGGATGAAGTCGGAGAAGACGTAGTGCCTTACCCACGGCGCCTGTCACTCATCAAACAGCTTGCGAAGAGTGTGATCCTGAGCTGGGAGTCTCCTCTGGTGCCACCCAGCTGGGGATCCATCAGCAGCTACAACGTGCTCGTGGATCAGGAAGTGCGCGCCAGCGTGCCATGCAGTGCTCGCACCAAGTTTCTAGTGGAGAAGCTGAACCTGGCATTACGCGCCCACCGTATTTCGGTGCAGAGCGTGACGGAGCGCGGCGTCTCAGACCCACTGCGCTGCACGCTGATGGTCGGGAAGGACGTAACGGTGGCACCGTGCCAGCTGCGTGTCGACAAGGTGGCTCAGAACTCAGCCGAGCTCTCCTGGATGCCCAGCGACAGCAACTACAGCCACACCGTCTTCCTCGACGGATCCGAGTATGACGTGGTCAAACCAGGAGGGTACAAGTACCGCTTCTACAACCTCAAACCAATGACTGTGTACAAGGTGCGAGTGGTGGCAAGACCGCATCAGATACCCTGGCACTTACCTTTAGAGCAGAGAGAGAAGATGGAGACCACGGTGGAGTTCTGCACTCAGCCTGCTGGTAAGTTCACTTCCTAAACCAGCTATTGAAATTGGCTATGCTAATGATGTGATGCACCACCTCTGAAACCACTGAAAGTGGTTTGAAATGAAAGTCCAATACATCATCCATTCAATAGCCATTTAAAACGATTAACAATTCGGCTTTGCAGTCTCTTTTTCTTGGACATAATCAACTTTACAATGTATGTTTTTCCCTGTGTATAAAAATTAGATTTGTAATAGGACACACACACGTCTTTTATTGTATTTTAATGATGTAAGACATTAGCCTAAAAGTAGTGCCCTGGGCATTTTTTTATATTTTTATTGTAACTTGGTAATATACATTACAGTCTTCATGGGCCAGAAAACAAATACATAAAACAAAAGATGTTTTGTGTATGCAAAGACAAAATCAACAATTTATCATGAAACACTTGGAATGAACAGCATGAGTATATTATGAACTAATAAAAGATACAGTTCTGTATTTATAAGTTTAACTCACGTATGTGTCCAGGCGCCGTTTCTGAAACGTGAAGCATGTTGACATCTCAAACAGCTGTAAGGTTATTTAACTGTAAACAAAATGCATGTCTACATCAACATTCATCGACCAGTCAGTTTATTTCACTTACCAAGCAGGAACTTTTGCGTGTTTTCATTTGAAGTGCTCTTGCATCATGAATGCGCTGCTATGAACGTCTTCTCCATTTTGTGTACACTGTATTGCATCACGCTTGCACTTTTCTGAGTGCTTTCTTTGACTGCTGTCTCGTTGCAAACAGTTCTGTCCATACGAGATGCGAGTTCTTTTACATGCATCAGAACCACGTGACATTGTTACTCTCATGTGGCCAATAAGAATTGAAGATCATAAAGCAAAGAGGAATAACCTTGTAGTTATATTTTTCCAGAAAGAAACAAAGCACAGCTTACCGTCTTGGGTCCAAAAGTGTTTAAATGATTGTATGGATTATTTAATTATACAATGGATTTATTAGTGACTATTAAAATTCTACTAAAACCTAATACAGCTTTTTTGTATTGTGTGCCTGCTGTTTATATTACAAATCCAATTATCATCATTGTCCAAGGAATAAGTGACATCACAGGCAGGCAGGGTCATCACAGGAATATCCATAATTGTTAAAAAACACAAAGACAGATTAAAACCAGAACATCAGATACCTCAAAATACCAAAAGCGGGGAACACGGAAACACAGAGAACCGAGGCTCGGAAACGCACATTAACATGGACGAGACTTCACGCTGAAACACGGAGACAAGGAGGGTATAAAAAACAGAACTATTCAAAGCTGAACTGAAACATGTGAGAACAATCAAGATAAACACTAATCACATGAAGGGGCGGAGACGAGTCACAAATCAAAACAGAACGTACATGATAGTGTGAACAAAAAACAGGCAAAGTGAGGCAAAAAAACAGAACATCAACAGCGTGCATAACAGTTAGATGGTGGGAATTCATGACACTTCTTTCTTCAGGATACATAAGGCATAAAACATGACACGGCATGCTGTTATGGAAAAATAATCAACGACAAGGTGGTGTGATGCAGCCTAACATGGAAAGGAGTCACTGTTATGCTCCAAAAAGGAGTGACTGTTACCTTTATTACCTTAATTTAAACCGTGCATCTGGCACTATTGTCAGAGCTGCTGTTATTGAAAATTAATCACCACCATCTGACCAATTAGGATCGAGAATTCCGCAGCTCTGTGATATAAAATTAGGTGGAATTTGCACTAATGATTTTATAAATCCAAATTGATGAAGTTTTTATCAATTTTTATCAACAACGTCATAGATGTTTTTTTGACTAGGCTAATCGTTGCAGCCCCAGTGTAGGGTTTTATAAGGTAAATGTGTTGTCTTTGATGTCTGATGTATTATTGATTGTGTTATAATTTGTGTATCTGTAGTCAGTAAGGGCACTTTCAGAGATAATGGACATGTGGAGTGATAATCAGTGTTGGAATAATTTTTTTTTTTTTTTTGAGATAAGCTGTTAACCTCAGTGCTGTGTGTTCTCGCCTCTTTCTCTTTAAAATGCAGCTTTACTCAGCCCTGCAGCTCTCTCTCTCTCTCTCTCTTGCTCTCTTTTTCTCAAGCTCAGAATTCACATTAACCATGGCAGGAGGCTCTTTAGGTCTGAGAGATTGCCAACTGTTAACTGCAGAGAAAAATCGCCCTATCCTTCATAAAGGCAGCCTAATGTTTATCCACTGAAGGGTTTTTCTGTGGCTTTCTCCCACCCACCCACCTACCCACCCACACACACACACACCCACACAAACGTCTCACGTAACAGAGACGCCAGCCAAGCGAAACACGTTTAGCTTTTTTTCATCTCTTGATTGTAGCTGCTGTCTCCCGAGGGGATCGTGTTTACCAGCTTTGGAGCAGAGAGAGAGAGAAAGAGAGAGAGAAAGAGAGAGAGAGTGAAGGAAATGAATGAATGCGTATGGAATGGAAGTGGGCCAAGCGTTTGCCGCAGTAGCAGAGGTGAAGCGACGGAAGATGAAAAGAGCGAGAGAATCACAGGAGAGGAGGGAGGGGGGTGGGAAATCCAGGGTTCTGTGAGTTATCCTCACATCTGAGGGACTCCTCTCTCTTTCTTGCCTCGCCCACGCAGTACACACACACACACAGGCATACACACACACACACACACACAAATTGGAGCTCCAAATCCAGTGAAGGAAGCAGACATGCTTGTGTGTATATATATATATATATATATATATATATATATATATATATATATGTGTGTGTGTGTGTGTGTGTGTGTGTGTGTGTGTGTGTCTGCCAGGTTTCCCCAGCTCCTTAATGCAGAATCGAGTCAGCAGAAATGTCCTCAGCAGCAGCAGTGGTGCTTTAGGTCTCTACACAGCATTAACACACATTTACAGCAGACTGATACTCGGTTTAAAACCATTTCCTGCCAAAATTAAAAGCAAATCAAGCTTCTTAAACCCAGAAAGAAATACACACAGTTTTCATCTCACCATTTTTTAATATGTTGATGAGGGGATCAATGAATGTTTGATGTCTGATGCCTGCTTCTTTAATTTTTGCCCTGGAGCATCGATGTAGCTAACAGTTAAGGGAAGCTAATGGTAATGTGCATTGAGTAGTGGCAGTTTTTACACTTGTGTGTAAATACAATAAAAACAGGACTCAGGAATTAATGACAAAAAATTGTCACATTGAAACAGCAGGGTAAACATAGACACACTAACCAATGACACAGGACAGGTGAACACAGTCAGGTAACAAACCAATGACATGACAAGGTGGAGGCAGGATTAGAACAGTCATCCAAAACATGAGCACATGGTGTTCATTCACATGGATACCGCAGCACTAAGGCAGATCATGACACTTATAGACACCAGTTTAACATTGTTAATGGCAAGTATAATGTGCCAATGCTAAAACTAAATAGTAAACACATAATATATTTAACTCCATAAACTCTTAGTTTCAGTGCAGTTACTAAATTATACTAATTATATTAATTACTCAATAGTATGCTTTAAAATGCATGACTGAAACACTTGAGCTACATCCTTTTGGTTATTGATCTCAGACCACACTAATACTAGTCTAAATTCTGAGTAGATGTCTATGCATGTTTAGAAACTGTAATGAGGCATCTCTCGGCATCTTTTAGTATGCAAGGTCCAAATGTTGCATGGTAATGATGGTCAGTTGGTGGAACATCAGCTCTCTATGCTTGTGTCAGGACCTTTAACAGCCATGTTGGATTAGGTTCTGTTCCTGTATGAATACAGATTTTAGAAAAATGTGTACTGTGCGGATTCATTTTCAGCCCCAGGGTGCAATTGAACCATCGAAGATTCAGAACAGTGATCCTCATAGTCCAATTATGTACCATCAATGCATTTTAAAGATATACTACGTCCTTTCAATAAAGATAAAAAAAGATGTACTCTTGATGAATTCTATGCTAGTGGCAAGCATTTAACTCTTAACCATTTAACCTCTTTTCTGAGATATGGAATTATATAAATTCCATATTTGTCCTGGGTAAAAAAAAAAAAAAAAAACACAGGACAGTTGAAGATTGGAAAAATATCTCCACTTCTTATTCTTGTCCAGTTTCGGTGAGCCTGTACCCACCGTAGCCTCGGGTTCCTGTTGGCTGTAGTCAGTCTGCATTGAGGTTTGGCGTATTGCGTGTTCTGAGATGCTTTTCTGCTCACCATGGTTGTAAAGAGTGGTTATTTGAGTTACAATGTCAATGTGCCATCAAAGTTGTTGAACAGTAGTCTTTAAGGTCCAATTACATACCCTCTATGAGTTTTAACACTACACCACATCCTCTTCCATGCCAGTGGCAAACATTTACCCCTAAACCACTTAATACTTTTTCTGAGCATAAATAAATAAATAGGTGACTACAAAGAATAGTAAGCTGCTCATTTGCGGCCACTCAAACGGGCCAGGAGAAGAATTTGCCCTGCACCAGCACATTTGCGGCGTTGGTGTGTTATAGAGGAGCAGATGTATGGAGAAAAGCGCACTGGTGGAGTGCTGCTGAGGGATGCGGAGGTTGTGATTACACGACGTACTGCTCATCTCCAGGTCCCACGCTGGAAAACTGCCTTTGAACTCGTTTCAATTACAGAGCTTTGATCCAGAGCATCAGGGTCAGCTTTACAAATGACACTATCCATGTTTGGCTCCTCTGCATTTACACACACACACACACACACTTCATGCTGCGGATGTCCTTCTCCTCTCCTCTGCCTGTCCATTTTTCTTTTTTCATCGCTTTTTACTTTTACTCTCATCTCCTCCTTTCTCTTTGTTTTCTCTCCTCTTCTCTTCTCTCAAATCCTCTATACATTTTATCTCATCTACTGTTCATTGTCTCTCCTCATTTACATTTATCTTCCTTCCTTATTTATCTCTACCGCCCTTGTTCTTTTCCTTTTCATCTCCTTTTCTACTCTTTTTCTTTCTCTTTCACATGTGCTTTCTGCTCACCTCTTCTGCTCTATTCTCTTCTTTCTCCTCTCATCCTCTATCTAATATTTCCTCACCTCTCCTTTTCACTGTCATCTCACCTCTAGCCTTATCTTTTCTTTTTCCCCACTTCCCTTCTGTTTCCCTGTCAAATATTATTTTATTTTCTCACTTCTTTTTTCCTCTCTCTAGTCCCTGCATCACCTCACCTCTCAGTAAAAAAAAATGAGCAGGAATCAGGTTTGATCAGTCAGTATGGAAAGCTTTGATCCGTCTTTAGATCCTCGGATCATCCGTCATTGGTCGGATTTGCTGTGAAGTCCAGATCAATCAGAATCATGATCAGTTCACTGTAGTGGCTCGGCGCTGTAGGACAGAAATTCATTTCATTCCTTGAGGGTGTATATTTCATTTTACTTCTAATCATTTGGCTTTTTAATATGAAGTTTTTTATCACCCCAACATCTTTCAATTCACAAACAATTCCCATCGGGGTGTAACAATACACAAGATTCAAAATTCAGTTCCATTACATTACAGTATGGTGGTGTCTCAGTATATTTTTATGACACAGCAAAAATAAGCATTGCCTGAATATGTTTTCACTTTCAGCTGATTAAAATATTCAAGTGCAAAAATTGAAACTCAAGTACAAAAATTGAACAAGTGTAGGATTGCCTGATCCATTACGCAACATTATGGAAATGTTGCCTGAATGCAGCAGAGAGACTTTGCTCTGTGTGTGTGTGTGTGTGTGTGTGTGTGTGTGTTGATTCGTGTTTTCGTCTACTTCCACTGACTGACACAAAAGAGCGATGTTGGTGCAGAGGCGTGGACGTGTTTGTGGCCTTAGCGCCTGTGTATGCTAAGCCAAAATGCTCCCATAGACCAGACCTTAAAGATTTAAAGGAATATTCCAGTTCCAGCTTGCTGCTGACCCTAGCTGTATTTTTACAAACTAATACTCTAGCACACTAGCCACTTGCCTAACAGCGTCATTAGAAGAAGCATACCTTTTTAAACCCCTTTAGCCTCTCTGGATTTGAGATAAAGAGGAAGTTACTTTTTCAGAGCAGGAAGCATGGGTTTGATTAAGTTTAAATGTCTGTTGCACCTCGTGTAATTTTATGACGAATAACCTACTTTATTATGGAGTCTGTTGAATCTATCGTTCGATATCTTTTCAAACTGTGGCTTATGAAACATAATATGATAGCTGCTAACTGATGCATTCTGTCTAAATGAAGTAATGGATGCCTGTGATTGGCTGTCGCTCTGATTGACAGGAGAGACTGGAAGTTCAACCGTCTCACCCAGACAGAAGTGAAATTATACTCGATTGAGCTTTGATATGGAGCAGGCGTTTAGCATGTGACGCTACTCTGGAGCCCCTGCAAATCCATTAAGACGTTTTTATCCAAAGCACCTTACAAGTGAAGTCCAATCTAAGGTTTAGAGGTCTTGCTCAAGCTGACAGTCCTGGGATTTGAACGCATGATCTTTCAAGTCACTAGTCTTGAGGAAAAGGCTGGACTGCTGTGGATGAATAGGAATTCGTAATCAACAAAGAATATTAAAATTCACATTTAATGCTGTCATACTGCAGTTTCCTCCGTCTCGTTCTCTCTCTGCCTTTCTCTCACTCCCTGTTTTCTCATTCACTCTGGCAGTAATGTGAAAAACGCTGCTGAGTACATAGCGTATGTTCCAGAGCCTGGGGCGAGATCGCTGCTCCTATAGAGCACATTGCACGATTCTGATGGATGGGCACTCACATGGGCAGAGCGCTGACGCAAGCAGCACACATACACTGAGTCTGTATTCACATTCTGGCCCAGATTACAGCTGTAACACACACACACAAACATTGTACAGACACACATGCAGGCTACAAGCACAGTTATCCCACAGGACAGAAAAGAGATGTTACTGACATGTTTTGTTATGTCCTGTGATGGAAAAACAGGTTTAGTGCATTTAGCAGAAATCATGTCAAATTAGGAGAAGCCATGTTAAATTGCATGACTAGATTTTTATTTAGTGTAGCTGGAAATGCTAAAGTGTCAAATGAGAACAGATTTATGGTACATGAGCGACCGGTCAAGCAAATTACATGAACAACTTTCAGAGTGTAACTCTACAACTGAAAAAACTGTCACTGTTACTAAATAACAAATTTGCATTACGCATATTGGCAACTTTGTTTTCTTGCTAGCTGTGCTAGTTTTTTGCTAGCTGTGCTAGTTTTCTTGCTATCTTGCTGTTGTTTGTCTTTTTACAAACTCAGTGACATTATTTATGCGAGATATAAGACCTTCTAAGGTGACTTTCTCTAAGTACCAGCTGTCATGTGGAAAATGTCCTGGCATATGATTTCCTTAGAATAACAGGAATCGTGTGCGTTGGTTGTTGGTGTTTTTTTTTTTTTTTATTTTATCCAACAGGCTGAATAACGCCCCATCTCACAACCTTTTGTTCGATTTTTTCAACTTTCTTCCATCATGGCTTTTCTTTTTTTCTGAACAGCTTGAAAAGCGAGTGTGCTTTTAGTTGAAGCACAGCCTGTACTGTGCAATAAGCTCTAAAAATACTTGACCTGACTGAGAATTAAAGCATGATTACCCTTCTATCTTATTTTCCATGATTATATAGCCGCATCTATTCAAAAAAACCTTTTTGGATAAAATCAGAGATATAACCGGTGACTAGCAAATTAAAAAAAAAAAGAACAGTTATATCTCCATCCTGGTACATTTTTCACTCTGTGGTTCTGAATATCAATCAGTCTTCACAGCCATTTTTGTTAATGAGGTACAGACTAGAATTGCATTTTGAATCCTTCAGCTCTGTTCGGTTACAGCACAGCCAATCAGAGTGTTTCCTTTTGCTGTGCTCTCCTCCAGGTCCGCCATTCCCTCCGCAAGACGTCCAGGTGCATTGTGGGACATCGCCGGGGGTGCTGCAGGTGCGCTGGAAGCCCCCTCCTCTCACACCAAGCGGCACCTCCAACGGCGCCAACGTCATGGGCTACGTGGTCTGCACCAAAGGTCAAAAGGTCAGTACATGGGATAAGTGCATTACCAGCATCAGCTCCATGTGTTAGTAATGAGTCTCCACTGTATCCTGTATCTATCACTTATGATCTGATATCAATTACATGCAAAATTTTGTGTATTTATGTTGGTTGAAGAGCATCTCATAGGCTAACGTTGCTCTCTGTCACCATCTGCTGAGGGATAAGTAGCATAGCACATATCTGTGTGTATATTTTTATACAGTTTTTATAAAATATAGATATATATTTGATTCAATTCAATTCAATTTTATTTGTATAGCGCTTTTAACAATGGACATTGTCACAAAGCAGCTTTACAGAAATAAATAGATCAAATTAAGTTAAACCAAAATAAATTGTAAATATGTGAATTTATCCCCAATGAGCAAGACAGTGGTGACGGTAGCGAGGAAAAACTCCCTAAGACGATATGAGGAAGAAACCTTGAGAGGAACCAGACTCAAAAGGGAACCCATCCTCATATGGGTGCTAACAGATAGTGCAATTATAAATAATTCCCTTCTGTAACTGTGTACTATATGGACAAATATATTTACATATTGCAATTATGCAACCAGTAAATTCATCACAGTTTTCACAAAAAGTCCGGTTTGTTAAACCTATCCACTGTCCACTGATGGAGTCCTGAGTACAAAGCTGCTCGTGGCAACCTCAGCCCCAAAGCCACCACAGCAATCGCAGTCCCAAGCCAGCACAGTACAACTCCCTATATCAGATCCCCAAGCCATAGCAATGGCCCCCAAGTGGCACCATCCCAGAAGTAGGGCAGCAGGATGGATCAGGCAGGTCATCTCCTTGATTTAAGGAACAAAAAATGAATCAGGATGAAGGTGATCAGTCAGAATTATAAAGAATTTTTTTTTTTTATAAAGAACTACTGATTTGCAGTGACCTTACACTCTACAGGGACTGTACTGTATAAAGAAGTGTGTACTGCAGTCTCTCAATGATTGGAGCTCTACTGTCATTCTGTCGGTTTGCATCCAATCTGTGAACTATATATTGTAAAAATAAACATCTTTGTGTTTTGTGTGCAATAGATCGCAGAGGTGATGTTCCCCACGGCGGAATACGTGACAGTGGAACTGAATCGTATCCAGTGTCTGGAAGCACGTGAAGTTGTCGTACGCACCATCTCAGCTCAAGGCGAGTCGCAAGATTCCAACGCTGCCTCTATCCCACACAACCTACTGCCGCCTCCACCCCAGTCGCACCCTCACCCATCCCCCTTTCCCCCAAACTACCCACAGAGCTTCCCCCACCCACAACCACAACCACCGCCAACACCAACGCCACACACACAGCCACCTCCTCCTCACCCTCAACCCCAAATCCACCCTCCACCCTCTGCTCAGCCGTTCCCCAAACCCAAACTCCTCCCAAGTGCCCGAGATGCCCACGCCAAAGAGCCAGAGGCAGGCAGGAGGCAGTCCCAGCCATGGGAGCCTCACCAACGAGCCCCATCGCCCCTGCCACCCCCAACCGCCGGGGGTCCTGGACTGGAGCCGCCAGCACCACCACCGCATGTGGCCCAGAGGATCCTGCCCCAGCCTCAGGGAACGCCAATCTCCAACACGGTGGCACGTGCCATGGCGAGGCAGGCGGCCCAGAGACACGGCACCAACCACAAGGTGAATGTGAGGATCTGAATCTGACCCAACTGCTGTTACAAATATAATTTACTTGTTTTATCACAGTAGTAATTAGGATCATAAATAGCTTAATAAAATGTTTGCTTCCTGACCTGACATATTACTTTAGATGAATGTGATATACAGTGTATATGTAGTATATATGCAGTTAATGTATGACATAAAGGAAGAGAACATTTTAAAACAACCACCAAGTCATTAAATGTGTCATAAAGCAGGATATATTTATTCAGCCCTAACTTCCTGATTGAGGGATAGAATTATACATTTTTGTGTGTAAAATTGTGCAGTTTTTTTCCTAGAGATATCAGGCTAAATCCTGAGCACAAGTCACTACTGAACTTTCCATCATTGACGAGGGAGTTTGTAGGTACCCAGCTGGCTCAGTTGGTAGAGAATGGGCCTCTTGATCTCAGAACCATGGGTTTGAGCCCCACGCTGGGTGCCAACCCCAGCCACTGGAGGTGTGCAGGCTAGTACACTCTCAGTGCCAGTCCCAAGCCTGGAAAAATGGGGAGGGTTGCGTCAGAAAGGGCACCTGGTGTAAAACCTTTGCCAAATCAATATGCGGACAATGGAAGTTGATCTGCTGTGATAGGTTGCATCACAATCTTATTCAGAAGAATTTTATTGACTCTAATCTGAACATCACAGTACCTCAGAGCTTCTTCTGACTATCAGGAAGAAGCCAGTCCTGATGAATGTGATTGATATTGTCTGTCTGCTGCTTACACACCAGCTTAAAGGCTTTAATGTAGCTCTGAAAAGGAAAAGGAATGAGTTAATAATAGCACTCAGGCCTGTCTATAAGTCCTTCACTGTCAAGATTCAATATGGTGACCATAGTCCTCATGGACTGCCATAATGCCTTATATGTGTTGTGATGTATTATTACTAATGTGTGTGTGTGTTTCAGCCGGAGAGAAGGAACATCTTCAGTGAGAGGAATAATACTCCTCACTCCGACGAGGAGGACGATGTTTACGACTCGCCCCACACCAGGCGGAGAGGAGCCTCGGTGGATGACTTTCTCAGGGGCTCTGAACTGAGCAGACATGTAAGACGTAGGACATGTAGGACAAAGGACATGTAGGATATTTTACAGAATTTTAGCCCTTTACACTTCTTCAGTAAAGCCTCACAGACTTGCTGATGTGGTTTAATACACTGTAATCTATAAACATGAACTACAAAACTATGACACTACAACACTATGTAACTGACTGCTGTAAACTTATGGGGGCAGCCATCTTGGACAATCAGATGCAAGCTGGGGGAATGTATTTAACCTAGCCCTAAATTTTGGTAGATACTTACAGAAAAGATTTTCAGTAAAATAGAGGTGCATTACGTTAACACAAAGCACTGACACTGGAGACTCCTTCCAACAATGTTAAATGAGCGTCTCCTCACAGAAAACTTTTTTTTAAAAATCTGTTAATGTGGAGTGGAATCATGTGGAATCTGTTAATGTGGAGTGTCTGTCATACAAGATCTTATGAAGTTGTTATTATAGGTTTCGTATATAGATAAAGTATCAGAATGAGCGTGTTAATATAAGATTTGCAGCTGCACTACTGTCAGAGCTGCTGTTATAGAACATTAATCAACACCTTCTGATGAATCAGAATCAAGAATTCAACAGTGCTGTAGTATGAGGGAATATAATACACATAGTTAAGTAATATATACTATAATTTATGATAATATGATGTAGTTTATGATATAATTTATTGTCTTGGAATGTATTTCTCTAGAGGTTTTCATGTTCAGTGAAAATGGGATTTTCACATTAAAGCCTCTCTCTTTCTCGCTGGTTTTTGTATTCTGTTTATTCTTTCTTGTATTTGTTCTTCCACCTTCTTTCTCAAATCTTTCTCTCTCTCTTTACTCGATTTCTTTCTCTCTCTTTTCCTCATCTCCTCTCCTCTTCCTCCCCACCAATATTTTGTTTACACTCTCTCTCTCTCTCTCTCTCTCTTTCTCCAGCACCACCACTACTCCCACAGCGAGGAGTACTACACGGAGAGCAGCCGAGGTTCGGATCTGTCCGACATCATGGAGGAGGACGAGGAGGAGCTCTACTGCGAGATGCAGCTGGAGGAAGGCCGCCGGAGGAGCATCAGCTCACACAACACACTAAAGGTATGGAGCACACACTCGAGCAGCCGGCACGTGTGTTGGGTGCAATGGGGGCTGGTCCTCTGGGTAAATGCAGAGGGATGGAGCATGCAGTGGTGTATAGGGCGCCTTCTAGAGGAAGGAAGGTATTAGCCACTGCATGCTGATGTACTGCCTTTGTACTTTAGTTTATACAGGCTTGGTTTAAGCACAAGGGCTGCAGAGATTAAAGGGGATTGGATGAGACTTTGAGGTTTCAGAAGATTTCTGGTTTGAGTACAGGCTTCAGGCTAAGGAAGAGTAATGAGGACGTAACACCCTGCTCTTTACTGGGATACAGTGGCTTTGCACTAAACCTCATAAACTGTTCGATACCTTTAGGCAATGTTCTGTTCCTTTGACCGAACATTATATGTTTGAGTTGATTATTAGCAAGATTTTAATGGGGGATATGTTCGGGGATCCTCATGATTGCAAGATGACGAGTGGTTTTTTTTTTTTTTGGTTTAAACATTTTAACATCATTTCTGTAATATAAACTACATTTTTAAAAAATAATTAACTTTTTTCCTGATGATTATGCACACAAAACAGAAAAACATAAAATTAAAACTGAGCCAACCAGAACATCTGGGTTAGCCAGAGCCTGGACTGTGATGATACAGACCTTGCTATTAAGAAGATAAGCTTCATGATGGTAGAAGGTAGAAGTCTGGCTAAAGTAGTAGTGACTTTGGAAGGTTTTAGAAGCTCGGAGCTTAAAAACTGGAACATGTTGTAGTGAGAGTGTTACACTGTAGGGCTACAGTGGCTTTGAGCTGGCCAGGTTTAAAGGGATAGTTTGGCCAAAAATGAAAGCTACACACTGTTCCCCTAACCTCAAATATAGCCAAGACTTTTCATGCTTCACACTCTCCTCAAAAGAAATAGCTTGGCTTGTTAATGCTACAGATTTTTAAAAATAGCAAAAGTCTGCATTAGAAAAAAAACAAATCAAATTCTAATTAAATAATCATATCTAACCAATCTGGCCTTCAAACTTTGGGTGTAGTGATACCACTGTGTGCTTATTACTATTAATATTTTCATAGATATCAGAATGTCATTGTGTCAGAAAACACACAAGTCTAAACAAGTATAAGTGTCCCATTAGCCTCGTAGCTGCAGACAAAACCCAAACATGTCTCCGCTGATGGAAATTGAAATGTAGATTTCATTTTGGTCCAGCTCTCACTTTAACATCATGCAGTCATGTTTCATACAGAGCTTTATGAACAGCTGAATGGCTTCAGCAGTTCTCCATACCAATCTGAGAGAACATACACACAGACATATGCACATATGTGTCACGTGTTTTAGTGTAGGAAATGTGTACTTCTTAGGTTCTCCAGGACTGGGATTGGGAACTGCTGGTTTTACATGAGACTGTGTATACACACACTGCATGTATTAATGCACGCTGGTTCATTAGACATTTCAGTACAAAGCTGTATGTCTATATGATTTTCTTATATTGAATTTAAGAAACTCAAATTCTATGCATACATGAAATGTGAACATTTCTGAAGACGTTTCTTATATAAACAACTCAAACTGTGAAAGTTGTTGTCTTTTGAACATGTCAAGCGGTATATTGTATTATGGGATATCTACATACACACATTTGAAATTCTTTGTTTAAATTAGGGGTGGAATGGTATAAAAATATAACATTACAGCATACAGCTATATTAAGAGTGTCAAATGTGCATCCAGTGGGCTGGGACTGGCCTAATAAAGGTTCTAATCCAGCCCACCAAATTAATTTAGATACTCAGATCCTGACAAAATGTGTTAATGATATAATTCTTCATTAGCACGCTAAAAAAAATTGGTGCTGTAACCACGTCACTTTCTATAACAACACATTTAGGGAGTTTCACGGTAATGGGAGTGAATTCTTATGCAATCACAAGCTTTACGTTTTTATTTTGTAAATAATTTTGCAATTATTAGTATTTTGATCTTTTTCTCGTCACTTTGATATTATGGGCTATTTTTGTAGATTCATGAAATTTAACCACAAATAAGTGCTTAAGGTTGCAGCGCTACAAAATGTGGAAAAGTTCAAGAGGTGAAAACATACGTAAGGATTTCATTTTATATTTTTTCAAACTTAATTTTTATATTGTGACATCTTTACCAACGTAGCATAATGACATCAAAAACACAGATTTTTATCATGGTATACCTTCATAATGATATATTGTCACACCCCTAATTTAAATGTATGTAAACTGTATAAGTTATAGTGCTTGGTTTGATGTTGAGAGATATTGTATAACAAGTTGCCAGCTAAAGTGCTTGAGCTATGATGAGGCCGTTTGGGAATCTCATTTAAGTGAGCAACTCTCATTTAAATGAAACGAATATTCACTTTTGGTTCTGTTTGTCTCATGCTTCTACTTGTGTTCAGTTTTGCTTTACTCACTGTTGGGAAGTTAACCTTGTGAATATATGTCTCTTTTCGGCATACTGAACATGCTACAGAAAACATCAACAAGCAGCTTCAGTTGCTGAAATGGTTCTCTGAAAACACCAACTGTAAATATCTAGAGCAATAAATTGGTGTTTTTCTCTTTTGTCATATTTGTCATTTTTGTTTGTTCCATGTCATTTTGATGACTTCGTAAAGGTGTATGGTTGAGAAGAGTTTTATCTAATCATATGAAAATCTTTGTATATCATTACTGCATTCTTGTTTGCAAAAAATGAATTACAGCATATTAGCTTAGATATTTAAATAAGTGTTGTCTTCTTTTTTAGAGCACCAGTACATATTTTTTTGTCATCACTGCTGCAGTCAGTGTGTAAAACTTCCATCTTCAAATGAGAATTATCCATGAGTCTTCTTCTCTGTGAAAACAAGACCAGGCATGCCTAGTTTACCTGACATGACAGCTGTTCTTATTTAAGGAAATCACCATTAGGATATTAGGATATAATTTGATTGGTCTTCCCTATGGCATTATCAGTAATGACATAACAGTTGAGGTATGTGATTATAGAATCTAATTAAAGCCTCAATACATTCAGTCATCAGTTCAGAAATGGTGGCTCTGGAGCTTTTGTCTTTTTATCTCATGAATCTACAAAAATAAACACTAATTCATAGTATTCAAATAAATTAAAGCAACCTTGGCAGTGATTAGCCTCAAGTCATTTTGGCTATGATTCTACAAGCTAGGCACACCTGGATTTGAGAATCTTCTCTGATTCCTCTCAAGCACTGTCAGGTTTGATGAAGTGTGTTGCTCCGGGTGCTGGCTGGACATTTACAGATTTGTCCCAAAGCCAGTCCTCCATTTTCTTGGCAGTGTGTCATCGCGGAAGGAACATTTGTCCTGTCTGAGGTCTTGAGCAGGTTTTCCTCAAGGATTTCTCTGTTGATCCATTCATTTTTCCCATTATCATGACAGCCCTCCCAGAAACATGCACGTCATGATGCAGCCACCACCATGCCTTTTTGTAGGGCATTCCTCCACACATAATGCTTGGTATTTAGGCCAAAGAGTTTTATCAGGCCATAGAGTAATGTCACTCATGGCCTGAAAGTCCTTTAGATGCCCTTTGGCAGACTCTATTCAACCTCTCATGTGACTAAGTAAGTATATGGCCACTCTGCTGTAAAGGCTAGATTGGTGGAGTTCTGCAGAAGTGGTTGTCCTTCTGGCACATTTCCCCAATTGCACACAGGACCTCTGGAGTTCCATCAGAGTGACCTTTGGGTCTTTGGTCATCTCCCTGACTAAACTCCTTCTCCTCCTGTTTACTCAGTTTTACTGGGTGAAGTGTCTCTTTTTCTCTTGTTCTTCTGTGTTCTTCAAACCTGTAGACCTCATATCTCATCTCCCCACACAATTCTTATGACCCTATAGCTTGTTTTTGCTCTGATATGCACTGTCAGCTGGGGTTTTAAATAGACAAAGGTGTAACTTTCCAGACTGGCGTTGAGAGAGGAAGTCCGCAACAGCCAACATCTAATATGAAAGTTTTTTTTTAAACAGATACCATTGGGTAATTTATGCGTTGGTATGCAGTGGAGTCACTGGAGCAGGATGTGATCGGAGCAGAGGGTGAAGAGCCACTCGAGTAGGTGGTATCAGAGGATGAAAGCCATTCACTTGATTGCTAGACACTTCTTATCAATGCTGCTGTACCTCATCTCACTCGCAGACAGCTTCTGTCTGATATACAGCACCAGGAGCTGTAAAAGGGAAGAATAAAGGAAAGAGAATTCAGGAGAATTCAACAGCGAGCTCCCACAGAGAACTGCCTTAACATGATTAAAAGCATTTTGGCATTGCTCCATGCACTGTATCCTTTTATGTGCCGGCTTTTTAGTGAGAGTAGTCAAGGGGCCATTGACAGCAAACTAGTTGGGAAAGAACCTACGAGAATAGCCAGTCAGCCCCAGGAACTCTCTCACTACCTTTTTAGTATCGGACAGGTTACATGTGCTGGTGATTTGGGGATGCATCAGCCCATTACCTAAGTTGAAGCCCAGAAACCATAATTATAACCACCAAATTGCACACTTCTTAGCATTCACTCTGAGTTCTGCCTGTCTCAAAGATCTCAGGAAAACTCTCAGATGCTGTATGTGCTGTAATTGAGCAACAGTATACACACTGTTAGGAAGAAGAAATCAGTCCATGATTCATTTAAACATTTATGGGTCCCTCCTGAAAAAAATAAATTAAGGGTGACAGTGTGACCCAGACTGTTTTCACGAGTCAGAGGCCAGTAGCCATTAGTCAAATGCAATGTTGGTTAAAAACAAGCAGCATCCAACTGATCAAGCAGTTCATCAATGGAAGGCAATGGATAAGCATCAAATTTAGGCACACATTTTTAGAAACACATTTTTTATGTTCGGCTACTTCAGGCAGCTGTGCAAAACTACCCTGGGGTGTCTCAATGTAGCATTTTATGGGTTTGGTATGACCAGGAAAGCTCCACTTGCAACTGAGTAATTGGTGCTTCATGGGATGTTGAGAGTTGGTCTCCACAGTGAACTTCTCTCTCTCTAGAAGTGGAATGCATTGCCTCTGTCTGTTTGTGACCAACTTGCTGTGTAACCTCCAAAGGTTCTTGCCACTTTGTGAGTAATTTAGAGCTTGATGTGGGGAGTAAAATGAGTGCTTTATCTCCTGGTGTAAATCCTAACAGCTAAATGCCCCTCTTGTACAGCCAGGACTGACATAACTGGGCCTGGAGCAAATTCTCCTACATTAAGTGAACCAATGTGTGGAGTTCTTCATGTACTGATTTTCATTTTTGCATCTTCTTTCAATACTCACTAATGATATCTAAGAGTGAAGAGAAGAGAAAGCATCTGTCCCAGATATGCCATAAGGCAGTTGAGCTGACTGGTCTGGAGTGTCACTGGACCCACTCTGCCCTCCCATCTGGCAGACAAGCTATGAACTGCTTCATCATCACATTGATTTTGGCCCAACTTGCTGAGCATCAAAGGTCTGCAACAGTTGTCAGTGCTGCTCAGGAGTCAGGCCAATGCACTGCGGGATGGGCTTCTTCAGACTATCATACTTTATCTGCATCTGTGCAGACAGCTGCCAGCCTATGAGCTTTAGCAGGTACCAGGCGGACCACTCACTGTCTCATTGGTCGCACATGAGACTTCCTTTGATGTTCATGTACAATGCACCCGGGTTCTGTCTGGTTGCAGCGAGCTCTTGAAAACCTGTCTATCCTGGTGCTGGGTCTGGGGTAGCCTGGTGAGGGACTTTATCACCTATCCAGATGGGGCTGTCTCCACCACGGTGTAGCAATATCCTACTGGGTTTTGATACCTCTGTAGAACTCATGGTCATGGCGGAAGGGGGATACAGGGGGCAGGGGTGGTGAATGCAGAGCTTCATCATGGACAGCTCAAACAAGTGCTTTCCAGAATCAACACACGATGAACACAACTCATACTTTTAATTGGCTTTGACTCTACAGTCTAACCTACTGAAGGAAAGCAGGCACATAAGTAGACTGCCGTTAACAGTGTACAGTTGTAGACCTTGTTACCTGCTTGTTCTCCTGGACCACCCTTCCACAGACATTGATTGGCCACAAATCCACTGTCACAGTGTTATTTGTTCCAGCTTGCATTCTAGCGACTACTACTGTTTTTTACTATAAAATGGTCAAAGGGTAAAAGGCAGTAATACATCAGAAACTCAGGTGATGAAACTCAAAATGGCCTCTAAAGCTTCCATTTCCAATTTGACAGAAATATTATGCTCTTTTTGTATGTGTTTATTGATGGCTTGGTGGTCCATGTTTTAGGTGTACACCACCACCATCTACTGTACAGAGATATGTCTATGAAGGAAAATGTTTGGCAGTCCAACAAAAAGGAAGCTAAGTGAGAACAGATGCATAGCTTCATCAATTAAATCAAACTTAGATTTGAAGATGGAAGTAGGTTCAAAATGACTCACTCAAATGACAGACTTTGGAACTGTTAGAATGAATTGGTGCTGGCTGAGATCATCACTATAATGGTCTCCTTTCCCATAATATACTTGTCACAGTTTTTCTTTTTGTTATGTTACATTTAATATTTTCTCCTGCATTTTTGTCAAGACCTTTTTTCTTTATATTTTATTTACCATTTATCAGCTCATTCATGTCTTTGTATGGAATTACCTTTTAAGGCTTTTCCTGTTAGGTCATTGCTCTCAGTTTGAGTAGGTCCTGAATCTCGCAATCCTCCTTCAAACCCATCTTTGGTATGGTCCGTGTGTTCCTGACCGATTCCTTCCACAGATTCCCGTCCGCAGCATGCCACGCCCGTCGCAGAATGAGACTGCATGCTTTGCACTTCAGCCGCAGCCTCTTGGAACTAATGCTGTCTTTATTTTGTCTTTCTTTTTTCCCAATTTTGGTTATTTTTTGCGCACGGTTGTGTCTTCTCTGCCTGTTCTAACAACTTCAAACTAAACTCCAAATTCCAAACAAAAAAATAAAACAATTTTTAAATGAAATAAAAAAAACAATTTCACCCGTGGATTTTGCCTCTTCCACTGGTACTTCATTAAAGGCGTACTACAGACGCCAGGACCTGATGGAGGAGCAGGAGAGCTGTAACTGGGACCTGCAGCGGGAGGTGGTCCGCCAGCGCTCGATGCGCTCCCCCAAGCGCCTCCACAGCATCCCTGAGGTGGCCGAAGAGGAGCAGGAGGCTGGTGCTGAGCAGAAAACACGGAAAGAGGAGAAAGCAAGAGAATCTGAACGGCTATCTTCAAACACCCATCTTCTGAAGCAGTTCCAGCGGCGCCGATGCTTTTCAGCAGAGGACAGAACCTCAACCTGGAGCAGCAGGCAGAACACCAAAAGCCCAGACAGTGGCCTGGACTGTGGGAGTGAAGATGAGAGCTCGCTGGCCCCCCGCGTTGGCTGGAACTGGCATTGCAGCAGCAGCATCCACAGCGAGGGCCCAGCAGAGCGCCGTGCACTGGCAACAGGCAGGAAGAGGACACTGACGCGCCAGTGTGGCGTGGAGGAGGACTTCCTAGACACAGCGGGTGACCTGAGGGAGTCGTACCACCACTACTACCGTCCACATATTTATCACCATCTTCACCATCTCCATCGGCCTCGGCACAGGTTCCGGAGCGAGAGCAGGCTGAGTGAGGTTGGCAGGAGCTATAGCAGGGACATTAGGGCTCACTCTGTGGCCAGACTCAACAGAGCTGTGGATGAACCTCTGGTGTGTGTCTACAAAACCCCCCTTTTCCTCTTCCTCCTCCTCTTCCTCTTCCAGTCTCCATCTCTCTCACGCTGCATCATCCACCAACTGCTTTGCCCCTTCATCGACAAGCAGTAAAACCATTCCTCTTTTCTCAGTGTTCTGCCTCCTCATTTAATGGGTCCATTTCCCTGTATTTTTTCTTTTCTTTCTTTTTTTTAAGATGTTCAGAAGTTTCAGAAAATTTGCTTCATGGTCATTTATTGGTTGGTTCAGCTGTTTTTTCTTTTTTTTTGTTTATTTGTTGGTTTGTTGCTTTTTTGTATCATGTGAATTCCTTACTAGAATGTGAAGTGAGTTTTCTTTTATGAACGTGTAGATTTTTTTTTTTTGCAATTACCTAAAGGCCATTTCTGAGTGTTTCTTGTTCCTATGGATTGTGAGCAGCCTCTCATATCACAGTGACAGTCCAGCATGAAGATATCAGGTTTCGCCAGTTGTTCATGTAGCACAGAGCGCACACACAGAGAAATTTAATTCTTCCATGCTTCTACAGGACCAGACTTGAAAGGCAGCAACATATTAATGATGGATCAGTAGATTTCTTACTCCTTAATGGTAAGAAATCTACCGTATGATGTTTCTAAGCTATTCCTTTACACCAAGCCACAGATAAATTACTGAACAAAAACCTAAATGGTCTTTAGCTAAACATCTGATTTGAAATCCTACCCATGTCGTTGTTGGGGTTTGTTTTGACTGTTTCTGTTCAATGTTTTTGATGAGTTCATCCTCCTTGTTTTCTGAATCACTAGCAATAAGCATATAGATAAACTATTGTTTGTAAAAGCATAACATAACTGCTTATATATGGGTTTAGTTATGGGCGTGGTGTCATTTTGTCATTTTATAATTCTGCTTCTTCACAAGCTGAATGCTTTAATCTCTACATTTGAAGATTTTAGGGAACTCTTCCTCCATGGGACGCTCGGATCGACTGGAGCAGTCCAGCCGTCGGACGAATCATGGATGTCCTCCCCCTCAGAGAAGGCCCATGATGGTTCCTTCCATTGGTTAGTGAGGTCACATCCTGTGTGGCATAAGCCCTGCCCATCCCCTTTCTCTTTAAGATTTCCATTGTTGTGTACTTTTCCCTTGTTATGTGTTTACCGGCATGTCATTATTGACATGGACTCTATGAACAGCACTGCTTGATTTACTGATGTGTATCCTGTTTGACTGCACCATCTGCTCATATGCTAATCAGTCAGAACAGCTCCAGCCTTGCTGTTTTACTCATATGTAGCACTTGATGGCAGATCTGGGATCAGTTTTCTTCTCGCAGTTCATGATACTAAAGGCTAGCACTCATGTGCGAGGCAAACTGATCCCACTACATGTCCACTCTGCTTCCATGCTTCTTCATGATCAGGCAGGTGGTGAGTAGAGGGGCGTGGCTGTAACGCTCTGATTGGTGTTTCCTTAGAGGTCACAGTGGAGAATAACAGTGAGGGGAACCTCTCACCTGTCAAGGATGATGTTTACTATGGCAGTGTAGCGCGCCGCAGGAAATGCCCACCACTACGATCAGAGCAACGATATGGTACGTGCAGTGGAAAAGAGAGACGGATATAAAAGAAGATAAGACCATTAGACTAGACAGAAGCTTGTGGTTATAGGTTGCTATAGGTTTCATTAGCTCCTGAATAAAGAGCTGAGGGGAGCCAGTGCTTGGGGGGCTGACAGCTCAGAATTTGTAGTCTGTAAGTACTCTTCAGCCCTCCAAACATTTTATTCTTCCATTTTTTGAGGTTCTTTCTGTTGAGTGCTGACAGTGAGAATAGTGTGCTGAGAATAGTGTGACTGTCCTTGCCTTTGTTATGTGCTCCTATGTGGTCTTTAAAGCCCAAACAACGCTTTCCTTTCTGTTTCCCTCTCTAACTCCATTTCCATGACTTTTCTCCCTTCTCTTATCCATCCTGTCCAAAAGTGGCCTTTCTAACCCTGTCTTGCCCTTTTTGTACTTTGCTTATTTTGCATGAACATCCTCCTACATTGTACGTGTTATTTCATTCTTAAAAATAAAGGTTCCAGAAAATATTCTTTAGAGCAATGCCATAGACAGCAGGTTCCCAACCCTGGTCCCGGAGTACCTACTTTCTTACATTTTCTCTGCTCTAACACACCCACTTCAACTCAGGAAGGGCTGCTAAACAGCTTATTAGTTCAATCAGGTGTGTTAGAGCAGGGAAAGCACTAAAATGTGTAGGACAGGTGGTACTCCAGGACCAGGGTTGGGAACCAGTGCTATTTTGATTCCTTATAGAACCGATCTCATACCTACGAAAATCTTTGTGGTCAATGACTCTTTAACCAATTTTTTTTGTTGTCGCCACTTCTTCACAACATGATGGTAATGGAGTCGCACAGTGGTACAGCACGTAGCTGAACTTGGGTTCTATGTGGATTTTCACCTCCCAAACACATGTTATAGGGCTATTGGTGACTTTAAATTGCACTTAGTTGTGTGTGTGCATGTGTATGCATGGTGTCCTGTAATGGACTGATGTCCCATCCAGGGTGTATTCTTGCCTTGCATCTAGTGCTCCTGGGATAGGCTCCTGACCATTTGACTTATCATCGGGCGATTGCAATTTCTTTCTTTCTTTCTTTCTTTCTTTCTTTCTTTCTTGAGAGCAATTGTAACATGGCAAAGCAATTTCCCCCTGGGATTAATAAAGTTCTTTGAATCTTGAATCTTGAATCTTGAATTTTCAATCCTGGTGCCATAGCCTTCCATGGCCAGGAGCCAAGGCAGCAAAATTGGTCATGCTGTCTGGGCAGGAGGGATGACATACTCTCGTTCCTCTGTCAGTCACAGTAACACAGGCCAATCTGCGAGCTCATGTGTGCGTAAGAGGGTAGATAGTGCTTTCCTCCGAGTGCGTTACACTGCCCTGTGGAGATGCAGTTGGCTGGCTTCAGGACTCTCGTTGGAAGCACATGCTTGCCTTCACCCTCCTCTGTTTCTAGCTGTTGTATGAAAGGGCAAAGTTGGCTGGTGGGTGGAAATTTGCAGGTGACTAAACTGGGGAGAAAAATGGGGGGAAAATACGTGGTTAAAGATTCTTGAAGAAGCCAAATAAGGATTCTTCTGTGGTATCACTCTAAAGAACTATTTCTTTATTCTTTATTTATGCACCTTTATTTTAAGGGTGTGTCAAAGCTGTTAAAAATACCAACAGCTGAAATAGGAAAAGTTTAAAGGCAGGTCAGATAGTGATGCCATAGTATAGATGGCATTACATTCATCATGGTAGAACCATCTGTAACTTGCATGGTCTCATGGTTCTTCCCATCCTGTACAGTGTTGATGATGTTTCTTCTTTTATCTGAGTCATCCATTGTAAAGTCTGCTGTCTGTTTTTGTGTACAGTGACACTTCGTAGCTGTTTCATCATTGCTTTTACTTCTTCAGTAGTGGAAATATTCAGGGACAGCTTTTGGTTGTCATTGAAATAGCTCCCGTTTATCTACACAAACAGCTGTGTCTCAAAGATTGAAGTTTGATTTTTTTATAGTGAATTACTTCTATATTTGATTAACAGCAGCATGATGGTGATTGATTTAGCTGTATGCTTTTAATTTAATCTGCTGCTTTTTTAAAACATTTTTTCCATTTTTTTTTTACCACGCATGGTTACTATGCATGCTTCTCAGTTTGAGATTTTTCTGTGTTGATGTGAGTGTTAGATTATGCAATTTTCCATTTACCTCAAACAGACTTGATCAAGACGTGTTTATTGTCTATAATAGGCAAATTTTTTCTTAGCACTGCTTGAACTCATTTGCACCTACTAGGCCCAGCTTCTCAAATTTGCAATGTGGAATTGCTGCCTGGGAGTGATATGAACGATGATCTACATAGTTCCACTTTGAACTTCAATTTACTTTCATTACTTGTTAGCTCCAGTGCAAAAATTAAGAAGTAAACTTTAGACATCAAACATGTTCTTGTCTGATCGACTAGATTTGGGGAAAGTGAAAAATTAATTATCAGTTACATTTTTTCTATAGTGTGTTACTTTGTGCTATTTTTATATTTATTTTTAAATAGCTATTAGGTTTTTATCCTTTTCTTCATAAAACAGATTCGTTATGCATCAAATAGTTAATAAATGTTCACTTATATTTTCAATACCGTTAAAAGACAGTAGCGGCGATCTCCGTTCTGGTTCTGAGAGTAGCAGTAGCTGTGCATTTGTTGTTTTTTAGGCGGTTACAGAGGACGGGACAGACGCTCACCAGACTACTTTGATGAGTCGGAGCCGGACAACATGGCCAGGATTTTTGTAGCTCTGTTTGACTACGACCCCCAGTCCATGTCCCCAAACCCTGATGCCGCAGTAGAGGAGCTTCCCTTCAAAGAGGGCCAGATCATAAAGGTGGGCCATGACGCTTCCATTATGTGTCTTTGTGCTTGATGTAGATCCCTTAAAAGCTTGAGAATAGCACATGCCCTAGTTTTGACTTTTACTGTCTAGAACCTATGCCTCTCTATTTCTACATATACACTTTTGTGAAATTGAACATTTTCTGCACCAGCATTTGTGAGTCGTATTGTTAAAAAACAAGCAAGTTTAGCTGTCTCTGTTTTCAATTCTATGTATTTCACACATTTCTTTCTATTCTGGTTAACTGTCTTATTGTCCATTTTTACTGCCAATTTCGTCACCTTTTTCTGCTCATTTTCTAAGTAGGTGTTCAGGCAAAAGACCTTACTACAACTTATCAAAACTGTCCACATCTTCTATTTTTCCCTTTCACTGCATTCTGTTCTGTTGTGTTATATTTAGTGTCCTATTTTGTCTCTTCTTTTCTGCTTGTGGTGTAGGTGTTTGGAGAGAAGGACATGGACGGGTTCTACAGAGCGGAAGTCTGTGGCCGGAGAGGTCTCGTCCCCTGTAACATGATATCTGAGATCGAGACGGAGGACGGCGAGATGATGGACCAGCTTCTTCAACAGGGCTTCCTACCACTGAACACACCAGTCGAAAAAATCGGTACATTCACTTTTATTCTGCTCCGTTATCTATTCCTCTCCGATTACCGTCCCTTTCCTGCTCTTTTATCTTCTAATTTGCTTGTTTTTCTATCCTCAGAGCCTGAATCATACTGTACCTTTTTGGTATAAAAGTAGTGAGCTGTCCAGTCCTATGCTTGCTTGCACTTTTCATCCTCCTCTCCTTTTCTCTTCCTTCCTTTTCTGTTTTCAAGTGAACTGTGATCGGTTCAAAGATGGCCGCTCACTAAATCGCAGGTTTCGGAAATCCAAGAGAGGTTTGTTCTCCCTCCGAGCTTTTCCCTTCTGGTTTTCTCAACCCTCTATCACTTCATTCCTTGTTTTCCAAACTGAATCCCAATGTGAAAGTGCCACAAAAACGTTCTTCTTCATCCACCCCATTGCTTGTACCTCTTATTTAATATTTAAAATAACTATTTAACAATTATTGAAACAGTTTGCTTATCATTTTCCTTACCTTTATTTTTCAGTTATTTTCATTAGTGCATGTTATATTTATTTTATGTTGTACTTTTTTTATACTTGTACAAATAACACACTTTGAGCTAAGTTTTAAACATACGTACAAGTGTATATATTACATTTAGGTACATACTTACTTTTGTGGTGTCTATGACTTGTGATGCAATGTTGATGTTAGGCAATATGTCTGAACCCATGTACTTGATGCTAACTATGCTAAGTGTAATAACAGTGTAATTTTAGCTGTACTGGATCTTTTCTTTGGAATATACTAACACATCTGAAGAAAATGTTCACATTCTCTGGCTAAAAAAAGCCAAAAAACAGTATTTAAATAGTCACTTGGTAATGTTTAGCGCCTTTGCCCTCTGTGAGGTGAATTGCAGTTGCACTGAAAATATAAACAGGCCTTCACATTTCCCTCAGTCCACCCCTCCCCCTCTGGAGAAAGTTTTACCTCAGGAGTTGTCTTTTTTTTTTTTTAAAGAGACATAGCTCAAAATTTAATGAAATGATGAACCTAGCCAGATCTTTATTCCAGGTTGAATGTACAGGTCACATCTTTAACAAGAAAACTACAGAAGTATTTTAAATACAGAAGAAAAAAAAATACTCTTCATTGAGTCAACTATTTTAGGTGAACTGTTGAGAGCCAACTCGTACTGTATATATGAGCTGTTTGCGGTTTTTTTCTTCTTTTTTTGTAAATGTAGGCAATGCTCTTACTTTTTCAGTATAATTTAATTGAAATGCTTTCATGAAAACCTCTCTTCAACATCTGAGCTGTTTGTGAGCATGAATGGTGAGTCATGTGTTAGAGGAGGTGATCAGTTATCCGGATGAATGGAAATGAATCATCTGAATGAAGCACAGACACAACAGTACAATAACATCAGCGCAAGGATGTACACACGCAGGAATGTACATATACAATTATTTAAATTGATTTAATAAAATGCAATGCAAAGTATAGTTATTATTTTAAGTAGAAGGTAAATTAAGATTTCATGAAACAATTTCAGCCGTAATTAGGCAAAGAAAAAACATTACTGTTAAAAAACATATAACAAACATTGTCTGGCTTAGGAAAAAAAGTCAAAGAGTCGACAAATGAGTGGACTCTTACGTCAACTCAGCTGAGCCAAATCATCAGAAAGAATGACAAAGAGTCATTTGGGTGCCAGATATTCCAAATAATCTGACTCACTGAGATGAACAATAGTTCTCCTCACTGTCATTGCCATTGCTGGGATTTGAATTCACAGCCTTAATGTAGGATGGTGTGTTTGTCATTAGTGTTGTGATCTCATAGTCATGTGACATTCATATTTTTTCTCATGTAAGATTCGCGATTATTTTTACATTTTACTATGGCAAAATAGTCTGCTTGTTAAGTTATCAAATTGCTCTCTCTTTGTCTTTCTCTTCCTCTTTTTTGTCCACATTCTCTCTGTTCATCTCGTCTCAGAGCGGAACAGGAGGAGTGGACGGCACCCGATGTCCACGCACCGGATGGTGGCTCTGTATGACTACGACCCCAGGGAGAGCTCGCCAAACGTAGATGTAGAGGTAACAGAAAATCATATCCATGCCTTCAGATACAAATTCATCTCATCAGTTTGAATAATATATGACTATAATTCTTATCACTTAGCCCACTTCTTCTCCTTCCTAGAAGTGGTATCCAGGAAATGACGTAGCATTGTTTTTGAAATCACGTGATTAAAATTGAAATCAGCATGATGGCCATTGTGCTAATATTTAGTTAGCTACAGTAAGTGAAATGGACTTGTTACACATTTTGCCACATTTACATGTGAAACACTAACAGGTCTAGCTGTTGAACTACGTTTATGTTTTAACATAAACAATCTGGTGATTAATATATCAGTTTTAGCTAAATATAAATCACTATGATCATAAGCATTTTAATTGTTATATAGAAGAAAATGATTTGTTCTTGAACTTGATGTAAGGCACTAGAGGGCACTAATCACTCACTTTCCAAATTCAGGTCCTGGTCTCACTATTACATAAGCATCAACAATGACTTTGTCATATCAGTCAGGCCTTAGTTCAAATAACTCTCTTATCCCTACCCAGGGATCCCTACCTCTTCTGTATATGGCATACTGAAGGACGTTCAATTAATGTGTTAGATTATTACCAGCAATGTTCATTGTTTCAGCTATTGATTTAATGATTTGTTGTATAAGCTTCTCATATGTAGTAAAGCCACTTTTGCTGTGTAGCTTGTCCTGTAGTAGATACCTTGGCTTGCATAAGTATTCACCCCCTTGAACTTTTCTATGTTTTGTAGTGGTATAACCTGGATGTGAAATGGACTTAAGTGGTATTATATGTCAAAAATCTACAAAATTTCTAATTACATTTCATACTGCTAACTACATTTTTAAATACAGCCCAACACTGAACCTAGTATAGAGTACTTATTTGAAACCCAGTCTGTGTGTCCGGTCCTTGCTGTGGTTAGAGAGTGGACAGAAGGTTGAACGCCACAGTCACCTTTCAGCCTCACCTCAGTAGCTTGGCGTGTGTGTGTGTATGTGTGTGTGTGTGTGTGTATGTGTGACTGCTTCATCACTGTGGGTTCTGAATCAAATCAGTCTTTTCACACAGTCATGGATAGAATAGATTTTTTTTTTCAAACATTGCCCTTTTAATTTTCATTTTAAATGCGTTACAAGTTTGCTATTGATTTGACAAGTAGGCTATTGACCAGATTATGGATCATAATTAGGTGTAAAAAAACACATTAGAATGATATATAATGTGAAGTTAAGGTTTTAACAGAAATGCAGTGTGTATATTAGCGGTAGATGAATAATGTGCTGAATCTGGCCTTGTGTGTCTTTCTCAGGCTGAACTGACCTTCTGTGCCGGAGATGTGATAACGGTGTTTGGGGAAATCGATGAAGACGGGTTTTATTATGTGAGTACACTTCTGTGTGATGGATTTGAGTGGTTCAGTACTTTGTTACACGCAAAAGATCGTGTTCAGAGTCGACTCAATCAGTATTTACATGGGGAAAGTTACATGTATTCAGGGTTGGGTTATGCACCTGCTTAAGCTGTTTTCCTGAGCAACCCCAGGATGCCAGATTGTTTTATTTCTTTGTTTTCAAAAGTAATATGACATAACATGACAAGAAACAATTTATAGCGCACATTTTAAATGCAATTTTGTGTGAAAAGGAGAACATGGGCAGTTTAAAAAGCACTTTTGGCTTTTTTTGTCACAGTGTCTCACTTCTAAAGCTTAAAAAAAGATTACTTTTTTAAAACTCTGTTTATCTTCTAACCAATCAGATTGCAGCTAGGGGGGCAAGTGAAAAAAAAAAAAAAAAGAAGCTAGTACCAGTAGAAAAAAATATTTTGAAAAAAATATTGTTATTGAGGGACTATGAGGAGCTTACTGATATCTTCACTCAGACATATTTGTCAATATTTTAATGATGCAATGTAGCTATTGACAAATTTGTGATTACTTCAAAGCTTAGGGAATTTGGGTTCTGTAGTCATAGAATAATGTTGAAAAATAAATCTAATCTTTATTGTAGTTAAAAGTAATAATAATACCAGCTAGTTAGCAACTAATAACCCCTCCTAGTTAGCTAGCTAGTAGTAGCTAGGATTCAGTTGTTATGGTTACAGTGTGCATAAGCTGGCTTGTCCTGCTGTAAAATGCCGGACGTTATTCTTTTCTCGTTAATTTCTGTACATTCTGGCTTGGTATATGAAACACTGCCCCCTAGTGATCGCATTTAGATTATTTGCATCCATGTGAACTTCAAACACAAATAGCAGCATGCAGACGCCTCACGCTTCAGTCATCAACATGGATTTGCAATGTGTTTATTTGATTGGCTCTTGGGTTTTGTATCGTGTCGTGTCATCTCTCAGGGTGAACTGAACGGGCACAGAGGTCTGGTGCCCTCCAACTTTCTGGAAGAAGTGCCTGACGATGTAGAGGTTTTCCTCACCGAGCCACAGGATCACCCAGGCAGGACCAAGAGCAAAAGGGTACACCCCGTTTCACAGCACTAGCCCTCTCTCACCCATCCGCTCTTTCCCTCTCTCGGTGTCTCTTTTTTACCTCTCCTTTGTCTACACTTGGTTCTTTTCCTCCTCTCTGTCTGTGTTTCGTGTCGTGTGGCGGCTGTTTATTTTTTTCCTTTTTCTTTTATTTATTTATTTTTTTAATTTTGTTGGATCATTAAAGAAATGAACAAAATATATATGAGGCTACGGAGATGTACCAAGTTTATATTTATGTTAAACTCTGTATGAAAGACTCGGGGGGAGGGAATATGTGTTTGTTATAAAAGATTATACAGTATTCATAAAGCATTACTGAAGAAAATGTGAAGAATGATGTCACGTTGTTCATGGTTATTATTTTGTAAATGGGGGGAAGACGCACCACAGACTCTTCATGATATTTATTCAGGATTGTAACAGATGCTTTATGAATATGAGTGTGTTTAATCTGAAAAATAACTTTATAATAGAGGCAATAGTTTTGATGTACAGAGAGATGAAACCATGTAGAATTGCATGCCCCTTTTTCTTCTAAAATGCTTGACTTCCTCCATGAATCTTTTTTATATTATGCAAAAGATTGAGACCAGTAAAAAGGAAAAAAAAATACTCTTTTGTATATGTTTCCAAAGTAACTTGTCTTTTGTATATTGCTGATATTTAAGACTTCTGGGCTTGAACAAATTGTAAGTAGACAAAGAGATATACTTTGGGGAGTGATTTTATCTATAGATTTATGACTAATGTAGATACTGTGTCCTGGTTTATGAGGGAAAAAAAATGAAATGATCACTGTTGTGCTCAGAGATATTTCTTGTACTTTCCTTTTTCTAACTAGCCTTCTCTCATGTTCATTGTGCACACTGTTGAGATGCATTGCATCATGCCGGTGTTGTTTTTTTATTTTCTTTCTCCTCCACCCGCTTGGCAAACCAGAAGAAGAGCGTTCATTTCACTCCGTAACGGCTCAGTGCACCTCACGTAAGTGAGCGACTGACGATACCAAGACTAACACTGTCCTCGTCTAATGCAGGTGACATGGGTAGCCTTTAATGTTTACCCCCTGACAAAGGGGTGTATACACACACACACACACACACACACACAAGTTAGCAATGTACAGACCAAGACATGCAATATAGACACGCTTTACATACACACAGCTCTAAAGACACACATTGTTAAATAATATGTAAAAGCTACATAGTTAACTTGTTACTCAGGCATCGACACATCACATGATCTCAGTAAGAAAATACAACTTTATGATGATAATATGATGATATTAACGGAATGGTTTGGTGAAAAAAAAATCAACGTACACAATATTCTACTTAACCTAAATGTAGTCTATCAGCCAAGGTGTCTGAGTTAGTTTTTGTCCTTTAGTTTTGCACTGGAAATACAAGGTAGGGGTTACACAAATGCTAATTTTTACTAGTCAATGATTATTTAAAAAAAAAGTAGTTAACTAAAAGTAGTCTGTTGTGTTCTGTTCAGGGCATTGTTATTGTTAGGCTGTTTTATATGTGTAGCAAAGAACGTGTCAAACCACACTTCAGTTAACAGTCATACACAGGCTACAGGCTACGAATTACATTTTCAGTATGAGCCCTGGGATGAGCAACAGGACAGTCTTTATGATTACGGCAGCAGATCTTCAGGCAAGATTTTCCACTTAGACTCCATTTGGGAAGTGGAAATTGTGTAAATTAAAAATATCTTCACATGAGGCAGTAGTAGGTCAGTGGTTAAGGTTCTGTAATCAGATGGTTGTGAGTTTGGATCCCATCACTGCCAGACAGTCACTTAAATGCATAAAACGCATAAAAACGTACACACCTCCTCCTTCACAGATCAAGCACTTTATTTCATGTTACACAGCAGTCATTAATACACTCTCACCGGTACTTCTAGCCACACTCTTGCTACCTCACATTTATTGACTCCTTGCCTGTGATTGGATGAACAGAAAGCGGAGATTGATCTGCTCAAGTACCATGAGAAAGTGAAAACCCGCAAACTCTGCATTAGACGGGCTGAGCTGGTATCTTCAGTCGGTTCTCTGGGTGTTTGTACATGACAGTGTCCGTCTCATTGACTCCTGCTGTAACTCATGACTCAAGCTACATGGGCGCTGTTGCACAGCAGAGGTCCGAGTTTGAGCTCCCTCTTTCCCTCCCTCCCTCTTCGACCCCCGTAGCGTGGACGCCCCTGTAGTAGAAACAAACCCTCCCTTCCCGGCGAGAAGCTGTGCACCAGACAAGATCGCACTTACCTAAAATGAGCAAAATGGATTTGGCACATTTTTAACGCATCATGGAGTGATGTCTGGGGTGCGGTTTTTCTCCAAGGAACGGCAACAAACACCAATAAAACATCATCTCTACCCCTTTTAGAGAGTAGATTTCCACCATCAGCATTAGTTTGTCACATTTTTTTCTTCTCATTTTAGTAGTTTTTAGTCAATTAAGATCTTGACATTTGTAAATGAAGTGTGTGTTTAAAGCAGGTTTGATTTGGCTTCAGGTCCCTTGGCGAAGTTACCATGCAGAAAGGTGATAGATTACATCAGAGACTGGTAAATTAAACACTCGTCTTTTTCTCTTTATCACCATTAATTTGATAAAATATACACATTTCCCCCATGCCCCTGAAGGTGTGATGTAGTAAATGATATAGAAGGAATTGTGAACTGTGTTTCCTGGCCTTCATTACAGCAGAGTGATATTTAGAACGGAGTGAGACTGAGACATCCGTCATTTAGGTTTTGTCCCTCTGTGTGTAAAAAACAATGACGGCTATGTAGTAATCATAGATAAACATATTAGACCGCTAGATAGTGAAATAAGTGTCCTTTACTGACTCACACTGATTTTTGCCAAGGTATTTTTTTAAGATAATATTTTTCTGCTGAGAACAAGTGCATTTTATGGGGAAAAAAAACAACTCAGAGGTCTATCTTACCGTAATACACAATCTTTTAAATTGGATTGGATTGGTAAATTTGCTAAGGCGTAAATTTTTCTCTCAATACAGCTTATCTAGACATTCATAAGCTAACATCAGTGACACTTGATGTTGCTATGAAACATCCCAGTTTTTTTTGTCCAGCTATCTCCGTGTCTAATGTGTATATCTATGATCCCAATCCACATTGTACCACATTAAGACAGACAAGAAAACTGTGTATATTATTATTATTATTATTATTATTATAGAAACCAGAATATTCAAAGCACCTTTTTATGCATTTTCAATCTCTCTCAATCGTAGCATTTGCATCACAAACACATTTTTTTAATGAAGAGGAGAGGAAGGGAATACTTTTTCCATCTATTTGGAACATACAGACAGTGAAGCTGTATACACAATTGTTATGTGGAGGGACTTTCTCCCTGCGTACTGTACGGTGGCCCTGCTGGGACAGAAAGGACTTGATGGAGATGGAGGGTTGGATGTGCAGTGGGATGCTGTGAGAGAAAATCAGAAACAATGACAGTTTTTTTCCTGAACTGTCCCTTACGGGTCTCCCATTAGGTTCCTGTGGAAAAAGCAGGGGGCTCTCCGAGACGAAGCGCCACCTCCATGGTGCGCCCCCACGTCCAAGGCTCTGGCCCCGCCTCCCAGGGGCCAGGGAGCCCCGCTGCGCGACGGCCCCGAGCCAAACCTAAGAAACAAGGATTGCTCTCCAGAGGAAAGAAACTGTTGAAAAGACTTGGTGCTGTGAAATAGGGTTGAGTCACTTTTCCATCTTTCCTCCATTTCTGTTAATGAATTTGGATGGAGGTGGGAAAGAAGAAACGGGAATAGTGGGAACTAGGGTTTTCATGACCACAAGCCAAACTAGTCGAGCTTTTTATACTTGAATGAACCTGGGTTCCTTATCTACCCCAAACAAATAATTCTACATCAGAAACACTAGAAATACAGTATGAGTGGATGTGTAGTGACAAAACTTCACACATTATCGCAGATCAGAGCTCTATGTTGATTATTTATGCACTAAGAAAGATTATTTATAACCTAATTAATATTATTGTGTTGAAACTATCATATTATTTATGTTACAGTATACTGGTTACTACTACATTAGTATGTCTAGTATAAAAGTGATAAGTTGGCCAAAAATTACCTCCTAACCTCAAACGTAATAAATTGTCCAAGATATTTTTGGTGTCCAAAGTTTGCTTGTTGCTACAAGGCTAATGTTGCTAGGGAAGCTTATAGCCTCCATTTTAGGGTCGTGTCTACATCTTCCCATGCTGTAGAAAGCATTGTTTAACAAATTACATTATAAATATATTATAATTTGAGTGACATTTTCCCAGGAAAGTTTACTCCTTTAATGGCATGATTCTGAACTGACAGCTCCAAGCTTCCCTTAATTGTTAGCTACGTTAGCCTTGTAACTCTAGCGCTAAATTAAATCAGTCTTTGTCTGATCTATATGAGGGATAAGGGAATATTGTGTCAATATAATTTTTGGCTGAAATATCATTTTGACTAGTATCTAGTTAAACTAACATCAAGCTAGCATCTAGTATACTAGGTTAGCTAGCATCAAGACATTTTAGATCTAAAATCTCTGACTAAACGCTAGTACTTCTCCTCATTTTGTGGCACGCTGTACTGTAGAATAGCCAAAGCCCGGTTAGAGAAAGAGAGAAGGCCACATAAATTGAAAATTAGCACAAAATAAAACAAGTGTAGCACAAATTTTAGAAGTAGGTTTGTCAAATTAGAATAGAATATATATAAATTATATATTTATGGATAGTATATATGAAATAACTTCGATGCACCCTGCCACTTTTGACTAGTTTCCCAATTTTGGGTGGTCATGAAACTCCTAGTGGGCGTCAGCCTCCTTATATTTGCCTTATAAATTGTGCACAATGGTTCGTGTTGCGTCTGATAGATGGGTGAGATTCGTCATATTTGTATGTTCATTTTACCTTGTCACGGAAAAATTGTTTTTCAGTTTTAATTATTTATTCATCTTTAGTTTATCCCATTATACATTATTTTCTCCACTAAACGTTATTGTCGTGAATGTAAGGTGATGAGAGTGGAATGGTCTCGAGCTCGTACTGTACTGTATTTTCTCTAAAAATTTTTTTTTTTTTTTCTTTTCATCTTCCCATTTGCACATTCTCTCCAATGCAGACATGAGTTTGGACTGAGACTGCCAAAAAAAAATTAAAAAAAAGGAATGTATGAAAACATTCTGTATATCTTGTACAATTGTCAGCCAAATACTAGACGTTTTATGTCATCAAATTAATTGTATATACATATATATAAATATATATAAATATATATATAAAATATAAATCCTTTTTTTTTTTTACCGAGTCAGGAGATCATATGTCGTCGAGCATTGCTTCTACATGTCGTTCGAGTGACTTGCTGCTCTTTTTGTACCTCGTCCATTTGTACATTCTTTTTAAATGTTTATACTTGCTTTTCAGACTGCCTTTTTTGTACATTCAACTTTATAATCTTGACAGTGCAAGCTTTTTTCCTCATGGTGTCTTCAAAACCATAACGTTTTAAGGTCTGCAACTGTGTGCTAGCTTTACGGAAAAGAAAAACAAGCCTATGTTGACGGATATCTAACATCGTGTGGGTGTGCATGTGCAAATTTTTTTTTTTTAAAAATTGAAATAAATTTGATATTTTGTACACATTGATGGCGTGCTGGTGATTTATCTGTGAAAGAAGCACATATCCTTTGAGGTTCATTGTTATTTTATACTAATTTTAGTGTTTATGTAAAATTCTGTTTATTTTTTATTGTGGATTTGTTATCTATCAGTTTTTAAAGTTAATTTCATTCAGTTTAGGGTTAGTTTTAGGTTTACTATTTTAGTCATAAAGCTATATTTGTGTCTGATTTTTAGAGAAGAATGAATGAACACACACTTCACATCACGCAGCATCATTAGAATAGGCAAAACATGTTGAAAGTGTTATTTTTGGCCAAAAATGGTTACTTTTCTAGTTGAATGTGCAGTGAATTCATTGTATACCTAAGGAGGGGACACTATTTTTTTTTGCATTTTAATTTTAACTGTTATAATCCTGTTCTGGCGTACACACACGATGAATGGAGATGGAGACTGGACGAAGATAAAGGACTGAATTTTGGTTTACCACTAGATGGCTATAATGCCTCTATTATCGAGAACGGGAGCACAGATAAGAAACCTTTAAAGGAAATGGTTTAGTGAAAGATGCTGCTAACAACAAATGAGCACTATTATTGACAAGTTAGCATGATGTAGCTGTTAAGCTTCAATGTTAGAAAAATCAGCAAATTTTAAGAAAGCAAAGAAGAAAGCAAATTTTAAATTTTAAAGACGTGTTAATTAATTGCTTAGTTTTGGTTTGGCAGTATGAGGTTAACAAAATTAAAAGGTAAGTTCATAGCATCATACAAACTTCCTGTTTTTCAGACATGTGACACTTAATTCTTCTCTTAATTATATTCGTTCATGTATGTTTACACTTTTATCTGGAGTTACAAGCTGTTTTACAGAATCGCGTTGGTGTACTTCACAACTGGACGGATAAAGTGATAGTCTAAGAAAGCCTGTTTATTATCGACACCAACAAACATGAGGAGCCAAGTCACGTATCTACTACAACTCAATTAACATCATTAACAGGACAATGTAATAGAGGTAGTGCTACTATTTAAAAGCTAAGAAATTGAAGTTCAAAAGTGTCCATTGTGCGAGACAAACTAACGTCTTAAATACTATTTGAATATTGTTAGTATTTAAGCAGAGTGACTGAATGCATAGAATGACATTTGACACGTGTATGTGTAAGGAAAGTGTTACAATAAACTTGATCTGAAAAATTAATAGAGCCAGAAGATTTCATAATGGGTAATGAAGCTAGAGTTAGCGTAAAAAAAAGTTGTTCTTGGTGAATAAACTACATTCAGTAAGTGGAACATTTTGAGTCAAAGCATTTAAATCTATCATTAGCAAGCTTTTTCAGAATAACAGTGGCAAAGAAAAAGAAACCGAAAAGGAATATGTTGTATATTATATAATGTATGAGTTTTTAAAACCCTGACATTTAATTCCTATTAGCATCACAGACTAAACAAAAAGCCAAAAAATGGGGATTAAATGAGAAAAAAAAAAACATTCCACAAATATTCCACTAAAGCCTGATCTTTGTATTTGAGGACTAACCGCTCCCAGATGCTAATGGACCTCTGAATGAGGCTTTATTAAAAGCACATGCACTATGAGGATAAACCAGTTAAGTCTGTAAATAAAAGACAACGTTAGCATCAATTGTAAGACTAATATCCTGTCGTGGGTTACAAGTGTCTAATTAGTGTGACAAAGATCTCTGGCTTTTCCAATTCAATTTTAAAAAAAAGCCACAAGCTTGTTTTAATTCACTTATACCTCTTCCTGCTTTAGTTTTTCTCATGTTATGATATTTATGATAAAATGACACCAGCACATCAGGTTTGCTAAAAAATAAATAAATAAATAATAAAAATGATAGATAGATAGATAGATAGATAGATAGATAAATAACACACAAATACCAAAATACAGGATGTGAGTGAGTCTTTAGTTAGTATTTATTATTTTTTTTTAAGTAGGTTATTGATATATTTGAATTCCTCACAACTCCACGGTCCCTGGTTTGATCCTGAGCTTGGGTTGAGTGGAGTTTTGCATGTTCTCACCAGGGGTTTCCTCCGGGTTCTCTGGTTTCCTCCAACCTTCCGAGAAAACGTGCCAGTATGTGGATTGGCTAAGTTAAGTTTCCCCGAGGTGTGTGTGTGTGTGTGTGTGTGTGTGTGTGTGTGTGTGGTGCCCTGCGACAGACTGGCGCCACATCCAGGGTGCATTCCCACCTCTCACACAGTGTTTCTGCGATAGACTCCAGATCCACCAAACACACTTATGGAAGATGAATGAATGAAAGAATGAATGAAAGAAGGATGTTTGACTTCTACACCTCCTCTAACTTAACAAGAACTTTCATACCAAGCGTCTTCTTTCTCTGGAAATTTCGTTACACTGCAGTTTCGCCACATCTTTATACCGCAGCATTGTTCAATTCTAAACGGTGTTGATGAATTTTCTATAACCGCAGCTCTGACAGTAGTTCTAGCTGTGACTCAAATGATCAATGCGCTCCTTCTAGGATCGTCTCTATAGTAACAGCTCTTTCACACGGACGCTCCATTTAATCTAAGCTGAATAATATACAGGCTGTTATTTAAGACAGAAAAAACCTGTCCTTGTTGATATGATGAAGAGTTCTGTAACAATTATGGAAGGAGTCTCTAGTGTCAGCGCTTTGTAGCTTTCTTCCAGTTTTCAGGACAGAGGTGTTTACACTTTTGCGGTTTTTCGGTAACATGACAAGCTGCGTTTTAATTTTTCGTATTCGTATTCACAGTGTGAGAGAGAAAAAAAGAGAAGTGAAGGAAAGACTGTTTATAGCTGCTATAACGTAAGTGATAACAGGAGCTAACTTGTCTCACAGACGTAATCGTTGGCAAATTGCTGTGGTAAAAAGCGATTATTATCCACTTCCTAGTGATAACGCTAACTCCGCTTCATCACACCACCCCGTCGTTGATTAGTTTCCTATAACATCATGTTCTGAAGTGTTTTATTCCTTACACATTTATTACCGAAGTGTGAGTCCTCGGATTCAAATAATTGGCATAGAGCGTAATGTGTTGGTTGCTTCAGATACTTAGCACAGAGCATACTGTGCTGGTTGCTTAAATGAGAAGGCAGGGTGTAATAGCAGGGATCATAAAGCGCTTATAACAGGTCTTAGTGATTGGTATTCATGTGTTATTACAGTTACTCTGAGGCTTTTGGTTTTCCTCTGCCCCGCCTCGCGCCAATTAGAATGACGTCATCGCAGAGGTTCGACTTGCCAGTGGTGCGACCTGCTCGCTCGTGCGCGCGCTCGGCTTCTCTCTCTCTCTCTCTCTCTCTCTCTCTCTCTCTGTCGCGCGCGCGCTCGCGCACACACACACAAGCGTAACTCGCCAGAAGGTCTCGCGTGGCTGCAGCGCGAGCGCTTGTCAGTGAGCTTCACTCCTGAGAGGATTATGTTGTTTGACAGAATGGATTAGGAGTGAAAAAAACTTTTTTTTTGAGGAAAAAGAAAAAAAAAACAAGAAGAAGTAGAAGAAAAAACGGAGTACGAATGTTCTGGATAATTATTTTTGACTTTGCTTACCCGTGTGTGCCTACTGTATAATACTTTTTTGGTACTTTATATCAGTTACAGGACCAAATGATCGATTTTGACCGTTTTTTCCGTTGAAACTCTCACGAGCGCGCGATGGACAGTAGCTAGCTTAGCTACCAAACTCTGAAACTCTTTTCTTAACGGTTAAATTCGACATTTTTTAAACGATGGACTTTCTATATAAAGTTTTAAAATTTTCTACTTTTGTCAGCGTCCTCCAGGTAAGGTGTTTTAAAGTTGATTGTCTGTCAGGTAATATCAGTCAGACACTTAATATAAATAATATTTTGTATACTTTTATTTAGCTAGCTTTATAGCTTAGGTGATTTTTTTTTCTAATCTTCACAGGTACTTGGTGACCAGGCTGTACCGTCCAAGCATCCAGGTAAAAATAGATATAAAATAACAATAAAAATTGTGAAATGTTTACGCTGAAGAATAAAAGACTAAGATAAGACAATTATAGAGTAGTCTAAAGTCTTAAGTTTGAAATAAATTAGTTTGTAGGTCCATATACATGAACATATATCAATTTTAGACATTGCCTCAATGAGAAAAATGGTTTTATATTGATGATACTGTTTCTTGTTTTCTTGCAGAGAGAGATAAACTTTAATATATCACTTTATTTTCATCAAGATATCAAATGTGTGAACCAAAACCTACCACGTTCATCTGCTTCACATAGCACCATGAACTAAGAGCGATGAAAGATGAAACTCATCTAAATCTGGTTATTAATACCACAACTCAGATTTGATGAGACTGAATCTCCCAGACCAGAAGTTACACTTGGAATAGTTTTGGCAAGCGTCTTATATTCCTGAATGCATTTGTGCTGGATGTAGTTTTGGCTCTGATTCCAAATGCCACGAAAATGTTAAATGTGGCTGATTGCAGTTGGACCATTTTAGACTCACAATACACTTGCCATAACCACAACTGACTCTTGTGCCAACACATAACCATATTTGTCCCAGAATTGTCTGCTCTCTGGGTGTTTGTTTAGGACATTTCTCAACTAAAACTGCCTCTAGAAAAAACACCAACATATTAATATTTTAGTACACAGAAAGCAGTAAATGTCACTATTGCACTGTAGTTACTGAATAATTCATTTAGTTACTAAATACCGTGCTTTGAGATGATTAACTGAACAATAAGCCGGGAGTTAATTAAGGGCTTAGTGATCTCGCAGAAAATAAAGACAGAAATTAGCCTGTTGATGGGACTTCTAAATAAATTCTGAGTGCATTACTGCGCCCTGTTGTGTCTGTAATGGACGTTATATCGATACTAAATCAAAACAAATCCCACATGTGTTTAAATGTCTATCTAAACCATTCTCAGCATGTCTAACTAAGTTTAAATCATATTTCACATCATTACTGTGAAAGAACAACGTGAATTTGACATACACAAAAGTTAAACGTAAATATAGATTTACGGCCCAGACTTTCTTGACCCTGTGAACAAATCCTAAGTCCCAAAGTTATTTTAAATAACTAAAATAAAAGTATAATTTACAAGATTTGACATTTGTAGTAGACCAGCTCAAACAACATTTGTAGATTAGATTTTTCTTTTTCTTTCTTTTTTTTTTTTTTGGGAATTTCTTAGGGTGTCGTGTGTAGTCTGAAACCTGCCTACTACCAAGATCAACCTGGCACCGAGTACTTATTTCCAAATCAGCTGGAAGGCCTGAGCCAAGTCGCGTGTTTCTGCTCACCTTTGAAGGTGTAACGATTCCCGAGTGCAGGAACTTTTGGCACTCAGCATACGCTGTAGCTTTGTGTTCTCGGCTTAGTTTACCTCGCTAAGCAGCACAGTCCCTCAGAGGGACTTTGCTATTTTATACATAACTAGAAATAAGTTCCGTAATTATAAACAGCCAAACTGGTCAGGATAAGGGTTAATTGGAAAGTGTCAGAATGTCTTTTCTGAAGCAGCGAGAATTTCCCAAGTCGTCCTGGGGGAACGCTGTGAATTGCGAATGTGATTGGGATCGGCCCAATGTCCCAATTACCCTTTCACAAGCAGCAATTTTTCAGCAACACACACACAGCTTTCTCATAACAGGATAAACAAACAAGAACATGTTTTTTCCTTTTTGACCCCTTATCTATTATAAGCATGTGAAGGGAGTATAGGTTTCATATTTGAAACGGTTGCACAAGTTACAGGTCAGGCTGTACGTGGCTTAGAAAAATATTTTGATTTTTTAATATTGAAAATAATTACTGCAATATGTGGTGCTTGGACTGCTGGCAATGACAATATCATTTAAATATGTTTATCATTATTTCCTCTTTATTTCCATTGACTGAAAATGTCATATAACATAAAACTACTTCAAAGATTTGTCCATGATATAATCTACTAAATGTATCTATTTACAGCAAGAAATCATGGATCCCATGCAAGAGCAAAAACGTATCTTATACGTTATCAGTAAGTTTTTAGATCGTGTTTTTAGCTCCTGATAATTCAGAGAGCGAGCTGCGTGGCGTGAGGAGAATGAACAAGCATTCATGTCACCACCAAACTGGAACAATGCACAATGTTTTCTATAATTAATTAATAAATTAAGATTTTTTTAAAAGGGGAGTATGTTAGTGTTCTTGTCAGTATACCTTGTAGCAGCACCAAAGTATCACATAAGTATGTGTGGGAAACGCTACAAATTCAGGTGAGACAGACTGAGGCACTCGACTGCTGTCATTTCCTAACTGAGATTTGCAAAAGCTGTTATAAAATTTCTAGCCATGTGATAAAGAGTTTTTCAAACATAAAGCATATCCTCAATCAACAATCAAAAAAGACAGGTTCACCTGAACTCAAACAGGGGTCTCGTCATGGTACTGGAAGACACTGATACACAAAAGTAATCGTGATATTTATGTGATATTTAGGTTTGCTAACAAAGTGCTAGCAAAACAGTGTAGCTGCATTATAAAACCCTACAGTTTCAGTTATACTTCTACTTTTATCTATATAGAAACAAATAATTTAAATAGAAACCAAGGAATGAAATATTGTGCAGTGAAACATATTTTCGCATCCAATCAGATACTTGTTATTAATAATGATATCCTGTCAGCCTTCTAATAATGTTGATATATGCAGTATTTCAGAAAAGTGTATTGTGATGTGATTGATCACAATATCAATGATTTAGTCAAATCACATATTATAGTATCATAGTAATAAAGTACAAGAGTGTTGAAAAGTTATAGCATATAACTCAATTGTTAGAATGTTCTGGGGAAGTCAAAACAAGACATACTTTATTCATGCATATGAATTTTGCCCCCCATTTTTTTTTTTTTTTTGTGTGTGTGTGTGTGTGTCCAGGCCTGGATGTGCTGGCCACAGCGTCACACTACTGGCCCCTGGATGACGTAGACGGGATCCGCAGCCTGAGGGACCAGATTGGGAATAGAACAGGTCATATTAATGGGACTGATATAAGTATGTGCACCAGTTTTGGCTTTTGGCTGTGTCACCACTTGCAGCGTCTGGCCTTACTTTCTCTCTCTCTCTCTCTCTATCTCTCTCTTTCTCTGTGTATCTCTTTTTTGCATTCCTGTCTTTACGTTGATTCTTTTCTTCCTCTCTCTCTGGCTCTCTGTCGCTCTCTCTGTCTCTCTGTATTTCTCTTCTGCATTCCTGTTGTCTTTATGTTGATTCTTTTCTGCTTCTCTCTCTTTCTCTGTCTGTCTCTCTCTCTGTACCTCTGTTCTGCATTCCTGTGCTTATGTTTATTCTTTTCTGCCTCTCTCTCCCTTTTCTCTCTCTCTCTCTCTCTCTTTCTGTGTATCTCTTTTTTTGCATTTCTGTCTTTACGTTGATTCTTTTCTGCCTCTCTCTCTGTCTCTGACTCTTTCTCTGTGTATCACTTTTTTGCATTTCTGTCTATGTCTATGTTGATTCTTTTCTGTCCTTCTCTTTTTCCCTCCTCTCTCTCTCTCTCTCTCTCTCTCTCTGTCTCTCTCTCTTTTTCACATGCACATCTTTTCTCTCTCTGCGCTCTGTTCTCTCTGGCTTTCTCTCCCCAGCTGTCAGGCATTCTTCTGCAGTCACGTCTTGCCGCACTACAGAGATCTCTGTTCAGTTTGTGCAGCTGTCCTCAGTGCTTAAGTGACTGAATGGCACATTTGGGCAGCATTTGAAAATGATGAACAGCAATCATTCATGGATTATTACCTCAGTCCTGATCAAGGCACTGCGTAACTGAGAGAGTATCGAACATGGTTATGTCAGTCATTCTCCTCAACACAGATGCATGTGTCTCCTATAAAGTTGCATTTGCATTAATAAATCTTTTACAAGCATGAGATGGGTATTTAAATGAGATGGTAGAAATGGTAAATTCTTTTATTTTTGGAGTCTCTTTACAATCTACAGTTTGTATGATTTATATAAGAGAGGTGGGTCGTCGATTTTTATTCTCCTAATGTCTGCGTCGTTACATTCAAGCCTGCGCTCTAATGCAAAACAGAGGGACAAACTTTCATCCATGTCTTAAAGTATCAGTTTGCACATCTGTAGCCGGTACCGTGTTTTCCCACATGCACCAGCTGGGTCTCATCAAGCTGCTGACAGAAACAGCCTATAAATGTATCAAGGAAAAGACCTGTCAATTTACCATTTATCCTCCAGACCCCTTTTTTGTTTAAGGTCACCCTGTACATGCTAGTGCTGTCCACTGCTGTTGTAAATATCTCTGTCTCTCTGTGTGTGTCTGTCTCCTATCACCTCTCGGTGTTTGTCTATGTGCACATGTGCTTGTATTGGAAATCACTTGTTTTGTTCTTTTGTCCTTTTCCGTTGTGTGTGTTTGTGTTTTTATTTCTCCCACGTTTCTCTCCATCACAGCACTCAGAATCCACAACCACACTGTCCTGCCTACGCATAACTCTTCCTCTGTGTACACCAATGACTCTGCCTACACTAATATTTCCGTCTCTGTAGGTGAGGTTCCTGCACAGATACCTCCACATAGACAATAACTTAATAATTCAGTAATTACCCAAAGAGGAATGGTTTTGTGAAAAAAAAAGTACACAATTTTCCCCTTCCCGGTAAATTCTTTTATTTCTGAGACTCATTCGACATTCAGTAGAATGATTTTACTGTGAATCTTCAAACTGAAGTTCAGAGTTATATCCAGCTTTATGGTACACTCTCAGAAAAGAAGGTAAAAACTGTTGTTGACCTTGTATGGCTGTCTTTTGTACCTTTAATATGTATCTTTCACTTGGAAACATAGATGTAATATACCTTTAGAAAAGATTTATGCTACGTAAGTAGACTGTAAGGACCTTTTAAAGCTTTAAAGGTACATTATATGCAACGTTCCAGGTAAAAACATTAATACTAAAGGTACAAAAGGTATATCAGCCCAGTGGCAGTTCTGTACCCGTTTTTTCTGACAGTGTACAACTCTGTGTTCAAACTTTAGGCGCTTTTCCAAAATGGCTGCACTGTAATAGCTACATGCTTTGTTTAGGAATATACTGGGTGTTCCATAGGGTTAATGTACTGTATATTCTTATATTTTTACAGACCATGATGTAGCTGAGCAGGGAAGAACAAATCCAAATAATTCTACTCATAGGAGTTTGTGTATTGAGAAAAATGGTGGACATATTGAGCATTTATTTGGTAAATTTATTTGGTAAATAAAAACTTATTGCTGGAATTATGGGACATCCTGGTATGTTACAGAAAGTCACGCTGTGTTCTTAGCCACGTCATGTGACAGTACTGAATAATGGTGCAGTTTGAGGCAGGTGAATAAAAGGTTAGAGATGATACCGATTTCTTTTACTAGATAGCAGCATTAGTTTTGTCCCTACATTTGGGGTTTGTGAAAAATTGTGTAAATTGTATCAGTGATTTTTTTTTTTACTGAACCATTCCTTTTAGTGTGATTAACACAATCAGTGATTTAAGAAGATTAAGAAAAACGTAATACACATGTTTTATTTGTTATAGTAGTAAAATCTAGAAAATTTAGATTTATTTTGTCTTGTCTAAAAAAATACTTTGAATTTCTATCACACTCATACAGATGGATGGTAAACTGTTTCCTTCTCTCCTTCTCTCATCTCTGATGCCCACTCTGTCCTCTCACACTTCACTCCTTGATCTCTTTTCACACCTACGTCTTGCACGCTTACGTCGAGCCATTTGTTTTTGTTCTCTTTTCTGCTTTGCTGCCCTTTTTTTTTCCTGTATTTGTTTCCTTTCCTCCCTTCTTCCTCCCAAAACACATCCATTCATGAGTTGAAGCTTGTGCATTACGACTCCCAGGGTCATTCGTAACTCCCAGCACTGTTTGTCCTATGAATGAAGATGTGTAGTCGAGTGAATCATCCTTTTGCGCCCACATGGAGATGAATGAGAAGGTGGAACACTATAACGCTATTCACCAGTTTAGGGTCATGCTGATTCATGTTAAGGTCATGTTATGATTTCCTTGCTGCAGGATGTTGTTTAGTTCTTCATGTCATCTTTGTGGCAAAAATATTCTGTCAGATGATGTGTATAGTGAAAAAAGGGCAATATGGAGTTCATGGAATGTTCAAAACAATATAAATAGGGTTTTAAAAAAAACTTAGACATAATTAATGTACCTAATAGTCTAATAAATAAATAGCACATATAATGGTCAAGACATCACATGACATCGACAAGAAAAATCCAGACGTTCCACCTGAGCCCATGTGCCACACGTTCACCAGTGTGAGGTGAATCACTTGAAAATACTCAAAGCTGGATGATGTCATGTTGGCCCTGATTTGGTGAAGGCAAACAGTGCAGTCTTGTTTATTAATTTCATAATCTCATAAAGTCAGAGCCGCACTCATAAATCCAGGCCTGGACCGGCTAGCATGCCAAGCGCCACTTTTTTCAGCTAAGCAAGAGCTGATTAACTCTTCAAAAAAAAAGTTGTTGAATGAAAACAAGCACAGAAAAGATTTTTGTTTTTCTTACGGTTACCGCGAGATGTGTGGCTGTTATTTTCCAGGAATAGAAAAATGTTCGTTTTGTTATTGTGGTGTAGATCATTTAGTGTAATGAAGCCATAGTGATGTTTTCAGATGTTTTAATGAGTCGTGGGTGTTTTTACTGTAGACATCGTAGAAGGAGTTGTGAACAAAGGCATCTATCTGAACGGAGACCGTGGAGCCACTTTCCTCCATTTCGGCAACTACAAGAACTCCTGCATCAGTGACCCCACTCTGTGTGGACCACAAGGTAAAGCTCTATTAAACACTCTGTCTCTGTCACTTATCCCTCTCTTTTCCTTTTCTCTCGCTTTATCTGTCCATCTCTCTCAGATTCCTGACTGCTGTCCATCTTTCTCTCCTTCTTTTTCACCCACATACACATTGTCTTTGTCGCTGTCCTAATCTCTCTCTATCTGTCTCTTTTCTCTCTCTCCTTTCTCTCTCTCTCTCTTTCCTCTCCCATTTTTCCTTTTTTCTATTCCTCGTTTGTTTCTCTTGCTCATTTATGTCTCTCAGTTCTCCCTTCCTGTGTCTTTTTTCTCTTCCTCTTTCTCCTTTGTCTCTCATTTTTCTCTCTTGTTTCTGTCTTTCCCTCTCTTGTCTCTTTTTTCTCTCTCTTTCTCATTTCTCCCTCGCTCCTTTGTCTCTCTCTCTTTGCTCTCTCTTCGCTCTCTTTTTCCTCTCACTTGTTTCTCTCTCTCCTTAAATACAGATGTCTCCAGCATCCTTCCTCCCTCCCTCTCTCTCCTTCTCTCTCTCTCTCCTTCTCTCTCTCTCTCTCCCTCTCTCTCTCATTCTCATTTTCTCCTTTTGATCTCCCATCAGTTCTATTTTATACGTTAATGACTTATTTCCTGTTTACCCATACCTCACTAGGGCGTTTTCTATAAAAGATCTGATAGAGTGCATGACCTTCTTTGTACTAAACGGAGCAATAATGGGGCTGCACTTATTGTAAGCGATTTTAGATGAATCATTTTTACATCCATCAGGCCAAAATGACACAACAATAGCTAATGATTTGAAAACTAAATTTATGACATATCAAGACTTTGCGGCTCCAGATGTCGGTTGAATTATACCGGCTTACGTTAGAATAAAAAGGCAAATTTTCATGCAGAGACTGACATCATCTGGCACTTGTCCCACATTATATCAACTTGAATTTCATTTTTTTCAGAAAAAGCACAAATATTATATTCATATTCAGCGGGACTTGGACAGAGGTAGATTGAGCTAAAATGGACCCGTGCAATTATTCAGCCTCGAACGTGCATTTGTTTCTCAGGTCCTTGGCAGTCGCATCGGGATTACAAAAAACATAAATTATGCTTGTATAACATAAAAATTGGTGCACATATATTAGCAAAACAGTGTTTTTGTTGTTTGTCATTTATACCCTTGGTGTTAACAAATCTTAACACGCTATTACTCTTAGACGCTCGCAGCAGGCCGTTGCATTCAATCATCTATTCCAGACACTGGTTTTTTTTTTGTCTCAGTCATGACAACTTGTGTTCCTTCAGAATTAATTGCAGTGTAACCCTAGAGAGGCTCATTAATCACATCCTGCTTGCTGTCGTTCCTTGCTGCCGTTTGTCATCACAGTATGCCGTAACTTGTTTTTAATGTATTTCTGTCTTGTAATTGTAATTTATAAAACTACTAATACACAAAGTGTGCTCTGGAGAAAGCTTTTTCTCACCACGGTAAAAATGTAATGTACTCCGCGGCAGGGATCACATTCTCCTTCTTCTGGAAGAACCAGGAGTCACATTCCCGCTTTGCTGTGATGTCGGGAGGGAAAATCATCTCCAACGGTTTCTCTGTCTACACCAACCCCTTGGGAGGATATGTAGAGTTCTACACCAGGAGAAACACTCGACGCTGGAAAGCAAATATCAACCTGCCAGGTATTTTACTGAGGTTCACTGAGAGAGTGCGGAAATGACAGCGTGTGTGTGTGTGTGTGTGTGTGTGTGTGTGTGTGTGTTTGTGTGTTCTAATTATGCAAGGTGAGGTTGGGGAAGAGTGTATGGATGGTTTCTCATGAAGTCATGAAGCCTTCGTAACCTTTCATTTGAATTTAACCGCGCAAATATTTACCATTGTGCAAGCGCGATCTACAGTGTTTGAATTTCCTCAAATATTTTTAAAACTAAACACAGTAATATATAAAGTTTATATATATATATATATATATATATATATATATATATATATATATATATATATAGAGTATACGCAAAGTCTCATCTTCCAGAAAAACTCCATGTATGCAGAATTTTAACCCCCTCATGCATACAAAAGATGGCTTTTAATTTATTTCTCTTACTGCCCCTAGCGAGCATGCCCATGACTCATGTGTGTATTCTGTGATAAATGGTAGGTAAATGTTGTGTTTTGCGATTTTGAAGTATTTCTGACGTGAGCTGGCGTAATGCGCTGACAATGCCAGCAGGATAAAGTTCCCAATACTGAAATCAGACTTGAGCTAAATGAAGCTGTAAAAGCAACACAGCACTTGTGCTTTCACGGGCTTTTTGCCATTTACGTCACAAAATGTATTCATGAACAAAGTCTTCAACAGCGTGCGACTCTGTAGCTTAACAAGGCAGAATCATTATTTTAAGAAGAAATAGGTGAACATTTTATTCTGCTCTGCTAAAAGCTCGCAGGCAGAGAACCGCTCGTTTTGAATTTTCTGCATATCAGATATCGTATCATTGGCTGTATTAAAACCTGTTTTTTTAACCTGAAGTCGCAAAAACTGAGAAAATCTGGGTCTAATATTACTGGTTATCTCTGTTTCAAAGCAGAAAATTGTTTACTGAACCTGCTTAATACTTCTTTTTATTTTTAACACTCTTTATTTCTTTCGCTCCGCAGGACCTTTCTGGACACACATCCTATTCACGTGGACCCTTAAAGATGGCCTGAAGATCTACATAAACGGCACGTTCAACATTAGCGACCCGAAAGGCGACGTGTCGCAGAATTACGGCGATACGTACGCAGATTTGGTGATCGGAACCGGACACACCCACTCCTATAGGCAATACGTCACCGCGTCCTTCGATGAGTTTGTCATTTGGGAGCGAGCTCTTTCACCCAAAGAGATCTGGCTCTACTATAAAGCTGCCATAGGTATTTTTTTTTTCCAAATCCACAATCTGCTTTCGTGCAGCTGCCTACTAATATTTGGTCTCTTGTCTTTTGGCTGCTCCCCTTGTTGTCCAGCTGTCTGTGACTCTTTGTTTAGTAGCACTTGCACTACGGCATGTCATGCCTGCGATAGCACGCCGTGCCGCAGCGTCACATGTTCGGATTTAACCATAATCTAGAATGTCCTTCATGCATAGATTTTGTGTAAAATGTAAAATATATATAAAATGAGAACTAACCCATTGTAATGTGAATTCATTCAAGCTTGACAGATATTACGGAAATTAATATTTACAGCCGAGTGTTTGTTGTCAGTATATCACGAGTCTAAGTTTTCGTTTCATTCCTCACAAGTCATAAGCAATCATTCCAGTCTTATTCAATTTGTGATACAAAACATCTGCAGCTTCGATTATTTCCTTTTTTTTACCCTTATCGGTTATGAGCACGCCAAAGAGGAAGGCTTTTTTTTTTTTTGAGACAATTTCCACATTCCTCCGTCTCTCTTCGCATTTAACAGATGGACACTGAAAACCAGATAAATAACTCTATCTGTAAATCAGATTCAAACGCTGCTCCCATCTTTTTTCTTTATTGGGGCAGCACATATTTTTGCCTTATATGTATATAATGGCATGCTCGCCGTTATATAAGGGGTTTTTGTTTGGGTTTGAGACTGAATGTGTTTGGAGATATATTAGAAATGACTGATGTGGTTCTGTTTTAAAGCGCAGTGTTTTTCAAATGTCATCACAATGATTTTAAAATATCATGACAGTTTTTGCGTCAGCTAGCTTCTCCTTGTAGCATGAAGGCGTCGTACAAGTCTGTTAGGAACTTGCGACACACCAGTACTATTTATAAAGACCAGGACTACTATCAAGAGCATTAGTAACTGCCCTAATGATAACAGTACAATATACACTGTCACTCTAAAGGTTACTCATTGTGAGCCTGTTTTCTGTTGCTTCAAGGTCGCCTGACCTGTATGAGTCGCATGTAGATCTGGACCGAGCCTATGTGTCTGCCTTGTTTCATCAAAGCATCAGACCCCACCAAAGAGTCAGCAGGAACGAATTACGGCCCGCTTACAAAACGGCCTGTCATTCTCTTCCAAAACGAATACAATAAAATGCTGTAAAGGGAGGTTGATGAGTTGATCCTCTGCTACAAATGCCTCCCAGGGTGAGGCCATGGATAAAAAAAAATGAGGACTCTACCCACAAATCATACGTAAAGGCCTTTGTGTTCAATCTGAATCTCCGGAGAATCTGTGGCCTCTCATTTAGCTGATTTGTGGTGGATTATTTGTGTTAAATGGCAGTTGTGATTACCTCACTGTTTGAAACAACTCTAGCTGTGGACTTGGCAAGAGCTGTTTACCCCCTGCACTTTTGCTGGGATTTCAGCTGGAACTTGTTCTGTTAAGTCCTCTATCGCTGTAAAAATTTTATAGCCTAAGAATACAGCTTTTAACAGAAATCTTTGTAAGGTTTTGTTCTGTAGGGTTATGGATTTTAACCAAGAGAGACATCTTGTTTCATGTTTCGTGGAATGACTATTCGTTATTTGATTATTTAATGTCGCTAATCATTTGAATTGACCTATAATTATACTTCTGTAAGCAGTAGTAACTGCTTGTCAAATCATTCAACTTGATGAACTCAGTATTGGGCTTTGCACTCTTCTAGGGAGGCTATAAAGCTCCTTTCGATTTGGTCATGTGTGTTCTTGTAGGAAAATGCTCCTTGTCTAAGCCAAGACAGGAAGAATTGGTGTCACATTTACCTCTCACAGGCATGGAGCACTTTCTGTGAATCTCAGACTATTGAACTTTCTCAGAATTTTTTTTATATAAATCTTTTTCCAACATCAAGTCCAATTCAGTGTTGAGTTTTACCTCAAATCCTAATAAACATTCATCAAAAAAAAAATTAATTAGGCTCACTTTTACTGAAGAATGATGTCTATTAAATAAGTGTTAAAATAATTTTTTTCTGTTTATCACAGGTGAGGCTCTGATTTCTCCTCCTAAACATGCTCTACATTTTCCAATGGTTTTGTAAAGATTCAAATCTATTTATACAATTCAGTGCTTTAGATTTCGCTTTAGTTTTAACCAAAGAACTAAGAAACGATAAAAAACAATAACAATAAAAAACATAATTCATCAGCTGATACGTTAGGCTTAGTGTCTTTAGGGGAAAAAAATGATGCTGACTGAATTAGTCTTAAAATATTTTTTTTTTCTCCATATGTCTGTGTTTCACAGGTGAGGATGTGGTTTATCCTCCAACTACAGAATCTCCTTCCTCCATCCACACCACAACAGATGCCCTTTTGCAGGTAACAGTTTATAATTTAAATCCATGTGCCAAATCTCACTGCCAGGTCTGTTTAGTGTAAACCGAGCCTCTGTAAATGACTGAAAGTGGAAAACACACAGAAATCACCACAGAGAATACATTGTTCGGAAAGAAACCATACGCCCAAAAATATAAACAGATGGACTAGAGATTCTTGGTTAGGGACAGACAATGTCGAAATAGTGGTATATTTACTGTGTAATTGCAGAAAGATTGCAGATGTGATATGAGCGAAAGGTCTAATTATGCCTGGCTGTTTGATACCACTGAGTCTCAACCCCGTAGTCCTGCTGTTTTTCTGTGTTTGTCACTCAGACTGATTACTCATTGAAATCAGCCCAGTAACCAAAACAGCTTTATTCTGTTCCTCAAACACTACTATAGCTATTTAACCCTGGAACATGATAAATTACTCATAGTAAATCGATGGAAAACCTTGATTAATGACCGAAGTGTTTTGTCAGCCATGACGTAGAAAAGAAAGCGAGTATTCTTTTCTTATCTCAGGTTTCCCATGGTGTTAGGAATCGTTTATAACAAACAATCTGTACTAAGTCACTGTTTAACAGTAATAATTGATCTCTATCAGTATTTTCACTCTCTTATATCTAGATTTTAGCCAGAATTACAAATTAACAAGCTCAGTTTTCCCGTGTCACCGAGTAGAGGACGGGATTCCTTTTGAGACCGGTTCCTCTCAAGGTTTCTTCCTGATGTTGTCTCACTGTCGCCTCTGGCTTGCTGATCAGGGATCTGGATTTCTGTAAAGCTGTTTTGTGACAATGTCTATTGTTGAAAACTCTATACCAATCAAATTTAAATTATATATACATTAAGTAGCCAAAACCAGGTGGACGAGGACTGAATTAAAATAGACCAAAATTTTGTTAGCGGACATCTACAGTCTAGAGTGTATTGTGTGTTAAGAGTTTAAGAGTAGCGGGGTAAATAGTGAAGTACACAGAGAACACGGCGCCCTGCTTGTGCTTGGTAACTTCATTTGGTCGCTAGTAAATTAGCGCAGGCATTCAGGACACTGACAGATCCACTCTGCTCTCCTCCAGCAGCGAGGAGAGGGAGTTTTATAGCCAGCATTTTACACACTCTCAATCTGTCCTCTGTGACTTTTCCCCACATCAACCACTGAGGGTATAAAGAGAGAGATGATATGTGCACTCAGTGCACGCAAACACACTGTACATGAGTCATACATTCTGAAATGATTAGGGGATTTAAAGCTAATTCAGACATATGACAGCCGAGGGGACATACACACACACACACACACACACGCAGACCTTTGCACAAGATCCCAGCAGGAAATGAGGTGGAGTTCAGACCCATAAACACAAACAAATCCATCTCTTGTGGAGCTATTGTTTTCCTCCAGACTCTGAGGAAATGGAAAGAAATTGGATATTGAGCGCTCACGCAAGAGGCATTGCTGCAGATTATTAAGCCGGGAAGTCAGAAACGTGAGAGGGAGGGAGAGAGAGACAGAGAGAAAGGGAAAGAGAGAAGTTCAGAGGCGGCTGAAACGTTCCCAGATTCAGGATGCCTTCCTTTTGGGTGCAGATAAAACAATACGGCAGTGAGAAAGGTAGTCTGTAAGTTATTTCGGACAATTTGTTCTAATTGTTCCAAACTAGTACGCATGATTTACGTGCACATAATCTTATTACCACCTGCAATGGGCAGCCGGGTGTGTGTGGGGCGGACATGCTCACACAGCATCCAGATAGATCTAATGAAGATGGGGCAGAACATAACTTTAACTTAGGAGAGTAGCAGACCTAATTCAGTTACGTCCTGCAAGAAGATCATTTTCATAAATTAAATCTGTAACCTAAAACATACGGGATCAATAAGTGACGTAAGTCTCAAGTCATTCGTCCCTGGGCTCTGCTGTTGATCACCTGATATCTTTGCTTGGCTTTGTGTGTGTGTGTGTGTGTGTGTGTGTGTGTTTATGTGTTCTACAGGCAACAACAGCATCACCCCACCCCACTGTCTCTAACTTCACAGAGATTCATGATTCAGTGCCCATGTCACTGCAAAACTTCCTCCAGTCTTCCTTCATTCTGCCCAATAAGACTATTCCTAAGGATACAGCTCACAATCTGACACAGGTACATGAGAAGAAAAATAGAAACACCATCCACTCAGATATACATCCACTCAAACATGATACCTGGAATTGACTCAGTTAAGATATAGCTTTTAACAATCCTAGCAGTGGAGCAAAAGTTTCATTGCTCTACTGCTAGGATTGTTAAAAGCTATATCTTAGATTTATTATAAGAAGAATTATTAACATGACACCATTTTTCCACTGCATATAATCTGGAGGTAATTTTCCCCCTATATCTGTGCATGTGCAGTCTAATAAAGATTTCTGGTTCTGTAGATGAGTTTTATACAAAACATGTTTTATTGAACAAGATATAAATCCACCTTGAACATAGTCATACACATGCACTGATATTTAAAATGCTTCATTTTGGTTTAGTTCAAATGCAAGTTCACTTCAAATGTAAGTTAAATAAGTAACATGATTTTAGTCAAACGCTAAGCTTCAAGCAATAGGCTCATTTTATAGGCTTAATTAATTAGAAAATCTAACCAAGGAATACGCTATATGGCCAGTAGTATGTGTACACGTGACCGTCACACCCATATGTGCTTGGTGAACATGCCATTCCAGATTTAGTCCCCCTCTGCTGTTATAATAAGCTCCACTCTTCTGGGAAGGATTTTCACTAGATTTTGGAGCGTGGCTGTGGGGATTTGTGATTCCATTCAGCCACAAGAGCATTAGTGAAGTCAGGCAGTGATGTTAGTCGAGGAGGCCTGGGGAGCAATCGGCGTTCCGGTTCATCCCAAATGTCTTCATGGAGTTCACTTTGTGCACAGGGACACTGTCATGCTGGAGCAGGTTTGGGCTTCTTGGTTCCAGTGAAGGGAAATCTTAATGCTACAGCATACCAAGACATTCGATACAATTTTTTGGCGGTTTTTTGGGAATGCACCACATATGGGTGTGATGGTCAGGGGCCCACATACTTTTGGCCATGTAGTGTATTTTATTTTATTTTGTTGTATTAGATTTCATTTTAGTTATACCTGTAGCACTAACAGTAAATTCATTAGACTAGATAAAACATAAGACACTCCAGGTGTCCAAATATAGAAGTAGAATGAGTTCTTTGTTTGTGTGTGTGTATGTGCGTTACAGTCATTTCTGAAGAGCGTTGACGAGGTGATATCCTCCAGTAGCTGGCGAGAAGACGAGGAGGTACGCAGAAATGCACTCGCTACGTCATTACGCTACGTCAGTAAAGATCTGACGGTTGGTTGGATGGATGAATGAGTGGGTGACTGAGTGAGTGTGAATCGTTTCTAACACAGATGAGCGGAGTCGTTTATGAGAATTAACACCATGATGTTGTCTTTGTCTCTACTCTGTACTCTGTACTCTGTGTGTGTGTGTGTGTGTGTGTCTGCATCAGCAGTCGACTCCTGTAATCAGTGGACTCATAGACACAGTGGACAAAGTCATGGGGCACATGGTGTCCAATCTCGAGGCTAAACCAAATTCTCTTGTCGCTATTGGTGGAAAGAGCTATGTTGCAGGTCAGTGGCAACACACACACACACACACACACACACACACACATTCACACATTCACACATTCACTTACCTTTGCCCTGGGTCACATTATAAGAAATCGATTTCCCTGGTCGTGTATTTGACCCCTAGTATATAAATGACACAAGATCACTCTGTGGGTCAGCAAGTTGCCAGACACAGCAAGTCATGAATTAGTATATAGCTAACAGGAAGTGCGTCATAGGGGTACAATTATTACTTAAATACTGCATCTTCAAGTGGGAAGGGGAGGAGGTGATGGATGGCTGGAGAGATGGTTAGAATTTCCTTCAAGGACTGAGTAACATGCCGGGGTTTACTGTTTGCCCAGATAAGTGCATCAGCCCTATTTACACAAGTCCCTTTGGACTTACTGTCTTGTCTCCTTCTCTCTCTCTCTCTCTCTCTCTCTCTCTCTCTGATCCTCTCCGTTGCTTATGATAAGATTAAGATTCTCAGGGTTGGAGGTGACCAGAGAGTATATTTTTTCCCAGAGCTCAGAACACTTACAATAAGTGAATAAATCATAATGGAATGATAAAGAGGGCAGAGCACACAAGTGTTTGCCCTCAAGCATGTTTAGATTCTGCAGAAGGGCAGATTCTTTACAAGTTAAGGATTCAAAAGCATTCAAAAGTGTTTAGTTACCCTTTCTTTGCAATGAATGAACAGTGTAACTCTCACACATAAATCACAAAACATTAGAATGTGAAGAGTTTACCCTTTTTGATGGACAAAAAAGATAAAAATACAAAATACAGTTTTTGGTTTTGACCACAGTAGCCTTTCGCTTCTTGTTTTGTTTCATGTCTCTGAGTATAAGTTATGATGCTAATGAAGGATTGTCAAATGCTCAGAAAAAATATTTATTAACACCACAATGCCTTTATCAGTATTTTTTCATTACTGAAATTTGTTTACAATGTTTCTGAAAAAGATTAGTTTGATCACTTTGCCAAGAGTTTAGGCATTGGTAAAATGTTTAATATCCTACTTCACTCAAAAGTCAAACATAATTAATAAGACAGTTAAAAAATCAATTGTTGCACTAAATATACTCTCTTAACACTAAGCTATAGTATGTCCCACCATCAAAGCTTTAATATCCCCAGACTACAGACACTTACCATTCCTGAGAAGATATCTCTAATGAATGAGGAAATCCCCACAGCCACGCTGCAAAATCTAGTGGAAAACCTTCCCAGAAGAGTGGATGCTGTTATAACAGTAAAAGAGGAGATGTTCGAAAAGCACATGATGGTCAGCTGTCCACAAACTTTTGGCCATATAGTGTATCTATGTAGCTTAAGATGTCCTCAAAAAAAAAAAAACAACCATATGGTATGTATAGCTGCCTCTTGGATTTCCATATTAGAAATTTGACATATAAAAGACCAGGGTTATTCTGTTAAAAGGAATATCATGTAAAAATATTTTTGGCAAAAACTGAAAAACAAACTTCACATTAATCAAAAATGCCTCCTTTAGCATCTGTAACTGCTACACACACTCTCTTTTAAATAGCACTCAAGTGCTTTCAGGCAGTTCTCAGAGATGTTCCCAAGAGTTTTTTTCGAGCACGCTCTCAGACGTTTTAATCTGATTGGGTTAAGATTGGGTGACTGGGCAGGCTGTTGCGTTACAGACGGCACTGGATCCTTCATCAGTAAATATCTCTGACTCACATAGTGTTGACAAACATTACTCAGAAAATTTCAGAAAAAGGTTAAGTGGGTAAAAACTTGACCTGGCCGTGTACCATGGTTTAAAGCTGCCATGGGACGCCAGAGGCGTGATTTCAGCGATGGAGTCGCACAGCTATAACTTCAGCATTGCAGAAGATCAAAGCAACTGGTGTATGAAATAAACTATGATGTTTCAGCTTTGTCTCAGTGTTTAAGCAGTGAGTAATATTCTCTCTCCTCTCTTTTCTTTGTTTATCAGATTACTCTCTGATGAAGATCCCGCAAAATTATAACATGCAGAACTACAGATTTCCAACACAAGGCAAGAACTACATCTCAGTGCCAGGAGAGGCCTTCACTACAGAATGTGAGTGAACACACACACACACACACACACACACACACATGCACACATGCACACCTGGAATGTACCCAAGTCTTTTTTTTTCCACGCTTTCGCACACATATAGGCACGAGGCTAAATGTTTTCATAAGAAGGCAGAGGTTTAGTACGAGTGCGAAGAGTTGGGCTGAGGTGAAGCTGAGCGCTGGAATGTAGCACCGCAATCAATGCCACTGATTACACCTGCCAGTCAAACAGCAATGAAACAGCACAGATGGAGCAGAGAGAGATCATTCTGATTCACCCAAAGCAGAAGAGTCTGTGTGTGTGTGTGTGTGTGTGTGTGTGTGCAATATGGCCAAAATGTCATATCATGATACTCATGTATCATGATGTACTCCAGAATCATTAAAGAGGATGGAAGGAAATATTCCAATCAATTCAGTTGTAGAAACTACTTACCTTTCCTGTCAGAAAAATCATTTTCATAAGTACTTTTTATATTAATATTATCTCTAAAATTTATATTATTGACATTATTAAATTAATGTGTGTGTGAGAAAAGAAGGACTATAAGAAGCTGAGAAAATGAACTCATTCCTCTCAGACTGACGTGTTTGTTCTAATTTTATCTGAAGAGCAAACGTGTGTTAGAAGTGATAGATTGTATTGTTAGTGCCTTTGTCATGACTGGCATGTAAACCTCAGGACTGGCAGTAAGTGTTTCGGACACACCAAGCAGTCCATTAAGGACCGAACCCGAGTTTATAAGGCACTTAAATGTACGGAAAGTGGGAACACGTTCCACTGGGTTGTACTGCGTGGCCAAGTTTCGCAGAGTCCTAGCATAAAAAAGGTGTAGTCGATTTTTTTAAGCTTGGTTCGTGGACTTCCTTGGAGAGTTGCGGACAATATGAAGGATCCCTCGGAGAACGGTTACGTTTTAGACTGCGTACCCTGCCACGTTTTGTGTCATTCGTGCCTAAAAAAACAGGTGGTGTGCATAGCTGTGTTGTTTTTATTTTTAAATTGTTTTTGGCGCACATCGGGACTGAAGAATTCAAACCATCTCGTTTGGAAGCTCCAGAGTAGATTGACACACAGTGTGCTAGTGTTTTCTGCCTCTGCGTCTGAGCAGAGCTGTACGCGAGTGAAAGATCTTCTCATACATGTGTGTGTAGCAGATGTGTGTGAGAGCACCGCTGTCCTATTAGACTCATGGTGAGGGGACAGAGTGAAGAGGCTGTGATAATGAGAAGAGCCTCTATGTGCATTTTAGCAGCCTCTTGATAGATTATCAAAGCACACACACACACACACACACACACACTTTAGGCCTGTCAGAATGAATTTCACAACTGGAATAATATTTGAAATTTTATAATATTTGCATGCAGAAAATCCACATTATGTTTGATATGTGTTTTTAACATTGCTTCAATTTTTGCAAGTCTTGCAAGACAATATAAAAAATACAAACAAATGATTCCCTCAGCCAAAATTATTCAAATCAAATGACTAATTTATATTTTTACACGAATGCTGTTGTGAAATGTATAATCCCCAGATCACTAAAGCATTGCTGTAGGTAGATAAAAACAAATTTGAAACATTAACATTAGCGTTTCCTCTCATCCAGTTCCTGGAACTGTTACCTAAAGCGCTTGACCATTTACTCGTTTAGTGACCTGAAATGTGTGTTAGTGTTGACATACGATATACTGAGTTACACTTTAATCTATATAGTAAAATGTTAGAAGTTGGTAAATTCACTTAATATTTCACTTCTTGTACTAATATGTGTGTGTGTGTGTTTGTGTGTGTGTGTGTGTGTGGTTTTTTTTTTGTCTTTGTAGCCCAGACCACAATCGTAGGCCTTTTTTACCACAGCATGCACAGCTACTACAAACAGATCAGCCCTCTGAGAACCAGGTTTGTTGTGTGTTTGTCCTTATTTTGTGTGTGTCTTTGTGTTGTGTTTTGTATACGTGTGTGTGTGTGTGTGTTTCCTGTGGTGAAATAGCAGTACACTGTGTTCCTCTGAGTGTGCTCTTATCATTCAGCATTTTGTTCTCAACTGTCCACTTACTCCGATACGTCCAACTCTTAGCATTTCCGATAATGCACTCTTCCCATTTCAGACATGCAATCATCGTTGAATTATGAGCCTATTTTGTGTCTGTCAGTTAATATAATCATATACCCAAGAGAATTTTAGAATTCATTCACATTCGACTCCCAAAACATATTATAAGATAATGGATTGTGGTGAATTCCAGTTCTGTGGAAGTATTTTTTGTAGCTGATATATTTAGAAGTACTAGGTAGGCGTGTCACGCCTCCTTTGTGCAGGCCACTGAAAATTCGCAGTCATGTCCCTGGAAGCATTCAGTGCCTTGCTGGAGGTCGCCATTCAAGAGTGGGCAAACCGTAATCATGAAGTTATTAACTTGATCAGCGTAACATTAAGCCCTTCAGACGTTGTTAAGTACGTATCAGGAACTGTAATGTAATGTGTTCCAGGAAAACATTCTCCACCCCATTACACCAGCCTGTACTGTTCACAGAATGCCTCCACTGACTCATGTTTCTTCTGCCAAGTTTTGATCATTTCATCAGCATGATACACAGGGAACCTGGATTTTTTTATTCCTCAGTAGTCATTGATTGTTTAGTCACTAAAAATCTTGTTCATGTTCTTAGTCTGACTTGGTCTTTGGGTTGTTGTAACACATTTGAGACAAATTCTGATTCTTTTGCCTGGTTGTGTTCCTTCTGTTCACTTGCACAACCCTCACCATTCTCCTTTGACCTCTCTGATACACAAGATGTTAAAATAAAAACAAAATTGATTATTAACCATGGATTTGTCTGGATTTGTCTCTATCCCCTTGCCTGATTCATTGTGTATATCTAGTACTACTCAGCACTGGCCCTCACAAGCCCTCGCCAATCTGCTTCACTCTGTGCCAGCCTGGCATTTAACTTTGGTGTGTGTTTAACATGTTAGTGTGATTCTTTTCCTGCATGAACTTGAGTGACTCTGGGGTCTCCTTTAGTCTGTAAGCATGCATCGTTACTGTGATATGGCTCTCTTTTACTCGACAATGAATTTTTCCATTTAAACTATACAGCCTGACTGTTCTCTAGGATGTATAAACATTGTGTCACTCTGGGTATATCGCGCCAATCTAGATCTATCCATCAGGGCTCTCGCCGGCAGTTGTGTGTGCCTGCAAGCAATGACGTTTATGGATGAAGGTCTCTCCCTCTGCTCCATCTGGTCCTCTGAACAAACAAACCACTGTCATGCTCAGGCACAAAGATTCACCATCTACACCAGGATTCAAAACTAAAACCAGTTAAATGTGAACGTTAAATGTATAATTGCTAGTCGTATGGCAGCAAGGACATAACAACTAGTCTCTCTCTCTTTGGCTACAAATATTTCACTAAGCCTGTGGAGCACTCTAAGGGTGGAGTGCAGTTGTTTTTTGAATTAGTGGCTTTTAAGCTTCTTAGTGCAGAGTCTAAGTTTAATTAATTGCCCGCTTTATCTTTTTCAGTCAGCTCGTCTGACGTCTATTTTAACTTCAGTTTCTTGTTCTGATTTAATTTTCAAATTGAATCCTCTTTTTTTTGCCTCTGTAACGTCTGTGATTGAAGGCAGAACACAAGCGCGTAAACTCCGCATGTTCTTTATTATAGGCAATCCGAAAATCATTATCAAGGTCCATATCATAGGTCAGAGCACAGGCAGACAATATAAAACAGGGATAATACTTAACAACAGCAAAAACACGAGCAAGGGTCAACACCAGGAAGCAGAGGCAGGAAGCAAGGCTTGGAAATGCACGATGATGCTGAGAATTAGCGTTGAAACACAGAAACAACAGGTTGTAAATGGATAAGCTAATTAACACAGAGCAGGTGAACACAATGGAGTTATCAACCAATGACAGGACAGGGACGAAGACACTGGAGTTGTTCCTGCCACTCGTGTATTTTCATTAATACATAAATTAATACGTGAGTCATTAATCACCCCTGGGATGTACACCCCTGCACTTAGGGCCATGAAATCTATTGGTAGATAGCCAATACAAGAAGACTTGGTACAAGAAGACTTCTCCTCCTCTACACACCAACTCTTTCATTGACATCTGCTGATACTAGACTTCTTAACATCCCTATCAAAAAGGCTGTACAGTTGCCCCCAAACTCTGAAGTACTTTTATCATCATTCGCATCCCACTCATAACTCAGAGAATAACATTAACTTGATGTCTAAAACATTAACGTCTCCACTCATTATTGGTAATAAACAGTTCTTCTGCAGTGTTTCTGAACTGACTTCTAATCCCGATTTCTCCAGGATCAATGAAGCGGTGGAATTTAAGGACCATAAGATCCAGGTGGCCAGCTGTCTGATCTCCCTAAAGGTGGAGCCCTCTCCTGCCCTCTCGGTCAACCTGTCGTCAGAGCCACTGATCAGAATCATGCTAACACACCAACTGGTAAGAGGATATCACTCATATAACCTAGGCCAAGGAGATTTAAAACTTTAGAAGCAGTCATTATAGTACATTTGATTGAGAAAGAATTTATTTTGGAAGTGCACACATTGCCCAAAGATGCAACTTATCTACAAAACCTGCTGCAGAAGGAACTCAGGGGTAGGGATGATATTTGGAAGTGTTCAGAATAGCAGCATTGTGTGTCGATTGTCATGGTATATTGTATTATTCATGACTGGCTCATGCTTTGAGTAAATTAGACCAGTTTAGTGTGACTCTTGGGTTTTCTAAGTTTTAGTTTCTTTACATTTGCGGGCATCATTTGATGACAAACCTATAAAGCGTCAATGACGTCCAAAACAAACATTATGTCATTCATTCATAAACAACATTAACATAATTGTGTGCAACTCACTGGGACAGCTCATAAAAAAGCCATAAGCAGGGCTTATTTCCAACTCAGCTAAAAAAACCCTCTCTTTAATACGTTTCCACAGATTTTACATTTCTGTTTTCAAAATCTATTTTTTTTCCTGCCTCAGCAGTTTTGTGTCAGGGAGTGAAAAGAGGCACAATGCCTAAGTACAGGGGTTCACACGGGTACACCACGCCTATACTAACCATGGAGATCTATTTCAGTTTCCATCATTTCCCAGCGCATGCCCTTCTTTAAGAACCCTAAAACAAAACATGTGCTTTGCCAAAAGAAAAAGCAGAACTGGCTGGCGTCGGGTTTTCTGAAATGGAACAATTATTTGATTTAACAAGGGACATATTTCTCTGTGTGGATTGTGGTACAGATGGACGTGAGGATGTGTTGATTCGCCAGCTTTCCATGGGAAATGCATCTAAAAATCTAAAAATTGACATGGAACGCAGCAAGTTGAGGTGAATAAAGTAGAAAATAGCTGGAGATAGAGAGGGAGAGAGAGAGAGAGAAAGAGAGAGAGAGAGAAAGGTGGCTTTTTACCAGAGGCATTTAATTTTCCACTTACTGTTAGTTACATGCTGAGTTCCATTAAATCATTTCATCATTTCAGCAACATCTGACAGGTTTTACTGCTGTGATGCATTAGATAAAATTGTGAACTCAACACATATCAATCCATCTCTTCTTCAATCCTTCACTTCATCCAAAACCCACAAATAGAGACACAAATCTTCATCCAAGCCAGGGAATAGGATCTCACACAAAAATAACACCCAGAACATTTGCCTGTGTTTTTTAAACATTTAGTTCCTCCAGCCCAAATTCCTCCCTTGTGCTTTTGCTTTATTATAGTTTTAGTATGTATAGCTCTTAAATCAAATCCATTTGGGTGTGCACATAGCCATGAAGGCCTTCTTTTGGTTTTTCTTCCTGTGCACAGCTCGAAAATGACCTGGCATCCTGCCGATAATATGATTACTCCAATATTTTGAACTTATACACTGATTTTGTGTGTGTGTGTGTGTGTGTGTGTGTGGAATGTAGTTTATGGTATTTGACAACACATTGCAAAATGGAGCCAATAAAAACCAATGCCACAACAGTTTTGCTTTGATACCAGGTTGAAATCAGGCTTTTATACCATTTACATAAACTTTCAAACAAAGTGTCATGAGTCTCAGATTTTCTTTGATGTTGATGTTAAATGGGAGTGAAAAAGAACTCTGATTGCTCTTAATGGTCTGCCGTGTTCCTGTGTTACAGCAACAATACAATCAGAGAGCCAGTATTGAATTTCATCATGCTGCACAATGCCGAGAGAGAGAGAGAGAGAGAGAGAGAGAGAGGGAAAGAGAAAGAAAGCGTGAGTTGAATAGAAAGAGGCCGAGAATTTGAGAGAGTCGTAATGTATGCTCTTTAAATGTCTGCCAAAGCCACCTAAAAACAGCACTGCCCTCTGCTTCACTGAGGATGTGGTTATAGCTTGACCTTTCTGTCTCAGGACTGAAAGAAAAAGGGGGAAAAAAATGGAAAGGAGGTTGGAGTGTGGAGCAGAACTGGGTCAGAAAGGAGCGAAGGTGGAAATCAGGAAGAACGATCACTAGAAGAAGGCAGCAGCGTTGTAGAGATGTGTCTTCATAGTCTTTTAGACCAAGTTCATTTGAGTGCACTGATTGATCAAAGGGAACAATTTGTCACTGCGGCCGTCTTGCCAAATTCTTTTAGGAAACAGTAAACTGAAAATCTGAGTTTTACTGGCAAGTATTGTTACATTATGAAATATAAAAACCTGTCCAGTTCAAATATATAAATACAAGCACTTCATAACCACCATCTGGATTTCTTGAACATCTGTTGAACTTTTTTGTGGAGTAATTTAATAATCAATAATCACATCAAGCAATAATAATAATCAATAATCAAAAAGGTATTCAAAAACATGCTTTTGGGCCTGAACATTATTCACAAAAGCATGTTTTTTTTTTTTTAAGCGTGCGTAAAAGAAACTATTGTTCTTGGGTGCACGGAAAAAAACTAAACTAGAATGATATAAAATTAAACAGATAAGCATTGGCAAAGAGAGAGTGGTTTAAACGGATACTGAACATTAATTGATAGGATTGCAGATATTTGGAAATCTGTATTTGGCAGGAGTGCTAGTGTTAGTGCTCATAGTACTCTTAAATTCTGATCTACTCTTTGTTTTTTTTTCTCTCTATTTTCCCAATGTTTGTACCAAAATATTGTAGAAAATCATTTGGTTGCATGCACAGTAATTGAAGGAAGAAATCTGTAACTCTGCTTCGTCATGTTTTTTTTTTTTTTTTTTTTTTTCTCTTGTAAGAAATCAGCGGGTTGAATTCATAGATTTCCTGGCTGTCATCTCAAAATGGAGGTGATTTAAATAATAATCTCACCAGTCAGACATTATGAAAGCCAGTCGGTGCTTGTGCGCAGGTTGCCATTTTGGGGTAAAAAACTGTAAAAACACTCCTGTCACTTTAAACTGCAACATCGTTTACAGCGTGATTGTTTGAACTCAGCCCTTTTGCATGTTGAAAGGGATACAAGCTTTTAGTATATTTGCTTCATACTGTATTTATGTGTGTGCATGCATGCTTATATACCTTGGTGGGGACCAAATGTCCCCACAAAGGTAGGAATATCTGACCTTTGACTGCTGCCCACGAGGCTGTAGTTTTGGAGGGTTTTTTTGTTTTTTTTAAACTGAAAAATGGCCAAAATTTATTTATTTATTTGTTTGTTTGTTTGTTTGTTTGTTACTGAGGCTAAGGTTAGAGTTAGATTTAGGTGTAGAATAGCATTAATTAGCTACATTAAGGGAAGGTCCTCATAAGGATAGTAAAACACACATGGCCATATGTGTGTGTCTCTGCTACCTAGTAAGTGTGTTATCAGTGTTTTGTGGTTCAGGCAGCTCATTCTCTTGCTGGATTCCCAGCGTTGTACCATAGCTACCGTGTGTGTGTGTGTGTGTGTGTGTGTGCGTGTGATGATTGCTCCTGGCTCCAAACGTGATTTATTACCTTTGGACTGCGAGAGAGTGAGAGAAAGCAAGAGAGGGAGAGGAACGATGCCAAGTGACAGGACCTCACCTCCTCTCCTCCTCACCTCTCCACCACTCTCCTCTACTCCTCTTCTCCTTTCCTGCGGTATTCCTGTATTAGAAACACATCACATCGATGGCATGAGATCAAGGAACGGAAAGAGTGATTTCATCAGGAATGCCGCTGTTGGTTAGTGTCAAATCTAGTAGGCCAAAAAAAAGTTTTCTGACAAGCTTGCATTGTCTTTATGGCCTAATAAAGCAGCAGTAGATCAGACAGAACATACAACAACCTGCACGTGTGTGTGTGTGTGTGTGTGTGTGTGTGTGTGTGTGCGCGCTCATGTCCAACACTTAGATATAAATGTTAGCAACAATACCCAGATTACTCAGTGTTGTTGCGACATTTCATTTCATGTATAAATATTTCTGTTTGAGGGGTTTTTTCATTGTTTTAAAAGTTACAAATGCACACACTGATATTAGCTTGTGTGCACGTGTGTGTGTCTCTGGACTATTTCTGCAGCACAAAAACTGTTTTCTTCTGGGAGGATTTCCAAAATATCAAAATCACAGATTAATTAGAACACATTAACAAAATGAAAAAAGTAAGCACGGACGTCATAAAGCGGTTCTGATAATGTTTTCCTTCTGCATAACATATGTTATCTTTTTTTTTGGCTTTTTTTAAACCACAATAATAAGCGCTCTGCTGTGCCAGTGGCTTTTTATAACTTCCAGGACACACCCGATGCCTGTGGGAATGAATCTCTATCTCCCCTTCTCTCTCTCTCTCTCTCTCTTACACTCTTGGCATGTTTGAAATCCGCTCATTCTTACTTTCGTCACTGTATCGCTCTTGGTTGAGGTTTGGTGATCAATAGCAGATGGAGGTCTGGCTTACACTCGTTGGTCGTAGCCAGGAGCTGCGGGATGTGTGGCCTCCTTTTTTTTTTGACTTCATCTCTCTCTCTCAGATATATTTATGTCTTACCCTTCTTGTATATCTTTTCTCTCTTCAATCCCCTCTTATCTTTTTATCCTTTCTTCTCCAAGTGCATTGTCATCCCCTGCGATTAACTTTTAAAACGTTTCTTAAATACTACACCCCCTCTCCCCTCCCCTCTCCTCCCTGCCCAGTCCTGATTAAAACCTTCCTCCTGTCATTTCTGTAGCAGCAGATACGCTATCCCTCCCATCACAGCCCTGATTTATTTCCCACCCTTGGAAGGCTTCCTGCTTCTACTCTTTTCCCTTCATATTTTCCTCAATGCACTGCCAGTTTACAGCCAGAGTATAGGATTAAGATGTTTTTGTTGTTGTTTTTTTAATCGTGTTGTTCCAATCGGTGCTGTAAAATCCCTGACTATAAAGAGCTATAAAAATAGAGAGTGCCGAATTCTTTAATGTACAGTTTGGAACTTGTAATGTCAAGCCTTGAAGGAACACAGGATTGCAAGTTTACAGTTTAGTGTTCGAACCTAATTTAGTTCAAGAAAGTGTTGACTATTAAGTGGCCATTACATCACAGATGGACATACGGAACAAGACCTGCTGGATATATGTATTTAATCTTTTTAGATAATACGCGTGCTATTATCAGATCTCCCATTAAGACGCTCAAATTGTAATCTATCAGAGCAGAAATAAACCATACTGTAAGCAATGCACAAGGCAGCATGATGCCTTGTCATTAATTAACCAATTACTCTCAGAAGTAAAGATACCAAACTGTACTTTTCCTTGTCACACTCCCACGGTGGTACACCTTTTGTACCTTTAGTGTCTGTCTTTCATCTGAAAAATAAGGACCTTATGTACTGATGTATCTTTACTCTAAAAATAAAATGAACAGTACACTACGTGCACCATCCCAGGTAAAAGACAAGAAAAAGTACAGTTTGGTCCCTTTATTTCTGAGAGTGTACTGGATAAAGCACTGATGTACTAAAGATAAAGTGAAATCTCATCAGGTGTCTGATAAGGTTAAAATCATTATGTGGTATTAAACCTTAAAAGAAAAACCATTCATTAAGGTACTGAAATATCTTATATTAAAATGGTATATCCGCAACCCTACATTCTCCTAGGAAAATCTTTTTAATACTTTTATGAATGATGTAACCTGTTCAGGACATAGTATAGTGTTTCAGGGTTAGTTAGCAGTTCTAGCATTTCAGTTTCCATCACTTCCTTGAGGTCCCAGACCTTCAGAAGAAAGTCCAGCAGTATTTGCTCGTCTTCACACGTGAGCACTGGATTCAGAACAAGAACCAGAGTTTGTGCTTGAGTTCACATTGTATTAATTCAGCATTTGTTGGCAACGGCTCATGGAGTGCATTCATTTGCTTCATTTCGTGGTTCTTTAAAGTTAAATCAGACTTTGTGGCATATTTGGATTTGTCTGTCTGTCTGTCTGTCTCCGTCTCTCTTTCACACACGCACACACATCATTTATCAAATTTCAGTTTGTGAGTGATTTTTCCTCTGGCTGATGTTGCATATGATTGCTCTCTTGGGACTTTTGGAAAATGCTAGCAAGGAACAGCTCCAACTTTTTTTCCCTTGACATTTTGTGAAGTCAGATGTTGTTTGACTCTCCTCTGTCTTTTTTTATACGCTGAATAGTAGTTACTGCGTCCATTCGATTTCAGCGTCTTACCTATGATCGGTCTGCTTTTCTCAGCAGCCGGGAAATAGTTTCGTGTGGAATTATGTGAAAATCCTGGAGCAAAGGAACAAGCACCAAAGGGCTTTTAACCTGAACCAAGCCACGCTGTTGGGCATAAATTTGGAACAGAGGTTCAGTCGTTGGCCAGCCACTAAACCATATCCCTGCCAATGACGGTGCCTGGATCCAGCTAGCAGGTTGATTAGCCTTTGTGTTGCATGCATGCCTGCGTGCGTGTGTGTGTGTGTGTGTCTAAGAACAGACTCTCTAAATTATGGCCTCACTAGTGCATAGGCTCAATTATAGAGTACCGCTGGCTCTGGGGAGAAGAAGTTGAGATTGAAAGGTAGTGGTTCCTTTACTTGTGTATCTTGTGTGTTGTGGCAGGGTTCCCTGGCATCACTAGCTCAGCCACACACTTTATTTAGAGCAGGCAGTTCCTAAAATATGCCTCACCACAGAGTGGGGCAATGCATGACAGCGGAGCCTGTGCATTTGTGTGGAGGGTGTGTACGCGGAGAGATATTTATTGCATGGTTTGCGTTTATGTGGGAGGGAGCGACTAAATCTAATGCCATTATCTCATTTAGGCTGTCTCATGTGTATGTGATATTGAGGTAGTTATCAGGACTTGAATTGCACGTTGTCCTCAGTGATAAAAGTGTACGGCGCTGAATCACAGGATGTGCGCTGAAGCCTTGAGTCATCTCATTAGTTTAACCGTTTGACCCAGTGTGAGTAAATCAGTGTTGTGTTCTTTGCAGCGGAGATCAAGACTGGGTGGAGACTAAATGACGTCTCACTGAGGAGTAAGTGAGCAGCGGGACAGTGTGATGTAATCATGGGCAGATCAAGCACAGAAAGAGTTTCTCACATAGAGGACTTACCGGTAGTCAGTGTTTTTCAGATTCACAGTTTACTTACTCCTGGGGTTCATTTTGAACAGCTTCCATGGATGATTTTTTGGGAGTTACATATATTTATTTAATTTTTTTTTACAGCCTCTCTTTTTTCTTTCTTGAAGACAAACAACACAGCTTGTCATGTAACCAAGAAAGTGCAAAGCGCAAACTCTTCTGTCCTCAAGACATTGCCATGACAGAAAACTTACTAATTGTTACAAAGCGCTCACACTGGAGACTCCTTCCATTAATGTTAAAAAAAAACTTCTAACAGAAAACGTCACCATATCAACAAATATACATTTTTCTTTGTTAAACAGCACCAAGTTTTATTAATCCATTTATTATTAGGTTTAAATTATGTTGTACATCTGCTATACCAGTTCCTGTGAATGAGTTGTTATTACAGAAATGATAAAGTATTAATATAAATTTAGAATTTATGTTAGAGCCATGCTGTTATAGAAAATTAATCCACAACTTCTGATTTGAGAATTTAACTGCACTGTTCACTTTAGTCTCATTTAACAGTCTGTATTTGTGTTGTTAGATCATTGATTCTTTCTGCAGAGCTTTCCTTTGCAGTAAAGACCAGCACTGGTTGCTTGATTGGAAAAATAATCCAATCACACAATTGGCTAACAGAGAAACAGCACCAAGAAATCTCTGCTGACCAGCCAAATGGCAAGAGTCTTGTTTTTTTTCCAGTATACATGAAACCATTTTGGTGTGAAGAAGGCAGGCCAGGCATTTCAGTGATTGATTAATTAATATCAGTTTGGCAGGGATTTGAAGTTCTCTTCTGCCAAATTGTGAATTGTATATCTGTAGTTTTCAAATTATACTAGTGGAATCAACATCTTGACTGGAAATAACTGGTCAAATCCTGAGACTAACTAAGTCTCGACAACAAGAGACAAAAGCCTTACATAAACTTGACATTGCACACACCAATCAGCAAAACTGTGGACTGAGAGAACACATGAAGTGGGAGGCGGACCCAGGCAAATTAGCATTTAATTACGAGCATGTGCCAGTGTGAGGCTCAGAATTACCGCAGTGTAAGATTATGCAACCCACTACCATGTGATGGGCTGGTGAGAATAACGTCACTGCATCTGCCCAAGCACCTCACGAAAGAACTGAGGTTGCATAATGGCATAATGATTAACCTTCCAGGTCTAAATTAAATAAGTGAGGTTACGTGGACTCTAACGGTTTGTTTCATTTTCTACAAAAGGCTCAGGGTAATTACTTACCTATGCAGTCTTTCTCTTTTCCCTCTCTCTTGCTCTCTTTCACTGTGACTAGCTCTTGGAAGTGAGCTACTCCAGAGTTCTGTGCTCTTTTGTAAGGCCTCTGTTGTTTATAAAGTGTTGGAGCGCTTTCACGCTTCCCCAGCACATACTGAGAGCTGCAAGGCAGAGGGAAGCAACAAACAAATACACACACATACAGTGTATTCATTCAGTCCACTGAGCAGTAAGGGTGAAACCTGTCTGCACAAGAGAGGGGGAGTAGAGATGAATGGATTGATGGGAAGAGAGAGAGAAAGAGAGAGAGGCATGGTGTCATTCTCTCCTCTTGTCAATGTGGCTGTGGAACGGTGAGCCAGCGATGCGAGTGTCTGGTCACTGTCAGTACGGGTCAGAGTTTCCCCTCTCTCAACATTTCACAAGTGGAAAATCACTTCCTGCTACTGCAGCTGTCAACATGGCAATGAAAGAACTGAGGGGGAAAAGATAGAGAGATGGAAGGAGAGTGTATGTAGAGTGTAGATAGCAAAGGATAGATAGATAGACATACAGACAGATGGGTGATTGGCATCTATCCACAATACCACAGCTGTCAACATGGCAATGAAAGAGCTGAGGGAGAAAAGGTGGATGCGTAGAGTATATAGAGACTAGATAATGTAGGGTGGATGAATAGATGGTTGGATAAATGGTAGGCAGGTATACACAACTTTGTGTACTACCCAAAAATATTACAGGATTAGCTTGTATTACTGATGGATGGTTTGATGAATGGATGGATGGATAGATAGAACGATGGATGGATGGTTGGATGGAAGGACAGACAGATAGATAGATGGATGGATTCATGGTTGGATGATAGGCATGTATAAACAAGTATATACACTACCTTGCAGAATTAAAATGTATTACTGATGGATGGATGGATGGATGGATGGATGGATGGTAGGCATGGTAGACAAGATTCTCGTAGTACCCAAGAATCTTTCAGAATTAACACATATTACTGATGGATGGATGGTTGGATGGTTGGATGGAGTAAGTAAACAGATAGATGGATGGATACATCCTGGTTCTCACTGCTGACTAGACAAGTCAAGATTTCTAGATAGACAGTTGAGAAGAGTGAATGTTGATTATTTTCTAGTAATGGGGGGGACAGACATCCTCTGCTTGTGTGTGTGTTTTTTGTTCTATTTGTGTGTGTGTGTGTGTGTGTGTGTTTGCTGCACTAGCGAACACCCCCCCAACCCCCCCCCTTCTGGGATGTTGGGATGTGGTATATGGCCCTGCCCTCTTCCATCTGGATCTGCTTAACTCTAACACACAGACAGAGTCTTATGGAGCAGAGCAGTGCTGCAATAAAATCAAACACTCACACACACACTCTCTCTCTCACACACACACATATACACAGCCGTGTGTATTGCAGGATTGCAGGTCAGAGCTATTAAGGTGTCGTACATGCAGGAGATCTCTGATTGTTGAAGGATTAATGGTAAGGCTATTACAGGGAGAGAAAGAGAGAGAGAGAGAGAGAGATGAAGTGAGGAGAGAGCTATGATGTGGTGCTCAGACACCCGACACAAGACTTCCATCTCACATTTTCCGTATCCATACATATCCACTTAATCTGATCACACAGACAGAGAATGCAGGCCAAGACACAGGTCCAGCGCCTGGAGGTGTGAAGGTGTGTGCATACATGTGTGCTCACATTTTGTTTGTGTACTCAAAAACCAACTAATTCAGTTTTGTAAACTGCATTTTTGATTCACAGTCAAAACATGGCCAAGCGCTAATGGCCACACACACATGCATTCCTCAGGCCATTAGCTCAGAGGCTCCAGGGACCTGCTGGATCACATCGCAAATATGATCTGGAAAAAATGATCAGTCCTCACTGAAAACATACAGTGAAAGAGAAAGAAAAAGAGAGAGTTTCATAACATATCAATAACACCCCTCACTCCATGTCTACTGTTTATTCCTCTGATTTCTCTACATATCTGTCCAACACTCACATACCCGCACACGATATTCCCAGTTGGGCTATAATTAGGCGCTTAGCGTTCTTTAGATGTTTATAGCCGGCTCTACACCCATCAGGCAATATAACTTAATCACAGCACAACAAAAGCAGTCGTATGGTTGTTTATGCTGGCACCTGCTTAGTTAAACAGTCTCCACCTTCAGAGGGCACAGCTCTGTGGCTAATAGCCTCATTAAGCAGAGCTAAGCGTCTAAATATCCAAGCCGAGGCATGGAAGATTTGGAAAATGCTGGAAGGAGCAACTAGTTGTGTCATTACTTATTTCCAGTATTTAGAGCTGGCATGTTGCTTGTTGAGAGCTGAGAGGCTCCAATGAGTTAAGGATGACTGTTTTTTTGTGGTGCTGCATTCACATTAAGCAGAAGAAAAAAAAATGTACGCACATACTGAAAACCAGCAGAACTATATAATGGCTGTCTACTGAGTATTTGTCAACACTTATTAAGTATATATACAAAATATCTAATTTTGTTTGCATCCAGTCTGCCCTCATAATGGATAATAACCTCCTTAATAATTTCCTTCCCTATCCCTTCCCTATCCCCTACTACGGCCCAACTCCAAGCCAAGACGGTCATCTTCCAGTTCTGATTTATTAGATCGAAGTCACCAAATTGGCTCATTTTCGCAAACTCTAACTCTTCCGACTTAGTCTTTACTTTGGCTGAATTTTCGTGCCACATTGAGAGTCAGATGAGCTCCAGCGACTGGGATGGCACCTCTCCAGATCTAATCTTCAGCTCACTTCCACTCTAGCAACTTGTTCAGTTACTAACTGTCCATTCCTGCCTGCTCCCTCCTTTCCTCTGGTTCTTACAAGTCATTAATAGATGATGTTTAGAAAGCCAGGAGGAGATCTTTGGCCAAACGCTCACTCCCATTTTACACAAACACTGCCATGGTGATACACCGTGTTTTGCTTCATTGCTTGGCTTTGTTCGCTGAGGATGTGACAGGCTTACTGTCATCTTGCACCTCAGCTCCACAAAGGGGAGTAGAGTAAATAACGCAAATGCTTGGCTCTCTCCTCCCTCCTCTCTGATATGTTGGGTATGATTCATCAAATTGGGAAAAGAAGTAACAATCTTAAATTATAATGACGTAGTTGTTATCTTAAAGAAATTGTTTTCACAGTAAATTCACTCTAAATCTGTTTCAGAGCAAAGAGCAACAACTTCAGGCCATGAACGAGAGCAACAAAGTCTTCCTCTACTGCGCCTTCCTGGATTACAGGTGGGTCTCACAACCATATGAATGAAAGAATGAAACAGGAATTTATGATGGAATGAGCTCACATTAATATACATTTTCATTGATCCGGTCATGATCAGATAGCATTAGACCACAAGGTTTTAACTTCCACAGCACATATTACAATTGCATTTTGTTCAGAAATTAGCCAGACTGCCTTCGGAGGATATCTTTGTAACAGTCAGTAAGTTTTCCACCACAGGACAGGAGGTTTTTCCGCTTTGCAGTTTCTCTGTAACATGACAAGCTGTTTCCTGTCTTAATAACTTCGAGTGAGAAAAAAAAAGGCTGGTAATGGAATGGCTGCTATAGCGTAAATGTGAAAGAGAAAAACTAACTTATTTTGTGGACATTCCACAACATTAAATGTGACTATAAATGGTTAAAAAGTATGTGTAATTTGTTAACAATGTAAAAATTGTAATTGGTGGATTTTCACTATGGTATAAGATGAATAAGACTCTTCAGGACATAAGGTTACAGGAAAATATTCAACTTCAGGGTGGTAACAGTAAGTCCGCTTCACACTGGGCCACATCAGCGTAACTCATCATTGATTATATTCCTATAACACCCCATTATGTTTTATTCCTTACATAGATTGCATGGTAACCCAAAGTGTAAACGGACAAGTGTTGTTCCACATGTACATTATTTTCTGACTGTGGTTTTATACATGAACCCGAAATACATGAGGTATTTACATGAGTATATAGCATATTTAGTTTCATATTAGAGCACAATCCTGCAGTCTCTCAATTCTTTTTTGTTTTTTTGTCGAGTCACATACATTTTATTTATTAAAGGATCTTGTGTGAAGAAAAGCAATATACTGAGAAATCACTTAGGCCCAATAACTGCCGCCAAATTTAGGATTGCAGGAAGGTTGTAAATCGCAAGGAGCACTGCGTGTTTGTTTTGGAGGGAGACTCCTTCCTTCCGCTACTCTTTCTCTCTCTCTCTCTCTCTCTCCCTCTCTCTCTCTTTCTCTCTCGTCTGGGGGTATTTAATGGAATTTCACTCATGCAAGATGGACGGGAGGCCAAACCCGGGAAATGGGGGAATGTCTGCACTTGGCAAGATAGTCGTGGCTGCAAATTAGATAAGACTAAATATGCACAAAACCTAAGCAGAGACTCAGGTCTGTATCTAATCACTGAAATTAGGTTTCAGACCGGCTTCATATTTCTTTGTGGTGTTGTTGGATTGCTGAGCTCAGAAGTCATATCTCCTTTTGAGCATATGCTTGTAATATTTAAGCAGTTGTCTGTCAAGCCAAGTAAGGTAAAATGCTACACAGCTTGACGTAAACATGTTTGTAAAATCCATGCTAACACTCCCAGCATTGTTTTGAGCGACCCGAAGATGTATTTGCACTGGACGAGTGATTTATTTTACATTTGCGGAAAGCTTATCTGACCAAAAAATGCCAAGTGATGGAGGCTTGGAGTACAGATGTGTGGTCTGTCCAAAACAAGGCCAAGAATAGTGTTGTAATGGTAGCAGTGTTTAGTGTGAGCCATTATTAGACGCTTGTTTATATGAAGAAAGCATTGCCATGTGTACCTGAACTTTTATGTTTATTTAATATGTGATACCTATCTGGGTGCCTGCGAAACATGTTGTGACACAGATGTCCACTTGAAAGATTTGGAGCATAGTATGAATCCTTACCCAGCTGTGAATCCAAACAAAGAGTGTAATGCTTGTGTGGGTGTGTGTTTCTGTGTGTGTTTCAGCTCTAAGGAAGGCGTATGGTCCAACAACGGCTGTCTGAGAGCTGGAGGCAACCTTTCCTACTCTGTCTGCGTGTGCAACCACCTGACCAACTTTGCCATCCTCATGCAGGTGGTTCCTGTGGAGGTGAGAATAATCCAGTTATCCACTAGATCACGGGTTTGGGGTTGGGGTCACATTGGTCTCAAGCCTTGGAGGCAGTTGGATGTTAACAATCCAAAACAGCAGGTAGAATTCAAACCATGGGGCAAATACAATACAGATAAACCCGATCAAAACCACAGAGAAAGCAAAAGGAAGACAATAGGGAAATAACTCTCAGAGTCAAAATAGGAAAAAAAACGGCAAGACCTGACAAAGAACTAAACAGAAAAGAGTAATGATTGAATGAAAACTGGAAATAGGTGTGTTAGAGTTCAGGTGAGAGTGAACATAGTAAAGTCCAGGATATATTTGGATCAGAACAGAGAGCAGTGGCTCCTGGATGGACAATGGAGCCAGATGTGATGGCAGGTTGTCAATGCTTTGTAGTGCTTTAAATTTCTAACAATAAACATTGTGCAAATTGATATGCCGCATAACAATAAAGTGAAAAGTTTAGAAGACTGTTGCTTTTTAAGAGCTGCAATTAGCTTGTTTATCGTGAGTCTGTCACTGCCCAGTATACTAGTCATAAATTTTTTTGAAGCCATGATCATTTGCATGGTGCCTTAGGCGCTGCCACTTCCTCAGAACAAATTAAACAAATTGGTTTGTTGTTTATTTCACAAAAAAGAATAATGCTGTTGTCCATTTCTCCTGCGACACTCAGCATTCAGAATTCACATTATGGTTCACATTATTTTTTTTCACTGCTTTGCACAATGCTAGCCTGTGTGTGCACATTAGCCTGTATACACTACTGAGACTGGGTAACAGTGCCAAAAAACAACTAGCGAATAAATTAGTAACTGCATCTGGACGAGACGAGGACTAGTAGATAAATCAGGAACTCTAATGACATCAGGAGCGCCACATGTTTTGCACTAGAGACACATCTTGGTCTGTTTCAGCAAAATAATTATAATAATTTTAGCATTAATTTTGCCAAACCAGCAAAATCCAGATGATGTAATGAAGTATGCTTGGGTTGGTTCTCATTGTTATCTGCACAGTAAGGGCTATAATCACTATACCAACAGTACAATTGTGTTCTTTAAAATAAAACACAATCCACCAGAGCTAGATTAACCAACAAACAAACCAGAAATAACATGAAGTACTGGGTTTAACTGATGTGGTTCACACTATATCATGATGGAATATCGGAAACAAATCTAATACAAAGGTGTCTGATATTATGTTTGTCATTTTCAGACCCCTTGTAGTTAACATCTTATCATTTATCCTGTTTGATATGATTTAGTTTATGTTGTTTCCTAGTGCATGTTTAGTGTTTTTATTAAGTAGCCTAACAGCATGTTTTCGAAACACTGCATGTAGAGCGGTGCTAATTGTTTATACACCAGATGTTACTGGGCTTGACTGCATAATCATTTAATGAAAATATTTTGTTTAACCTCCAGTGAGCTTCCGCAGCTAGTTTGTTTTTCACTATCCATTAGTCAGCTTTTAGTCAAATCTCTTATTTTTTACTTGTTTTTTGTGATATTATTAATTTCAGTTGGATTCAGACCCCAATATTAGTGGCATAACCAAAATTATTAGAAGAAATATAACACTATAAATTTTCATTATAGTGCCAGTCTATATATAGGGAAAAGTTCACTTGACATTTGTTTTTTACATTTCTGCTCCTTACAATGCTACTCTTTGGTGATACTCCAGAAACTCACCGCCTCCATGCTAATTGATGTGGTTAGGTTGATTTTGGAGTCCAGTCAGTGGTCCACCAACATGGTTGGAGCAGCGTTCCTGAGACCCATGTGTCCCGAGGAAGGAAGGAGAGAGGACGTATTTCTTGCGGTCTTAAGGGGATTTCTGTGGGCGAGCCTCCATTAAGTGTGGTTAAGCGTGCACCATATGAACATGGAACTTAAAATTCTGCTAGGATTATTACTACAGAGCCATATTTCACTATAGTGATAGTTTATTTTAAGCTTTTTTGGATTGGTGAGAAACAGTAAGGTACAGTCAGTCCTTGCGACTCCCATCAGTCTTTGCCAAGCTCAGTTTCTCAGACATTAAGGTCAGGTCTCAGTAGGAATCTCCAAAAAAATAAAAAGGTTCATTGCTGAATCAGATGCTTAAATTTGTTTTCAATAGACAACCAGCCAAAAGCATACAAGTTATGATTGGCTGAAGAGCTCACTAAATCTCAATGAGACTTTAGAAGAGATGACATTTTGGAAGGAGATGAGAAGATTCTCAAGAGAGAAAGACAGAGAGGGAGTACATTTTGTATCTGGTTAATTTGAAGCTCAGCATTGTGTATGAGAGTATCTCACAGGAGGCTGAGTGTGTGGGCTGAGTAGAGTGGACCAGAGGAGATTGTCTGCTCATAAATAACAAAGTGGTTAAGAGATACTGAATAAGAGCTATGGCATGGCTAGATATGTCAAGGATAGCCTTTTTCAGCACATGTTTTTGGTACTTGTTGATACTGATACCGATACCAAGTGAGTACTTAGTATTAATCAATCAAGGATATCAGGGTGCCTGGTATTTAGCTCTGTTTATGTTTATGAAAAGTGCACACATACATGTCCACACACATACGCTACAAGGATCTTCTTTATAACATCAGCAAGATGATTTTATTTCATTAGCTAGCTATGTTAGTCACCTCAGCAGCTTTGTAGTGGAGAAGTGGTGGTTTTGTTTCACTTTAGAAAACAGCTTCTGTACAGCTATAAGTACAGTACGTTTGTATATGACCGATATTGGCTGAGTAGTCGACAAGAACAACATACTGGCTAAACGCTGTTGTTGGTTTTTTTACTCACCTATCATTGTCTGTAGATTTCAGCTTCAGTTACTCTCATGTGCTGTTAACTATTAACTCCTCGTGCTGAGTTTTGTGTTTAAGATGTTTCATCAGGTTACCTGTATTGTAGGAAGACGCTGCAGTTCCTCCTCTTGATATTTTCTGTTTTGCTTTGATTGCGTCATTAATTGTGAATTAAGTCCAGATCGCTGTATCATCTGTTCATTAGCATGGTACACTAGGCTTATTTCACATAGTATCACGTGGTTTTGGATGTTGATATCGGAGCATTTCTTTACGAGTACGAGTAGGAGTAAATGAGCACAGTATCGATGCATCCCTAGTCAAAGATCACCATCCATTCAGAAATTTGAGTCAGAAAACAACTCCAAAAGAACAACCGATGAATTACAAAGTGACCAACGTATTCTAGACACCCAGGTGCAGTGCAGCTTGGTTTTTGGATTTGTAAATAAAATCTCTCACCAGTCAGGCCTGTTCCAGCTGCGATTCTAAACTCTGCCTGTCTTCAGGCTTTAATTATCGGCTTGCCACAGTCTTCCAGGCTGAGGGATCATCCTTTTTTGGACGCATACTGAGGAGATATTCTGAGCCCTCCATAATCACGAAACAGGAGGAAGTTCTAGCATACATAACGTCCAGCTATGGGAACAATCATTTTACGAGAACATGCCACCTCAGAGGAATAGCTCTTTGCCTTTATTTAATAGAAAAAAAACTTTTTCCTTATCTGACTTTAGCATGGTATTGTGAACTTTGTAAAAGCCTTACTGAAAATGTAATACAATCTATTGTATTTCAATATGTTTATTTTTACCCCAATACTTTTTACTGAAAAGGGGTTCATTATTTGCATGCAGACGAGCCTGAAGGAAGTCTCCGGGTGATCCGATTTCTCTGAAGCCCACCAGGCAGAAATAATAGTCACATTTCTTTTGGCTCATGGTCAGTGTACCTGAGCTTGAAATGTAGTGTTCAGAATGATGATCAAAGCAGAAACAGTTAGGAATATAATTCATTTCACAGTGACTTCAGTGGGTGATTCGGTTGATATTTCACCCTGCATAATTTACCATGAAGTGCTACTGTTAGAGCAACATTTATTTTTCCGAGCAGTTCATAATGATGAGTTGACCAGATGTTAGGATTAAACATCTTTGGTTTAAAATGGATGAAAAAAAAGGTCTTCCAAGTTAACTTTATCATTACATGTCTGGAAAGCAACTATATCAACTACTACTATATATATAACTATATCAGTCAAGTGTAACCTTTGACTTTGCATTGAATTACTGGTGAGAGAGAATTTCAGTGTTTATTCGGCTCACGTCATTCCAGCCTTCCTGTGGTTTCTGACCTTTTCAGTGGCTCGGTCTGCTGAATAAAATGGACCTGTTTATAACATATTTACATAAATATTCATCCCAAAAAGAAATGCGGTTTTGTTCAAGCAGCATCGGTGTGGAATAGGTGGTTGGAAGATACTGATGGGACTGTGCAGCTGCTTTTAATTAGTTTCCAGTTTACTAATATAATGTGGTAGAGATTTTACTTTAAGATTGAAATTCCAGATTTTAACTGGTGCTCAATTGAACAGTTGGAACCACAATGTGAAGTTTTTTAATGCAATGTTTAAACATGGAGTGTCTTTATACTGCAGTAAAACCTCTTTTCCCATAGGAGTTAACTGAATCTTTACCAACATGTCAGTGTATTACCTGGGGTTATTTGTACTGGTCATTTTATAGAAGGTAAAATACAGCGTAATCTCTATTGCTCTGTTTTGTCCTGCACAGCTCACTAAGAGCCATCAAGTGGCTCTCGCCACCATTACCTATGTGGGTTGCTCCATCTCCATCTTCTGTCTGGCCATCACCTTGGTCACCTTCGCTGTGCTCTCGTGAGTATGCTAGTTTTGCCAAAAGAGTACACTCATGTACTCTGACTTGCTATTACACTGTATTTCATATAGCTAGCTGTCTCTGTGTTTGTGTGTTTATGTGTGTGTGTGTGTGTGTGTGTAGGTCTGTGAGCACCATCCGGAACCAGCGCTATCACATCCATGCTAACTTGTCCTTCGCCATCCTGGTGGCCCAGATCCTTCTGCTCATCAGCTTCCGCTTTGAACCCGGGACGGTAAGTAGCCTCCTCTACGTCTGTCGCTCTCTTTTGAGCCATTGTGTCTTATTCCTGACATGTTTCGGGGCATTAGTACCTCAGCAGTGAATATTCTAATGTCCGTGAGTTCACATCTCAGTCTTCATAAAAAGTAAGGGTCTAGGGAAACCCTTAACTTCTTCAGAGGCTCTGACCCTGTGTTTCTTTTCATGTTGGGGCATGAGAAAAAAAACAATTGCCTCTCTGGGGATTAATAATTCCAAAAGTAAACGTAAAAAAAACTTTGAGATCCATGAGAGCCATACTGTCTTTGTTTCCATTGTGTTTATCTTATGGCCATAGAGATAATTCCCTTAGGAGTTCCTGAACAACAGCTGTATCTCAGTTAAAGTGGACCTGCTTTTTCTTCCAGTCAGACTCCGTCCTGATGTGCGCTTTGAGTGACTGGACGACAATAACAGCCAGACGGTTATAACCACCATTTCCCCGGTCATGATGCCTATTATTATGGAGTACTTGCAGCAAATACAATTATGTCCTTTCTTGCAGCAGGATGTTTTCGTCCAATAGAGATAACAGGAGATGTCTTGTTACGGTGAATTGTCTAGGCAAAGGTAAAGTTAGATGAATGTGCTGATCTTCTCGCATGCCTCCAACGGGGCTGTCAAACGGATTCAATAAAGCGCCAAAGTGATTTAATTTCCTCAGCTCAGATCTCCCGTCTGAGGACGTGACCGCTCTCACTCCTGGAGCAGAGCATAATGTCATTTCATTACACATCTCTATTGGATGTGAACTCTGTGCCTCCATTTCCCAGTGCCTGATTTATAAACTGTGATGAGTTTATAATGAACTGATAAATACAGTTTCTGTTCTGTACTAAGAGCTTCACTTGGTTAGTAGAGATGGGGAAGAAACCCTGTTTCACCTAGTAGGTGTGCAGTTGGATCATATTTTCCACTGCTCAGTGTGTGTTAATCGTCCTTTCGGTTTGTGACCACTGCTGAATGGAAATTTTTGCTTCTCAACCTAGTAGTGACCCCAAGGTGTTAAAAAACATTCAGTAATGTGTGTAGTTTGTAATTTTACACCTAAATTCCACCCACCCTTTTCTTTTAGAGCCCCACGGTGTATAATTGCGTAGTGACCTTTGACACTTTTTCTCTGTCCTTTAGTTGCCCTGTAAGGTGATGGCAGTGCTGCTTCACTTCTTCTTCCTGTGTGCGTTCGCCTGGATGCTGGTGGAGGGGCTTCATCTCTACAGCATGGTGATCAAAGTGTTCGGCTCTGAGGGCAGCAAGCACTTCTACTACTACGGCATAGGCTGGGGTGGGCGAGCTTGTTTTTTTTTTCACAAATGACGCAACAATATGCACATTTCTAAACATTCAGTTAAAGTACCGTGATACAAAGTATTGGGGGAATTCATTAATTAAAAGACTTTTGAATTAAAAGAGGTTTGTATAAGTTATAGAGTGGTGTATTCGGGAACTAAAAAGGACCAATTTAACCAAATTAAACACCAGAGGAGTGCAGGGTAAATGATCTGATGTCTCATTTTACAGTTATAAAATAAAAATACAGATTAAAATTTACTCTGAATTCCTTCACTACAATTAAGGATATTATGTTTTTATGAGTTTTTTCTTTTGTCAACATTTTTTTAATTTACAGAGTCTGAAAGACTCAGTTAGTTTGTCTGAAATATTATTTTACCAATAAATTTGAATTGACACTAGATAATATTGGGATAGTTGCACAAAACAGGAATATGTGTTACACTGAGGCTAACCTAAAATGTTTGTTTTGAAAAGAACACAAAAAATAGACACTTTTCTAAAGTTATTTTAAAGTATTGTTGTTGGGGTTTTTTTTTTGTTTTTATATTCGGTATATCATCACTCCAAATATAGTCAAAAAAATTTTTTAAAGGTAGCTTAATAGACAGAATTCAGGAAATGTAAACAGCACAACTTTGAACCATTTGTGAGGTAAAAATCATGTTCAAAAATAAGTGATATATGAAATATGTGTGAGGATTTGTAGCATTTTTCTTGAGAAAAAAAAAAAGCAAACAAGTAATCAACAGACAGAAACATCATGCACAAAGGTTATCAAGCAGATAAGATGAATAGTGTCGTGATAGAACCAGTGAGAGGTTAAATATGAACTGAATAAATGCGTGGAATATTAAAATGTGATAAATTAAATAAATGTAAAAATCATCTTCATTTGTTAACTGTCCACACGGCACTCGTCAGTTTTTACTTTTTACAATTTTACGTAAAAAGAGCCTGTTTAGCATGATGTATATACCATAAGAAGTAAAAGTGAGAAGTGAAATGAAGCAGCTCCATCGTTGCTGTATGTGTGTGTGTGTGTGTGTGTGTGAGAGAGAGAGAGAGAGAGAGAGCGCTTGAGTGGGAGGTCATTCCTCATTATGGCCTGTCTGAGATGTCACTTCGCTAAAGAGCACTAAACTGCGGAGGAATGTTTTGCTAATGCTGCTGTCACTGTTAATCACTGAGATGTTCTCAAACGTGCAGATGTTTTAATGCACATGTTCTCTTTCTGGATCTCTCTCACCCTTATTCTCTCATCTCATTCTCTTTCACACACACACACACACACACACACTCAGTCTTCTCTTGTTCTTAAAAGGATTCCTTTGATTTGTCAAAAAAAAAAAAAATTAATTGCTTGCATGTGTTCACAATAGCTGTGAAAGTCAAACCGAGCTATGATGTTCGTAGTGTAAGTAAACCTATTATAAATTATGAAATAGCTGAACGTATTTATTGGTTTCCATGGTTACACACGATAGAAATGAGTCAGTAAAATGTTCCTACTTAGACCTTTAGTCATTCCCTCAGAATGGAGGCTCCCTCTTTCTAAATGTCGTCTGGCAAACATTTGCAGCTCTTTATTTGCGGCTGCACAGACCAAGCCGGTGCTGTTCCAGCGGTTCCTATTATAGTTATTAGGACATGATCGTAAAAGTCCCGTTCGTTCTTTAGCAGTTTCAGCGTGGTATTTTTAGCCTTGGGAATGTGTTTGATCCTTCGCTTTTAATTTCCCTGTCTTTGATTCGCCGTCACTCAAGCCGCGTCAGCGACTGCTCCGTCCGTCCACCGTCTTGTCACCATTCACATATTTAGAAAGTAAAAGAAACGTACAGAACAAGGAGCCATTTGATGCCTGAATCCCTCAAGAAAAATAACGATCTTGAAAATGGTCTGTGTATCCTCACTAGCACTGAAATATCCTATTACGCTTCCCTGCTCTGGTTTGTTTAGAGCTGACATTTTACACATCTGGGGTGAAATTCTCTCTTGTTGTTTGTCCTCAGGGTCCCCGGTGGTCATATGCGTTGTGTCCATAACGTCGTCGCTGAGCAGTTACGGAGAAGACGGAAAGTGAGTAACCCTGGAAGTGTGGAGTAGGATAAATGTGGAAGAGTTTATTATAATCACGTAACTATTATTCCTTTCAGCACATGCTTACGTGTTTGTGCTTTTGTGAGTGTAGCTCTGTTTATCAGTGTATAGTTTGAAAAGGGAAAATAAATAGATGTGGAACAGTTTAGATATGATTTATTGCAATCATACAACTATTATTCCTCTCAGCACATGATGTGTGTGTGTGTGTGTGTGTGTGTTTGTGTCTTGAAAAGCAGCGATAAATAGATGTAGAAGTGTTTAGATTTATGTGTATTTTAATCGTATATCTATGGCATTTGTGTGGCTTTGTTGATCAGTGTATGTTTTAGAGACGGGAGATGGAAAGTATCTAATATCTAAGGCAGAAGGCTTAACTGCTTCAAAGTTCTCTTCATGTCAGCCAAACAAGTATTAGCTAGATACAGCGTCATGTGTTGGGTAAAAATAGTAAAAGCTATTGTTAATACATTACACAATATCATATACAGGAACAACAAATATAACATTTTTCCATGGTGCAGATTTAATAGTGTCAGAACGTTCTCCTTAGTATTGCAGTGTATATTTTAAACTGAGGAGATAAATGGACGTGAAAGTGTTTAGATTTGAGTGTTTTGTCTTTCTCTGTCCCTGCTCTTGCCCTCCAGCTGCTGGCTGTCTCTGAAGAACGGCGCTATATGGGCGTTCGTGGCTCCTGCTCTGTTTGTCATTATGGTAAGTGTGAGCGCAGTCGTATGTTCACACACTCGGCCCTTTCTATCTTTAGCTATGACTGTGTAATTGCATGTGTGTGGTGAAAGTGCTTTACATATTTACGTATTTATGATAAGAAAGGAGTAAAACACAAAGGGGAATGCTGTTATAGGAAAAATAGTCCATGCTGGGATGGTGTGATACGATCAGACACAACACATAGGTACTGTTACCACCCTAAAGTTGATTACTTTCTCCTAAAAGCACATCCCTAAGTATTAAATTTATTAATAAACAATACATTGTGCCTTTTAACCATTTATAGTTGCATTTAATGTTGTGGAACATCAAGTTAGTTCCTGTTATCACTTTCTAGCAGCTGTAGGTCTTTCTCGCACAAGCCTCATTTTCTTAAAGTTAATGAGACAAAAAAAACATGGCAGAAAACTTACCGACTGTTACAAAGTGCTGACGCTGGAGACTCCTTCCATAAGTAAGGAGTAACACGACAGACAGTGCTGTTAATAATGCGTGCCGAGGGGGTGTGATCGTCATGAGGCGTAAGCTGAGTGCCACCACACCGCCAAAGTGCATTATTTTTATATAACAGCATGGTCTGGAATGTGTGATTCTGCTTATACCACAGCAGTTTACCAACAATTACAATCTTTTAAATTATTAATGAACAACACATCGCACATTTTACCGGTTTATAGTTAGATTTAATGTTGGAACATCTGAGAGACAAGTTAGTTCCTGTTCTGACCTGCATCACTGCTGCTATAAATAGTCACTCCCTCACCAGCATCTCTCTCTTTCTCTCTCTCTCTCTCTCTCTCTCTCACTCTCTCTCTCTTTCTCTCTCACTTTCTATCACTCTCTCTCTCAACAGCGCTGTTGTATAAAACATATTAATACACCACAGCCATCTACAGTCATTAATGCACTAATTGGATCAATGGCAACTATTACAAATTAAATGCAATACTTTTTTTTTGTCCTGAGCCTAAAATCTCAATAAAATGAAACTTAACTGTGCGTTTCAGGTGAATATTGGTATCCTCATTGCTGTGACGAGGATCATCTCCAGAATCAGTGCAGAGAACTACAAAGTGCAAGGAGATGCTAACTCTGTCAAGTGAGTGTCCACAGTCTTCAGACACTATAGAAAATATTTTGCTCTCTGTGGCGGTTCAAGGACGTCAAATGTACAGCAATCATATTTATAAGATGGCAAATAACATCTGCTAATTTGCATATGGACTGGGATAAATTGGACTCACACATGAGTCACAAAAAATAATTGTGTGAATTATGTTACATGCAAAGTAGAGAGAGGAAACAATATATTCATTTTGAATTTGTTCAGATTTTCAAAAACACTCCAGTGTGCATCCAGTACACTCGTACTGACAGAGAAAAATCACAAAAACTGCTCCAAATACAATATGTACCAAATAAAAGAGTGCACTTCCTGTTTATAAAAAACTTTCTGATGATTTTGTGATAATAAAGCGTAATCTTGATAAGAATGCTTCTGTGTTTTTTCGCAGGTGTTATCAGTTTTACACGGTATTACACGTGCAAGCCTTGAGTAAATCAGGGCCTCAACGTTTTATAGTGTTATTACTGTTTTATTATTATTATTATTATTATTATTATTATTATTATTTTTATTATTATTAAGATATCCATTTTTTGCCCAACATCACAGCAGCTGGTCTTCCTGGAATCCACATTTATATCAAACAAATATATAATTACAGAATTTACAGAAAAAAATTTAATTAAAGGAATGTGAAGCTTACCTTGGAAGAAATATTACGTTGTGAGCGCTATTTCACTTCTTTTGTACAACAAGTTAACCATGGAGCTGTGTGATCTCTACAGAGTGTCACATCCATAATGCTAGAATTTCCCCAGAATTTTATACACAGAAACAACTAATAGTTTCAAAACCATACTTTAAAACATTTTGCTTATTTGTATTTTTAAAAGTCAGAGTCTCCCAAAACTGTCCGTTCATGAGATATCACATCCATGATGCTGATAAGTCGTATATATGGTTAATGTGGAAATCTTATTTGTGAATGTTGGTCTGCGTTCTAAATCTAAATCTTATTCCTAATCAATATGAGTTTAAATGTCATGTCTATAAAGCTGGAATTGGCCTTAAGCGTTTATCAAGTATATTACACAGACAACAAGGGCAAGGATTTAATTCTGTGTGTGTGTGTGTGTGTGTGTGCATGTACAGGCTCACTGCTAAAGCAGTAGCAGTCCTCTTGCCTATCCTGGGCATCTCGTGGACCTTTGGCGTTTTGGCTGTGAACGATCAATCCTTCCTCTTCCAGTATATGTTTGCAGTTTTCAACTCTCTGCAGGTCTTTTTGCACTTTTCACACCATTAGACTAATGACCAAAAAAATGATCTTTGTATGTCCTTCTGAATGATTACACCCAGTAATGTGTTTTCGCAGCTTATGAAAATAGTTTCTAAATCATTTGGATGGAAATGATTGCAGGAATGTTTAGCATATAGTTATCTTTTTATCTATCTTCTCATCTCTTTTGTTTTTTTGTTCTCGCAGGGCTTCTTCATCTTCCTCTTTCATTGTCTGCTAAACTCAGAGGTGAGACTCGGACTGTTTGTGCAGCTGTGAGTAGGTCATAGCTGCGCTGATCGCTTGGGAATAGATAAAGAGTAGGAGTGGTGTGTACAACATTGATACGCTGTAGTTGTTGCATAAAGCAGTGGAGAGTGTCACACTGACACCCTGTGGTGAAGCATTTGGTGAGAAATAATTAAATGATTTATTAAATTAGCTGACCACTGTGGTGTCTGACTCAAAAAATCGAAAAAAGAACAATAACACACATTGCTCTGAGCACTGGCTTTAAATTTTACTCTTCTCTCATAGATTTATAGTGAGATATTTATATTTATTCATTTATTCAGATGCTTTAAAAGTCCAATAGTGTCAAAAGCCTTCCTGAAAGGCAAAAATTTACTGTCAAAAGTAATGATATGTTCAGTGATGCAGCACAGTTTTGTCACAAATCCATCTGTTATTCATAAATACGTAACTTTTTAAAAAAAAAAAATCCTTCACATGAAATGCGAGTCAGCCACTAAACTTTTGCAGCTATCCGCATGGATCAAAACTTTAACTACAGTAATGAGATATTTTAGTGAGAGTTTAAAAATGTCTCTTGGCACTGTAACTGGCGATTCATAAATGAGCTATAAAAAGTGTAGGTACGCAAACTGTGATGACATTGTAACATTATAAATACGCGAATTATACTCTTGATTGCGGTTGAATCTAATTACGTAATTGTAATTGCAGCTTATCGAATTATGATCTCATCATGGCATATGCTAGTGATTTCTTTCGACAGCAAAATAGCTCCATATTTCTGATGACTAGTTTCAGAAACTTAAGCACTAAACAAGCGCCACCACCCACAAAATCAGGCCACGTTGTCTTGTGTTTCTGTGGCTTATCACAAAATAGTGCATTGTGCATTTTTATTTACCTTAGAAACTTTCTGTCACATGGAGACAAGAACAAACCTTGAGTCTGGTACATTAGACTACTTCTGAAATGATGATCGAGTGTTACTTGTACACTTATTGTATTCTCATTTTTTTAAGCAACACAGATGTTTTACATGTTGATGATCTTTAATCAGACTTTATTGTCTTTTCTCAGGTCAGAGCTGCTTTCAAGCACAAGACCAAAGTGTGGTCTCTGACCAGCAGCTCCATCCGCAACATCAACGTTAAGCCTTTCAATTCAGACATTGTGAGTAGCTCCTGAGCATAAAGCATCACTCTTTAGATAAGCCTTTATAAATAAACCCTTTATTTGCCATTTTAAATGTTATGAAATATCTTTCATGACTAAATCTGTTAATCTGTGAATTAATTTGAGTGTGCAGGCGGGCCAAAGTGTGAGCAGGTGGCATGCAAGTATTGTATCATAAAATATAAGAGCTTGTAATCCATGCAAAACCAGGCATGTCACATCAATTTATTATGCAATGTAGAAAAGAATATGATCTGGAAATTTTAAAATATCAAACTGAGTGAGATGTACTTAATGTGAAGTTTGTGCTATAAAATTAATTGCATACCATCTATACATGTAGCATTACTTCATATCATTTTTTAATTCTAGCATTTCTTATTCTAATATGTCTGTCTCTAGCATGGTGCTGGCTGTACTTTATATAACAGGTTTATATTAATGTGCTCTTTATAATAAACTGTAAATAATAAATGATTATTTCCTATAGTAAAACCTCATTCACAGGCGCTTGTATAGCAGATGCTCTACATAATCTAAGACAAATAAAAAAACAAATATAAAAAGATCGGATTATGATTGTTGTACAAACGTATGATTGTTGACATGGTGTTAAGTTTTCTGTGAGGAGACATTTATCTAAAGTTTATGGAAGGAGTCTCCAGTGTCAGTGCTCTGTCATTGGACAATCTGTCATTGGAAAATCGTCAAGACGGAGGAGTTTACACTTTGCGGTTTCTCTGTAACATGAAAAGCTGCATTTTTTTTTCTTATTAACTGCAAGAGAGTGAAAAAAGAGAGACTGGTGAGGGAACGACTGGTTATAGCTGCTATAACGTAAGTGATAACAGGAACTAACTGGTGTCGTGGGCATTCCATAACATTAAATGTAACTATTATATAATGGTTAAAAGTATGTCATTTTGAATAAATTTAACATTGTAATAGTTGACAAATAGCTGTACTATAAGAGGAATAAAACACTTTATTAATGATTGTAATATTATAATATGTAATAATTGCACCAGCCTTGTCATTGATTATTTTCCTATAACAGCACGTCCGCAAGTGTTTTATTCCTTACATGATAAAGTATGTGAGGTGAAGCAGACTGATGTTGCTTATCAGTGGGTTGACTGTGACTGTGGTTTTCTCTCTGACAGATGAACGGTAACAGAGGGGGCGTGAGCCCGACAAGGATGAACACGTGGGACAAAAGCACCAACTCAGCTAATCGCATTGACCTGTCAGCGCTCTAAGAGTCAACGGACAATGGCTACTGAACACAAACGATCCACAAACGAACAGTGAAAGTCGTACTTCTCCTCAGATACACTGGCTGACTTAGCCACCGTTCCTTTTCACGACGACTCGGCGGTTTAATGACGTTCTGACGCGACCGGGTGAAGAAAAGACTACGGCTAGCAGCAGACTTTTACTGACGTCACTCTTTCTCACTGACACCACTCACTTTATGAAGACAAACAAGAGTTCAGAGCCATAAATAAGTCACAGATGAAAACACAAAACCCGTGTTGGATAACTATTCTCTGTTCAGTGTTCAACCACAAAGTATCCTCCTCGTAACTCCAGCAGCTGCTGGATTCCACTGCTGTCTGTGACTTGACACTAAACTGTGACACAAGATGCGTCTCGCTCGGGATGAGAAGTTTTTCCATTGTGCTGCCACTACATTGAGACCTGCTATTACAGCTCTCAGTCCTAGTCTGATTAGATGGAATGAAAATCAGGCCTGGGTTACATGTGAGCCATGTAGTACTTTCCATTTCAAAGGTACAGCGTTTAGCTGGTGAAATTTCGTGGCTGAAGCAAAAGACATTCCTGAAAGAGGAACCAAATATGTAGCGTTCCATTGCTGTGTGTCCTTGACGGCGTCGTATTTCCTCACAGATATCGTGCTGTATGTTGATCTCTTCCTACCGATATGTTGTGTAAATTATTGTCTTGACGTTGCTTTCAGAAATATCTACTATTTCATTTCATGTTTTGTGTTAAGAAATGTCTCCAGTACCCCCAAAGTCATTGTGACATGACAAAGTGATTACTGCTACTACGCCAAATCAACCATTAACTAAATTTTGGTTGTCTAAGCTCTGAGGTGTTAGACATTGAGACCAATATAATAACTCTTAGCATAGTGGAATATGTCTACATTTTGTCTACAGAAATGCGAATTTGGCCCATTGTAATTAGCAGAACAGATCCGATTCGTCAGACATTCTGACTGCACTGTCAAGAACAGCATCAGCTTTTGTGCCAAACGTAGCTTGTATATTAAATGTTAAAATTTAGGTCAGGGTTTCTCATTTCCCTTAAACTATAATACTGTAGATGTTGTCTTGTACCATAAATATTTAAGGTATATAATGATGTAATTGTGACGTACACATCGGGTTCTCACGCCAGAAGACATTTTGCCTTTTTGACATCTTGCCTTTCTTTATTTGGTCATAATTTCTTGTCTTCTGTAACACATTCACTCGGGTCTCTAGTTTTTTTTTTTTTTAATATATATATAATCTAAATCTTATGTGTCTGTGAAGCAATTTGAAGCCCTTTTTCTTCAGATGAAATCCTTGGTTCTCAGTGTACTGTGTTTCTGCTTCTTGGCCCTTTAAAAGTTTTATGCATTCTCATTCATTCTGCCCAACAACTGCGATAACTGGAATGACAGTGATTAGTGAACATGCTATGTGTGCACTACCGATCACTCCGTTTTCTTTCCAGAGATTTTTCTTAACAGGGACTGTCATTAGTTTCCATTATTTTTTATTTGTTAGTGAATCCCAAAGTAACTGTGTTACTTCTCAGTTATAATAGACTGTGATTATCATGTGGCAGGGTCTGTGCCTGGACACAAATACACCAAATTCTGTCTATGAGGGAAAATATGTTGGAAGATTTTACAAAAGGCCAAGTTTTGAGTAAATTGTTGGACTTTTTTGGGCTCTTCTGACACAAGAAGAGACACCAAGATGTAGGACTGATGAATATACAGTATAAAGTTGATGATGAAGTGATGTGCAGTTTGTTAAGATAAACATTGTGTTTTGCATTTTTGTAAGACTAATAATGTGAGACTCTGTATTCTGTGAAGTGTTTTGTTCCTTTGTTCCTTATTGCCAGTGTGGACGTCGTTAGAAATTAAAAGCAGTGTCATTTTCGGGTTCACATGGCGTACGTCATGACAAAGAAGGTGAGACTTAACTCTTTATTTATGCCAATGTAAAAATAAAACTACATATACTGTTACTGTGATGTGATCTTTTTCTGTTGTGCGAATGAACCTGTTTAATTGAATTTTAAGGAGCAAAATATGTGCAAAAGAAAAATATAGCATGCAAGGGCTTTAGGAGGTCGTCCGTACAGTGTGAAAGATTCTGGCATTGTATACATTTCTCAGCTCTTTCATGTCGTAGAAATCATCCCAGTCTGAGGATTAAACTGATCTCACAAAGGATATACAGACAGCAAGAGTTAATTCATACAAACGAACTTATATGAAACACGTCAATCAATTATACAGTATAGTATAAGGGCGAGTCAAATGAAAACCTCCTTTTTTATTTTGCATTATTTATTGCAAATAGGTTTCACAAATGTGTATCAGGTTTAATGTAGCAGTAGAAGAATGGGTGAGAACATTGGACATTTTTATTTTTGCAACTACAGATTTAACGTACCGTTTCTCTAATTTATGTCACATGTTTAATGTGGCTCACCCTCGTAGATTTTTATGATTTGCACTGGTGATATCCTGTCACTATGGCTGTGTTAAATGGTAAAATGGTAACATCTTGTGATCTCATCTCTCTGGCAATAAGTTATTAGTCCCTGCATCATCCTCTCAGCTCTTTTTGTGTTTGTGTAAAAGATTCACTTCATTCCGAAACATTTGGACCAGCCCTGTTTCCTAAAACGAAACAACAGTAGAGACGACGTGAGGAAGAACCCATGAGAGGAGTCAAAACGGAACCTGGGTGGGATTATAAATCATTGCAGTATACAGATGTAGTAGAACATGTGTACTGAAAGGATGTTGAGCAGATTGAGAGTGAGAGTCTTGGGATGAGCAAAAGGACAGTCTTTAAGATGCAGCACAAATCTACAGTATCAAGGTGAGATCCAGAAGATCTCAGGAAGCCACCAGGAGAGATAACACACAAGCATCACCGTATCGACATGGAAACGTAATGTGAGTAAAATAATCGCAGACGTTATCCAGTCAAAGCAAATGTTTCTTTAAAGACACAGAGTTCAGAAGTCCCTTAACACTGAACAGGTCAGATTTATGGTTGGATCAGATTAAAGTGTCTCCCTCATGAATAAATGTAAAGTACTATATTTAGATGAAGACTAGCAGGAACTGATCATCTAACCACCAGGGTTTCAACGTTGCAAAGAACATCCTGAATGTGGGTATTGCTCATAATTCTTTCTCTAAAACCTCCTTTTATGTGCCGCATTCATTCCGGTTTTTCTTCTCCTCCTCCAGATGACTGACAGATATGATTCACGCTTACAGATATGAATCTAAAAGCAGATTAGGAGGAGAGGGAAGTATTTGTGTTAGGGAAGAATGTGGTGTTTATTGACTTTGGCAGAGGTTTCTCACACTGAGGCTGTGAGACTGACACCTGCCCTCCCAGAGGTGCAGCCGCTGATGTCAGAGTGGACGAGTCGGTCCTGCCTCACAGCTGTCTTTCATCATGTGGACTGTGTATTTCTTTTATGGGTGGGGGACACTGTTTATATGATTCCTCTGGCTCCTTTACAGACTGTGAAATTAGGTTAATCAAATTTTGAGGTTGGCCGAATCCAAAGCAGTGAGGTTTATCTCTTTATTTAATCAGGCTGTGATGTAAGGAGGTCACTTTTTATTTGACGTTTTAGTAAATCTTTTATAACATTTCATGGTCAGGGGGTCAGATGGAAAAATGGAACCATAACCAGCTAACAGTCTGCTGGATTGTATCCAATCTAGACTGTTTCTCAAGATCTTCCATCATAACATCACATCCACAGCATCTGGTCATGTATCATCCGGCTTCAACAGCAAACGTTATACCCATTATAAAATCAATCGATAAATAAAATTTTAAAAAAGGAAAAAAGCCCACCTTGGATCCCGACTGGTTTCACCTGTTGTGTTATTTTTTATTTGTTTTTTTAAATAATATAAGTTTGTTTTGTATTATTTTTTGTAGAGATATATCATGTCAGCCATCTATGATTTTTCCTTTTCATTAATAAACAGCATGTACTGTATATGATGGTACACCATAATAGGAAAATCAGAAATGATTTATGGGTAATCGTTGCTATTTGGACATATCTGTGGCAGCCTGAGATAAAAAAGTGGAAGTGATATTTTGATACTTTCTGCTATATGCAGTTCTTAAAAACAGGTTTTCCTGTACTGAAATATGTTTGCATGGATTTCAACAAGGTCACTACTGTTTTTTCCCCTGATTTTTCTCCGTAATTTAGTCTCGGCCAATTCCTACCCACCAACCAGCTCTCCCCATCATCCCACAGCTACCAACCCAGGGTCCTCCGAGACACCTGTAGCTTTTTTAATTAAATTTTCAACAGGGGAATACAGAAACACAAAACACATCCATCCAAAAATAACCATTTAACAGAAAATTATACCTCTTTCACCTTATGACAAAAGGCAATCATATAGCTGCTACATCAGTTATCTTTTTCAACAGCAGAGATGTCTTATCAGCTTTATTACTGCTCTTTATAGAAATTAAAGAAGTCAGTGGAAAACAGTCTAATCATCAGTACAATTGGCATATATTTTGCTTTGTGAATATGTTATTTCCTGAAAAGGACAAAAATCTTAATTGTATTGAGACGCTGCTCATGCTGCGTCACGGGGCGATGTAACACACTCAGAGGATTCCACATGTCTGAGCTCACAGACGTGTAGGGTCGCTGTGATTGACAGGCGAGAGAGCGTAGCCCCCTCCCACCCTGAGAGTACGGCCAATTTTGTTCTCTTGGACTCTTTTGAATCAGGTCACTACTTGATTAGGGGGTCGTTATTCTCGATTGATTCCTGAGTCTCTGGTTGAACACAAAAAGGAAAATGGAGTTAATACATTAGAAAAGCACAATACAATACAATAAACAACAGGGTACGATTAAAGTAGAGAAGACGAAAACACTAAAAATGGGAAACACAAGAAAACATTTAATGCTTAAATAGACAGTAGACAATAAAAATAATACAATATTGTGGCACTGTTCACAATATTTATAAAGCACAGATCTTATACACACTCACAGGCCCAAGACAAGGATCTGTCATGACAGGATTAATTAAAGTGTTGATCATGTTGCAAGCCTGTTGTAACAGAGGGAGTTATTACTCAGCTTTTAGATCATTATTTCAAGGAATCAAATATTAATGTTAATGTCCACCTCGATCCTCACCTGCAGAAGTGACAGTAAACTGCTTACATTCACATGTGGAGCTTTTTTAATCTGTGTGTCTCCCATAAGCACCTGAATCCTTCTCACATCACATCCTCACATGGCATCCTGCTTTGGCCACATGGGGGCGCTGCTAACATGTCAGTTACCACTTCATCAATCCAGGAACTTGAACTGAATGTTAATTAATTCATCACTTATTACAGAAAGTCTTCTAGTTCATTATTTTGGACAAATTTGAAAACACATCATGTTGCTGAGAGGTCCATGAAGCTTTAAAAACATGGTGGAAAGAGCAGTCCTGATCCAAATGACGAATAATGTAGTATTTTTTTTAAAAAGGGGGGGAAGTACAATATTGTGTTAACATTGCAAATCATGATCAGATGCCAGACAGAGTTATTGTTTCAATTCCCAGGAATTTCATTTGTTAATGTAAGGAATAAAACATACAGGGATGTGCTGTTATAGGAAAATCCTCAGAGTGCTGAAGCCACGTATACACGTTGACGTGTTTTATTCCTCTTATACCACAGAAATTTACCAACTTTTTATTTCCTCTTATATCACAGAACAATTTTTTAAATATATTTTTATTTATTAAAGAATGACACATCATACTTTTATCTGTTTATAGTTTCATTTAATGTTGTTGAATGTCTGTGAAGTTAGTTCTTGTTAACAGTTAAACAGAACATTAAAGCAGCTATAAACAGCTTCTCTTTTTCCCCTCTCTCTCTCTCTCTCTCTCTCTCTCTCTCTCTCTCTCTCTCTCTCTCTCTCGAAGTTAATAAGACCAGAAGGTGGAAACTTTACCTCTGACTGTAACAAACCTCTGACACTGGAGACTCCTTCCATAAATGTTAAATAAAGGTCTCCTTACAGAAAAATCCATCTTTTAAAAATTCATTTATGTGAACATCCATGTCACTTGTTACTACAGAAACCGTGATGTATTAGAACAAGTGCATTAATATAAACCTGTGATATTGTTATAGAAGATTAATCAACACCTTCTGACCAATCGGTATTAAAAAGTTAACAGTGCTTTGGTAAAAAAATAAAAATAAAAAAATAAAAAACTTTAATGTGAAAGACCTCAGTCAAAGCTGGGATTTTTTTGAGAGCAAAGTCCTGTGTAGTGTAGTCTTTGTGACTTTTTCCTTCCCCTAGAGTTCTCTTGAGTCACAAAAACCAAAACAGAAACATTTATATAAATATTTGAGAAAGAAAATCTGACAAAACTTGTTTGGAAATTCCTGTATTATTTTCCTTTTCACTTTGTCCTTCGATCTTTATCGCTGTGAGTGAAATGGGTGGGTTGGGTTCTTGAATTCCCTGATTTATTTGATAGGCACAAAACTACAGATATAATTAATAACAGTTTCAACTGAAGATGGATTTAACTGTTTATTTTTAAAAATCACCCCTCTTTCATTTTATTCATCTTTGTATAGCCATCTAATGGTTTATTTTAGCCTTGTGTTATACACATAGCTTCTAAATACCTATTGTGTAAATGAGTTTATTAACATTAATGATTCTCTAAACTATTCTAGTGTTCTTCTGCTTATAAATGTACTATAAACACGTTACTTAAAAAAAAAAAAAACTTTTCTAAGCTGTTTACTTTTAAGTGTTTATGTTCTGGTCCCTTCGACTGCTTATGTGTGTGTGTGTGTGTGTGTTTAAGGGCGGAGCAGCGTTACCTTGGTGATCGCGCATGTTTGTGATGTGCGCATGCGCGGCGCTCAGTGGGCCGTATCCAAAATAGCGCTACCCTAACTACATTCTAGCACTAGATAGGGTAAAATGGATGCCTTCTTCAGAGTATACAGTACACTGCAGGTTTAATAGGCGGTCATTTGGTATTTGGGGTATGAACTGGTCTAAAAATAGCTCACACTCGCGTGGTAAATAGTATGCTAAAAGAAAGATAAGTGCGTAGTGTTTAGTGTGTAGTGTGCGGATTGGGACGCGGCCGTGTTTGTTCTGAGCAGGTGGGAGAAAGTAGAAAACAAGCCGCCGGTGACCCCAGGAGCAGAGAGAGAGAGAGAGAGAGAGAGAGAGATTAAACAGTTATATCAACACAGGAAGCTTTTAAAGCAGACTGTAACTTGTTGTCGCATTAGTTTGAAGTGTGTTGTGTAACTTCTTTGCCACTCTTTGCCTTGTGTTTATGTTGTTTGTTTTGTTTTTGGAGTGTAACATGATGAGAGTTCATCTTGACACTTTATTATGAAGAAGCCTCGACGACTTGTCTGGGTTTTTCAGTGTGTTTTGACCTTTTTGTACCCATGGAGAGCGTCGGAAAGTTCGAGTTCAGCAAGAAAGAGCTGATAGGACACGGTGCATTCGCGGTGGTGTTCAAAGGAAGACACAAAGAGGTAATGAACACGTTATAACAACCTCTTATTAACATGGATCACATGCAAATACAGAGTGATTCATTTCTGCCTCCATAGTCTGATCATATCTGATTACACTGAGTGTGTCCCTGAAATATATAAACACTTATCATGCCTTTTGATGCTCAAATTTCAGTAATTTATTAATAAATTAATTAATGAGTCTGTGTTTAGTCACTTTTGTGTACCTTTAGACATGATTAATCACTAAATACATAGTGTACATAGTGGTGTATTTGGAGCAACATGGCTTTGTTGTCATACAGAGTCATCAAGCTCAGCTGCATCAGTTCAGCTCAGTTTGTTCTCCAAATCTCGCGATACTTCACGCGATACTGCAGAGATACCACTGACTAAAGACAACTAAATATAACTTTACTATAAACTGTTTATTAAATACATTACTAAATAATAAACAGTTATTATAAACAAATCTCTTCTTAACAAGGAAAAATATGTGATTGTTGATATGGTGAAGTTTACTGTAAGGCGATGTTTATTTCACATTGATGGAAGGAGTCTCCAGTGTCAGCGCTTCAGGGGAGGTCTTCAGGACAGAGGAGTTTGCACTTTCCGGTTTCTCGGCAACATGACAAGCTGCATTTTTTTTTTTTTTTTGTCTTATTAATTACAAGAGGGAGGAAACAGTACATGGCTGTGAAGGACTCTCCAGAACATTAGATAGAACAGTAAATGAATCGAAAGTACAACACGTCACTCTTTAATTAATGAAATTGTTGTGTTATTAGAGGAGTAAAAGACTTTGGGACATGCTGTTGCAGGAAAATAATCATCTTTGTGGTGGTAACAATAACTCAGGCTGCATCACACCTCCCCATCATTGATTATTTTCCTATAACGGCACCAACAGAAGTCAGCGTGTTTTCATCTCCTGAACGTTGCCGTAATGGTTGAGAGTCTGCCATCATTTTTGTTTCTACCTGAGCGCAAAACATGAAAAAGACCTGAGAAATGTTTTTCTGCTGTACAGAGACATGAGTTTGAAGTTGCTGTGAAGTGCATAAATAAGAAGAATTTGGCCAAGTCGCATTCGATCCTGGGGAAAGAGATCAAAATATTAAAGGTGAGCATAATGTAGCATCGTTACTACCTCGCTATCTCATCTCTGATGTTCAATCAACCACGTCTGATGTCTTTCTGTCTTTCTGTCTGTCTGCCAGGAGCTGAAACATGAAAACATTGTCGGTTTACTGGATTTTCAGGTATGTGGGAAATTAATGTGAGTGTGAAAGGTTGAAAAGATGATGAGAAAAGGTGAAGAGCAGCTTTATGATATTAGGATGTTGGTTTGAAGCAGAATTGGTGTCCAGGCTGTGAATCATTTAAATGTTATATGAACTGTGAACACAATCATGCTTGCAGGTCATGTGGTAACACGGTACAGTAAAGCAGGTATTTTCTAAATGTCTCTGTAGCCTACAGAATACTGCACTCCCACATTACTACAATACCCATAAGTCTCATCACCAGAAAAGTGAGGATTTTGACGAGGCTAATGGTTATTGTAGTAATGTGGCAGTCGAGATGATGTTTGTTTAGTCTGTTAGTGGAACCCGGTTATATTCTTATATCTATTGTCCAAGGTTGAGTTTCCAAAAAGCATCACAGCACATTGTTAAATGGTAGAGCGAGCATCACATTGAACACTCTCTCTCCCCTAGTTAAGATGATCTTAACTGTGCGATGCTTTTGGGAAACTCAACCCAGAATGATTCTGCAGGATTCCAGGTAACTCTAAAAACAGTTTGCAATGTGGTCTGGTTTATATGAAATTGAGATAAAGGCCTGGCCTTGGAAGAGATTCAATAGTTTTTGATCAGTTTCGCTTTCATTTGGACTCGATCTTGACTTGGCCTTGACCAACTTAAGACTCAGTCTTGACTCAGTCTTGGCTAGTCCTGGTCTTGGACTTGGGAATAGCAGTTTTGTCTACAGGCTGAGGTGGAATTGCTGTAGTATGTAGGCTACAAAGTCTTTCAAAAATACCCACGTTACTGTACCACATTACCGCAAACCTGATTCTGTTTGCGGGGAAGAGGATCAAGTTTCATGAGCCTGATCATACATTCATGAGCCTTTGTAAGACTAATCATATGTCTCGAAAAGCACAAATTTTAGGCATGAATTGGACTATGCTCAATGCATTTAAGAAACAGAGTAAATATATTTATTACATATTGATCTTATTCAAATAGCGTAGTAGAGAGGTGAGTGTGGTTAAAGTATGTTGCTGCAGAACTTGGCATACAGAGCATTCGAGTGAAAGTTTAATACGTTGTATGTTTGTGGCAGAAAGTTTATATTCATCTGCTGCAAATAAATTGCATGCAAATCCTTTTTTCTGTGAGACCGGTCACGTAATTCTGTCATCATATTTTAAAACTTTCAGCACACTCCCGGTTAGACGCTTTGTTAATCTATTGTCGTGCATTATGTTAGAAAAAAAAGCACTATGTCATTGTAATACACCTTAGCCAGAAGAGTGAGGCGGCGTCTGACATCTGCGGCCTGTTTTGTGAATCCGCCGCTCTGCCCTCATCATTTACATGCAGGCCGTTTGTATTAATGTCTCTGAGGTGAGTAGGGAACAGCAGGACTTCAGAGACGCTCAGTGTTGATTTCACGACAGGTGGTTGACAGAAGCAATTTCCTCTTCATGCTGTGATGAATTGTTCCCCTAGCAAACTCAATAGACTCAAAAGCAGTCACTCGTAAGTATAAGGTTTGAACTGAATATCAGGTTTAATATTAGACACCTCTAATTTATCCACTTAACCTCATTCCAGTGGCCTACATCAGCAAGAAAGGTAGTTATTATTGAGCAGGGTGTGTGTGTGCGTGTGTGTTGGGGCGGGTCAGAGGGAGTAAACCGACTCTCCCAGCACCACTCCACATTGTACACACGCGCACACACACACCCACACCCACACACATACACCATGTACTGCCTGCTGTCCAGAACAATGGGTGTATTTAACAAAGACTGTGCCGTAGTCAGCTCTCTGAAGGAACTTCACTCCTCTAATGAAGAAGGATTAGAGTTTACAGTTTATTGAGCTTGTTTAATGCTGGCACTGTCTGAATAGTGTTACAGTTTTGCTAAAACAGTTACACAATTATAATAACATTATTAATAAGAATGAAACTTTAACAAGGACTAGCGTTAACAGTGTTAAATGTGTGTTAGGGTGTAATCTATAACCGTTATTTAACCGAGATAGTTGATTGTTCAAATAAGTGTTGAATTTCAGTGACAAAAAGCTTATTATACTTTAATTTCATGTCATTTCTCATGAGATCAGGTTCACCTACACAATACACACCAGATGATTAAATAAAAGGGATTCTGGTTTGTGATGTTAAAATAACACCCAACTTGCAAGTTTTGAGAAATAAAATATTTGTTGAGAGATACAGCAGGAACAGCACACACACACACCCCGAAGTACTGTAAATTTTACAATTTAATTAGCTATGAACAGTATCATTAGGAGGAACTAAACACATGCAGGGAGAACCTTTAGTACTGGATAAATAGATAGTTGAAAAAGCACAGTTAGAGTGCTCTTAAACTCAGAGCTAATCCTAGAGTGACTGTGCTGATGTTTTCTGAAGTGTTCATATCACTATGATGTTTGTGATAAATATAAAATCATATTAAAACACTATATCATTAAAAATATTTTTATATTAATCCTAGTTCAGAGATTCCCAGACATCTGACAGCAGGCAATAGATATGTAGTTGAGTTGTGAAGACTTTTCCAACTACTTGCGGTTGCTTGCGTCCAAAAATACACATGATGTTTTGGTTTTTTTTCTGGTGCAGTACGCCATCACTGTGGATTTGAAATGTGTACCACAATGGTGATATAATTCAAGGGTATTTACTCATCAAGCTGGCCGTCTGTCTGCCCCTGGGAGGGTTTTAAGTACCAGTCATATACCAGTTTGTGTCAGCGCAGTCTGGAAAACTTGTCCTGCCTCACTGGAGTTTAGCCAGCGTGAAGTGTGTTAAGCTGTGCGGCCTCTGCGACAGCTGTTGTGTAATAACTGGGCCAAAATAACAGCCGTCAACTCAGACCAGTGCATTAACCTCAGCACTCGGCCTGCGTTATAAAAATCAGTTATGATAGCTATAATAGTATACTATTATAGATATTATACTATTATAGCTCTGTTGATTTCTCGATTCTGATTGATCAGGTGTTGATTCATTTTCTATAAGAGCAGCTCAGACACTAGTTCCAGCTGCAAATCACAGGTTTATATTATATTAATGTGCTCTTTCTAGTACGTTGTTGCTTCTGTAGTAACAGCTAACACAGGGACTTGTATGGCAGATGCGCCATATAAACACATTTTTTTAGAAATGTGTATTCATTGATATGGTGAAGAGTTCTGTTTCTTATTTGCCATTTATGGAAGGAGTCTCCAGTGTCAGTGCTGTGTAACAATCAGAGGTAAAGCTGTAACTTTTCTAACATGAACGAGGACTTGGTTGATTTTGTGTAATACTCTTCCTCTCTGTTTTTATGCACAGGAAATCTCAGGTTGTGTTTACCTCGTCATGGAGGTAAGTCCAAACTTTAATTATCTGTAACTATCTAGACCGATACGTGTACACTCACGATGCAGTCTACCGTAGACTCTAGGTCACCCCGCCTCTGCCCCGAAAGGCACCGCTATATATATGACCCACGCTGACCAGATATTATTACTGAATATTTTATTACACATGTACCTTCTTTGTAATCTTGAAGATGTATGGTTAGAAACTAACACTCATATTTTTACACGCACGGTGTATATTAATGATCTACCCTTGGCTGGGGTTTCTGGGTTTGTTGACTGTTTCTTAATCCAGCAGTGATACTACAGTGTTTAAAAAACCCTAGTAACACTGCTGTACCTGATACACTCATGCCACCACACACACACACACACACACACACACACACACACACACACACACTGCAGTATCAGCGTGACTGCTACACTGAGAATGAACCACTAACCAAATAATATCTGGTCAGCTGAGGTGCTATAGTGAGCATATATAACACCAACACAGTTTAGCAGTAGTAGTGTAGGTTTTTAATGTGAAAATGATGCACATATTTGAACCACTAAAACATTTTTAGCGAAAAGGCTTACAGTCAGTAGTTGTACGCATACCAATTGACCTACTGTATGCTAGCTGTGTCTGATAAAATGTCAAATGACTTGATAAATTGGCAGCTCAGTGTAAGTAGGTGCACTGCTATTATAAAGTGGTGGGGTGTTTCACACATCCGTGTCCCTGAAGTCATCTTCAGTTCATAATTATAATTATATTCAGCTCTGAAATGACTAGAAACCGTGCCGTTGTTGTTGCTGTGGTGCTAAATTCCTCACAGAACCCAGCAGTCTCTTATCTTCTGCTTTTCTGTCCTTACAGTATTGCAATGGTGGAGATCTGGCGGAGTATCTACACTGTAAGTAAACCAAATACTGACTACAGTAACCCATGTCACCATATTAAACTTAGCATAAATAAAAATCGCTAACATTTTGGAAAACGCACAACCAGCTACTAACCGCGTCATCAGCATGGACTTAAAGGACCCAAAGCTTTTTCACAATTTTTTCTAATTTTTTTCCACCAGCATTGCAATATCTAGCCTCCATCATATCAGTGTTTAGGGTTTTAGCCAAATCCAAGCTGCCACTGCTGGGTTATTTATCGAGCAAACCAACTGGTCAATGGTATCATGACTCACTTCTCAAAAGTGTTGCGTAATGATGAGTAATGTAGTAGGTTAATAAATACGTCAGTGCTGATTGCTAACTGCAGTCGTCACTCTGGTCATGGAACACTGGTCGTTTTCTCTTTACTGATTTTTTTAATTTCTTTTTTTTTTTTTTACTGGGGTTTCAGCTGTTTGTTCACCTTCTCGCTTTTCTCATTGGTTCACTTCTTCATACATTTATTTTGGCTCAAACTGTACATCTATTCTCGTCACGTCTGTCACTGCAGTAGCTTTCAATGCATTAGCCTAATAGTATTAGCTATAACCTTATAATACCTGAAGTATCCACATGTAGTCCTTTTTTTTTAACTTCCATCTTCGAGATGCATCATCAGATGTTTCCCCAGTTTTCAGATCTCACTCTAGAGATGATGGTATCAGTTCAGGTTTGCTGTTATAGGAAAATAATCAACTTTATATCAGTCTATGTCAGACATCCTAAACCAAAAATGCCTGGCTTGATTTATGTCTAAATAATTTAAAGTACAGAAAATGACAGAAACTGTAAAGATTATATCCTGAGCATTTATAGCCTTTATAACATATTTGACTTATAATTTTAGTCTTATACAAATACATGCTTTAAAGGAGGTGCTGTGATGGCTGCTCAGAAAGTGATCTAAATATATTACACTCTAAAACCTGACTTTTCCTCTTAAACAGAACCCCATGAACTCCCAGGACCCAAATCTTTCCTATTAGGTTCTGATTAATTACTGGATTATACTGGAATAGTACTTACTGAATAATATGCTTTAGCATGAATAAGTGAATAATATGCCAGAGTTTTAATGAGTTAAAATCTTTAGAAAGAGCACTCAAGAGATATTCACACACACACACACACACACACACAACTCCCCTCAAGTAACTCCAAGAATAACCTCCAGTCATTAATACCAAAAATAGAGCATCACTGCAAATGATGTATACCTGAAGACAAACACAGCAGGCTCTGTCAAGCCTGAAGCTCTGTGTAGAAGAAGAAGAAGAAGAAGAAGTGAGATGTGTAGATGTATTTCATCTAACTTAAAGATTCCAGGCTATAATTATGACGTGTGTGCTGTTTCAGCCCCCGCCTCGGACCTGTCCTGATTACAGACTTGTCAAAGTTTTCGAGGGAGCTATTTTTATCCTTCGATGCATGAAGCCCCTCCTTAGCCCTCTTCTCACCTTGCTTTTTTTGTGTCATGGCTGCAGTCCCAGCCTGGCGAAACACAGTCGACACCCTGACCTCATCCACCTGTCAGTCTCCGCTTTCCTACGGTGGAAAAACACTAGGGCTAAAAATACCCCTCCGACACAGCACTGGGTGTTAACGGGGCAGGAAAGACAGGGCTTGGGTGAGCTATAATAGTGCTGGACTTCTCCAAGAGCCTAAAAGAAGCACCTTATTTTATCCATGACTGTTATATCTACACATATCTGTTGAATGAACCGATTTGGTTCACAGTGAGGCTGATTAAGCTCATCTTAAGCTTGGTGTTAGGGTCTCTAAGTGGTTCTTTATTCACTATTCCAGACGATTTTTTTTGAGCTGTTTGGAAACATCACATAAGTTTCGATCCAGACTATAATCAGACAGGTTTTTTTTGCCCAAGCCTGACAAATTAAAAAAGGGGTCAAATAAATACCAGTGCTTTACTAACCCAAAGCTTTTAACTAACATAAACACTCTTTGAGGTTAGTTTGTATGTTCAGCTAAAATAGTCTCTATAGTAAAGGCACAAAAACTTTTCAGACGTTGACACAAAGAGGATCTTTAGCTCTCTCACTCCTGTTTAAAATGTTAGATATCCCACTATGCATTGTGTTTTCGGGTATTGTACTCTAAACCAGCGCACTGCTGTAACTGCCTTATTGTTTACAGTACAATATTTCTGTAAATTTAGAGATTTTTTTTCTCAAATTCCAGGTTGTGGTTTCAGACCTCTAGGCTTTAAAAAGAACAAAGGCCTGATGAATATTTGAGAAATTATGTCCACATGTCTGGGTCCTGTTGGATCATTCTCTTTGGCCTTTAAGGTGTGCCAAAAGGAGATTAGTGTTGTTAGAATCTGCAGGATACTGATCTTTAGCCTCATTTATTTGGAGGAAATCTGAAGCTCATGGTGTTTCTCAGTTCTATAAATATTACTTTCATCTACTCACGATCCATTATGATAATTTATTGCATGTATTACATTTGATTTATTTTCACCACATTTATTTTCCCTACTCTACTTTTTGAAAAATATTATTGTACTTCACTTGTGCACTGTGCTTTGTTTGGCTGCTGGAACAAGAAGATCGTACTTTCACACAGTGAGAGTTTTTAGCACGTCAGTCGTTGTTGCTTTCTGACTGACCCGTGTCCTTCCAGCCAAAGGCTCTCTGAGTGAGGACACCATCCGGAGCTTCCTGCAGCAGATAGCGGGTGCTATGAGCGTCCTGCGGAGTAAAGGCATCATCCACAGGGACCTGAAGCCGCAGAACATCCTCCTGTCCTACAGCGCAGGGCGCAGAGTCAGCCCCAACAACATCTGCATCAAACTGGGTCAGACATATTTAACTTTTCTTTCTTCCTATTGTTAGTCTTTAATACCTGCACTTTAACTGTCTGTGAGCTGCTGTGATAAGTGAATTTCCCCACTGTGGGATCAATAAAGTTTATCTTATCTTATCTTATCTTATCTTACATCTCACTAACTCGCTTAAATTAACTACCACAGCAAGCTTATACTGGTTACATATATGTGGGTCAAAGGAGATTTCAAAACAGCGACTTGTTTTTCTGAATGACGAATTTGCACTTTATTCCTCACTTTACTACACCGCTGTTGAATTCTCAATTCTGATTGGTCAGAAGGTGTTGACTAACAAGACCACTTACATATTTATACTAATGCGCTCATTCTATACATTATCATGCCTATAGTAACAACTTACACAGAGAGCTGTATGGCAGACACTTACATAAATGGATTAAAAAATGTTAGGAGACATTTATTTAGCATTTAAGGAATGAGTCTCCAGTGTCAGTCAGAGATAAAGCTGTTCTTTTTAGCTTTCCAACATGAGAAAGGCTTCGTAACGGAGGGTTTTGCAGTAACATCATGGACATTCCACCACATTAAATCAAACTATAAACAGAGAAAAAGTATGAAATGTTCTTTAATTAATTTTAAAAAATTTTATCGTTGGCAAATTGCTGTAAAAGGAATAAAACACTTCAGTTATTTTTCTAATACATCATGTCTTCAAGTAATATGTAAAGAGTGGAATGGTATTCAGGGATAATAATATACTATCAGCTACACTAACAATATTTGGGCTCTTTCTGGGTGCTTGAAGTGGAAAAAAATAGTAACGATACGCCTTTTCTGGCCTTTAGTGTACATGTTACTGGTTTTAGGAAATCACTAAGTAATTCTGAAGCTCTGCAGTGAATAAGACATTAAACTGATGATGTCTGAAACATTAATAAAGAAGATCAGTCAGTAATTATATACTTACGAAGTATCTAGTGGCCACTGAGTGTGTATGTGCTGTGTATACTGCATCCTGGCATCAGTATGGCGGTGCTGTAAAACATCGCTCTGACAGGACTGCTTGGATGAAGTCAGTGTGTCTGTAGTGTTTTGACTGCTGGAGCATGTGTTTGCTCAGTGGCTCTAACTGCCTGCCACTTTGCTCTGTTTGTTCATGAGGGCCGTGTTGTTGTCTTAATGATCAGCTCATAGCTTTAGAGCACAGAGCTCTCACCCCATGTTCCCTGTCTCACACTCTCACTCACTGTCTCACTACACACAGACGTCTGACTTCATCATGGTCAGGGCCAGGGATTAGAAATGATTTATTTTTCATTTTGGCTCATTCTGAACAGAACGGATATTTTTACATTCCTGTTCCAGCATTCCACACACACACACACACACACACACCACTCTTTAGTTGGAAACGAAATTTTAAAAATGGTCAGTAACATTCTTTACATATGATAGCTTTACATGTTCTGCTTATAGGAAGCCTAAGATATGAATAAACCAAGACTCTCTTATTTATTTGTAACATTTCCAGAGCATCCTTCTACTCTGCAGTGTGATTTGGTGCTTGCAGAATCGTACGGAAAATACTTTCTACACAGAGTTTAATGTCGTCACCCCATCTTCCTGTAGTCAGGTGTGCAGGAAGTGGTGAATTCCAGACAGGAAATTAGGCCTATTGGGAAAATGTTTAGGTTATGCTGTACTTTCTTAAAATTGATTTTGTTTGAGTTTTCGATTCCATTTAATGAAGCATTTCGTTTGTTTTTGTTTTTCGTTTCCTGTAACGTTTTTTGATCCCTGGTCAGGACAGTCAGGACTAATCACAGATTTCTCAAATTAATTTAATTAACTTCATTTTCACTATTATTCAGCTCTGTTTATTAGCTTATCAAGTTTATCTTGTATTGAAATTGATCTGTGATGTTTTGCTAAGAAAATGAATCAATCACTTAATCTTCATTTAAAATATTCAGTGAAATAATTACTCTCTGTCTTTCTCTCTCTCTCTCTCTCTCTCTCTCTGTGTGTTTAGCTGACTTTGGCTTTGCGCGCTACCTGCAGGGCAACACGATGGCTGCTACACTCTGTGGTTCTCCCATGTACATGGTGAGTATTCCTTTTCTAGCTTCTCCTGAATGTGTTTCTCTCATTCACATGACCACGAAACTACAGCATCCATTCATTAAACCACGCCAAGATTCTCACCTTTAGTTTTAATACGCCGTATCAAGAATGAACTGTTTTTTATGCATTATTAACTATAAACAGGATAAAAGGTATGATGTGTCGTTCATTAATAAATTTAAAATGTATTGTTGGCAAATTTCTGTGGTGTAAGAGGAAGAACATACTGTTCTGTACATAAGTAAAAAAAATGTACTGATACATGCTGTTCGGGGTGGGAACAGTAACTCGATTTCATTGATATATTTATATTTAGGAGTAAAACATGATTAGCATGCTAACAGATAGCATGTGTATTTGACAGGCTCCTGAGGTGATCATGTCACAGAATTATGATGCAAAGGCTGACCTGTGGAGCGTGGGCACCATCATCTTCCAGTGTCTGACTGGCAAAGCTCCATTTCAGGTACAAAACACACTCACACACACACACCATCACACTGAAAAACATCTCTATACAAATACAGTTGGATCTGACTTTATGCAGGTACACTGTGTTTGAGTGAAAGTAGAGGAGCTGGTGTTATGAACCTGAGAGTAATAATCAGTCATGGTTATTGTAGATAATTTAATATATTTTTATATACAATAGAATTGTGGGTAATTTAGCGGCTCACCAGAACTTTGGCAATTAAGAACAAAAAAGTTGTATAAAAAAACTATATCGGCGGTCTGATGGCTTATATACAAGCATATAAATAGGGAATAAACAACTTGGGGGCATACTGTTATAAGAAAATAATCAATAATGGTGTCATGTGATGCAGACTGACATGAAGTGGAGTTACTCTTACCACTTTCCTATTACTGCACATCCCGAAGTGTTTAATTCATCATATACCACAGCAATTTGGCAATGATTACAGTTTTCTATTTATTAGTGAATCTAATATTATAATTAATTAATTAATTACTATTTATTAATTATTAGACATTATTGCTATTAATTTGTCAAAATTTGCGATGGCAAAAATTAATGACATTTTTTTCTGTTTAATTTTATATATTATGTATTGAATTTTTGTCCTATTGCAGGATACACTCACATGTACTTTTATTCAAAATAAATACTTTTTCTACTTTTTTCTACATTCCCCTTTGAGAGTTTTTCACCCACAGCCCAGGGGGGTGCAGACTTTTGCACTCAACTGTATGCTCTCTATTCTTTTTGTGTATATATTTACATTTGCTTTATTTTGTTTTAGTACACGTTATCATGGGAAATTCCAGTTTCTTAAGCATATAGAGACACTTGCCAAGTTTTGGGATCTTAATTCAAGAGTAATCTCCATCCAGCTAGACCAGAAAAATCCTGTTACATACAGAAAATTTAAAAAAAAAAAAAAAAAAGGTTTCCCACAGACCGTACAGGTCAGCCTGGAATATTTTTACTCCTGAACAGCTCCAGGTTTGGCTTGCTCACTTATTTACACAGCAACAGAGTGAAATATGTTTGTGACACTATTTCATAATCATCTGGCAAACATAACCACATAACACACACACACACACACACACATGTTCGTGCCTCAGGAAGAGTGTCGTGAGAGACCATTAGTCATGAGAGACTTTTATTACCTATCAGCTTTGTTCCTTTGTGATAGGAGAGTAAACACTGCGAGTACTAACACTGACTGTTTTTCCAGAAAGCTCTGTTTTGAGTACCAGGCTTCTGGATTTTCTAGGTTAGTAAACTGTTCTGACTGTAAGGTCAGAGATTTTTCCAGAGAAACAGGGTATGTTTAACGTTGAAATCGCTCAACATTGTACACACGTTAAATAAAAAAACAGTCCTAATGGGGTGTATTCTGAATGAGCACAACATTGTATGTGTGGCTGTTTTTCTTTTGCTTTAACCTGGGCTTTAACTTGAGCCTGAACAGAAGTATTTACATATTCTGAGTGCTGAATGCTCGATGTTTCCTTGTCTACCAAAACCACGTGAGGACTTTTCACCGGTTCTTGACCTCTAGTCAGCTGAGCTCCTCCACGCTGCTGGAATATAAACATATACACACACTGCAGGGTCAGACGGGGTCGCGTATGGGCTCGTATTGCAGATTTCACAGTGACGCATCTCCCATGAAGCTGTTTACCTTCAGGGTGTTGATTCAACTCGTGTGAGTTATTTACTGAACAGGAACAAAGGATATATTCATAACACAAAAGAAGGGAACTGTCGAGTCGAGCTCTGAAAGTGTATTATTCAGTAATAAAAGTAATAATTCAGCAGATTATTCAGTAACTACAGGGAGGTTATGAGAGTGAGGAATGTAAAGCTGGACGTGCTGACAGTTCCTGGGGGCTCCAGAAGTTCTAGGAAGTGAAGGCAATAGACTACATGTGAACAGGGCAGTTTCTAACAACAGCAGATGTCACAATCAGTGTTCTTTAGTTGATTGCTGATAATCTTACAAGTGTTTTTTTTTTCATATTTGAGAAAAATAATACATGGAAATAAGGCTTCATCTAATTAAATAATGTGAAAATTTTCATACCTGATAAAACCAAGAATCAAGTAAAACACCTAGAGTGTGAACAATGCGCTGTTACACAAATGTTTTTATGTCATTTTTCATCATAAAATCTAACAATCTAAAATAATTTTGGAAAATTCCTTTGTAGTATGTATATTTGTAGTAATTCTGAATAGGAACAAGAATGAGCATGTAACATTTAGATAAGAGTTTTGGTTCTGAATATAGAAATAACTGACAAAAACTTATTGAAAATACAAATACAAGGTTTAACTGTAACACTCTAGTTAGAAATTTGAGGTAGGAAGTTAGGAAATGGACATGTGTATCATAAGACATACATTAACTTCAGGAATATCTAGAAAAACACCTTTCAGCGATGATTGTACTGAGTGGGCAGAGCTTATAGTCTGTGTGAAAGTTACTCAATTTCAGATAATGTAGTGTTTGTGAGCGGACAAGAACAAAACAGTGAAATAAACATTTTTCTGTTGAGTTTTGCCATATTATTTATTCTTTCAGTGTGAGTGAAGGCGTGCAGTGTATCCAAAAATCAGAAAAATAATTGACATGACCAAGATATACATCTCTCCCTCTCTCTTTTCCCCTCTTTCTGTCTGTCTCTCTCTCTCTGTTTGTCTCTATCTCTCTGACTCACTCTCTTTCTGTCTGTCTCTCTCTCTCTGTATCTTTATCTCTCTCTTTCTTACTCTCTGTCTGTTTGTCTCTCTCTCTTTCTGTTTATCTCTCTCTCACTCACTCTCTTTCTCTCACTCTTTTCTATGTCTCTCTGTCTCTCTCTGTCTGCCTCTCTCTCAGTTCAGTTCACTTCAGTTCAGTTCAGCAGTGCTTTATTGGCATGAATATTATAAATCACATTGTTGCCAAAGCAAATAGTGCAGCTAGATTAAACTATAAATTATACAAAGAATACACATATATCTGCATGTAAGCATTACAAACAGTAAAATAAAACCATAAGCAAGCAAAAAAAATCCTGACAGGTAAGTGTCTGAACATATTGTGTATAGTGTATATTCAGGGTGTCTGGAGGACACTCGGTGTCTCACTGTCCCTCAGGCTGTCACACTCTCTCTCTCTCTCTCTCTCTCTGTTTCTCTCTCTCTGTTTCTCTCTCTCTAGGCGAGTAGTCCTCAGGAGCTGCGACTGTTCTATGAAAGGAACCGGAAGCTCAATCCAAAGTGAGTGACCTGCGCCGATTTCCACAAAGTCGTGACGCTCTGCATTAAGGTTTATTTAAAGCATCGCTAATGTTTATTCTACTCATGACTCATTAAATCAACACTGACCGACATAAACATAAGCCTTAATCACAGAAACAATTTGGCAAAAATCTAAAGTCCACAATGTTCCACTTACCCCAAATTAGCCAGGCCGTGTTCAGTGTTTAGTTTTGCACAGTAGCTCCAGTGGTATGTATAACTGTTGATGTGGTGAAGCTTCCTGTTTCTTTAACATAGCAGCATGTTAAGTGAATGTTAGGAAACTCAACCTTTGCTCCATTCCTCCATTTCATTTCACTGTCATGTTTATTTGTGTCGAGCGCTCCAACTTCACTGGTGATCTATTAATAACTGTTATAAGCCCTTAGCTCATGTTATAGTATTACAAAATATCCCATTCGCTTACACAGCATGTCTCTAAAAGCAAACAAATACACTTCGCACCTACACTCTAACAGCAGGTTCATTTACTTTCCCAGCATCCCAAGGGAAACCTCCAGTCATCTGAGGCATCTGCTGCTTGGCCTGCTACAGAGGAACCACAGAGACCGCATGGACTTCGGTCAGTACACACACACACACACACACACACACACACACACACACACACACACACACAGTGTATTATGTACAGTCCAAATAATAAATACAGTCATTATATCTAGTAAAGTTTTGTTCTTTTCATTCTTTCTCAGATGAGTTTTTTCACCATCCTTTTCTGGAAGCGAGCACTGTCCTGAGAAAATGTAAGATTTCATCATAAAACGTGTGTGACATAAATTACACGACAGAAATGTTTATAGTTCAAAAAATTTTACTTTCATTCTCTCTGTCTGTCTCTGTATCTGTCTCTCTCTCACTCACTCACTCACTCACTCACTCACTCTCTTGCTATGTCTCTCTCTCTGTCTCTCTCTCTCTCTCTGTCTGTCTTTGTGTCTTTCTCTCACTCACTCTCTCTGTCTGTTTATCTGTCTGACTCTGTCTGTTTTGCTGTCTCTCTCTGTCTCTCTTTCTTCATCTTTCTCTTTCACGTACTATCTGTCTGTCCTTGTCTATCTCGCTCACTCACTCACTCACTCACTCACTCTATCTCTCTATCTCATGACTCTGTCTCTCTCTCTCTCTTAATCTGCATCTTTCTCTGTCTGTCTGTCTCTTTCTCTAACTCTCTGTCTGTCTCTCTCTCTCTTTTTCACTCTCTCTCAGCCTCTCCAGTGCCCATGCCATCGTACCCCAGCTCAGGATCTGGAAGCTCCAGCAGCGGCTCCTCAACCTCCAACCACACCCCCACACAGGTACCACACACACACACAAACACACACACACACACATTACATTAATATTACACATTACAACACAGCAGCATATTTTCATTTTTCTATTTTTTTCTTTCTTTTTTAATAGTCTGATACTGAAACCCAAAAGCCACACCCACTACACAAAGCCACACCTCCTTCCTGCTCCCAGCTGAAGGGCTCGTCTTCCTCAGAGACAGAGGACTTCGTCATGGTTCTAGCACAGTTCCCCAGTACGTACATCACACTCCAGTCCCTCAGCAGCACTACACACAATAATTATTATTAATAATTAAATAATTACCAGGGATTTCTGATAGAGAAACATTTAGCCTCCTCATGAGATTTATTCCTGTACTGTAAGTGTGTGTCAGTAGCTGAAAACGTTTCTTGTTTTGATCCTTATAGATGAGATGGCAGATCGGGACAATCAGGAAATGGGGATACAGAGTGGGTAAGAGGAGAGTATTTATTTTTTTATCTTTTATTTTTTAGAGTATTTATTTACTTCTTCTTCTTCTATGTCTCTTAATACCACAGTCCTGTTGAAATTTTTTAAAAAGTTAAATACAAATTGTAATTTCTGGCTAATTGCTGTAGTATAAGAGAAATAAAACACTGTGGAGTGTCCAGTTATAAGAACATCATCAACTTCAGGGTAGTAACTCTGTTTTGCGTTGATCTGGATCACACCACCTTGTCATTGATTATTTTCCTCTAACAGCACACCACACCCAAGTGTTTTTTTTTTTTGAGGTCTTTAGAGGTTCCCTCCTCTACTTATGATCTTTTTGTTTACAATAATGATGATGAAGTCATTTTTACTGTTGTTGCTTAGCAGGCTCTACTTTCTGAGAAGAACTAGAACCATGTTTTCTGTTTTTGAAAGTCTATCCAGCTGTGTGCTGACATTTGTGTGACTTTTCCAGGTGTTCTCTGTTGAGTCCAGGTACCTTTGTGGGTAGAACACCTCCACCCTCTCCCTCTCTCCGAATATCCCCAAGCCCTACCAGGTAACTGTGTGTGTGTGTGTGTGGGTGTGTGTAGGTGCTTAATAACAGCTGGACGGGTATTGTGTGTCAGAGAAGGTTTAATTGCTTGGCGTGTTTCACGGATCATTGAGAAACAAATGGTGTTTATGAGTCACATGGTGTCAATCATTATTCACACATACTACATTTAGCACACACTCCCTCTCCTGTTCTTTCTCTCTCTCTCTCTCTCTCTCTGTAGACCTGTGGAGAGCTGTGGCAGTAGTTACAGCCAGTCCGTGCCTGTTCCTGTCCCTACACAAATCCACAACTATCAAAGAATGGAGCAGAACCTGCAGGGAGCATCGAGGTCAGCAGACTTATACTAATATCTAACACACACATGTTGCTTAAAGCTCTTACACTGTGAACTGGTCATAAGACTCTGTACTTATTTTCAGGACTGCAGCACCCACAAGTCATTGCTGCATGGGTGGGTTCCCCAGAGGCTCTGTTAGTCCATCTCATCGCAGACTGTCTACAGGGGGATCCAGACCTCACCAATTGTCTCCCAAAGGTACACACAGACATAAATAATTCATACCTAATAAAACAAGGCTAAAAGCGTACTCACCCTGTTTGCCAGGTAAAGATTTCATCAATCAGTCCATTTATTTTACTTTCAATACTAATATCAGAGCTCTGAGTATTCACTGATACTGATTTAACACTGAACTGGACTATTCTCGGACTATTCTCCATTTTAAAAATAATAAAACTGAATACTAGAAACAAGTGTGGGTTTTTTTTTTAATCTATGCCTTTTACCAAAAAATATTAATATATGTAAATATTATATATGTTATAATTCTGTTCTTGATTCTCATGTAATTTCTCATGAAATGTATTTCATCAAGACAAGCAAAGTGCATCTGAGACTGAAGGAGGAGACAAAAATAAATATTTGAAAAATATATGTATTACAGGAGAAATCTCAGAATTGTCGTTTGGAAGGACGATTTGATGTTTAAAACAAACTTCAGAAGTTAAAGCCAAAAAATAATTTCTGTGGCATATTTTGAAAAAATATAATACTTCTTAAATTCTTTTGACGTTTTGAAACATTTCGTCTTTGACCCATATAAATGTTGCAGGACTTGCAGGTTTGTAGTTTTCTCCGCTTTATCATGGATACTGAACTGCTGAGGTGAATCACGTGCTTCCGAACAGGACAGTCTGTGCAGGAAAACTGTGCAGGAATCTTATTTTCCTGAGACGTAGCGTGTTACTGAGAAAAAGGCGAAAACTACAGATGAACAAAAAGCTAGTTATGGAAAGTTGGTGAGTGATGTGTAGCTTGATTTTGTACTTTTCCTCAGTGGGAACGATACCTGAGACCCCTGACCAATCAGAGCCGCAGTGCAGCAGGACGGGACTGCAGGGTGAGCGAGGCCAAGCTCTTTACCTCAGTACACACACATACACAATGACATGAGCATAAAAAACTCTGCTATTGTTTCAAACATCTGAGTTGGGTCTGATTGTCATGCTATATGTTTCTCTGCCTCTTTCTCTCTCTCACATCTGGCTCAGGTGTGCACGTCTGTCCGCAGAATCAGGTCTTCCCTCTTTTCTCTGATGTCGGTGCCGTGGAAACGACTTTGAGACCTAGAAACGGGAGCCACCGGCGCAGTCCAGATGCAATAGTACACAGGGTGAGTTCACTCTACCACACTCCACTCAAACACAGTCTGAGTGAAGGAGGTGTGGCCTGTCTGTCTGGCAGTCTCAGCGAAGTAGGCGTGGTTTCTGTGTCCATCAGTCAGAGGCTCAAAGTAGTGGCCGCGTCGTATCATGTTTATCGTTGTATTGTTTTAGATCGAGACATACTGTATCTCTCCCTAGTGGCTTTGTCTTTGGTTGTGTAATAAGGGGAGATTCTTAATAAGATTAAAAAGGTCATTATAAAAGTATAAAAGTAAAAATCTGTTTTAAAAGTCTGTAGTTCTGTAACAGCTCCTTTTCTCATAAGTGGTCACTCCACACGTCTGACCTCAGTGTGTGTTTCTTATTGTTCAGTGGGAGCTGGCCAGACGAGTCAGCCTTCCCTGCACCCTGAGCCACACCAGGACCATGGCTGACCTCCAGGAACCCCATGTGACCCCCAACAACATGACGCAGAGGAGGAGAGGCTCTGTGAAAAGGTCCTTCTCACAAGCAGAACCTGCTTTATGTTCTATTCAGGCTTGTTTTCAAAGCTTGCTAAAAGTGGTACCTTTCATAAAATGACGTTGGCGTAAACTGGTTGTCCTATAGGTGCAATGCTGAAATGCAGCTGGCATAATAATAATATTTTTTTGGCAGGTCCAGTAGCGCGGGCCGGTTGTCTGATATGCTGCTGAAGGCTGTGTTTGGATCTCAGCTGGACAGGGGCAGCTGTGAGGGGCTGAATACAGAGAGACCCATGGACACTACAGGTTGAACATTCAGTAACCATAAAGCATGTTTATCCTCAGTGTTAAGTATAGCAAGGCAATAACATGTACACTAATATGCAAATGTGCTGACTGATACAAGAACATAATCATCTTACTTCCCTCTTTGTTTTTTGCTCCTCCAGCGCCCTCTGGTGGAATTGTTAATGTAGAGAAAGGTTCAGGGAGCCCTGGTCATGTCCTCTTCACTATAGGCACCCCTCCCGATGGACACAGTCCTCCTTCGACCACTGGACACAGACACATCTCAGGTGAGAGGATGTTAAAAACCTTACCTAGCATTGCTGATCTACACCAGCAATTTAAATATGATCCAGGCACTTCAGATGTATTGGCTTCTTGCAAGAGAATGACCAAATATAATTGTATAAATTAAACTTTATACACAATGGTTTAAAAATTTCCACTCCAATAGTTGTAGAAAATACAAAAAAAATTCTCATAAGCTCCCATAGCTGCTGTAAAATATCATGGAGGATTGTTGATGCCTTGGGACTGTTTCGACGCTGGTGGTGCACGGGCTCGTGAGATGAATTGTGGGTAGATATTTTAGCCGAAAACATGGTTGCTTCTGCCAGGAGGTTAATATTTAGCCACAGATAGATATTTTAACAAGAGAATGGCACTAAACCTCAATACAAATGATCACTGAATGCTTTGGAAGGTTTTGCACAACTATCTCAGACTGAAACTTAATGCAAACCTGTGGTGTGAATAGAAAAGTGCACCCATGTGCACAAACCTAAAACTGGAGGAGGAAAGTGGGTCCAAGATCCTCTACAAGTTGTTAGACATTGCAAGAAGAGGCTCAGTACTGTTATTCTTTCCAAATATTAATTGTATTGGTGCAAATAATTTTGAGAGAAAATGTTTTAAAAATACTGTGATAAGATTAATATTATACACTGTCCCTATAGAGTTTTCTTCAAACTATTTTGTTTGTCAAACTATATTCAGTATTAACATATTTTCGTGTCAGGATTTATTAAATAAACGACTGTTTGTTTACAGTGTCCTCGTCCAGTCCTGGCAGTCCTGGCTGGACATGCAGTCGCTCCCCCAAGTCCTACAACTCACCAGAAAGATACTGCTGTGCTTTTACAGACATCACGGCCTGCAATCTGCACAGGGACACGGCCTTCGTGCCTCCTGAGCTCCCGGCGGAGACACTGATGGAGGTACTTGCTCACAGTGTTACAGAGGCGTGGTGGTGACGGTGGTGGTTCATGCTGCTAGAAATTCGGTATAACAGCTTCCAGCTAGCTAGTTATTTATATGTAGCTAACATACTCCACGGACACCTCCTCTTTGCAATGCTAGCTTGCTTATTTAATTACTTTTTTACTTTATTTCACGTAAGTATCACAGCCGACTGATAGCCCATTCATGTAGCCATTTGGGTGATAAGAGCCAATAGAAGAGCAGCTACAACATTAGAGCAGGCCAGCAGCTCTGGAAATGCTGTGATTCACAGGAAGTGACCTCATCCGTCTGTTGCCCATCTGTAGCAGGGTCACACGGACATGCTCACCCAGCTGCGCTTCACTCTGGCCTTCACACACTGCGTGATGGACATGGCTGCAGCAAAGGATGCTGGGATTGAGAGGAACGAGACATCCGACGCCTCCTTCCTGGAGCAGAGTCAGGTGGCTGACCAGATAAGCCAACTGAGCCGAGAGTGGAGGTGATGCACCTACACATCTCACACACACACACACACACACACACACACACATACATACATACACACACATTGCAATGCAGTCTTATTTCTCTATAAAGGAAAGATATAAAACATTTGTTTGTATGTGTGTGTATTTAGTTGTGCGGAGCAGTTGGTCCTGTATATGAAGTGTGCTGAGCTCTTATCCACCGCCTTACACACAGCGAAGGAGGCGATTAAACAGGGCAAACTCTATCCATCTGCATCTGTTAAACAGGGTGAGAACACAAACACACTCAGCCGTAAACAGCTCATTAGCTCTTCAACACACTGGCCAACTTTTTGTGCTTTGGCCCAGTTTCCCAAAAGCATCATTTAACTGGTAGAGAGACAGAGAGATAGAGAGAGAGCGTTTCATGTGACGCTTGCTCTACTAATTTTAACAATTTTGCGCTGCAGTGAGTTTGGGAATCGCAGATACTTCCTTATTATGTTGTAGAGATTTACATCAGTAACTGAGGCTGAGCTTTATTCGGTCTAAGGCTTTTAGCGCTACTGTAACTATTAGTTGTGTCTATTGCTGCAAAGCCATTGTACTCGGACCTCGGAAAATCCCGACCTCTGACATGGAAAAGTGCCATGGAATGGTCATGCAACTCGGGCGAGATCCACCTAGCCCAAGTTCTCTGACATAAACACACCTGACATCACAACAATATGGCACACATACACCGAACAGGAAACAGATTTCGTTTTGCATCACTTTCTGCTTGATAAAACTTGATTTTGATTGACTGTAACATAATTCCATTGATTCAATTCAACGTTACTAACGCGACTTGTGACTAGAGACGACACGATACCACTTTTTCTTTTTTTGTTAATGATACCAATACTGAAACCAATAACCAATACCCGTCCAATATTACTTTCTTTAAAACCTGCTAAGCTTTAGAATGTTTTTTTAACTGAAGCCTTTCATAGTTTCACACTTGGTGTGAAACTCTTTTACACAAAAATCACTTACATTGTAAATATAATAAAATATAAAATATAATTTAAAAAACAGGCACATCTCTTTATATGTAAACATTTCCAGTTCCAAAAGTAAATTTCTTTTCCGAACACATTTCCGATCTTTTTGCCACTACCAGTTTTTTATCTGATAAGCTGTGGTGTAAAAGCAGAGAACAAACGGAGTTAATCAGTTTGACTGAACTGCATAAACACTTTAGCGGATCAGTTTACAGCCAGCAGAAATGGTTGTAAAAATAAGATGCTTGCTGACGATCAGGCAACATGCTTCATTACCTACTATATATTATATGTAAGGGATAAAACACGACACCCCAAGGTTTTATTTTCCTTTAACAGCATGACACAGGGTTTTCCCAATTATTGGATTGTTGATTGATGATGTTTTTGTGTGTGTGTGTGTGTGTGTGTGTAGTGGTGCGTAAGCTGAATGAGCTGTACAAGGAGTGTGTGATGTCCTCTCGCGCTCTCACTGCGAGGCTTCAGCTCTTCTTCAGCACCAAACAGAAGCTGATGGACCGCATGAGCAACATCACCGCCGAGAAAATCATCTACTCTCACACCGTCCAGATGGTACATACACGCACACACACACACACACACACACACATTTACAGCACATCCTGAAGTGAAGCGATTCAATCCTTGTATACCACAGCAATTTGCCAAGTCACGCTTTTTATCCATTTATAGTTAAATGTTGTGGAAGATCCGTGAAGCAAGTTACTTACGTTATAGCAGCTATAAACATTTGTTTTCTCACAGTCTCCCCCCTGCTTTGTTTTTCTCTCTTGAAGTTAATAAGACAAAAACATATCGCTGAACCTCGCTTCTGTTCTAACGTGTTATTAGGTGCAGGCTGCAGCTCTGGATGAGATGTTCCACCATGGCGAGGCCTCAGTCCAGCGCTACCACAAAGCCTTGCTGCTGATGGAAGGCCTGTCCTTAATCATTACAGAGAGATCCGACCTCAACAACATTAACAAATGTAAGGAATGTACCTTAATACAAATCTACCTCGTCTGTCAGTGAAAGGGAACCACCACAGAACCACCTGCTGAGCAGATATCAGATCATGCTCCTGTGTGTGTGTGTGTGTGTGTGTGGTGCTGCTATGAGTGTATCAGGTGCAGCAGTGTCCCACATACATACCCTGTTGGTCCCATTGTTCCATTAGAGACTAAAGCTCAGCTTTTTTCACACTGGAGAGTTTTGGTTTCTCAATCCAGCACCTGAGTTGTTAAAATCCCACAGTAACAAAGCTTTACCTCATACACTCATACCAGCACCTCACACACACACACTATCACGTCAGTGCTGAGCATTGTTCATTACCCATAGTGTCTTCTGACATTGGGATTGGGGTGTGGTTAAAGAAAGAATCTTCATCTCACCCTTTGTGTGTGTGTGTTTATGTGTGTATATGTGTGTGTGTTGGCAGGTAAGCAGTGTATTGAGCGGCGTCTCTCCTCCCTGCAGCCGGGACTGTGTGTGTGATCACATGCCACGAAGGCTTCGTGTTTCCTCTGACCCTCATATTTCCTCAGATGCCAAATGAATCTTCATCCCCCATTTACATGCAGACTAATGATCGGATCATTATCTTATAAATATGCTTTAGTATGCTACATGCTACAGTATTTTATAAGGAATAAAAAAATGATGGGGGTGTGCTGTTACAGGAAAATAATCAACAATGACAGGATGGTGTGATGAAGGCGGTGTCACTGTTATCACCATTGAAGCTGATTATTTTCCTATAACAGCACGTCTTAAAGTGTTTTGTTCTTCTTAAACCACAGCAATTTGCCCACGACTGCAATTATTTATTTATTCAATTATTAATATTTATTTATCAATTATTTTTATCCATTTAAGGTTACGTTTAATGTTGTCCACAAAACAAGTTCGTTATCAGTTACGGTATAGCAGTTATAAACAGTCATCCCTCTTATATTCTTTTAAAGACTTTCCGGTGGCAGCAAAGAGAACTCTTACAAAGCTCTGACACTGGAGACTCCTTCCATAAATTACAGAAACCATATCAATGATTATAAGAAATGATCATCAGTTTATTATTGGGATTAGTTTATCTGGAAGTCCCTGGGAAAGTTGTTATTAAAAGCTGCTGTTATAGAAAATGAATCAACACCTTCTGACCAATCAGAACTGAGAACTCAGCAGAGCTGTGGTATAAATTGGATTAAAGTTCTTAGATTAAACCTGGTTTAAGGGTCTTACAGTGTATGAAATGTGTGTGAGTTAGTTCAATAGTCTTCTTACAGAACACTGATCTGCTGAAGTGATGTAGAAACGCTGTTAATTCAGGATCTGCTTCAGCATGAGCAGTGAACTTGACTATGATTAATAGCACTGAATCTACTCATCCAATTCCAAATCATAATTTCTTATTAGAGAGATTGTGCGATTTTTCTTTCTCTAACACGAAGCATAATGGACTCTTTCTTATCTTTTACTTTTTATGCTCTAAAGCATGGTCTTGCATGAGCAGAGACCTGCGAGGCTTCGAAAG
>CM040461.1:26588436-26605673 GCA_022758105.1 Pangasianodon gigas
GCCCAGAGCAAGGCGTCTGTGGATGAGGGTCCGAAGCAAGGACTGGTGGGACAACGTCGTCTTGCACCACTTCACAGACGAGGAGTGGAAGGAGAATTTTAGGATGACACGACAGTCATTTATGACACTATGCTCAATGGTGGAGGGGAACATGGCACCTGGTGAGGCTACGGTCAGAGCCCCAATACCGCTGACAGCCATGCGTCATACGTCATTACGTGATTTGTACGTCATTGCACATGCGCAGAACTATCTGGTTTCATTTTCAACCCGATGAAGTGTTTACATTTCCTCTCCATCGGATTAGAAAAGGTTTAAACCACCCCTTACGATCCGAATGAAATTTTAATCGGTTTTGGCCAATTCATTCCGATTGACGTGTTTACATGTGACTTTTTAAATCTGATTGTGCTTCTGGTCCAATTACGATCGGATTATTAGTGTCCATGTAAACGTAGCTAGTGTGACAGTCCCATCCATTAGACATGCCTTAAGTGTGCAGTGATTTGATTTGTTTTTTTCAGCTGGTGCGCACTTGTGCCCGTTACCACGTTGAGGTGAGGAAGGCCGAGGAGAGGAAGAAGGTGGAGGAGGAGCTGAGGTTGAGAAACATAGCCAGTGTCATTGCACGTGAGGTGGACTACTTCTGGTCCAACATTGAACAGGTGAAAAATCATAAAAACATAACGTCTTCCATTATACAGTAATTTCTAATTTGTATTCACATGTGAACTGTTGTCTGGTATCCTTGTTGTCTCAGGTCGTGGAAATCAAACTCCATTTGGAGATCGCGAGCAAAAGACAGAAAGTGCTCCGGCTACAGAAATCAGGAAACAGAGGTGAGAGTGGTGTTTTTGTTCACGTCGAATACACGTTGTGTCAGTCGGCATTAAAAATATAGATTTTTAACGCTTTGCGTTGATTGTGTTGATCCAGGACAAAGCAGTAAATCTGCTCAGGCTTCAGGAGAGAAGGACAGCAGAGTGGTGAGATCATTTTCTATACCTCTGTTTTTTTAAAATTAAAATTATGTGAGGTTTCTGTTGGTTTACAGCTTTTTTGTTTGTTTGTTTGTTTTTCTCAGGAGTCCGGGAGCACCACCCGCAAGAGGAAGACGAGCACGTCCCTTTCTGATGAAGAGGGTATGTACTTTAATCACGAGATGATACCATCCACCATGTTTTTTTATTTATCTACATCTTACAGTTTTTTTCCATGCTCTTTGGGTTAATGATGTACGCTAAACCGTACGTGTTTGTGTTTTGCAGCTGAAGATGAGGAAAGCACTATAGAGGAGCAGGAGGCTATGGAAGTAGCTGCAGAGCAAAAAGAGGAGCTTGTTGAACTCACTAAGGAAGGTCAGTGACAGCTTTCACACAGCTTTTCTCGGTATTTAAATCCCATTCAAGGAACGCCGTGCTCTGCATGGGTACTTTCCTTCTTTTCAGACATTTGATTCATCTTATGAAGTGTGTGATAAAAAGCCTATAAAATAGGGAAAGCAAAAAGTTTTTCAAGATTTCAAGTCTCCTGTGCTTTGCAAAAGAAATTTTGTAGTGTGTAGGATATTTTTGTGTTTTTTTGCTTAAATCAGTGTGCTCTGGTTGATTTGTAGCTGAGGTGCCATTGGAGGCTTTGGTAAAGAAATACGCTGGTGCGTATGCTGAGGGATTCGAGTGGCCGCAGCCTGCCTGCCAGAGTGAGGATGAGGAGAAAGATGAAGTCGAAGGCACTGTTTCTTCCTCACTATAAGTCATTAAATCACTCTAGATTATTAAACACACTCATAGTTTTGTGGTTTGTCACGTTAATGTTGTGTATTCAATGTATTGTCTTTAAAAACAGCACGGCTTGATTTGTGTAGTCTAGGTTATTTTTTTGTGCTGTTAGGTGTTGCATTAGAATTCTTACAACTAATCTCTAAAATCAGGTCAGTAAAATATATTTAATTTCATTACAAAGCAGAGTTTAATGCTGAAAGCAGTGTTTAATTTCTGCTAGGAAGGCTGTAGGGGTTTTACTGTTAGCGCAATTAGACTAATTGTAATTAGGGGATGTCAAAGTGTTTTATAGTCTAGAAATAAAACACAATATGGGTGATATAATGTTAACATTGTGGAGAAGGGGAAAAAGTATATAATAAGAAATACTTTCCCCATTTAACATTGCGCACACCTCCATTTGGAGGTGCCATTATTTTTGCATTTGGCAAGATAGTAAAACTGAGTAGTGTGTTTGATTAGCTAGATATGTTCTATCGTTAAGTGAGCTGAAATAATCTTTTAAATCTTTTCTGCTATGTTAGACATGGATAGTTGTCCACTGGACAGCCCCCACGAGGCGGTTCTCATCGACACGCTCTTGAGTGACGAGCAGTACCGCGGACCCGAACGGACCAGCAGCGCCTCAGGAACCAACGGCAAACCCATGAAGGATATAGCAGAAGTGTCTCGGGCAACAGACCTGATCCTGCCCAAAGGCAGCGCTAGGACTACACCAACTGTGAGTTTCCTTCCTTATGCTTATGCTTATATGAAAGTTTTATTAGGTGTTCAGCCAGTCTTAAATCTGCCCAAATCTCCTCTACTACAGAATCCAATTTCCTTATTCAGGGAATTTTCCGTTCCTGCTTCATTAACAAGTAACTATTAATGTCACAGGAAATACTTTTATTTCAGTTCCCGAGCTCTATAGTTCTTGAAAAGGTTCCTCAGTGGAAACACGGCTATAGATAACTTTGTGTTTTAATAGACAACATTTTCAGCTCATTTTGATGGCTGAGGTCATTTTAATTTCTGCCATATTTAACTGTTCTCCTACTATCCTCTTTTTTTTGTAGACTCGTCTTCATGTGCCCTCCCTCCTTCACGGCTCTCTGAGAGATTACCAGCTGGTGGGTGTCGAGTGGTTGGCTAACCTGCACCGAAAGCACCTCAACGGCATTCTGGCAGACGAGACCGGACTGGGCAAGACCGTCCAGACTGTGGCCTACCTCGCACACCTGGCCTGTCATGAAGGTCCGTCTTCAACTAGGACTGTACCACTGTTGATGTAGGGGTGTAAAGTGCTGGCTCTAATCTACAGCACCTTGTCTTAATACTCACTGATTAGCTGGATATGAATAAAATCTGTGGAATGATGGCTTATACCGGATTTCACAGACATAGTGATCACAAAAACAGACACCTTTACACATTTTCAGACTTTTTTTACTTTCAAAGTTTAATTTTTTTCAATCCTGATTTCTAAAGAATAAAACTATCAGTGATAAGGGACCACATTAAAGGAATAGTATGGGCAAAAATGGTTAGCTCCTTTAGTTTTGTATTTTGGTGGTACGAGGCTAATATTGCTAATAGAACTAGAGATACAGACTTGAGATGCTAAACTTTTTTGGCTGAAGTACACTCCAGGAAAAGGCAAGGTTGTTTTATATTGTTTAACAGATAAACAGCAGATTTATGATTGGTAGGAAGTCCAGCTGTTAGTCGATGTTTCTTATTTGCAGGTATATGGGGCCCTCACATGGTGGTGGTGAGAACCTGCAAACTGCTAAACTGGGAAATGGAGTTCAAGCGCTGGTGCCCGGGCCTCAAAATCCTCTTGTACTTGGGCAGCAAGAGGGAGCGCAGATACAAACGATCGGTAAACGTCAAAATGTCTGTTTATCACACGCACTCGTGTAGCCTTGTGGCGTTAGCCTTACTCCCGTTTGCCTTATCTCTGTATAGTGGTGGTCCGAGCCCAACAGCTTCCACGTATGCCTTACGTCATACAAGCTGCTGCTGAAAGACCAGGCTCACTTCCTGAAGAGGCGCTGGAGGCACCTGGTGCTGGACGAAGTGCAGCTGATCAAGAACATGACTGAGAAACACTGGGAAACCATCTTCACCATCAGGAGGTCAGACACCGTCTCCAGCTTTTTGCCCTCGAATAAATACGATGGAGTGTGTTTTGTGCGTTAATTGAATATTGTTGTTGATTCATATTGTCGTACAGCCAGCAGAGGATCTTGCTGATCAACAGCCCACTACAGAACACTCTGAGAGAGCTGTGGACCATGATCCACTTCCTCCTGCCTGGAATCACACGCTCGTACCTCGACTTCCCCATCCAACCTGGCGCAGACCAAAACCAGGACTACTGCCACAAACTGGTCATCAGACTACACAGAGTAGGCTTACACACACACACACACACACACACACACACACACACGTGGGATCAATGGTAATTTTAGCTGAGCTAATCACCCACAAGCAATGTTGTAAAACTGTGGGTTGTCCATATTTACTTACTTCAGACTTAGGAAGGTCGGACCGAAAGAGGGCAAAATGATACGAAACTACACAAAAAATGATTCTTTTTGTCCTTTCAGTTGTCTGCTTTTTTACCACATGCACTGAGGTTGTGCACATATTTATTTTAGGTGAGAGACTGCTGTTACTAATTAGCTACATTAACCTCATAGAGTGCAAAACTGAGGCTGCTTTCATACTGTTGGTTTTTTTAAAACTGCTAGCACACGTTTTACACATAATCCTACAGGGATGTGACCACCTTTTTTTTTTTTTTTTTTTTAAATAAAAGAAGCTCTCTCTGGCTGTTTTTCGCTGACATTAAAAAAATAATTAATTAATTTAAAAAAAAAAAAAACATCAAGAGCTTGCAGTTACACTTTCTGTGAAAGTAAAGCAAGTAAAACCAGCATGGAGGACAGAGAGCAAAAAAGTGAAAAATATGACTTCTCGGTGAGTGAATATGTTGAACTGAAATTATTTCATTGCAAATATTCCAACTTATCAGCGTAATTAAAGGTGACATCTCGTTCATCTGTATGCGACGTGGCGTCCCGCTTTAACTGTGGCTGCGTATGGTCAAGTCACACAAGCAGATAAAATTCTCTTGATTTTCTGCCTCCAGAAAGCGACATCGATGAACAGCAACCTCCTTTTCACCAGAGTTACACCAATCTTTAATTATCATCTGCATTACTGATATAATAATAAATGTAGTCTATATAGCATGCAGGGTTAGTGAGCTATACTAGCTGGGACTGGTAAGAGCGTTGTTATGGTTACAGTGTAAACGTCACTCTGATTAGCCATGTTCAAGGAAAAAAAAAAAAGTGAACGCATGAGGTAAACTGATTCTTACACGCTAAGCAAACATTTGTGTTCGTAGTGAAAGATCTTTCTCTGTTTCTTGATGTCTCCTGCTGTGTGTAGATGATTCAGCCGTTCATCCTGCGTCGCTCCAAGAGAGATGTGGAGAAGCAGCTGCCTAAGAAGTACGAGCACATCCTGAAGTGCCGTCTCTCTGCGAGACAGAAGAGCATGTACGAGGATATCCTCACACAGCCCAGGTCCGTACCAGCTGCATCATTATTACCCCCAGTATTACGTTATATTAGCAGTGTTTAACAAATCTAGTCCAAGTACCATTACTATTGCTCGAAAGTGTATAGGTTCCACCCAGACAGTGCATAGAGGGAACCACTGTGTTAAATTAAACACTGTTTTATCTTTTGTGTGTGTGTGTGTGTGTGTGTTTGTGTTTGACTGTGTAGTGCTCAGGAGGCTCTAAAGACGGGACGCTTTGTAAGTGTGCTGCAGGTTCTAATGCAGCTGCAGAGGATCTGTAATCACCCAGATTTGATCCAGATCAGAGAGACTGCCAGCTCGTACACATGCCAGAGCCTGCAGTACAACACGCCATCGTTACTGCTCACAGCTCTGCAGAAGGACCAGTGGAAGGTCTGTATGTGTGTGTGTCTGTGTGTCTGTCTGTGTGTGATAAGAATTCCCATTTTTCTACTGTTTGTGTGTGATGAGTGATGGAGAACTGTGGACTGTTTTCAGTTTTGCTTTTTATTTTATTTATTTATTTTTTTGTATTCAGTCCCTCTTATTATTATTGTTGTTGTTGCAATTGATAGATAGATATAAGTAACAGGATAAATGTTAAATACAAAACAATATAAAACAAAACAGATTCAGTTCACAATCCTCTAATTCTCATCACATGCTTTTTGTTTTATTTTACATTTATCTAGTCCTTATTATTATTATTATTATTATTATTATAGCAAGTAAATGCTTTTGAAATTCCAAGTGAATTCATGCTTTTTTTTTTTTTTTTTTCCTCCCAGACTGTGGACTTGTCTCTTTTCGACTTGATCAGTAATGAAGGCAGACTGACCCGCTTCGAGACAACAGAGGTTCTTCCCAAGCTCAGATTGAGTCAGCAGCTCATCGAGGAGATCCACAGCGCACCCGACCCTCCACCCAGACCCAGAGCGTGCAAGATCAAGCCCATGAGGTTAAAAAAAACATTATGATAAAGAACGTATGTTCATATGAATCAGTGCATGTTTAGTGAAGTTGAATGAATGGATCGGAGTCATTGCTCATCAGATTGTATTACTACTGTCCGATTTAGAAACTATTATTTAACAAATTAATAATGATAATTAACAAATTAATTTTCTTTTGCACTCTCTCTCTCTTTCTGTCTCTCTCCCCCCTCCTCTTTGTGTCTCTCACTCTGTCTCTCTCTCTCTCTCTCTCTCTCTCTGTCTCTTTTTCTCTCTGTCTCTCTCTCTCTCTGTCTCTGCTTGTCCCTCTCACTCTCCCTCTCTTTCTCTCTCTCTCTGTCTTTTTCTTTCTTCCTCTACCCCCCCTCCCCCTCTCCCATAATATTAATAATGATAATTATTAATAATGATAATTAACAAATTAATTTTCTTTTGCACTCTCTCTCTTTCTGTCTCTCTCCCCCCTCCTCTTTGTGTCTCTCTCTCCATCTCGCTTTGTCTCTCTGTTTCTCTGTCTCTCTCTGTCCCTCTCACTCTTCATCTTTCTTTCTTTCTTCCCCCCTCTCTGTCTCTGTGTGTCCCTCTCCCTTGCTTTCTCTCTCTCTCTGTCTTTTTCTTTCTTCCTCTCTCTCTCTCTCCCCCCATCATGAGAGACTTTTCTTGCTTAAAGCATGATTATGTGAAAGTAAGTATCCTGTGTTTGTGTGTTTCAGATTGTTCCAGCCAGTGCAGTACGGGACAAAACCAGAGGGGCGTCTCGTGCCCCTGGTCAACGCTTCACAAGGCCAGCGCTCCACTGCTACCACCACTGCTACCCCCACCACCACTTCTACCCCTACTGCTGTTGCTCAGAACACCCAGGCCAGGGGCAAATCACCCATTACTACCACCTCATCCACTCAGGGTAAGACCTTTACTTAACAGTGTGCGCTGAGGAAGTTTCTACTGTGCAAAAGAGATGATGGTTTATTTTTGAATGTGAATGATGTAGATCAGACTGAATATGGGCCAGACATTAAAAACATCAGTATTTTTTTGTTGTTGTTTGTAAAATAACAAATATTATAGTTTGAGTTTGAATGCTTTTCTTTCCAACATGTATACTGATGTTCCTTTGGTGTTTGCTTTCCTAGCATGCAGATCATCCTTTATATATTAACAGACAGTTGTAGTATGTTTTATTATTTTTAGCAAAGCTTTTGCAGGACGTCCCTGGACCACATAAGAGCGTTCCACTCTGATTTCAGTGCCAAGATACAGTTTTGTTCTTAATAGTCCTGGACAAGACTAAATTGTACAGTGTTGACTGGTTTAATGTTTTGTTTTCCCATAACATGTCTGTGAAATACTATGTAACAGGGTGACACACTGTGCAATTAATCGGTACTTTGGGAATCACTGGCTATAGGGATGGCTATGGTGATGACAAGTAATTGTGCTTTAACGTTGTAGCTGTAAAAATTAAAGTCTTTAAGAAAGAATTTGAAAGAGAAGAATTGCTCAAGGCATTACGAGATAAAATCTCTTCGTCCGAGATTGAATTACTCTTTAAGTGTTACGTAGGTGTAGATGACTTCTCTTCAGTTAAAATATAAAATCTAATTACTTAACCGTGTCTTTTAACTATTAATGATGTTTTGATTCAATTTCTAAATTTTTATGTTGTTTCAACTACGTCAAATGATATATTCAGTCGCCATAGCCGTCCCTGCTAAGTTCCTCCGCAGTAACTGTTGTCAATGCTTTATAAACCAAACCTCTGCGCTTATTTATTTATTTATTTATTTTTATTTTTATTTTTTATTACATTTTTTTTTTTGCTGTGTGCCATTAAAAACATACTCCTGTTCCCTGTTTATTCCAGCTGGAGAAACACCATCTGATTTTTGTCTCTTCTTCCCTAAACCCTACAGCCAGCAGCACACCAGGACTTGCTGTTGCAGCTGCTCCCTCTACTGCCACTTCTACCCATGTGGCTTTAGGTGTAGCAGGGGTGGGTGCTGTAGCCCCCAGACCTGCTGTCGCCCCTCAGCCTCTATCCACCCACCCCCTGCTGCCCCAGAGGCTGGTGCTCAGCTCCCAGGCCCAGGCTCGCTTGCCTAGTAAGTGGCCATGTAACCTCGCTTCCGTCCTTTCAGTCACAGAATCATCCTCTCAAGCACAGCAGGGGAAGAGCTACAAAAAAGCTGAATTTATTAGACTACAGTGTGGGATGCTGGAGATAAAATAGTCCTGTGTAAAAGCTTAACATATTTTTCTACCATCTAAATCGCAATGTGTCGACCTGCCAGTCTTCATGCATGTTGTCTAAGAGCTTCACGTATTAACATGCTGATACGAGTTATCACTCAAAAGATCTTACTTTTTCAATGAAAACATCAGCTGTGCTAAACGACATGTAAATCTGGAATGATTGACAGCTGTGTAGGTGTTTTGAGCTCTAAGATATTAACTGGAAGCCATGCCCCCACCAGCTCTCTTCTCAATTTTTCGCTTGAAAAACGTCCTGGCATGGCACTCTTGCTTTTTGTGTCGACTTTCAGTTTAGCTAACATTAAGCAAGTACAAAATTAGCATCCGATAACTATATTTATTAGAGATGAACCAAAATCCCAGCCACCAAAATATTTTGGGTCAAAACGATAGTCTGTAAGAGAAAAAAGGCTAAAGAGTTCGACCAGAAAAAAGATGAAAATTAAAAGTGTCAAATCTAACATTTTAGATATTAATAATAGCCTAATAATGATTAGAAAGTGATTAAAACCTCCTCCCCTTCATTGGCAGGTCTGGATTGCATTAACCTAATTGTAATATGCCCATTTGTTAGATTTTTTTATGGTAGGTGTACTATTCTGGCAGTTAATAAACTTTTTCTGGGAGGGTACACCATTATAAATTACAAAGCTTCGACTTTAAATATTGCACTATAATTCATTTTTGGTAACGTCAGATTTTCCTACAGCAACGCTAATGTTTTATGCTCCAGAGTAACTTAATTTCTGTAAAAACACTGCTGATAAATCTTGGCTCAGTTAGCAGGTTGGCTTTTATTTTTTATACATATAAATAATCTGAGCTGTATGCCTCTGCAGTGTCCCAGATTTAGTCTCTGACATCAGCTGCATGAATGAGATCTCCTCTCTCTCTCTCTCTCTCTCTCTCTCTCTCTCTCTCTCTCTCTCTCTCTCTCTGGCCTGTTCACAGCTCACATTTTCTCATTGGTTTAATCACTTTTTTTTTTATTATTGTTCCTTTAAGCTTTCCTCTCCCCTTCAGCATCGGCTCTTCTGTTCACAAACTAATCCTTTTCTTTATCCAGCTCAGCTGAAGGATCCTGCACCGAGTAGCTTTGCTCTTCTGGCCCCCTTTCTTTTATTTGTTCACAAGTTTTCTTCCAGTATCCTCCAGCTGCAAGTGCACGTGAGCATGGCTCCCTTCACCTTGCACCTTTTTTGTTGTTGTTCACTTTCTCAACCCTTTTAAAAACCCTTTTTTGGTTGTCTTTGTTAGAACCTTTGTCAACGTTTGATAAATGAAGCACTTTATAGGAATGTCTGCAGGATGACATCCAGCTTGTCATGTTACTGAGAGCACAAAAAAAAAAACTTCTCTGTCCTGAAGACTTTCCTGGATCAGAATCCTTAGTTACAGCTTTACTTGTGAGCACTGACTCTGGAGACTCCTTCCATTAATGCTAAATAAACGTCTCCTAACAGAAAACTTCATCATATGAACGATTAGACACGTTTTTTTAATCTGTTTATTTGTAACGTCCACATTACACGTCTCTGTGTAAGTTGTTACTGTAGAAACGTTAACATATTAGAGCAAGTTTCAAATAAGCAGAAAGGCATTTTAGGTTCTTAGCAACTAATCACCCATCTGTGTGTGTTTGTGCTGTTCTGAAGGTGGAGATGTGGTGAAAGTGGCTCAGTTGGCGTCTATAACAGGCGCACAGAGCCGGATAGCACAGACCGAGACCCCGGTCACGCTGCAGTTCCAGGGCAATAAGTTCACACTGTCACCCAGCCAGCTGCGTCAGCTCACCACAGGACAGCCTCTCCAGCTCCAAGGTACTGTCACAATGTGTCTGGTGTTCCTGTTCCTTCTCTCTACACCCTCAGTGCATCGGGGAATTAAGAGGCAGTGCTCTGCTTTCCTTCAATCTGGGGCATTATGAGGCAGCATAATGACAAATTTCCATTGTATAATGAATCAATGGCTTTATTTTTCCAATTGTGATGGACTGAGGGTGGCTTTATTTATCCAATCTTGCAGAGGACCTTTCAGCGTCCCTAAGCAGCCTTAACCGTTGAAAATCAGAATATTATAAACCTGGCTAGTAAAATAGTGAGCTAATGTTCAGCTGAATGATAGCATCTGACTGAAACAATGGACTCGAGTGAAACCCTGCATAATGAACAGAGGACACAGATGTGTTGGTTGTGGGGTTTTTGGCTGGGTGTCTTTTCAGTATAGAAGGCAGTTGGGATTGTTTTCAGGCTGTATGCCAGTTTTTTTTTGTGTAAAGCCAGTTTTGGTGTGTTTATTAAGTCTGAAGGCTTTTTATTTATTTATTTATTTTTTGTGTAGTATAGTAGTTTGTGTAGTATAGTAGTTTTTCTTGTTCTCGCTCATTTTTGCATTTTTATTAAGTCTAAAAGCTGTTTTTTCCCCCAGTCTAAAGGACTTTTTTTGGGTTGGTTAATGTCTAAAAGCTATTTATTTAGTTATTTGTTTGTTTGTTTGTTTGTTTATTTGTTTGTTTCTTTGATTGATTGATTTTTAGTCTAAAGCTTATTTTTGCATTCGTATTCAGACTAAAGGCTATGTGTCTCTGTGTTTCCAGTTTTTTTTTTCAACTGAATGGTTTGTTTGTTTGTTTGTTTGTTTGTTTTATTCAGTCTGTTTTTTCACCCGTCCATTACATCATACTATAACCAGGGTTTGCCCGGAAATCTGTCATTTTGCTGTCGTCTGTGGTACACCTTGCAGTATGTCACCTCGTGATTTCTTTCTAAGTATTTTGTTTTTAACTCTCTCTTGGTTTTCCTCCTCCTGCAGGTAACATTCTGCAGATCGTATCTACCCCGGGGCAGCCAATCCTCAGGCCGCCGGGCTCCTTGGTGATGCAGCCGTTGTCCCAGCCTGTTCCTGTTCAAAACTCCACAGGCCCTCAGGCGGTCCCCCCTCCGGCCACCCCGACACCTCCACAGGGTGAGAATCTTCACTTACATCTGTACCTGAGTGTTTTTTGTTGTTTTTTTTTAAGAAGAAAGAAAATGTGATCTAATGTTAACTCTGTGTAAATCAGCTGGTGTGGCTGCTAGTGCTACGGCTACGACATCTGCCCCCGCTGACGCAGGAAGCAACGCAAAACCCTCCACCAATGCTGCACCACAAGTGAGTGAGAGCTGGAAATGTTCTTGTTTTCTCATGAGATATGAGACACGGCTCTTTTGAAATTATTTATACACGTGCTTTTCAATGACTCAGGCCTGGTGAGGCTTTAATTCATCTTTCTTGCGCCATTCAGTAATATAATACGTACAAACAGTTCATACATGATGCAAGAATAAAATGAAGGCCAACAAACAGGTCTTGATTAATCCAGTTTTACGTCAATTCACTTGTGGTCAAACTGTCAATCTGTGGTGTGCTTTGGTGTGTGCACCTCCTAAATTTGGCTGCTTTTTCTGTTCAGGAGTCAAGTGAGGAGAGGAACAGGCAGCTGAAGGAACGTCTGACTCGTCTGTTCACCGTTAACGAGCGGCGTGTCCAGCGCTCTGTCCTGTATGGGGCTGACCTTCTCGAGGCCTGCTCTGTGACCAGGGGACGCGCTCCTCCTCCTCTCCCTTCTCCCGCGCACTCGCGCTGGGCCTGGGTGGGAAGAGATGCCTGCCTGAAGGCCCAGCAGAACAGTGTTTATGCGACAGACTCACTTCAATTGGCTCTTCGCTCCCATACAGACAGATTGCAGGAAGGAGATAACCTTGTCAAAAGGTGGTTTTTTTTTTTTTTTTTTTTTTTTTTTTTTTTTTTTTTTTTTTTTTTTTTTTTTTTTTTTTTTTTGGTCATACTGCATAGTAACACAGTACATCATTTAACTCCTTTGTTATTATTTGTATCTGGGTTTCTCCTGTTCCTTACATCTTAAATCAAACTTCTCCTTGCAGGCTGTCGTGTGTTCTTCCTGCCTCTGTAGCTCCGCCCCCTCAGCTTTACGCAGCCAACCCACCGCCGCCATACAGTCTGAAGCAGAAGTCGTTCATGCGTCAGCTTCGTGAAGTCTCCGCCCCCTACAACTCAGAGATCCGCTCTCTGGCCTTCCCAGCTACGTTTGAGCTCCCTGATAAAAACCTGCTGGAAATGGACTCAGGTTGGACTTCATTTCACATTATAGAACTCTTAATGGATGAAAGTTCAGATAACCTCAGAAAATTATTTATCCTTTATAGATAGATACATTATTGATCTCATAAAGGATCAGTACACACAATCAAATAGGACAAAGTGCAAGAAATAGTAAAGATGTTGATATTTCCCAGAAAATCGACAAGTTACTCTTACACATATGTTGTCAGGGTTGAACAAATCATAAACTCATTAGCTATCTGCCTTGGCAAGAAGTGAGAGCTCCAGTGTGCTGCCCAGTCCCATGTCTCGGTTGCCTGGAAACCTGGAAATTGACTCAGCTAAAACATGGTAGCTAACATAATGTAAAAATAAATAGCGAGCAAGTCAGCTAGTGCATTAATACAGACTATATGATCTCTGTCCTCTTCTATAACAGACTTTTTAATGTAGCACATCATGTTTACGCCTTAAACAAAAAGTCAGCAACATTTTTGCGTATGAGCTGTGACGTTCCGTCCTTACATTGTACATAAAAAATATTATTTGTTTTGTTTCAGCGTCTTTATTTTCTCTCGATATGTAGTGAGCAGGAGAGCTGTATGATGGCCTTGAGCAAACTTTATTTTGCATGGTTGCTAGGAATAGATCTGAGTTCCTGATTCAGACTACAATTCAACTTTTGTCTGTGAAATATTGACGCTAATTAATCCGGTTTCGAACAAGGAGCACACGCATAGGTGTTACAGCATAGGTGATTCTGTGGTGATAAAGGGCAGAATGGACAGATCAACACATGAGCCATAGTAAATATATACCTACAAAGTGACCTATATGTCAGGTCTACATTATAAAATGGCCAGTGTGTATAGCTACAGGGTAGATGTATGTAATATAATGGCAGTTCAGTGTTTGTGATGTATTAAATGTTCATCTCTTGCTGCTTAGATTTCAGGATTTAATGTATAAACGCGTGTGTGTGTGTGTAGGTAAGCTGGAGGCATTGTCTATCCTGCTGCACAAGCTGAAGGCAGAGGGCAGGAGAGTCCTCATCTTCACTCAGATGGCCAGCATGCTGGATATCCTGGAGGCCTTTCTGGACCACCGACATTTCACGTTTGTACGCCTGGATGAGAGCCTCTCCCGCCACGAAAGACAGGTATTTGGATATTATTTTTAAAAAAACCACACAGACATTCTGTAGAGTGTGATTTAGTTTGTAAGTGTAATACAGACAATTGACGAAACATAACACTTTCAGACCAGGACATGCAAAAAGAAAATATTTGTTCAGTCTTTTTTTTTTTTTATCAGTAATTGTGAAAACAACAGCCTTCAGGCTGATCTTCTCCATACCGCATGTTGCTTTCCTGTTGTTTTTTTTTTCTTCTTTTTTCTTTTCTTTCCCTGTCCAACTCCTGGCCCCTCGGAGGCTGTGTGGGCATCTGGGCTTTACTCTGGGGGTAAAACACTGAGCTCTCCTCCCTCACTGCTGAATCCAGTTCTACGCAGGGCCTTAGGAGACGCTAACATACAGGAGCTCTCTAAACAGCATGATGCCGTTCTCTTTGCTTCAGCTTAGCATGACCACTTTATTGCTAACTGTTACATTTTTTTTATAATGCTGCTTTTAGTTACCTTTTATCTATTACATTTGCAAGTGTAAGAATTTGGGTGACCCCTCGCTCTAACTTCTCTGGCTCTTGCCCCGCCCCCTCAGGATCAAATAAAGGCTTTCAACTGCAACAGACAGTTCTTCTGTGCCATCCTGACCAATCGTTGCTGCTCTGCCGTGGGTCACGTGTTTGACGCGGACACCGTTGTGTTCTACGACACGGATCTTAACCCCAGCATGGATGCCCGTACGCAGGAGTGGTGCGACAAGGTCGGACGCTCCAAAGACATCCACATTTACAGGTGTGTGTATAGCAGCGAAGCATGCGCATGTAAAAAGAGTAATTATTAAAAAGAGACTGGTTTTAATAAGGAAATAAAGACATGAATAAACTTTATTGGCTCAGATCAAGCTAAATGTAACAGCTGGATAGATTTGAGGAACTATAATGGTCTAAATGTTGATTCCCTCAGGCTGGAGAGTGGAAACTCCATAGAGGAGAAACTACTGAAGAACGGCACTAAGGACCTGATTAGAGAAGTGGCAGCACAAGGCACGGACTACACCCTCGCCTTCCTCACGCAGGTACACGCCCACACCGCTAGGCTTGTTCAATTATTTATCCATCTGCTGAATCTGGCCTGTTTTCTTGACTGTCTCAGCTTTTGAGGTATTGCATCTAATGCTTTCCTTCTTTATATTTTGTCCAGCGCACCATCCAGGACCTGTTTGAGGTAGAAGCTGGATCTGGAGAGAAGGTGGAGGAGTTTGTCGTGCTGCATCAGGAACCGTCTCCATCAGAATCCATCCCTCCGCACGTGGCAAGGCCGTACATCCAGGCCCTCAACACCATCACGCTGCAGACGCTTCACCCAGAGGAGGGGCTGGAGAGGAAACAGCTAGAGAAAGGAGAGGAGCAAATGGAGCAGGAGGAGGAGGGTGACGTGACAGACGAGGCTTCTCAGCTAGAGGAGCTGGCATCTGTCATGGAACAGGTAATTTGCGGCAGATTGTTAAAAGGGTGTGATGGCTTGTAGATATTTGTCCTTATTAAATTAAAATTATCTTTATATTTGCCGTAGCTGACTCCTATTGAGAGATACGCACTTCAGTACCTGGAGTACCTTCACATCAGTGAAGATGAGGCCGTTGCTAAGGTAAGAGGAGAGGAATTTAAATAAAGAAACTAGGAAACTTGGAAAATAATCAACTTCCTCATCACATTGTGTTTTGTCCATGGTTTTAGGAGCATACAGAAGCTGCTAAACGAGTCTGGGAGCTGCGGCAGCAACAGAAGCGAAAGCACGAAGAAGAGGAGCAGGCTACTCTAGAAGACGTGGAAGACCTCTTCACCTACACCAGAGAGGACGCCTATAACATGGTACACTTTTACACGTTTTTCAATCTGAGTAGTCAGCAAAAAAGAAGCTAGGTTTTCCAGTGTCTTTGGTGCTTAAGCGTTTTGTTTACTCCATTTTTTCTGCTCTGTAGGAGTACGTGTTTGAGTCTGCAGATGGTCAGACAGAGATTATGCCGGTAAGACGATACTGCGTATGTTATGTGTAGCATTTCACAGGATTTAGATGTATTACGTATAGATATGATGATCTCCTGTTTCTCTGTCTGTTCCTGCTGTAGCTGTGGACGCCACCTACACCACCTCAGGACGATAATGACATCTACATCGACTCTGTGATCTGCCTCATGTATGACTCCGCCCCCATGCCTGAGTCCAAACTGCCCCCAGTGTACATCCGCAAAGAGCACAAGAGACCCAAGATGGACCCGTCGGGTAGGAAATCATCCATGACTTGCATTAATGTAGTTTGTTTTGAGGAAAAATAAATGTGAATTGGTTGCTAAAGTCTCAGTAGAAAAGTAATATATACTTCTGCATATATACACAGATAATAGTATAAATAATACTGTATCATATAATTAACTATTATTCAAATCACGTAAACCCCGATTTAAATCAAGAGGAGACTGTATCTTAATTTTAAAACCTTAAACCTAATGATAAACATTAATGATTTGGAATTTATTTATTTAGCATATTTATACATTTCCTATGCAATTTAGAGCCAGAAAAATCTCTAATTCGTCTTTAGATATATTTGCTTTTTAAACCTTTTTAACACTTGGATCAAATCTCAAATGTCGTCTTTTTCATTCGCTACGTGTGTTCACTACATAGCGTACAACATAATGGAGTTGTAGACCTCTTACTAAAGGAATTGCTACATTATATATGTAAATAAAATATTTAGACTAACTGCTATATCTGAAATATGAAAACTTTTATTTGTAGTAAGAAACATTAATGTATTAGCAAATACCTTTTTCACGTATAATGTGTATGACGTCTGGTGTCTCCCCAGCCATGGGCCGTAAGAAGAAGAAGGGTCATGGCGAGGTGGTGATCCCCCCACGGTCGCTCTTCGATAAGGCGAGCATGTTGAAGGTGCGGCGAGAAGGAAAGGACCAGAAGAAGAACTTCTCTCTGAAGCAGCAGGCTCCGTTTGCCAAGCCGCTGCCCTCGCTGGTCAAACCCACCATGGAGCCGGGACAGGACAATCCAGAGTGGCTCATCAGTGAAGACTGGGCTCTGCTGCAGGTACACACACGTGTGCACACACACACACACACACACACATACACACACTCAGCACAGCACAGGACAATCCTGAGTGGCTCTTCAGTGAAGACTTTGCTCTACTGCAGGAATACAGACGCACATACACCTCTGCACACATATATACACACACACACACATACATACACACACACAGCACAGGACAACCCTGAGTGGCTCTTCAGTGAAGACTTTGCTCTACTGCAGGTGCACACGCACATACACTTCTGCACACACACACATATATATACACACACGCGCACACACACATATGCACACACACGCGCGCACACACACGCACAGCACAGCACAGCACA
>CM040461.1:26611014-26648111 GCA_022758105.1 Pangasianodon gigas
TGTGATCTGTTACTACCCCATAGTTCATTATTTTCCTATTTTTTTTCCTTTTGTACTACAGCATTTTTTTATATTAATAAATGAGGCATTTTACTTTTTATCCATATAGTTACATTTAATGTTGTGGAACATCCTCGAAACAAGTTATTACAGACCTTATAGAAGATATAAACAGTCGTTCCCTTGCCAACCTCTCTTTTTATTTATTTATTTTTTATTTTATTTACTTTTTTTTTTTTTTTCCTTGATGTTAGTAAGACAAAACAATACAGTTTGTCATGTTAAAGGGAAACCTGAACTCTTCAGTTGTGAAGACTTTCCCATGTCAGGAAATGTAAAGCTTCAGCTTTACCTCTGATAGTAACAAAGTGCTGACACTGGAGACTCCTTCTATAAATGTTAAATAAACGTCTCGTCATGGGAAACTTATCAACGCCATATCAACAATTACACACTTTTTTTTTTAAATCAGAGTGTGTGTAGAAACAATAACACATTAGAACGAGCTCATTAATGTAAACCCGTGATGGCTGTCAGAATTGCTGTAATCGAAAATTAATCAACACCTCCAGACCAATGAGAATCGGGAATTCAACAGTGCTGAGGTATAACGACAAATTAAAAAATAATAATAATAATAATAACAACCTGGACACACAGTCTGCTCTCCCCAGGCATGCGATTTGTCCACTTCTGTGTTATTAGTATTTGTGCAATAACGTAGCATAAATGAGGCTTTCTCAATGATCTCTCTCTCTCTCTCTCTCTCTCTCTCTCACACACACTCTCTCTTTTTCTTTTCTTTTCTTTTCTTTTTTTTCCAGGCGCTGGCAGAGCAGCAGAGGGCTCAACAGTTAGCTCAGCAGCAGCAGCAGGCAGCCGGAGCTACCCCAGGGACTCCAGGGGCCACAGCTCAGCCGCAAGCCCAGCCACAGGCCGCTACCGCTGGACTACAGGCCGCTGGAGTTCCTCAGGGCACCCAGCAAGGAGCTGCCGCAGTCCCGAACACCGCTGTGCTGGTAAGAATTTTCCCTACCACTTTACCACATGTTTATCATTCTAAATTTAATGTAATAGTAAATATTTATTTTTTGTATCATCAGTTCTTTAAGTATTTAGAAATGCTTTCTTTTTTCCCCCCACTTTCAGGCAGGAGCTATCAAGACTGCCGCTGCTGGCATAGGCATTCAGACAGGTATTGTTCGGGGTTTGCCTCAGGCACATCTCTCAGTGTTGTCACTTCCTAAGAAGTTCCGATGATGATGATGGTGGTGGTGGTGGTGATGATTTCTTTCTCCTTCTCTCAGGAGCTGGAGGAAACGTCATCGTGAACACAGTAGCCAGTGTTTCTCCAGGCCAGTTTCAGGGAAACAAACGGCTCGCTTCTCCCATCATTTCTGGAGCTTTACCTGTAAGCCATGTTTGCTCTCAGAATAACTCCTTTATAGATGGAGATGTCTGTAATATCTATAGTAAAGGAGGACAGGGTGCTGCTGTCATTGTGGGTACTACAGTTGAGTAGGCGTGGTTCTCCTCTGACCTGACTGCCTATTTAACCATGTTGTTATTGTAGCAAACATTTAACATTAAAAAGTGCCACCCAAATTGAATTGCATATTATCCAAATATAAATACAAATGAATCTGATTTGAAAATTGCCTTGCATGTCTACGTAGCAAGAAGAGCAAAGAAACAGTTAAAAGCGTGAACAGAAAAAAGCGTCACATGCAAATGAGACACTATAAAAAAAAAAGTGACAGAAGGGTACAGCAAAAGTTTTTTTGTCCCATACATGGATGGAAGGATGGAAGAGTGAATATATAAATTCATTCATAAATAACTAATCTAATTAAGCTAGTTAGCTATATTAGGGTTAGCACTAGCTTTACCAGATTACAATGCAGCATTCCCTCTGTTAAATTTGGTTTTATTTGTATTAATTTTGTGGAAAGTCACTTAAAAGCATTTTCCCCATAACTGGATGTGTGGCTAATATGCTGATTAATATGCTAGTGTGTTTTAATAGTTATCTGTTCTGCCCCAGGCTGCAGGTGCTGCTACAGCTCAGGTGGTTCACACCCAGCAGAGGGCTGTCGCTTCTGCCCCTGCCTCCACCCCTGCTGAGGTCGTCACCATAGCGACTAGCCAGGGTGTTCGTGCTGTAACCCCAGTGACTGCAACGACTGTAGTGCCCACGAGTCAGGTGCCGTCACAGACACGCTCGCCCGTGCCTCAAGGTATCTCTCACACACACTCACACACACACACACACACACACACACACACACCGCCCGCGTCTCTCAGAGCCTTCATTAGCTCTCAGTACCCTTCTAATACTCACATTTCAGGTGACATTCTTTAATAAATAAAAAAGTTTATCCCTTTAAAATTGCTTCAGTGTAGTAACAGTAACTTCAGGTCATTACACATCACACCATCCTGTCACTGATTATTTTCCTTTAACAGCACACCCCCACATTAAGCGTTTTATTCCTCATGTAATAAAAAAAAGTACTATGCAGTCATATTGTAAAAAGTTATGAATTTGATTCAGACTTTTGACTGCTAACACTTTTATTATTATTACTTTTATAATTATTACACCATTGTTATGTTTGCTGATTTTGCTGGTCACAGAGAGTACTACTCTTGTTCTTTTTTTTTTTTTCTTTTTTCTTTTCTCCCGTGTAGCAGGGAAGATCCCCCAGGCTCATCTGCAGATCGTCAGGCAGCAGCACCAGCCGCAGCTCCCACAGCAACAGCAGCAGCAGCAGGCTGGTTCTCCTCAGATCAAAGCAGTGAACAAACCACAACAGGTACCCACGCACGCTTACACACCTGCCTTGCAGCTGCATTCAAGCAATTTGCTGACATTGCTCTACTTGCTGGCAGTCTGAAACTTGTGTGATATTTATCGACGCAGGAACTCTGATGCTATCAGAGAATCGCTGAATGGCTGCTGTGTTTGCTACGCGATTAATGTTGAGTCAGCACCTCTCACTGCAGCACACAACATCAGAGCTCTCTGGCTGTGTTTTAATTTCAGTCTGTCACAAATTGTATATCTAGATTAGTGTCCTGTAATAGTGCACGTCCCTTAAAACCAAAAAGTTCAATATAATATGCATGAATGACTTGTTTTTCATGGACAGGGTGAGTATGTGTTTCATTTCCGTTTTTCCTTTTTTACGGGGCAGAATTGGTATATTGTTCCAAGGTAATATGGAATTTTAACACATGTTGACCACATAGGAAGTGGTCTCCAATGGTTAATTATTTTCCCATGAGAAAATCTTGTAGAATTATAGCATGAGAACCAGTTGACCTATTTTTTTTTTCTTTCTGTGAGGTATAGACTAGGAGTCAGTATCCTACTCTGCCCCAGAAACTGTATGTCTAATGGTATATTTAAAAAAAAAAAAAATTCTATAAGCCCGTGCTTGTATATAACACATTAGTGGTGTACATCATTGGTTCTCTTTTAAGAAAAAGGCTTAGAGCTGAGCACCAGTTACAACTGGAGTCAAGGCCAGAAAACTGTAAATAGAAGCCTGAAATAAAGAAATTAGCCAGAGTATTTGCAGAGCAGTATCGTGAATGAGTTTCTCAGTACGATAACCTTGACTGTCTAAGGATAACGCTGTTATACTTTGTTAAAGCGCATGTTTAATCTGTTAATTATGTGGTATCCAGCACTACTTGCTTTCACATTTGCACTGAACCAAGTTATATGAATAAGATTATTACTAGTGCTAGGCTTAAGCTCTGGGTTAGATTTAAGTTTAGAAGTGTACAGTAATGCATCTGCATGTGTGTGTGTGTGTGTGTGTGTGTGTATATTTTCTGTTAAAGATACATAAGCAGAAGCTGCAGGTAGTGGCTACTCAGGGCCAGCAGTCCATTACCCAGCAGCCCCAGCAGGTCCAGGCCGCTCCGACACCCCAGCCCAGCACGCAGCTCACCGCAGTGGCCGCTGTGCCCAGGGCTGGAGCCGTGCTCACCGGGACCACTGCCCCTAACCTGCAGGTGACCAGACTGGTGAGTTCCCTCTCTCTCACTCACACGCACACACGCACACACACACCTTTGACTGATAAACGTACATCAGGACCTGGGGCTGTTGAACTGCAGACCATTTTAAACCAAAGTTTTGAAATAAATAATACCGTACTCAGTCAAGTTTGAAGTCCCAGTGCAGCTGGGGTTTAGCCTTTTTTTCCTCTCAGGCTTGTCTCAGTTGTACCTGGGAAATATATCTGTGATAGTGTAATCAGCCTTCCGTTAGAAGTGTTTCAAGTCCAAGATTTATATTAATTCCTGTAGACATGCGTCAATTAAGCATTTTTCTTCACGATCTAATAAATAACACACTTTATTTTTATGGTGTATGGTCACATTTTGCTATAACGCCTCTAGTCTAAAAACAGGAAGACTGACATTGATGTATGGAAAAGTAATTTTAGTTACAGTGGAAGAAAATCAATTTTCAAGATGTAACCATAGCAACAATCATATCAAACACTGGTAAGCAGCTATGTATAAGTGGCATGTAAGAGCTTCATAAAGCTAATGTCTCACTCTGTTCCTTACGGAGCAGACGCGAGTCCCGGCTCCAGGCACCGTCCCAGCGCAGGCGGGTCAGACGGCCCAGGTGACTCTGACCAAACCTCCTCCAGTGGTGTCTGTACCAGCTGTAGTGTCATCCACCGGAGTCACCACCCTACCAGTGACCGTCGCTGGAATCAGCGTGGCCATAGGACAGGCCACGAAAGCAGGTACTTTCAAACTTGTAAATGAAACACGTCACATGTAGAGCATCTCACACTGAGCATCTTAAACAAAACAATACAAAACAACCAAGTATTATTTTGTGTTAGAAATGTCTGTCAATGAATGTAAATTGACGGACCTTAATTCCCACTTTTTACTCTGTGTATTAACAAAACTAGAAACAGTGAGAGGTTTGTTATGAGGATGCAGGTTTCAGGAGAATGAATTCTGTGTTTGAATTTGAATAAAATGACTGCAGTATTGGGACTGCTCTTTCTCTCTCTCTCTCTCTGTGTGTGTGTGTGATCAGTTGGGCCTGTGGTAGGTTCATTCCAGGTCCAGCAGGTCCAGCAGGTCCAGCAGGTTCAGCAGTTGTTGCAGCGGCAGAAGCAGCAGCAGGCAGCAGCGCAACAGAAAGCAGCACAACCGCAACAGACGCAGGCTGCAGTGCAGCAGAAGGTAACACACACACTTTATTTAAAAAGAACACTTTGCCTATGTGCTCTATGCCTGTTTTTGCCCATTTTAAAAAAATTTTTTTATAATTATTTATCTACCTTCTAACACATTACATTCTTACCATCATGATGCTGTAACACTTTAATTTCCCCAGGAGGAATTAATGAAAGTTTCTTATCTAACTAATTTGTACCTTAAAAAAACTATAGAGCAGCGAAAGAATAAAAATGCAACACCTCAGCACAGTGTAATAACAAAAATACCCGTCTTTTTCACTGCTAGCATGATTCTTTTTTCTGGAAAGTTGCAGGTGTCTGCATGAGAAGACACTATAATCCCAAAATTATTTAACAGTAAGTAAGACATGACATTTAATGTTGCAAGTTTAATCATTTCCCACTTTTCTTTCTCTGTGTAATACAGTTGGCCACTCAGCAGGCGGCTCAGGCGGCAGGTCAGGGCCCGCAGAAGGTGACATACGCAACCACCGCACAGCTGCAGCAGGGCATTAAGGCTCAGTTCTACGCCACTTCTATCACTGGCCAGCCTCAGAAAACTGCCACCACACAGCAGATACAGGTACACACACACACACACACACACACACACACACAAGGATTGTCAGAGCAAATTTCACTTTTGCAATTCAGTTAGAATTCACATAATATTAATGTATTAACTTCATAATATTAATTTTATCATGCATGCATTCTTTGTTTTTATATTTAATATTAATACATCGTTTTAAAAAACTTGTCAAAGTCATTTTCCGAGCCATTTTCTGAACTCAAGCAACCGATGGAAGCTCAACCAGCAGTTTTTACCTTAATATTACGAAGCTAAAAAACTGTTGTTTGAACTTCCATCTGTTACTTGATGTCAGAAAAGGGATCAGGAAGTGACTTTGACAAGTTTTTTAAAATGATGTATTAATATTAAATATAAAAACAAAGAAAGTATGCATGCTAAAATGAATATTACATGTATTAATGCCTGACAGTTATTTTTCTGTGAATCTGAAATGGCACTGCTGTGATGCCACATTGTACCCCGTGTAAGGAGCGTACATAGTGAATAGAAAGCCATTTGCTGTTCAGTCCAAGAGTTTGCTACTCATAACTTCTGCTCTGACAGTGACAGTATAAAATAGACTCATTAATGTTCAAATGCATTCTCATACTGTGAAATGATCATAACTAAAGTCACATAATATTACTGTTATTGACTCTAACACAGCAATATCACACATGTTCGAACGTGTGGGTTTGTGTAGATTTGTGTGTATTTGTGCTTCCCCTGCTCTGTGGCTTAGTTCCTGCCTCTCCTCTGCTTTTTTAGGTCACTAAACTTTCTCAGATAGTGCAACCGCAGATAGTGTCCTCACCCCAGCAGGTAAGAGTGAGCAAGTGATGTCCCGTTTCTTATTTTTTAATGTGTGAAGTTTACGCATGTAAGAGTTCAGAACGTGTCACCAGCCAACTCATCATCTCCATCCCTTTGACAGTGTATTTTCTTTGAAAGACAAATCCTTAAGTGTGTATAGCAGGGGTTCTCATGGTGTTTTTTTGTTTGTTGAGAACTTGAAATTCTCAGCTGTTACACCCAACCTAGATCGCTACTTTGATTTGATGCTCACTGAACCCTGCGTCTCATAAATAACTGCTAGCAAATGATCGAATTCATCAGTTTAATTGGGTTCAACTTATTGCATTTCATGTAATATTTTCATGAGAGTAAAGCCAGTTTTTTACACGATAAGCAACACAGCCCACATGCTGTAGTGTGTGGAGCATTCATTTCTGTCCTTTCTTTCCCTGATTTATCTTTAAATATGATAACCATGCATTAGCACTGTATTTGATCACATAGTTTGTTAATCTAAGCAGACTTTCACTTCCACACTCTGAGGCAGTTAGAAGAACTAAAGCTGGAGTGTGTGCTGCTGCAGGAGGATACAGCCTGAAATATCGCCCACGTGCTGTTCAGATTACGAGCATGCACTGCAACATCTAGCATGAATATTGTGTATATTGAGAACCATACATCATACTGAGTGTGCAGCCGCTTTAAACGCTTTATAGGCCTTTGCTTGTTTTAATCGGCTATAAAACTAGCTTGTGATACTGATTTTCTTCTGTCTCTCTGTGCGTGTGTGTGCGTGTGTGCGTGTGTAGATCCAGGCCCAGCCTCAGACGGTGACTCTGACCCAGGCAGCTGCCGCGGCCTCGTCTCCTCAGACTCAGGTGCAGGTGATCCCCGCAGGCTCCGCCTCTGCCGCGCAGGTTGTCCATCAGAAACTCCTCCAAACGCAGCAGCAGCCACAACAGCAGGTCGTTACCGCGGCAGCTCCCGTCTCCTCTCCTCAGATCCCGGTCCCGGCTCCTCAAAGCCCCGCCCAGCAGCAGAGCGCTGCGGTGACCCCTGCAGCCGACACGTCAGTACAGCAGCCTGGAACACCGCAGCCTCAACCGGGCAAAGGAAACGCACGCACAGGAACCACCGTGCGCGCTAAAACACCCGCCAAACCCAGCGGAGGCAGCTAGACACACGCACACACACACACACGCACACAAATGGATATACACACTGCTTCATCTCTTCAGAGGTGTGTGTGAGTTCATTAAGCGGACATCCACTGTGTGTTCCTGTCAAGTGTTATCAACAACGTGTCATTAAGCTAAACACCTCAGCAGAGACACTCTGGACAGGAGTGCAACAGGCTTTTTATCACACACACACACACACACACACACACACACACACACACACACACTCCACAGTGTGGAAGTTGTTTTACAGGATTCTTATGCTGTAAAATGCTTGTTTTTGTTTGTTTTTTTTCTACCGTGCCCGTCTTTCTTTGTTTATACACCCGTTAACATTACACATTTATTATCCTCGGAAGAAAATACGAATGAGTCTGTTAAGTATTTCTGACAACCGTTAGAGGTGAGAAGTTTGTTCTCGTTTTTGCAGTAAAGCGTCGCAATTGTAGACGTCGACCTATAAAACATCACAGTGTCAATTCGTAACACGTACCTGGTTGGTGTTAGCCCGTAACATTGATACGGCTTTTCCACGTTGAATTTTTAAATCTGATTGGTTAGAAGGTTTATTCCTTACACATCGCCCACCCCTGACATCCACGTAAGGTTTTGATAACGATTACGATAATGAGCTGATCAGATGAATCAGGTGTGTGTGCAGTTAAAATAAAAGCCCCATGACTGGGTTTAGATTTTAGATATCTTGTGTATTTGTACACTTCATTTAGCTGAACGTCCTCTTTAGTTGTGGCCAGTTAAGACTAGTAGCGTGTGAACATCCTGTTTGGGATGTAGAGTTAGCAATCTTTGGCGATTTGGCTGTGTTTTGGTACTGGATTAATGAGCGAGCCAGGTTTAAATCTGGATTCGGAACAGAAGTCTTTAGAGCAGTGGAGGTGTTTGGTGTTATGGATGCTCCCGCTCATCGTTTTTTAGTGAGTTGTGTGTTAGATGTGTCGTAAATGTGCGATTGTCATGTTGTTCACTAGAGACGCACCAATCCAAAGCTGAGTATGAGATTGCTACAGACTACAATCGCAAGATATCGAATAGTATATACAGGTTGATTTAAAAAAAAAAAAAAAAAAAGCATTAACATGAAGAAGAAAGGCTGCAACATGGATGGAGTTTTATTCAGTCCCACACATTGGTTCACAACAAATATCGAGAAAATGAATCATCATGGCGGACTGAAAGACCTTTGTCCATGTTGCAACCATCTATCTTTGCTTCAAAATTAATCTAGTAGCCATTTCATAAAAGAAAAAAAACAATTATACTATAAAGAAAAATGTTCTAAGACACAAATCATCTGAAAGCACATTTCAAACATGTCCGTATTGCATATTGGTATAGTATTTAAGATAAAAACGACAGGATTGGTGCATCTCTGGTTGTTGTGTGTGAGGATGTTACATTTAACCAGTCACTGGACGTTTCATAATAAACTGCTCATAATGTCTCTGATCAGCAACAGATGGAGTGCAAATGACATTTTCTCTTTGTTTTTTTTTTGTTTTTTTAATTCTGTATCAGCTGCACTGTAAAATTGTGTTGATGTATCTGTAATGTTTCGGATTTCCCTGATCCTTCATATATTTGTCATTTTTTATTCATTCTGAGGAACAAATGTGTAAATAACAGAAGGGAAGACATTTGTAACTGTAAAGCAGTTGTGTTTTCATTGGATTTTTTTTTTTTTTCAACTCTATATAAAGTGTTGTTTTTATACCAACACTGTGTGTTTGTTTCTTATTTGGAGAATCCGAATATTCAGAATTGAGAGTGTTAATATAAACCTGTGATGTGCCTTGTAGCTGCACTACTGTCAGAGCTGCTGTTATAGAAAATTAATCAACACCTTAATCAGACTATAATCAACATTGACTTTAGGTGTTGGCTTTGTTCATTTTTTTATTATTTTTGTTAAGTGACATAAAGCAATAATCATGACCTAGCTTTAAGTGTTATTGCCCGTCGTCATGGTTACATAATATTGGAAGCACTGATTTAGATTTTTAAACAGATGTGAGCATGGCGATGTGATATTATGAACTGTGAGTAAAAAAGAAAAATTGAAGCTATTATCATAATATGGAAAACATCAGGACACGTCTTGTGCAAACTGAAGCACATTTAGCTGAAAAGATGAACATATGTTCTTTTTTCAAACACACACACACACACACACACACACTGTGCCCAAGGGTTGAAATGGAGAAGGAACATTTTGCCACAGTTGTCCAGAGGGGGTGCTGTTGTCTATAACTGAAGCCTCATGGACCATATGGACAATAGTAGACAGATTTCTCCAGATGTAGGTGCTGTGGGACGTCTTCGTCCTCTCCTGTGTGATTACCGTCTCAGACTGGCCTGTGAATTCTCCACTCGCTTTGAGAAGAGGAAACTTGGCTGCACATACGGAATATATCTGAGGGTGTATACATTCAACAGCAGTGTGAGAAAGTCCTGTGTGTGTGTGTGTGTAGGCTGTATGCAGGAATGGCTCAATCCTGAGAGTTTCATGTCAACCTGAGCTTTTTTTTTTGTTTTGCTGTAAACCTGATAAAAGGAAGACTGTAATCAGTTCTGATCACTGTGACTGAATCAGCAGTTTGACGATGTGCTGATTCGCATTAAAAAACATGCAAGGAGGCTGAAAATCATTTTCATCTGAAAATGATAACTTTTACGCAATTGTTTCCTTTTTCTTGTGACTTATAAACTTTTTTTTTTTTTTACCAGACACAATACGGTAACAAATTTGTGATCACACATTGTCATCGTTTCTGCTTCCTGAGGTAATAAACAGCGATGTGTGGGTGGAGCTAGATATAGTTTCATCAAACCCTAAACACAATTAGCACACAATTGTCCTGATAATCACTTTTCTATCATAACAATTTTATTCATATTTCAATGTTTTAGGTTTTTAAAAATTATTGGTCCAAGGTAATGTGATCCTGTAGCTAATATTTACCTCGATTTTACATTTCTTAGCCATAATCCACTAACAGAAAATCCAGAATCTTGCAATATAACTAAAGATCCTCCGCATCACCAGAGTTACACCAATCTTTATTTCATCTGTATTACTGATTATAATAAATCCAGTCTAGTCATCAAGCTAGGCTAGTTAGTTAGCTGATACTAGCTAAGATTGTAAGAGTGTCGTTATGGTTAGATTGTGTGAGATTTTTTTTTTTTTTCATCAGCACAAAAAGTACTACATGCAGAACTTTTTCTATTTAAAAAATGCTGAGTGTGAAAGCACCCTAATACACACTCCTGCCATGGCTTGGTGTGAGACTTCCTTCCTTTCACACAGTCACAGCGACTTTTAGTGCTTAACTTATCACAAAGTGTATCAGAGCCCAGTTCAGGTGAGTGAGAGGCCAGGAAGCTCAACATTACATGCTTTATTCTCCGTCTGTCTGTGTGTTAGATGTGTTTGTTGGCTTCAACGCCGCCTCCGTCTGATCCTGTTTGGTTCACGTCTCTGTGACTGACTTGACCTTTAAGCGGCCCGGCGACTGGAAAGATCAGACGTGTAGATTTCCGCCAGAGTGAAAGTCCTTTGGTGAATGGCGATGTAGAAAAGTACATAATATGTCAAAATTAATTTGATCAACATGAACATAGAATAGACCAAAAACAACCTCTTTTTATTTTTATGGGCCAGTAATGGACACTGATACTGTGAGAGTTGGTGCTCTGTGAGAATGCAGAGAAAAGGCAGAACTGCGATAAGAACTGTGTTCTTCTCTGTTTCTATTCTTTCTCTCTGTTCTTTATTCAGCTGTAGGACATGAGGAGGAGTTTAGAAGAGAAACAAGTTGTTGGTGGTTGTGTTTTATTCACAGTGATGTCCTCTGAGACAGAGCAACAGGGGTTTCATGTTTCTCCTCGAGGGAAGTGTACGAGTCTCAGGAGAGAAGCCGCTTGGAGCGAAGACCTTCAGCATCGCAACAGTGAAAAGAGCATAACGGCATGCTGCTGCTGCTCGGGTTACTTTAACACATACTAGCAGATCAGATGAGCTGTTTGATCTGTTATAAAATGGTGTACGAAGCTGCGCTATTTATTATATTTTTTACATAGTGTGCTTGTGCTCTTTACAACACAGCCTCTTGGCCTTGAAGAGCTCCATATATGAGAAAGCAGCATCAGCTGCACATCTGCTGGCATTATGTTGAAAAAAAACCAAACACTGCTAAATGTCAAGATGTCGGCACGCTCATGTCCGAGTCAGTAACACCTCGTGCTCAGAGAGAGCAGTCCTGACTCCATCACACACCAGCACTGCTCCTGGTTTGGCCACATTTCTGTACATTCAGCACGCGCCTTTTTATCTAATGCAATCAGCATAAGAGTTTAAAAATAAGACACAACTTATTGCAAGTAAATCCACACACACACACATTAACGTGTGTAAAAGTGGGAGGACTGTGTCTGCAGACACCATTAGGCAGCAGCTACGTGTCTTCTGACACACACCCACACACTCACACACTCACACACACATTTACCAAATGGAGGTGAAAGGTTAGCAGGCCCTGCACTTCCTCCTCTCTCACTCTTTGTGTTGTAATAGTAGACTCTTTTTAAAACCTGATGTGTGTGTGTGTATGTGTGTGTGTGCAAAAGAAAGAGAGAGAGAGAGAGAGAGAGAGAGAGACGGTAGGATGTTATTTATTGGTCATGCTTCAAATCTGCTGGAGCCTCTTTGCTCAGTCTGACAGAGTCATTGATCTTAGTCTGATACGCTCCTGCCTACTGCTCAGTGTGTGTGTGTGTGTGTGTGTGTGTGTGTGTGTGTGTGTGTGTGTGTGTGTGTGTTTGCCTCAGGCTGTTGCGTAATCAGATTATGAAACAGCCTGGCAATATGAGCCTACTCCCTGCTTACCAATTCGGCTGGGGCACACACACACACACACACACAGTAGCGACAGACAGTGCTTGCTAAAAGGACATTTATTATGAACACATTTCCATTTCCATTTATTTCCATTTATTCACACACACACACACACACACTTTTATCCAAAGCTATATGAAACAGAATCCAGTCCAACCACAGAGACACACTTTTTTCATTTCCACAATCGACGACCTCCGAAAATCTCTTTGGAAAAACCTATGAAATCTTCCTCAACATGGAAGAGCAGTAACTGTGAGCAGTAAATAACACACCACTTCTCTCTGTAGTATTATTTTCTTTAGTTCAGTCACACAGACATGTTAGTTGGTTAAATCTATAACACTGAACACGCAGTCTTAAGAAGGCGAATACTTCCACGTTAAAGTTAACACTCATATCACTAACATTAGCTGGCTAGCTTGCTAGTGCTCCGACAGAACAAACGAAAGATAAGCTTCCATGGAGGAGGCCATGTTTTTTTTTCCTGACTTTGTAGGTCAAAAGTGATGTTATACTCCAAACTTGGACTTCCCACTTGTGAGTTCACCTGCACACAGTGTTTCCTTCCTTAGTTTTGCACTAGAGCTACGATGATAATACAGCTAGCAAAGAGAAATGGCTCATAGCTAGCAGCTTAGCATTTTGCATGTCTAAATAATCACATCCTCGCTTCAGACTGCTTTGTCGAGTTGTTTATGATCTCAAACAGACTTGATGTGGTATCTGACGCTCTGTGATACACTGTAATCGATTAAAAATTGGACAAAAAAACATTACAGAGCTAAAAACTCTGATTTGTGTGGTGAAAGTTTCAAATTGATTTGTGTAATTTTTTTCTGCAGTTTTATTAAACTATTAATGTACTGTAACTGTAACTGTTAAAATGGTGCTATGGACCCATGGTGTTGAGCTAGCGGCTATTAGCTTAGGTAGCTAAGCTAGCCTTGTAGCTCCAGTGCAATTTTTACACCTTCACACACTAAACACACCTTGGCTAATTGATTGCACTTTTTAGAGGGAACTTTGTGTAATTTTAATAATTTTTTTGCCTAAACTGTTCTGCAGAACATTCAGTAAAAATGTACACTTATTTAAAGCTATTTTTTTCCAAACACAGGGCTGAAACTTAGCCACACCATGCTGTCGCAGACTCGTGTCGACTTCCAGGTTGTTGTTTTTTTTAAATCTAAGTGCTGCTAAATCAGGACCAGGAGCTGTATCTTAATTATTATATTATCGGTGGCACCTCAATCGTGGACTCACTAATATAAATACATTAATGTACAACTAGCTAACTAGAATAAATCTTGTTATGTATCATTTAAAAATGAAAGAGATAAAATATTAAAATTAAATGTATAAAATTGTTAATAGGTCGTACCTACAAGAATGAATAGAAAATGCTCTGTTGCTAACAGTTGTGAGTTAGCATAAGCTTGTATACAGAGGCAGTAAGTTAGTTAAGGTGCAGTTTTTTCATTGAGCTGAAAAAAAGTACCGCAGTATAACCGTGAGCTGTTGCCTTTTTCACCTCCATATTCAGCTTTTTTACTTGTTGTATTTTGGGATGTAGTACACCACAGAGATAGATCTGGCTTGAGTTCTGTGTCATCTGGGGATCCATGGGCGTGCTGGAAGTATGTTCAGTATGTAGTATGAGTAGTATGTATAGTATGCCATTTTGAACACTATAGCCTCAGGTGTTTCCTCAGACCTCACTAAAAAACAAGGTAAAACACTGGGTGAGGCATCATCAAAGTAATCAGTGTTAACTCTTCATCATTAAGCTGCCTCACCCGAATGGTTAGAATGGTTAGTAGGTCACCGAGCGTCATTCGCTCACTGACTGGATGGACTGGGTGGAACCTGGCAACTGCTGTAGGCAAGTACAAACGCTTGATGTGAGCAGCTACAGGGAGTTCCTGTTACCACTGCGCAGTCGATTATTTTACAATAACACAATGTCCCGAAATGATTTATTCCTCTTATACCACAGCAATTTACCAACGCTAAACATTAAAGAATGACACATCATATATTTTAATGTTGTGGAACCTCTGCGCAACAAAATAGTTCCTGTTCTCACTTACATTATAAAAGCTACAAACAAAAAAAATTAAACAAAAAGCTATAAACAAACAGTGCGCTGAAACTGGAGACTCCTTCCATAAATGTTACTTTTAGAAATCTTCATCATATCAAATCAAATCAAATCAATGATAATAAGCTTTGCTTAAAACACATTTATTATAAATTCATTTATCCATCTTAATCCCTTTTAATCCAGTGAATGGGATGTTACTATAGAAACGATAAGGTATTACAACAAGCACAAAACACACTCACACAAATCCTGAGCTGTGTGTGCGTGTGACCTGTGTGAGCTGTGAAAGTGTTGCTGTACTTATCCTGTATACTAAGTTGTATACTCTGCGTCTAACATTAACACACTATGCTCTATCACACACACACACACACACACACACACAGCCCTGTATGAGAAGTTCAATTGCTGTGTGCATACACATTATCACATGCTCAAGTCAAGCATCCAGCATGACTCAAACATGTGATAATATATATGTTTCTCTGATACACACACACACATGATAGAGGGTGTGTGTGTGTGTGTGTGTGTGTGTTTGATACTACAGTCCAGTCGATCAGTAACTGGATAATCAGTGTGCTCTGGAGGTTTAGTGTTACACAGTCACAAACTCATCCATTAACCCACAGTGCAAACACACAGATGCACACACACACACACACAGACACACTGTGTTTGCTGCAGTACTCTGAGGTTATCTTGCAGCACAAAAACACACTGGCTCTTTATACACACACACACACACACACACACACACGCACACAGACACACTGTGTTTACTACAGTACTCTGAGGTTATCTTGCAGCACAACAAATAAACATCAGTGTTTACTACAGGATCACAAATATCAGGTTAATAACCTCCCCACGCACACACACACACACACACACACACACCAACACTAGCCCATACATAAACATCAGTGTTTACTACAGTATCACAAATATCAGGTTAATAACCTCCCCACACCCACACACACACACACACACCAACACTAGCCCATACATAAACATCAGTGTTTACTACAGTATCACAAATATCAGGTTAATAACCTCCACACACACACACACACACTCCCCGCCAAACAGGCTGGAGGTTATCTCTCCCTTGTCTCGGCCTCTCGTCCTCCTGAAGCTCTGCGTTATTTCAGCTTCCCGCATCAGCGTGGCTGCAAGTTACAGCTGGTTATTATGCGTTGGCCGTTGCTTCAGGCACACAGGTTAATACAGGTCACTGTCTGGTTGTCAGGGCAACTCTGAGGGTTGCTAAGTTCTTTCATTTAGACAGTAGAGTGGGATGGGATTAATCAGATCTCGTTCTGAGCGGAACGCTTCAGCGCCCTTGAAATGAATTTATCATCCACCAAAACCGGTATTCAGTGTGTGTGAATCAATAACATAATATATCACGATATAGGTAAAGATACCATCACTGGTATAGTGCTGGTATAATGGAATATAATAATTTATAAAACACACACACACACACAGTGAAATATCTAGTTGTGTTTTTGCTCCTTGCTGATTTAATGGACATCGCAAAATACAGAATATGCAATGACCTACACACACACACACACACACACTCAACTGACCCATTTTAATTATCCTAGCTATCCCTGGATATAATGGACAGCACAAATATAGCTTACAAAGCACACACACATACACATACACACACACACACACAACCGTTGAAAGGTCTAATTATGCTAGCACAGTGCTTATATAAAGGACATCACAAACATAGCTGAAGGACACACACACACACACACACACACCGTATCCTGTTTCTCAGCCTTCATTTTGTTAGGTAGGGTTGTGTGTGTGTGTGTGTGTGTGTGTGTGTATGCTTTATATAATTTATGTATGTGTTCATGTGTGAGAGCAGCACTCATAACCCACTTATATTTAACCTGGGGCTTATATGGTTTCAAAATGTCATCTATGGGAAATAGAGAGAGAGAGAGAGAGAGAGAGACAGAGAGAGAAGGGGAGAGAGAGGGAGGAGGTGTTGATGTATTGATTCGGTAATGGCGGCCTCAGACTGATAATGTTCACTGAGGACGTTCAGGGCTGTAGATTGAAGGATGAGGGGAAGACAGAGGGAAAATGGGGTGGGGGATGGGCTCAAGCTCAAATCTCTCTCTCTCCCTCTCTCTCTCTCTCTCTTACACACACACACACACACACACACAGACACACACATATAGATCCTCTGTAACAAAGGTATTTGACTAAAATTTGTGAAGGTCACGTTATATAAAATTTCTTGTTTACAAAAGACTGGATAAGAGACTAACATGACTAACACGACAACAGTTACTTTTTATACTAAACCATTAACATTAAATTATTTTATATAGTCTGTAGTCTTTAATTTATATAACAGTCTTTAAATAAAGCAATTCCAAGTGGTTTCTTTGATTGTGATTGTTTTCTTTCACATTACACACCATGGACTCTGAACAGATGAGACAAGGTTTGAATTTGTCACGGAGAGAACAAATTGCTTTGTTCGTTCATCTTAACTACTGTTTTCATCACCATTTTTAAACAAGCCATGTTGTCAAACAAGGGCTGTTTTAGGGCCACTATTTAAAAAAATAAAAATTCAAGATTTCGAGAATAAAGTTGCAATATTTCAAGAAACAAGGCATATCATGAAAAAAAATGTGAGAAACAAGTCGTAATATTTCGAGAATTCTTGAAATATTATGACTTTATTCTCGAAATTAGGACTTTTTTCTCATTATATCATATACTGTCTTTTTTCGTGAAATATTATGACTTTATTCTCAACATATTACGACCATACTGCAGTCGTAGACAAGAGAGTGTAAATAAAATGAAAACTCTATGAAAGTCTATGAGAACGCTCTACTTTCTGAGCTAATGTCTTTAGCTCTGTAGCTCGTCTCTGGTCCAATGAGCTGCCTTCAGCTAAATAATTGACATAAATGAATGTGATTGGCTGCAACAGAGGATCTGCTACAGAATCCATCATGGTTCATGTTTAGATAACTGGAGTTGCTGATCTACAGCCATGTTTTTCAGACATTTATCGTCTCAGCTACAGTATGTTTTCGAGTACTCGGGTCGGTCTGCTGAAACACTTTGTTGAGCTGTCTGCCAGTTGATGACTCCTGCTCTACACCCATCAGCCATAACATTAAAACCACCTGCTTAATATTGTGTAGGTCCTCTTTGTGCCGCCAAAACAGCTCTGACCTGTTGAGGCATGGATTCTCAAGGTGACTCATGACCTTGGTATTTAAAAACTCCTGGCTACAGCTCTGGATTTGGTTCATCATTACTTCTTATGTCCCTGATGTGTGAACAGACGCGACTGATAACACGAATACTTAGCAGCTGGTCGTCATGAAAATGAGGTGATTGATTGAAAAGCAGGTGACATAAATCCTAGATTTTATTATTATTACTTTATTTAATTTGATTTTTATTAAAAGAGGAAAAGCTGCAGAAGTCCAATTCAAATCTGAGTGGTGCTGAATCTGGTTATTTGCCTTCTTCTTCAGTGTGTGTGTGTGTGTGTGTGTGTGTGTGTTTGTCTGTCTGAAAGAGACTCATTAATCCACAATGTCATTACAGGCAGCTGAATGGTGTCTGACTATGATTAATTTTGCAAAAGCTGCCGCAGGGATAAAGGTCACATTTGGTGTGTTAATCACCACTGACCTCTAGCCTGTGTGTGTGTGCGTGTGTATGTGTGTTTGTGTGTGTGTCACTACTGACCTCTAACCCTGCTGAGGAAACGCAGGACAATAGCCACATTATACACACTAGAGTGACCAGCATTCATGAGAGACACACAGACAGAGAGGGTATGTGTGTGTGTGTTTGTGTGTGTGTGTGTGTGTGTGTGTGTGTGTGTGTGCGCACAAAAAAGGACGAGAAAATACAGTGACATCAGGATATGCTAACTGTACAATTCTAGACTATTCTTAGGTGTTTAAATATAAAAAACATTAAAGTTGGTCACATTAAGTCACATTTAAGTCTGTTAGCTTCAAATCCTTAACCAAATGCTAGCAGTTAGCGTTCGAAGTAAAAAAATTCTAATGATAATATATGAAGCTGCTTACAGTATTTTTAAGCTCAGTAAGGTCATGTTTCTGTGGTTTGTGTGTTGTGATGTTCACTTCAGAGTTTTCTGTTTGCACAATGATTTAAGTTCACGAGTTATGACGCAATGCTAACATTTGTCAGTATGGTGGAAGTCCAGTTAGCGTCTATGCTAAGAGTAATTCTAAGTTGTATTGAGGCTTTTGTTTGTATTTTATCAAGACATCCGAGGAAAAAGTTGATGTTCCCGATGGATTTGTCGTATTTTTAGCGTTACTGTGCCGCTAAATACTTAGCCAGCTCCTAGCCATATTTCCCTAGCAACAGCAACAGTGTTCTGCATAAATAACCACTTTAACAGTAAGAGTATCACAAAACTTACTGGATTTGTAAATGTTCCTTAAATTTTTTGTGTCTGAGGTAAAGTTAGTTAGAAATGTGATGTAATGTTAGTGCTGATTAGCGCTTAGTGTTACCTGAGAGCTAGCTAACAGCTATCAGTGCTCAATGTACTATTACTATTTTTTATATCCTTCTGTATATTCTATACCTTTCTTTCTTTCTTTCTAGTAATATATTCTATATCTTTCTTTCTTTTTTTCTTGTATTATATTCTATTTCTTTCTTTCTTTCTTTCTTTTTATATACTCTATTTATTTCTCTCTTCTTTATTTCTCTGTGAGGAATTTCTAAGGTTTCTTTCTTTCTTTCTTTCTTTCTTTCTTTCTCTCAGTCTCTCTCTCTCACTCTCTCTTTCTCTGTGTGAGGGATTTCTAAAGAGATTATCTTCCTGGAATTCATGAAATTCACCACAGGGCATAAGTGCAGTTTCTGTATTGGATTTCTCACTTTCATTCGCTCTCTATTTCCTTGGAGGCAGTGAGTCATGGTGAGCGTGGAGGACAAACTCGAGCAAGCCGTCATCTTTCCCCCGAACATACTAAACACTCCAGAGACGCTAAATCCCAAAAGTCTGGAGTCAGTTTAGCATCAGGACAGGGTCGCATACAGGGTCATTTCATCACCTGATCAGCATGACGCACTGATTATATTAGTTTTTTATACATATGAATGATCAAATATCAAGTTATTACTGATTTTAGCATACAACAGACACTCTATCCACACGGATGCAGACACACACACACACACAGCTTTATATTCATAGAACACTCACACTACATAATAACACACACAGCTGTGCTAATAAGAAATGCCACACACTCCAGATCTGAAGAGGATGCAGACGTGTCACGATTCTGCTGGTCTGACAGCTTATAAGCGTGAAGATCATAACCGTGAACAATGCGAGGGAACAAAGCATGAGGGAACGTTTCTCAAACACATAATCACACATTTTGTTGATAACACACACATCTCTGTATGATATATGAACTAATATAACAATTCAAAAGCAATAAAGGATACAATAAACAGCTAATGGGATTACAGTCTCAGAAAAAAAGTGTGAAATTGTAATGTTCGTGGTCAAACGTGTGACGTTCATAATGCTAACTGATAGCTGTAAGCGTCCCTATTGTTGGCTTCACAAAATATGATTGACTAAGTGGGTGACTGTGTAAAATTGATTTTTTTTTTCCAGTTTCCTTTAACACTCATGTTCAAGTACTAACAGTGGCTCTCTGGTAATCCTGTGATTTACACTTATATCCTTAACGCCATTAGCACAGGCATGTTCTAATGCATGAAACTCACTCTTAGAGAGGAAGACAAAAAGCCATCTCTGGAGAATGAGGGATAAAAGAAAGAGAGCGAGAGAGAGAGAATTCAAATCATTATTCTTCAGTAAACTGTATTCTTTAACACCCCCCCCATTTTTCAGTACCCCACCCCCCCAATTACCTCCCACGCGTCAGCCTGCACCGCTTCAAGCTCCTGTGATTGTCTGAAAGCCTTTTAAAGTGTTCTATTTCTCTCTCCCACTTTTTCTCTTTCTGCAATTTTCATCTCCCTGCCACCTTCCTGCTCCTGATCATTCTGGTGTAATTACACACAGCCTGTGCAAAAACACAGAGGGTGTAGAGAGAGCAGACAGACGGTTCCGCCGCAAATAACCTCAGCAGCTGGAGTCTCGTTGGGGCAAAAAAAAGCTAATGGCCACTACCTGAGTTAGAAGCCTAGGAAAGCACTTAGTTATCAACACAAGCCTCTCCATTTCCCTCATAATTCCCTTTCCTCTGGAGACTCAACACTCCACAGTCAGCAATGTTACTTAGAAATATCGCTGGTGTTCTCACCTGGCCAGCTGTTTATGGTATTATGGATTTGGCATGTATGGCTTGTTTTAGTATGCTAGAATATGATTTATGTTAGCTAGGTATGCTATAGTTTAGTATGGAATAGCTTATTTTAGTCTGGTTTATTTAAGCTATGCATGATATTGTTAATATGGTATGGTTTAGTATGGTATGGTATGCTTAGTGTGGTTTATTCTGGAATGGTATGGTATAGTTTAGAATAATATACGCTATATGACCAAAGGTATGTAGACACCTGACCATCAAACCCATATGCGCCCATTCCAAAACCATGGGCTCCACTCTTCTGGGAAGGCTTTCCACTAGATTTTGGAGTGTGGCTGTGGGGATTTGTGTTCACTCAGCTACAGGAGCATTAGTGAGGTCAGGCACTGATGCCGGATGAGGAGGTCTGAGGTGCGGTCAGTGTTCCAGTTCATCCCAAAGGTGTTCAGTGGGGTTGAGGTCAGGGCTCTGTGCAGGACACTCGAGTTCTTCCACTCCAACCTTCACACACCATGTCTTCATGGAGCTCGCTTTGTGCACAGGGTCATTGTCATACTCTCAGTTCCAGTGAAGGGAAATCTTAATGCTACAGCATACAAAGACATTCTATACAATCGTTTTCTACCGACTTTGTGGCAACAGTTTGGGGAAGAACCTCATATGGGTGTGATGGTCAGGTGTACACATATTTTTGGACATGTATTGTAGTATAGGATGGTATGGGATATTTTGGTATAGTTTATTTTGGTATGGTATGGTGTAGTATGATTTACTTTGGTATGCTATGATATGGTTTAGTATGATTTTTGTGGTATGGTATGGATTAGTATGGTATAGTACGGTTTATTCTGGTGTGTTTTGGTATAGTTTGTTTTGGTATTGTGTAGTTTAGTATGGAAAGTTATGGTATAGTATGGTATATTTAGTATGAGTTCTTTTGGTATGGTATGGGACAGTATGGTATAGTTTAGTTTGTATGATATGGTGTAGTAAGTGATGGTATGGTTTAGTGTGGTTTATTTTGCTATGGTATGGTATTGTAAGCTAAAGTATGGTATGATATACGGGGTGTCCCAAAAGCTCCATATTTAGGGGATTATATATGCCAGCACCACATCGGTTGTGCCTTCGTCAGTGAATGTTCGTGGATGTCCACTTCTCAGTTGGTCCCCAACAGTTCTCTTTAAATTTGTTAATAAGTTTGGCAACAGTGTGGTGTGATGCACTTGCCATGTTTCCTGTTAAAGTCCTTTGCAACCTTGCGACAGCTTTCTGATCCAACCATGACAATGATTTCAATATGGTCTTCTCTTGTCAAAGGCATTCTTAAAGGCTATCTGAAATTTTAAAAAATATAATATAAAATAAGTATGAAAAATTTTGGAAGACATTTTGCTAAAAAGTGTTAATTTCCCTTATGTACGGAGATTTTTGGGACACCCTGTAGTATGATATGCTTTTGGTATGGTACCTTTTTGGCATGGTTTGGTTTATGTATGGTACAGTTTAATCTGGTGTGGTATAATCTGCTTTTGGTATGGTATAGTTGAATTTGGACTGGTATGGTCTGGTTTTAGTATGGTACAGTTTATCTTTGTATGGTCTGGTCTGGTTTTAGTATTGTTGATTATGGTACAGAATTCTTTTCTGTATTTACTGTCTCTCAATATCTGCCTCTCTAAAGACTCACAAACCGGTTCGCTTTCCCAGGGGTTTCAGACAGGGCAATGAAGCCGAAATGAAAATCTGCGTGAGGATATAATAAAGTGTCAGTAGAGAGACTTCAGTCCCAGAAGAAGGGAGGCACTGATGTGGGCAGGAGCTGTCAGATGAGAGTGACTCTGAGGAGACGGCTTATAGCCAATTCATTACAAGGGGAACCTGGGGAACAGGATTTCACAATATTCTTAACTGTAATATATTTCAATTTCCAGATAAGTGACACTGAGCTCTTGCGCTGACATGTCTTGAAATGAAAAAGAAGTATAAATCTTAGGAGGAACACAGTGGAGAAAAGTGAACAAAAAGGAGATTGACAGATTGAAAGAGAAATGTGACTCATGTACAGGGACACTGACATCTGGGAAGAAAGCCTTCATCTGATTACACCCCTTTTACTTTGTTCCTCACAGGACAAAAGATCTTGCTTAAGATTGACTTTTTTTTAACCTCCAGAGATATACAGGATATCTTAATGTTCTATTAATTAAGGACACTGACTTCTGAATTCTCCCATAGGAGTAAAAAGCATTAAGATATCCTAACACGAGCATTTAATTTAAAGAAGAAAGAAACTCATACGGTCTTATTCTGCACCGACAGATTCTCTTTTATAGTCCATGTGACACTTGGAGAAAACATATTGGAGTTCACATTTGGGCATACAGAACCACTCAAACGTTTGGACATACTGAATCATAGAAGGATTGTTTTTTCATTTAAAAGTCTGGAACTGCTTACACAGTTTAATTTTCCTGTCAGAAACTCAGGGGGAGGACATGTGATACTCACTACTAGCAGTAACTGGAGCTCAGACTCAGACCCTGAAGCTGTGAGACACCAACACTACCTGTTGTATCATGATGTTGCCTGCAGGGTTTTCTTTATTTATTTATTTTCCTTTATTGTATTTCTTTGATTTTCCAGCCAGTAAAGATAGTACAAAACAACACACAAGGAGACTAAAAAGTGTTAAAGCTATTCATGATTTTATATTCACTGAAGTGGCACACTCTCGACATCTCAGCAGCTTCACATGGAGCCGTCTGAGCTGCTTTACTTTTGTGATTGCTTTTCCTAAAAAAAAAAAAAAAATTATAAGGATAGAGCAATAAAATCTTATTTGAGCAAAAATTTTTTTTGGACTTTTAACAATAGACCTTGTCACAAAGCTGCTTTACAAAATTCTGTATGTAAATTTAAGCCAATTGTGGGTATCTCTGATCTAATGTATGTGGAAGAGGGCAGATAGCGCTTTCCTCCAAGTGCGTTATGCTTCCCTGGGATGCAGCATATCAAAAAGATGCAGTTGTTTGGTTCATGTGTCTTGAAAGAAGCATGTTTTAGCCTTCACCCTCCCTGTCTGGTAGCTATCAAACGATAGGGGAGAGGTGGCTGGTGCGTGGGAATTGGCAGGTGAACATTTTGGGAGAAAATGGGGGAAAAATCTATGGAGTTAGAATCATGTCATTAGAAATTTGAATTTCAAATGTACAGCCATAATTGTGAAATTCAGTTTCAGGTTCAAGATTGCTCTTTTGCAAACCACCAAATTCAAATTTGGGTCAAAATTCAATTTGAGATGGAATGATACAAATTCAATATAATAACTCAGATTTTTGCGTTTACAGTAAATTCAAAATTCAAATGGCATCAAATTCATGAAAACACCATAAAACATAACACAGCACCATAAAACTTCAAGAAAGAGACATTCATTCTTGTTTGTCCAAACTAGTACTGTACAATAAAATGAATGAAAGAACTGAGTGAGAAGCGTAATGTATCAGTAAGATCATGATATAAACAGATCGAGACCTCTATAAGCCATAGCTGTGTAGAAAATCATGGGATCCTACACTTTTCTTATTGAAATATTACTTCAAAATGTTGTTATTAGCAGCTCAGACTTCAGTTTTGATAAGTCATAACACATAAGGCCTAGTTTTATACTTGATGATGATGGTGTGTGTGTGTGTGTGTGTGTGTGTGTGTGTGGACCCAGCGGCAATGTGAGCTGCATTGTTCACATATTTGCCTGCATACCTTATGTACAGTGTACATGTGAGGGATTGAAATCAACTTCCATGTGATGGCACATCAGAGCCAAAACATCCCCGTCCATCAGGTTTCCATGTCAACCAGTAAAACGTGTAGCGATTTTCATTCCATATTTGTCATGCCATGAGCAGAGGCATGAAGATATTAAACACACATGGACAAGCTCTGTAACTTTCTCTTCAACGCTTTTAGCTTTTTTTCCATACAGCTCAAATAGCGACGTGTGACATTACACTGAATTTAATCAACTATCTAGAAGATCCAGAAGATACGGTATGGAAGACAGACATCCAGTATTGACCTATGCCTAGCTTTTTATTTTTTTATATTAGTTGCTGTGTAACTTTTTGCAGCTTGCAAACTACTTGTAAAAATACATAAGTACAGATTAAAATTTAATTAAATAATTCCTGCGCTGTAACATTAAGTACCGATATTTCCTCATTAAATAACAGGAAGTTAACATATAGTAAAACAAAGTGCTACCATAATTCCTCTTATTTCTTGAAAACTCCAAAACTGTTCATCTTTAAATCCCGTTTTATACCACAGCACTGTTGAATTCTCAATTCTGATTGGCCAGTAGGTGTTGATTCATTTTTTCTAACAGCAGCTCTGACAGTAGTTACGGCTGCAAGGTTTTAATGCACTCCTTTTAATACGTTATTATTTCTATAGTAATAACTTTCACAGGGACTTCTATGGCAGACGCACCACATAAACGGACTTAAAAGGTGTGTATTTGTTGATGTGGTGAGGATTTCTGTGAGGAGATGCTTATCTGCTGTTCTCTCTCTCTCTCTCTCTCTCTCTCTCACTGCACACAAACCCCTTCTCTGCATCCTGACACAAATATCTTCATGTACATCTTTGCAGAAGTATAAATCAACCCACACATCCTTCTCCAACACACACACACACACATGTATATATATATATATATATATATATCCATAGGGGAGAGAAGTAAAGATAGAAACAGGGCAGAGAAAAGAATGTGAGTCATTTATCTTTAGTGCTATAGTGTTTCTCTTTGTGTGTGTGTGTGTGTGTGTGTGTGTGTGTGTTGGAGAAGGATGTGACTAGAGAGCTCGTAGGAGTACTAACCCGCAATGATTTATGATTCACTCTGCTGAGACACACAGGTTTCGCACACCACACACACACACACACACACACACACACACACACACACACACACACACACCATTTTTATTCTATATGTGACACATAAATCAGGGAGACTTTAAATCTCTCCTCTGCCTCCTTTTATTCGACAATGAAAAGGAGAGGAGATAACAGGGACGAGATTTACAGATACACACATTATAACCATTTTCACACTGTATATATATATAGAGAGAGTGTGTGTGTGTGTGTGTGTGTGTGTGTGTGCGTAGGCGTGTGTATTGTTAAAGAAACGAGTCACTGATGTTTTTTCGTTCCAGTTTTGTCACCAATTTTCATCTTACATCTTGTAGTTGTCTTTCACAGAGGAGTGATTTTTTTTTCTAAAAATATATAAACTACAGTCTTATTTTAATATTTTTTATTATTTTATTATATCAACAAATCTATTCCAGATGAATAATTCACTGACAATACAATGCATGTTATTTCTAATATCACTTTCCAAGCTTTATTTGCATGCAGCAGTAAATTTAAATAGTTACTGAATTGAAACCTACTGTATCTTTTGTAATCGCTTTGAATAAGATTAAAGTCGCTATTAGCCAAAATGTTTTATCAATAAAAAAGTAAAGAAAAATCATGTGATTTTAAAGATTCCTTAATAAAATTATATTATAAAGCTGTTAGAATGGAGACTGACACCGACACTGGAGACTCCTTCCATAAATGTTGAATAAATGAACAGGAAAGGAGCTTTTGGCAGAAACATGCTTTTAGTGTGCATTTCTCTTATCAGTGAGATGAACCACATCTGTGTGTGGATAAAAGAGTGAGACAGACACATAGAGCGAGAGAGAGCGAGCGAGAGAGAGAGGTAATGGATGGTGGTGCTGTGTGTAGAGACACAATCAGAATAAATCAGACTAAAGGCTCGACCCAGCCTCCCACAGCACAGCCATTAGCTTTATTTATGTCCTGCAAACCCTCCCTCGTCTCTGTTTCCCTGTCTTTCTCTCACCATTCTCTCTCTCCCTGTCTCTCTCTTCCCGGATCTCTCTCACCATTCTCTCTCTCCCTGTCTCTCTGTTCCCGGATCTCTCTCACCATCTCTCCCCATTCCGTCTCTTCCTGTCTCTCTCTGTATCTCTTTCTCACCCCTTCTCTCTCTCCCTCTCTCTCTCTCCCTGTCTCTCTGTCTCTCTCACGCTCTTCCTCCTACCCTCAAATAACTTTGTCTTACTTTCCCTCGCCTTCTCACAAGTCCCTTTCCCGTAGCATCCTCATGGCCAAAGCTGCACTGGATTCTTATCTGTTAAAGACATCCTAATCTGAAGCCTGTTTATTTGGTTTGGTGCAGCGTAACGCTTTAAATCGCATCCCGGAGCGATTGTCTGTCCTCCGCCCTCTGCATGAGACCCAGGAGAGACATTCCATCTGTAACCACATAACTCTTTATGATTCCTAAAATAATCACAGCTCAGCAGTCTGCAGTCATTTACACACCCGTCAGGTCCGTTTATGCGAACAGAGTGATCTCCATCCATCCTCAGACATTAAAGCCGTGACCTGGTTTCCCCTGCCCGTCTCCGCATGGCCCCATAGCGTACGCTCTGTGTGTGTGTGTGTGTGTGTGTGTGTGTGTGTGTGTGTGTGTGAGTAATGTGTCTCCTCTGATGGATATCCTTTTCTCTTTTTTCCTAATTTAAAGCTCTCAAGTGCCCCTCCCTACATCTCACGTCCTCTGCCAAGTTTCCATAAGGAAAACAAACTCGACTAGTGTCCTCCCTTAAACTGTGAACTCGGAGGCATTTAGGAATATCCATTTCGGGACAACTTAACCACCCTGTTTGCTCGCGTTTGTTCGGAATGTTTTGAGGTTTTAAGTGGATGTTTGCCATATTGGGTCCGAAAATAATATATTAACGTTCACACAACCTAAGAAACCGCCCCATGGTCTGATATGAAAAACAGCGGAAGTTGTTTTTTCTTAGTAATTTACCCACGCATATGAGAAAATCGTCGATATTCACGACAGTTTTGTCTTGTTTCCAAGGTTTATACTGCCTGTATGAAAGACTTAATAGCTATATGCTAGCTAGCAAAATCATTATCCTCAGTCATTAGCTAAGTTGTGCTTGCCATCCACATTTCCTAGCTGCCTATTGCAACAGCGAACGGCGAGTGTATCGTGTTTGCCTTTCCATGTCCAAAACGCAACTTCACAAATTCTATAACCATGTTGGAATGTAACCACGACAACAAGCATGCCTTGTATAGGTAAATAGTGTAGGTAACCCTTGTGGTCATGAGGTCATTGCTAGCAAAACCATTAGCATTAGTCATTAGCTAGATTACTCCTGTTGTCCATATTTCTTAGTTACCTAGCGACAGTGTTCTCATAACTTCGCCATTGAATTCGCCTTTCCATTGTTGAAAACGCAACTTCACAAATGTAATTTGAGCGTAACCTTGGCAACAAGCATGAAAAATTATGCTTATATGTGGTCATTGCTATTGTGTGAATAACCATAAAATAGAAAAAAAAAGAACAACAGGGCTGCAGTTTTAATTAAAAGTGACAAGAGCAGAGTGGGATACTGCTCTGTAAGATGTTACCATAGCAACAATTGTATAAGGGTTGGCTATTGATATGTAGAGGGACCACAAAGTTGTGTAAATAAAATGTGCTAGCTAGCAAAACCATTAGTATCAGTCATTAGCTAGATGATTCTTGGCGTCCATATTTCCTAGTTGCCTGGCAACAGTGTTCTCACAACTTCATCTCTTCAGCCTGTGTTTTGCGTGTTTACCTTTCCGTTGTCGAACACACGACACGACAAATTCCATTTGAACATAATCATGTAGGAATGTAACCACGACAACAACAGCTCTTTCTGATATTTAGCATTTATATATTTTCTGGCGTTCAAAAAGCTGCAATCCACACGAACGTTATTCAGGTTGTAATTGTGTAAAAACTGGGAGCCTACGAAGCAGTTTTGATAAGGAATTGTTACTTCCTCTGCTCTGTTATCAAGATGGAGGAAATGACTATTCCTGGAAGAAGGTGGAGGTAATTTTATATTCCTCTAAATATAGTTTACTCTTAGTAATTATCAGTTAGGCAAAAGACACGAGTGATACCTAGCTAACTAGCTAATGTTACTAATGTGAACGTATTTAATTACAGTTCTGTATCATCATCATCAGACGAGGCTACAGCGAAAACTGCGACATCCTCATCTGCTGCCATTTTATTTCAACAGTGTGTGCGTTTTCGATCTGTTACTGCTTGCTGTTGATGGATCCAGTCCATTTCCAGGAACCTCCAGCTGTTCTGAGAAACCATGAAGGCTTTCAGAAGTTTGTATTCGGTTCTTCTTAGAAGCACGTAATTCTGACGAAGCGTAAACCAGACATCCAGAGAGCGAGCTGGCTGAGTCTCAAAAACAAGGCAACACGGAAATCCAGCCTGGAATGTCAAATATGCAGGCGGTCAACAGGGCCATGTGTGTGTTGCCTGCCAAGGAGGAGTGTGTGTGTGTGTGTGTGTGTGTGTGTCTGTGCGTGCATGTGTGTGTGGTGGAGTGTTAACTATCACATCGTAACATGCTCAATCCCAATAAATCCTGGGTATTAAAATATTACTGGATGATGTGCTATTTCGGTGTAAAACTGTCTGAAAACTCATGGTCTTCTGAATGGTGTGTGTGTGTGTGAGTGTGTGTGTGTGTGTGTGTGTAGTGCGCGGTAGTGCGCGGTTAGCAACATAACATTGCTAACATAACATTAGCGAAGATAACTGCTAAGCATAAAACATTGGCTTAAATGCAATATAATCCCTAGTGTGTATCAGGGTTAGCTAGCTTGGTTATTTCAGATAGCTAATGCTAGGTAAGCCAATGTTGATGTTAGCTAAGCTAACTAACACTTCTTTAGTTTAACATAGTGCTTAGCATAAAATACTGGCATTAAGTATGCAGTAAAATGGCTAGCGTGTGTAACTCATGGTTAGCTAGCTTAGCTATGTCAGGTAGCTAATGCTAGGTAAGCCAATGTTGATGTTAGCTAACTAGCTAACTAAGCTAACTAACACTTCTTTAGTTTAACATACTGCTTAGCATAAAATACTGGCATTAAGTATGCAGTAAAATGGCTAGCGTGTGTAACTCATTGTTAGCTAGCTTGGCTACGCTGGATCGCTACTGCTAGCAACTCTGCACTGCCAGGACATGTGTGTGTGTGTGTTTGTGTGTGTGTGTTTGTGTGTGTGTGAAAATGAAGTGCCCTGAAGCTACACCTGTTCTTCTGAATGATCAAACACTTGAGTGCTGAGTTATCTGCAACATTGCACAACACACTCATCTACATTCCTGGCAGGGTGTGTGTGTGTGTGTGTGTGTGTTTGTGTGCGTGTGTGTGTTTGTGTGTGTGTGTGTGTGTGTGTGTGTAATTAGAGATATGTTATTTGAGGTCCTTAAAGGTCTTGCTCTATCCAGCACTCTCTCTTAGTCTCTTCTCTTTTAATGAGCTATTTAAGCCTCCTGCAGTCTTTGCTTTCTTTCTGTCTCTGTTTCTCTCTTTCTGTCTTTCTGTCTCTCTCTCTCTCTCTGTTTCTCTCTGTCTGTCTCTCTTTCTCTCTTTCTGTCTCTATCTCTTCTTTTGTTCTTTCTGTCTCTATTTATATCTCTCTTTCATTCTGTCTCTTCTTTTGTTCTTTCTGTCTCATTTTCCATCTCCCTATTTCCGTCTCTGTTTCTCTCTGTTCTTTCTTTTGTTCTTGATGTCTTTCTTTCTTTCTTTCTGACTGTTTTTCATTTTTACTGTATCTCTTTGTCTATCTTTCTCTTTTTCCCTCTCTTTCTGTCCCCCTTTCGCTCTTTCTGTCTCTGTCTATATGTCTTTTCGGTTTATTGTTTTGTTTCTTCTGTCTCACATTCTTTCTCTCGCTTTCTGTCTGTCTTTCTGTTTTGCTGTCTCTTTTTGTCTCTTTCTGACTCACTTTCTTGCGTTCTGACTCTCTTTCTGTCTCTTATTTCATTCTTTCCATCTGTCTTTTTCTGTACATTTTTCTTTTTGTCTCACTTTCTCTCTTTATGGCTCCTCTTTCTTTCTGTCTGTCTCCCTCTCTCCTTATCTCTCTTTACTCTGATATATTTTTTTCCCCATACATAAATGTGTCCTCACTACTCCTCACATCACAAGTTGCTAATTCGTCATGCATTCTCTCTCTCCCTCTCTCTCTCTCTTTCTCTCTCTCACACATACACTCCATCTCACACTCTTTCACACTCTGAATGTTGAAACCATGTGATTTTATTCTCTATATAAACCTCACACACTCTCCTCTCTGATTGTCTGTGATTTACTGTGAACTTCTCTTTCTCTCTCTCTCTCTCTCAGATTCAGATTCAAGTAGCTTTATTGGCATGCTAAAAGGCTTTACATTGCCAAAGCACTGGTAACATTAAATTACAGATATACACATTTACACACAATAAAAAATAAAGTTCAATAAAATAATAGCAAAAAGAAGGAAAAAATAAATAATAATAATAATAAAAAACGCCGAAAACACAATGATTCGTTTTATTGCCCAACTGTTCTGGAGCATGTTCTGCGTGTTTACAGAGTTGGTGTTATTGTGTGGTTAGTGGTCCTGTTCCACTGCTTACTCTTTTGTTGTGACAGGATTTCACAAAGCAGGCAGCCAGGTTTGAGCTTGCTGAGGTTTCTCCTAGCAGGTGTGGGAGTTTGTTCTTGTTTGGCATCAGACTGAAGTCCTTTTCATGGGCTGTGAATTGGGGGAAAAACGTTTCTCAAATTTGTGTATAATTAGGGCATGTTGTTAAAAAGTGCACTTCTGTTTCCATTTCATTTTGTGCGCAGTGGGGGCACAGCCGGCCTTTTCTTGGTAGCCAGGTCTGTTTGCGTCTGTGTCTGTGTCTGTGTCTGTGTCTGCGTCTGTGTCTGCATCTGTGTCTGTGTCTGTGGCTGCGTCTGTGTCTGTGGCTGTGTCTGCATCTGTGTCTGTGGCTGTGTCTGTGTCTGCGTCTGCCCATCTCTATGGCGAGGTTGTGATCACCGAGTCTGTACATGGTCAGGACTTTTCTTAGTTTCAGGTCGGACACTGCGCTCAGGTATTCTGCCAATTTAGGGACCGATAGCATTCTAGTTTACTTTTTTGAGCTGTTGCTTCTGTCCAGTGTTTTAGATATTTTCTTTTTGTGTTTTAATAATTTGATTTGGCCTATTTGGGGTTTTATTCTGGGGTTTGGCTGGACATGTTGTGGATTGTAAACTCAGCTCTGAGACCAGCTGGCTGATTTGCTTCTCTCTGGGGTTAGCTCTCGGTATCTTAGGGCTTTGTGATGGAGGGTCTGGAATTTAATGGCTCTTTTTTGAATTTTAATTATTAGTGGATACAGTCCTAGTTCTGCTCTCTCTCTCTCTGTCTCTCTCTCTCTCTCTCTCTGTCTCTCTCTCTCTCTGCTCATCATGTTCATTACACAATCAGAATGATTCCAGGAGGCTTAGTATAATGACTTTAACCTTAATGTTCCTGTTCTACTCACTGGTGTTCTGTCTCATTAACTCACACATCTCCTAACATGTTACAGCAATACAATACATTGCAGTACCATCTATCTATCTATCTATCTATCTATCTATCTATCTATCAACAGGTAAATTGAGAAAACATATATAAACATCTCTCTCTGCTGCTCTCTCTACTCTTTTTCTCTCTCTACAATTTCTTTCTTTGTTTCTTTCTGTCTTTGTGTCTTTGTGTCTCATTATTTTCCCCACTCTTTTTCTCTCCCTTTCTCTCTTTATGTCTCGCTTTCTCTTTTTGTGTCTCATTATCTTTTTCTGTCTCTTCTATTGTTCTTTATGTCTCTCTTCTTCTTGTCTCTCCTTCTGCCTTATTATCTCTCATTCTCTTTCCATCTCTTGCTCTTTCCTCCTTTTGTTGTTTTTGTCTCACTTTCTTGCTTTCTGTCTCAATATTTTTCTTTCTTTCTTTCTTTCTTTCTGTTTCTCTAGAACATTTCCCCTTAGTCTCTCTCTTTGCCATTTTTCCTCTCTGTCTCGCTGTTGTTGTCATCTCTCTGTATCCTTCTGTCATTTCTCCTCATCGTCTCTCTCTGCTGTTGTTGTTGCTCTGACACCACAGAAATTTGGCAACAATGTTTTACATATTAATGAACATGAATAGTTTGATGTTGAATGAATGTACTTTTTATCCATATATAGTTACGTTTAATGTTGTGAAACGTCATTTATGGAAAAACCAGTTGTTCCTTCAGCAGCATCTATAATTTCTATCTCTTAACATTAATATACCAAAGAAAATAAACACAAAAACCAATACTGTTTGATGCAGAATGCATATACAATTCTCTCTCTCTCTCTCTCTCTCTCTCTCTCTCTCTCTCTCTCTCTCTCTCTGCAGTCTTTGTTGAGGTTGCTTGGCATTAATTTAAGCTCATCTAATTGCTCTCTGCCTAATAGCCAGCAATTTAGGAGCTTTGGAATCAATAGTGTAAATTGCTATTGCTCACAAGAGATGCAGCTGGAAATGCTGACAACAGTGTGTGTATGTGTGTGTGTGTTTTGCTTGTATTTGAGATGGGCTAAGAGGAAAACATGAAAATGCTCTCTTTGATACAGAAAAGCGCAGATATATTTTATCAGCACAGTAACAGTATTGCATTGTGTGCACTGATGTGTCTTACGTCATGATCTTCATTCCTATAGCTTGACTTAGACTCACTTAGGCTTGCTTATCTATGGCATGCGGACTTTGGACTTGATTTACTGATTTTCAGGCTCTCACATGTATAAATAGGCTATGTATTTTTTGCACATTAGATAATCTTACTCAAAGCCTACTGTTCTCCTAGTACTGTGATATGCAGGCATGATGAATCACATTATCAAGATTTAATAAATAAACATCCATGACTAAAGGATGAGGTGTTACCTTGCAAATGATTAATCTCCATATCAACAGCACTGCCACTTTAATTCCACTCAAATCTGCTGCTCATATCTACCACATTGCACTCTTACACTGTATTCTTCATATATATATATATATATATATATATATATATATATATATATATATATATATATATATATATATTCTTATTTTGTTTTGTTTATTATGTTAAATTACTTTTAGTATTCCTCTAACTCTCTGTGTGGCTATAATAGGTGAATTTCCCTCTGGGATGAATGAAGTGATCTGTCTATCTATCGATCTATCTATCTATCATTGTAAGTGTATAACTGTATAACACAAGAGCTGGAGTAAGTATGATAGTCAGTGGTGGTCCAAACACTAGTCATCACACACACTGATTACACAGCTTTAGAAAACAGGGTGAGAGTATGGCATGACACCTCAGGCTGCAGGAAACCCTGACAAAACAACCAGGATGAAGGGAGGAATATTGGAGAGAGAGAGAGAGAGAGAGAGAGAGAGTAGGGCAAAAAGAAAAACAGAGTGAAAAGTCAAACAAATCCAGTTGACATTACGGAGCAGAGAGGAGACCAAAATATACATCTCATCCACATGACCATCACTCTATTACTGTTATAGTTATTACTGTGTAGTACCCTGTTCCTGTTTTAGTATTACTGTATGCTATTACTGTTATTGTTATTACTGTGTGGTACTCTATTACTGTAATTGTTATTACTGTGTGATACTCTATTACTGTAATTGTTATTACTGTTCTTGTTATTACTGTGTGGTACTCTATTACTGTAATTGTTATTACTGTACTTGTTATTACTATGTGGTACTCTATTACTGTTATTGTTATTACTGTATGCTATGCTATTACTGTAATTGTTATTACTGTTCTTGTTATTACTGTGTGGTACTCTATTACTGTTTTAGTATTACTTTATGCTATTACTTTTATTGTTATTACTGTGTAGTACTCTGTTCCTGTTTTAGTATTACTGTATGCTACTCTATTACTGTTACTGTGCATTACACTGTTACTGGTATTGTGGGTTATTTTATTATTACTCTTTGAGTGTTACTCTGTTATACATTTTTGTTTGTTATTCTGTTACCGTTATTAGTGTGCATTACTTTATATTATTGCTATTATTGTGCATTAGTTTGTAATTATTATTGTGTGTTAGTCAGTTACTGTTATTATTATGCGTTACTCTGTTATTGATATCATATGTTTTGATATTATTATGCAGTTACACTGTTAGTGTTATCATTGCATGTTACTCTGTTATTGTTATTGTGTGTTAGTCTAATATTGTTGCATGTTATTCTCTTATTTTTATTAGTGCATGTTACTCTGTTTTGATATTAGGGCATGTTACTCTGTTATTGTTATCATTGCGTGATACTGTTATTGTTATGATTGCATCTTACTCTGTTACTGATATTTTGTGCATTATTATGTATTTAGTACAACACTTTTCACATAGTTTGCCTATGAACCTTTCTTTGAATTTATTTAACCACTCCCTTTGTTTAATTTTAACCTGGAGGGAGCTCAGCTCAGTTTTATGCAACAGAGAAGATCGGGGTTTATTATATAAACTATATAAAAGAAAGACTGCCAACAATTCACTATATGTACATAACTTTTAACAACACTTTTAAAACTATAAAGTAGATTTGAACGGGGTTGGCAAGCAATGAATGAAAATGATCCAAATGATAAAAGGTTTGGCAAAGAATGCTGGGCATATGCAAATGAAACAAAGAAACTTGTATTGACTCCAAAGCAAACAGACAACGATCCACCACCAGAGGAAAAGTGATTGGACAGAAATGGATACTGGTTTCTACCAGTGAAGAAGAGCTTCTGCTGAAATAAACATATGAACTCAAGTCAACCATTGTTATTATTGCATGTGACTCTGTTATTCTTATTATTGTGTGTTATTCTGTTCTTGTTACATGTCGTTATTTTTGCGAGTTACTTTGTCATTGTTATTGTTGTGTGTCAGTTATTGATATTGTATGTTTTGATATTATTACGCTGTTACACTGTTATTGTTATTATTGTGTTTTACTCTGTTATTATTGTGTGTTACACTGTAAAGTAGTGGTTTACAAATGCAACATTCTTGGCCATTATGGTATTATTATACTGATAGCTAGCTTATGTTATTGTGTTATAACATTATTGAAAAATAGCTGCCGATATTTAAGGATTCATCAACAAGTCTGGAAATGACCTTAAGAAGTTCATATTTGGTGAAAAAAACGCTGACGAAGGCCGTCAATGCTTTGATTCTTTGACAAAATGTTGTTCTGTGTAAGGTGTGTGTTTATATCCAAACTAGGAAGCTCCATGCTGAACAGCGGCTCCACAATCTCAACACGTCTCTTGATCGAGGAAAATGGATGAGCTCCTTTGACCTCCAGTGTCCAGACCGAGGCTGCAGAAGAGACACTTATGAATGATTAATCAGAGCACTTCAATAGCGGCCGAGCGGAGGGTGTGTAGCAAGGTTTCAGACCATTAGAGAGAGCACAGGTCAGTCAGTGGACACACGCTGAGCCCTGCTGGGATCTCGATCATGCTATCCTTCAACGTTCGTCCTGTGTAGCCACAGCTTGTGTCTCTGCAGGCTTCAAACAGGCCAGATGTTGACGACCTGGAGAGTCCAGCGCAGGAGAGTTTCAGTGTGTGTGTACGTTCATGATAGTACAAAAGAAGTGTAATTAGGAGTTGGTGCTTGTGTAGAAGTATTGTGTAAAGCATGCTTTAAAATGGACATCCACATACTGCAGTGTTTTATTAGACCCTTAAATGTCTGGATAATTATTCTAATAATTCACTTAAATAATATAATTTAGTTACTACTATGAATTACTAACTACAGTGAAACTATTGAGAAAGGTGTGTAGTTACATGTGTAATGGTCCTGTGAAATGAAGGGGTTAAAAAATAGTTATACACTAAATAGTTAGATGAAAAATTGAAAATCTATAATTTACAACTTTATCTTTACTTTAGATGTACACTACACTACAC
>CM040461.1:26661810-26664310 GCA_022758105.1 Pangasianodon gigas
TTTTTTTTTTTTTTTTTTTTTAATTTACCGTCATGCACTCGAGCTACGAAGTGGAAAAACAAATAAACAACAAATATTTGTATATACACTATAACTCATTTAATGGTAAAGAAGTGCTGCTGTGTTTACTGTTGATCCTGTGAGCAGCCATGTTGATTTGATGTCACTTGCTGAACTCAGGGTTGAGGAGACCGTCCCTAGTTCTCGAGTAGGAATTCCGAGTTTTCTTTGGTTGGAAATTATGAGTTACGGACCTTAATGGAACGCAGCAATAGTTTCGCTGAAGCCTCTGAGATGTAACTGTAACAACAATTGTCTAAAGGTCACCTACTGAACTAGAAAGGCAGAGCATTTGCTATTTTTATATCATTCTACATCACATTACACAATAGCCTCCGATTGTATAGTGTTTAAACTTGAGTGTTTAAACAGTGTAACTTCAAAAAAAAAAATGATGACAATGAAGGAAACAATCGTGTCTTCGGCCTCATCGTTTCTTATTTTCTGATATTGGGACACCTTGCTACACATGAGAAAGCAAAAAGCAAAAAAAAAAGTGTGTGGAAAAGCAAGTCTCGTTTAAGGGAACTATTACTATCACTGTCAGATCAGCTGATACTAGTGTACCGGAAAATGGAGGCTACCTGAGAAGTGTGGTTTTTTTTCTTCTGTAACACAACAAGCTGCACTTTTATCTTATTAACGTTTAACAACTGATAACAGGAGCGAACTTGTTTCGCAGACTTTCAACAACATTAAATGTAACTAGAAACCGATAAAAAGTATCATGTGTCATTCTTTAATAAATAAAACATTGTAGTTATTGGCAGATCGCTGTGGCGTATGAGGAATAAAACACTTCAGCGTGGTAACGGCAACGCCCGCTTCGTCACGCCAGTTTTTCCTTTAACTGCACTCCTCCAGGAGTGTAATTCCTTATTGATCACATTTAAAACTGAACTTTTTTTTTTTTCACAGCCATTTTCATTTTTATCAAAACTCTCAAATGGAAAATGTTACTATAGCAAATTTATTTTTAATTTATTGTGTATCGTGAGAACATATTCAAAGTATCAGGAATCTGGAACCCGAGCCAGTAAAAGCACCGAGCTGAACGGAGAGAGCCGACTGCAGCGTTCCGGAGAGACGCATAGCCGAGCGTGTGGGTGGTTTTAGGCGGAGAGGGAAATGGTGGAATTCTCCGCGTAGGAAAAAACGACTCTGTCACACTTCCTAAATCTCCTCGGTCCCATTGTTTTTCATTAATACGAGCCTGAAGACTTTCTGAACGCTCTCGGTGAAACCCAGAACCTGGATCACGTTTTTTTAACCCTTAACTCGGGTAATTCATTTCCCCCGCGGTCGTTCATGTGTCATTGTGTGTTACACGAGAGGCCTCACACACACCTTTTCCCATCAGCACAGAGGGCACTTCCTTTCATTATTTGTTATTAGAACGGATTACTCTGCCGTCACGTGGTCTCTGGTTAAACATAACCCAAAAGACATAATGATTTCAGGTGCTTGGTGGTGATCTGCCGGATTGTGTGTGTGTGTGTGTGTGTGTGTGTGTGTGTGTGCTTGTTCCTGGCTGCGTGATGGAGCGTTGAGTCATGTGGAAGCGTGCCAGTGGGTTACTGGAAGAGGAGTCGTGCTTTCTATCAGCTCGCGTGTCCTTAATATCAGCAGTGGGAATCAAAAACACTAGAGAGCCGCTTACATGTGAAAGATATTTACACCGCAGACATGTTGAGTTCTCCGTTCTGATTGGTCAGAAGGTGTTGATTAATTTCCTGTAGCAGCAGCTCTGACAGTGTTTGTGGCTGTAATTCAGACGATTAACACGACTTTAGTTCACTATCAGATTGATCTAAGGGTGACCTATTTTATTTTTCTCTCTCTCTGTGTGTGTGTGTGTGTGTGTGTGTGGAGGGTTATTAGTGATGAAGTGTTGTGTTTGGTTTGATGATGATGATGGTGAAGTCACAGTTATAACACGCCAGCTGTGAGTTGGTCGCACCTGTACAAACAGCTCAGAGAGAGAAATGTGGGGCGTCAATCTGCTGCCAGACTCTCTCTCTGTCTGTCTCTTTCCGTCTCTCTCTCTCTCTCTCTCTCTCTCTCTCTCTCTCTCTCTCTCTCTCTCTCTCTCTCTCTCTCTCTCTCTCTCTCTCTCTCTCTCTCTCTCTCTCTCTCTCTCTCTCTCTCTCTCTTTGTCTGTCCATCTCTCGGTCTGTCTCTCTGTCTCTCTGTCTCTCCTTATCTGTCTCTTTCTCTCTCTGTCCAGTCTGTCTGTCTCCCTCCGTCTCCCTCCCTCTCTCTCTCTCCCTCTCTCTGTCTGTTGCTCTCTCTCTGATCTGTGAAACTGTACTACTATCTGAGCTGCTGTTAGAGAAAATTAATCAACACCTTCTGACCAATCAGATTTGAGAATTCAGCAGCGCTGTGGTTTAAATACTCATCACTAAAATAACCCTAACTGAGCAGGATTTTGAATATT
>CM040461.1:26666810-26684310 GCA_022758105.1 Pangasianodon gigas
GTGTGCTTGGCTTAGCTAACATTACACACATGTGTATACGTGTCTCTGATAACATCGGTTTGCTGTATTTATTCGGGATTCCACCGAAAAATCTAAATCGCACGGGCCAACGTGGCTCAGAATCTGAGGAACTTGATTTAGGGGAATGTAACAGCGTGCTGTAACGGGGTAGTTTCCATTCTAAAATCTGATTAGCTGAGCCTCAGGTGGAGCTGTTGCGAAATCCTCGACATACGCACAATAATTAAAGTAAGGAATAACACACGAAAGGCCACGTTCTGGAGTGTGTTATTCCGCTTATACTGCAGTGACTTGCCTATAATTACTATGTTTAATTTATTAATGAACAAAACGTCGCACTTTTTAATGGTTTGTAGTTAAGATTTAATGTTGTGGAACATCCGAGAGACAAGTTTGTTCCGGGTCTCACTTGCGTTATATCAGCGATAAACTGTCGTTACCTCACCAGCATGTCCTTTTCTCGCTCTCTTGCTCTGTCAAAAAAACCACAGCTTGTCATTTTACTGAGAAAATGGAAATCGTAAACTCGGAGAAACTTTACAAAGCGGCGTGACGGTTACAAAGTGCCGACACTGGAGACTCCTTCCATAAATGTTAAATAAACATCTCCTGATGAAAAAAGTTACCACATCAATGATTGTTTTTCTTTGTTAAATAACAACAGTTTAAAAAAAAAAAATCTGTTTATTAGTCTTCGATTATGTGGCGCGCCCATCGTACAAGTCCCTGAATAAGACCTGTTACTATAGAAACTATAACGTATTAAAATGAGCATGCTAATATAAACCTGTTGTTCATGTTACAACCGCGCACCTTTTGAACAATCCGACTGAGGAATTCAACCGCTCATCAGGTTTTAAACTCAAACCTCTGTTCTGTCTGTAGAATACGCTAATCTTTGGTTATGTTGCTTAGCAACCAAAGCTTACTGTTAACAGAGTGCGAAGGAAGATTTGTTTATAGCAAACGAGTCGTCACTGTAACGTACTCTCGCAGCTTATTGCTTTATTAAACTATAAACAGGAAGCCATTGTGCTCGTGTTACGGATTTCCGATCTTATACCGATATCAGAATTCTGTGTGACCGATACCTTCTGTTCTTATGGTAACCGAGCTCATACTTAAAGTTATGTGAGGCATCAGAGGTGAAATAGCAGCGTGCTTCAGGACAAGTCGCTGCAAACCTTTTGTCCCGAACATATTTCTCAGCTGAAGCCACATGTTTTTCTAACCTCTGTTAAATTTGCTTAAAAGAAGGAATCTTTAACGGCAGCTGTTGTTGCTCCACCTTTATCTCCACGCCCAGACGTGCTGCTTGCGCAAGCAGCTTCTTGCCAGAACAGACGAGATTTGAAACTTTCAACAATTACGATATCAAGCCTCAAGTATCAAGCCGAAGACGTAAAAATTTATTCGTAAGCAGGGCCATTTACACAGGAAATTACTTGAACTTCGATTGATCGGCTTCAAATCGTATAATGAACTCAGCTAACGATGAGTTCTACGATTTTATATATACGGATAACGCTGTCGAGTTCAAATCATGTATTTATTTCATGATTAATACAACACTTAGCCGTCTTATATTAATGACTTCAAAGAAAGCAATTCAGAACAAATCCTTAAGACTAGTTTTTCAGTGAGGACAAAAGTAATGGCGCTCCATGAAAGGAAGAAGAGTTAGGGCCGAAACGTATCTACGTGAACGCAGAAGACAACGCCCGTCCAAAACTATAATAACGCATGTTCCTGTTGTAGATATTTAACGTGCGTTCTTACGTTACATTACTGTGGTGGTTATAAAGCTCAGCACTCAAGGGGGTGATAGAGAGAGTCTTTAAACCTTTTCAGAAACATTAACGAGTCATGTGTGTTGGAATTTGTAGTATGGTGCTTCATAAAATCAGAGAGGCATCCAAATATTCCCAGAATTCCCGGATAGCTACTCGCAGCATCCCAGCTACGAACATCCTTTCTCCTTTTTCTTGGACATATCTGTTCCTGAAACTTTTTCCATTTTTCTCTTAATTGTTAAATCTTTTTCAGAGCATGCAATTTCTTGCCATGAATTTTGAGCCAATAACGTATCGTCTATATGTTTATAAGCGAGAACCAGAGACTTGTCGAAGTGCTGGTCTGGCATGAGAGTTGACTACGAGAAACTAGCCTTCAGCACTAGACTACAGCACCTTCAGAATGTAACTTGCTAGCTATGACACATTTCTACAACATGAAATCTAATTTGCGGAGCTCGAAGCGTATTCATTCATGTAGATACGTAAGCTATATTTCGGTCATAATGGAAGATTTAGTAATTGTAATTGGCGTTACATACAACATATGCACGTGTGTAAGTAATTCAGCATTACAGGTGGGGATTTTTAGTGTGGTTTGGACTACTCCTGGGTATTTAGTCCTAAATCGTTGCATATTAAATACTCAGCTGATTTAAACGCAGCTTCAGTATTTATCAGCTTGTTAATGGTGCATTTAAGTGTTATGCAAGCTCCTCTAATAAGTGGCAATGTTTTGCGAGACATTTTCATCCTCACGCTGCTTTAAACACTGCAATGTGGCCCTGCTGCCAGTCGCAGTTTATATACTCGCCGCCACAGGGTTTCTGACTGGAGCTTTAAATCACCCAATAGCGTACTTAATTGTACTGTCACTTATGTAAGTGTGCAGAGAGAGAGAGAGAGAGAGAGAGAGAGAGAGAGAGAGAGAGGTAATCTCAGCTCATTAGCTCAAGTGCACCGGCTTTTTTTTTCCTTCTCTCAGTGTTGTGCACTGTGTGGTTTTTCACATAATTAGCTCGCTGATTAGGATCTGGGCTGCAAAATGTCGAGACAGTGAAGGATGCAGGAATCGTTCCCAATAAAAGAGCCTGCGTTTCTGTGTGTGTGTGTGTGTGTGTGTGTGTGTGTGTGTGTGTGAGTGGGAAAAGGCGGCTGTCAGTTTTTAATTGAAGAGGAGTGTGTGAGGTTGAAATACGGGTGATGGTAATGGTGATGCTGTGTGTGTGTGTGTGTGTGTGTGTGTGTGTGTGTGAGAAACGAGATGAAACACGAGCACATGATTGAGCGAGATCTCAGAAGTGCTTGATAGTCTTTGGGGGAGGAAAGATAGAAGCGAGGGAACGCAGTAACAGAATGAAAGCTAGAAGTAACGAAAAAGATCCCGTAAAGCTGGATTTGCTAAAATGTTTGCGTAGAGGACGATATCTGATTTGAGAAATTCCAAGACGATGTGATTGAAATGGTACAAATTTTCTGTAATGCCTTTCCTTTAATCAAATAACATTTCTTAAAAGCAAAGGCAGCGAAAAAGTGCGTGACTCAGTCATCCGGTAATTAGAAAGCTCAGACAGATCATTTTATGACCTTTACACTGATTTAAAAAATTTTAGCAAGCATTTTTTTTCTTGCTTTACCCTTTAGGAGCCTTGTGTAAAACAACAGGACATTACAGAAACTGCCCAGAAAAGACACACAAATACTCACTCTGAAGGATAAAAAAAATTACCAGATCAAATGATTAACAAGACATCGCTAACCAAAATTATCCACGCCAAACAATAAATGAGATAAAGTGAAAAAATGATCCATGCCAATTAATAAACAAGATAAAGGTGTCAAAATTCCACACACCGAACAATAAACAAGATAAAGGAAACAAAATTATCCATGCCCTAAAAAAGACAAGATAAACAAAATTATCCACACCAAACAATACATGAGATAAACAAAATTATTCATGCCAAGCAAAAAACAAGATAAAAGTATCTACACCAAACAATAGACAAGATAAAGAAAATTATCCACACCAGACAATAAATGAGATAAAATTACCCACACCAAACAGTAAACGAGATAAACATACCCACACCAAACAACAAACAAGATGAAATTACCCATGCCAAACAATAAATGAGATAAAATTATCCACACCAACCAATAAATGAGATAAACAAAATTATTCATTCCAAGCAAAAAACAAGATAAAAGTATCCACAGCAAACAATAGACAAGATAAAGAAAATTATCCATGCCAAACAATAAATGAGATAAAATTATCCACACCATACAGCAGATGAAATAAATTATCCGTGGTAAACTATAAACAAGGAAACTGAAATAATCAAAAATTTTAAACGCAAAATAAAAAACAAAATGGCCGCAACAAACTTTGGAAGAGATGCATATTACCAATGCCAATCGAAAAAACTGCTTGCTACACTGGTCAGATGGAGATAACGAAAAAAAAAAACGGTTCATTTAATAAAAATGATTATTAAATCATCTTTCTAATCACAAACAGACTTTTCCACTTTTTTAATTGTTTTCTTTTTTGTTAAATATTTAATATTACTTCCAGATTTGTGCAGTGACCACGCTACATGTTACTGATGGTTTTTTTGGTATTTAAAATATTTTGGTATTTGTTATAATACCGCATGTGTAACAGAGTTGTGAAAGAGAAAGTGAGTGAGGCGGGGGAGAAGGAGAGGGAGAGGGAGAGAGAGAAGGATGGAGAAAGCGACGGGTGAATGAGTTCATCCGTGCTGCTGGCAGGCAGCCAAGTGCTCTTGCCTGTGGGTGTTTGTATCTGTGCCAGGGCATGTGTTTCCCCTCCTGTCTGTGTTTATTCTCTCTCTCTCTCTCTCTCTCTCTCTCTCTCTCTTTTCCTTCCTTTCTCTCATTCCACAGCAGTACTTTGTCTTTGAGCCTTTTGAGTGAATTTAATCCACCTCTCTCTCTCTCTTTCTTCCACCATCCATGGTAACCAAAGCATTAATCCATAATAAAAGAATGTCCCCCACCCCCTCTCCTCTCTCTCTCTCGCTCTCTCTCTCTCTCTCTCTCTCTCTCTTTCTCTCTCTCTCTGTCTCTCTGTCTCTTTCTCTCACTCACTCACACTTCTACCTTCTTCTCATTCCACAGGATTTCTTTAGTCTGCAAGCGTTTGAGTCATTTTTTTTTTAAACCCCCGTCCGTCTCTTCCTCTCACTGTTCGATGTGGAGTGTGAGATTGCACTACAAACACACTTTCTGCTCATCTAAGCCTCTATCTATCTCCTGCCGTTAAAAAAAAAAAAAAAAAAAAAAAAAAACCCGCGGGTGATTCCTCCTCAGATAAAGGTTCTCTGTGGACTTCGTGCCCTTTATCTTTCACATTAAAGAGCAGCGAGTTTAAAGAATCAGCGCTAAGTGAAATTCAGCTGAATATCATGCAGATAAAAAAACGAGGCGGTCTGAGATATCTACCATTTCTGTTTCATAGAAATATGTCTGTCTTTCTTCTCGTTTCTGTCTGTTGATCAAGTACATTTCTAACTAGTCTTTTTCTTTAGCTTGTATCAGTTAGCGTTATTTATTATTTAGTGTATTTATCGATCATTTGACCTTTCAGACCATGTGACTGACTGACTGTCTATCTTTCTGACTGAATTCCTGACTGTCTGTCTGTCTGTCTGTCTTCCTCCATCTAGTATCTTTCTCTTTTCTCTGTTTGTCTCTGACTGACTGTCTGACTGACTGTAGGTCTGACTGTTGGTCTGAGTCTCTCTGACTGACTGACTATCCACCTGACTGTCTCGATGACTGTCTTACTGATTGTCTGACTGTCTGTCTTTTTGACTGTCTCACTGACTGTTGGACTAACTGACTGTCTGTCTGACTGATTTTGTCTCTGACTGTCTGTCTCTCTGCCTGTCTGACTGTCTGCCTGATTGATGGTCTCTCTGATTGACTGAATCTCTCTGACTGACTCTCTGACTGACTGACTATCCACCTGACTGTCTTGATGACTGTCTTACTGATTGTCTGACTGTCTGTCTCTCTGCCTGTCTTACTGACTGCCTGATTGATGGTCTCTCTGATTGACTGAATCTCTCTGACTGTCTGTCTGACTGACTGACTGAATGATTGACTGACTGTCTCTTTGCCTGTCTGTCTGTCTGTCTGTCTTTATGATGATCTGGCTGTTTGTCTCTCTGTATTTCTGTCTGTTTGACTTGATTTCTATCTGAGGGGAAAATAACACGCTTCATGTGTTCAGTATAAAACAGAGAAATGTTTTGTTCAGTTATTAGACAGAATTAAACACCTACAGTTTACTCTCACCAGGAAATCCATATTGTGTAGATGGTGCAGATTGGAAACTCCTCCAGCTTCCTGTCCTCTGTTTGATACCGTCAGATTTTCCACTGATATGTTCAGCTCGCTCTGTTTATTATAAGAATACAGCGAGAACGTTAATCCGATAGTGCGTGGCTAAATAAGAAAGGGTGTGTTGTTGATTTTGTTGTCGTCGTCGTTCCTGATCATGTTTTTTATTGGCTTTATTGAGTTAACGTATGTGAGAATAATCATTAATTTTCCTGCTCGTGACCTCGGCCTGAGCTGGACTGTAATAATAAAAACACATGGGCCCTTTTTCTTTGTTCTGTGGTCCGGTGACGGTGTGTTAAATCTGCTTAGCTCAGCCAGATTTGCTGTTTGCATGTGGTGTGTGTGTGTGTGTGTGTGTGTGTGCGCGTTGAAGTTCCTTCAAACCTGTGTGTATTTATAGCATATAGAAATGTGCTGACTCTTGCTCTTTTTCTGTTTTCTCAAACCTCATCCCTGATGCGCGTCTCAGAATATTGGCACTGAGATGAGAAGAATCTATCATATCTCTTTATGTGGTGAGAGATTGTCTGATGTGCTGCGGAAAGTATGTGTGTGTGTGTGTGTGTGTGTGTGTGTGTGTGTGTGTGTGTGTGGCTTCAGAAACCATCTCTGGAGAGTTTGATACACACAGCTGAGTAAAGCGAGGCAGTAAATCAGGCAAAGCGAGGCAGTGTGAGAGTGATGTGATATTCCTTTTATTTGAACCCTGTTGCGTTCTCCTCAGTGATTTGACTCTGAATCGACTCTGAATCGACTCGATTGAATCAAATATGCCGTGCAGGTTTTTTTTTTTTTTTTTTTTTTGGGTAGATGCTAGCTGCTAAACCGATCCAAAGAATAGCACTGTAACAGAAATGGCAGAAAAGTTCTGAAGGTTTTGACAAACAAAAAGAGAAAATAAACACACAAAGCTTTAATTGTAGAATTATCAAATCGTTTATTTAGCGCTGACTCGGGGTGTTCCATGCTTGGGTGATTTTTGTGATTTCTACACACACTTGGCATTTTTTTCTTCACTGTATTTCTGACCAACGAGGATGTTTTTAACCCTACACACCACAGACAACATTTTTTGCTTTTTCTTTTTTAATAACTGTTTGTGCGGGGGGTGAAAAACCAAATAGCAAACGAATCAGACGTATCAATTTCGCTCTGATTCAGAGTCATAGTTCTAAAAATGCATTGGATTTGGTAGATGGTACAGTATAAACGTTTGTTTATCACCTGCGTATTCTCTCTATTTATCGTTCATCTGACAAACGGCTGCATCCTTTCCAAATTTTCAGGCTTTTTTTTTATTTTTTTTTTTTTAACTCTGTTCTCGACTTCTTGTTCCTAAAGTTTATTATTGTTATTCTGTCGTTGTTGATTGGAGCAGCGACTCCTAAATGATTCATGTCCATCTTATCTTTTTGCTCTTCTCCCTCCCAGGTTGTTGTTGACGGTCAGGACTCGATTCCGAAGAATGGTCAGCGTGCATAGAGCAGCCACGCCCACTTCCTGTGCGTAGAGGAAGTCTCGTCGTCAGCATGTCCTCTCACCCGCAGCCGGTGCCTCAGAGCCGGAGAGCTGTGGAAGCCCGACACCTGCCGAGTGCAGCCAGCCTTCCTCTGCCCATAGCCCGCTCTCACACGGTACACGCACACACACGCGCACACACACACACGCACACACAGTCATCTATGATTAGACACATCTGCGGTTACACACATCCTGTTTGGACTGGGTAATGAGAGCATTCACACCTTTTCAGCACTCATCACTCAGCCCACGTACATCTATTTTCTATTCAAAAATTTTACAAAGGTTACTTACGTTTCTGTGCAAAAGTTTGTGCACCTCTGGCCCAGTCAAGTATTTTGTCGATTTCTGCCCTGAAAAGAAGTTAACAAACATCAGCTCCAGACTGTTTAAACAAAAAGTTTGGTCTTAAACTTAAAAAATAAACTTAAGAAAAAAAAAAAAAATATGGCTTCTACAACAGGACGATGATCCAAAATAACAAAACTCTACATCCACCACGAGCTACTTCAAGAGGTTTTTGGAACAGCCCTTACAGTCCAGTGACTGGAACATCCTTGGAAATCTGTGTGTGGGTCTTAAACATGCAAGACGGACTGAGAACATACCTCTGAACTAGAAGCGTTCTGCATACAAGAAGCGTTTGCAAGCCGTTAATATCTGCCGAAGGAGGCACATGCCACGAATACTGTTAGAGCTTGTGTAGTGTAAAATGTGTGATTTGGCAAGAGGGTGCCTAAACTTTTGCATACAACTGTATATATCATGCTGGTTCATTTTTGAGAACGGTTCTTCAAGAAAAAGTGTCTCATGCGACATGCACTGTAAGAGTGTTGCTATGGTTACCAGTACTAGCCAGTATCAGCTTACTAACTAGCCTAGCTTGCGATCTAGATTATCTTTATTATTATCATTAAAATAAATAAAGATGAAATCAGTAATATTATTGTTAATAAAGAAGAGATGACATCCCTGTGTACTGCTTCCCTCCTCCTCAGGATTTAGTCCTTTGTGTTTATGTGCTCTACCCGTAATCTTCTTGCCCTTTACTGTAAGATTGCGCAATGGCAGTAACTAGCGTCCTGTCCGTAAAAGGCCTTTGGACGCAGCGCTCCGTTTTCCCAGCAGTGGTCATGAGGTCGATTCAGGAACATCAGCGTCTTTGTTCCTCGGGGCTTTTCTCCGTCAGGGTCTGGGATTGCGATGACAGATGGCTGACTGTTGTTAGTCTTGGAACAATAGACGCACACCAGTTTTTTTTTTTTTTTTCCCAGCTTGTTCACTTCCACTGTATAATCTGAAGTCTAATCTGAACTCTGTGGTTTGAAGGCATTGTAGCTGTATAACGTGTTATATCCTGATCGCTGATTTAATTATTCAGTTAAGAAGACTAATAGTATCCGGAGACTGGTATTTAACAAAACAAAACAAAACAAAACAAAAAAAACAGTTTATACCACAGCGCTGTTGAGTTCTTGATTCTGATTGGTCAGAAGTAGTGCAGCTGCAAATCACAGGTTTATATAAGTGCGCTCGTTCTAATGGTTTCTATAGTAACAGCTCATTCACAGAGACTTGTACGGCGGACTTTTTCTGACACGGGCTCTTAGTAACAGGCTGCATTTTTTTTTTTTTTTTTTTGGTCTTTTTTTGTCTTATTAACTTTGAGAGAAAATGTCAGACTGACTGTTTATAGCTGCTCTAGTGCAAGTTGCTTCGTGGAAGTTCAACAACCTTAAACGCAACTCTAAATGGATAAAAAGTACAGTCTGTCATTATGTAATGGATGAAAAATTGTATTTCCTGTGGTGTAAAGAGGAATAAATCACTTCAGGATATGCTCTCATGGGAAAATAATCCACTTCAGGGTGGTAACAGTGACTCTGGTTCATCACACCAGCCTGTTGTTGATTACTTTCCTGTAACAGCACGTGCCGCATACTGCTCCTTTTAGTGTTAAAGGTGCAGTATGTAAAATTTAAGTGTTTCGAGAGATTCAAAATGTATATGAGTGTAATGTGTGTGTGTGTGTGTGTGTGTTGAGCAGGATGTTGGTATAGTGAACTACAACGCTCGGGACTTCGGTTCCCATCTCTCCCATGGAGCTCTCGCCCAGTCTCACCGCCGCAGACCGTCCCTGCTTTCGGAGTTTCAGCCTGGGAACGAGAGGTAACCCCACACACACACACACAACACACACACACAGTTCATCCCTTGCTAGAATCCAGGTTATCCACAACACAAACTCCCCCTGCGTTCACAACAAGCAACAAGCGGCCGTTTATTTTCCACGTACTCACGCAACACAGAGCAACGATTTCAACAAGCGACACTTGCATTGCGATTTTCTCACTTCTGTGCAAATTAGGTAAATCCAAACGATTGGCTCAAATGATTCCTCGGACCAATCCTACATCTCGTGCGGTTCGATTTTTCTTCGCTTCCCTTCCCACAACTTTAACTCTTACCTGCAGTTACGTTCCGTTTAACTTACAACCGTGGTTTCTTCTGATCCTGTCGTTAGCCGTATGCAGACTCGAATACATTTACATGAACTCCTGAGGAAATTTCCTATTTTACCTTTTACACGAGCTCCTCTGTGACTTTATTTCCATCTTCCTCTCTACTGTTCTTCTTCAAACTCGGCACTCCTCTTATAATTTTAGTCCCGTCTGGATTAGGGCTGGATGATATGACAATATATTATGAATATTGTGATCATTTATGTCATGATGCACTTTTCTGAGATATCGTACGTATTGTGATCTTTTTCGAAGGTTTGTTTTAATAGCAATGATAAACTCTGATTGGAAGCAGCTGATCTGATTTTGTACTGAACGTTAATAATTGTCCTTTTTTTGTAGGATACGACTGTAAAATATTTTTTATATTTAAGTATTAGAGTTAATTATTTTTTAAACTTTTTTTCATGTCACTGTATTTTTGTAGATATTGTAAGCATACCGTTACGTATCGTGTATCATAAAAATGTCTTCAAGTATCACGATATGATATTTTTGTCATATCGCCCAGCCCTGTCCGGATACACGTCTGTGATTTTCTGTGCAGCTGTTGCCTCGTGTTGGGAAAAAAGATGTTGGACTGCTGCTGTTTGCTGTGTTTAGTCTGCTAGCGCACATATCAGTGACACTCCGCCAGATATTAAACACTTCCCGAACAGCAAAAAAAGGAAAAATGAATGCTTTAGAAGAGGCACTCGACCATGTACTCGGTCTGGGCGCTAAAACCTCGACTACACACACTGCCTGGCTACCACGCTACCCATTATAACGGCAGCTACAGGTATAAAGCATTATTTATTTTACTATAAATAATGACTACAGATGTTCACTGCCAGATGTTTGCGCCACATATGACCACGTGACGCAAACATCCGGCTTTATAGAAAACACAACCTCCTAGAAATGCGCCTCCTGCTGTCCTTTTATTGCTGTCTGGATGCAACATTTTTATTGAAAAATGTAAGAAAAAAAAGTGTTTTACACTTTAAACATGTATAAAGACATTACGAAGCAAAATAAAGTTTGGAAGGAGGCAGGAGAGTAGTGAGTATTTGGTGAGTGTTGAGTGTATGCAACTAGTACAGTTAGTTAGCTTGATTTGTTAATCTAATCTGAGAACGAAGCCGAGTACGTAGCATGTAAACCAGACCATCTATTTTCGCACCGATTAGTGCGTTATCTAATTTGTATAGAAGCTACATATAGCTACTGCTGTATATTCGGGTTTGCTGAAAAGTTCATGCCCACATGAGACCCGCTGATGTGAACATATGATCAGGTCGAACCTGTCTCGGATTTTTTGGGGAAATCTGAGTCCGAGGGATGGAAGTGGTAGTTAAGTGGTTAAGAGTTTTAAGTGGTTAAGACGTTGGACTCCTGATCAGAAGGTTGAGAGTTCAAATCCCAGCACTGCCAAGCTGCTGGGCCCTTGAGCAAGGCCCTTAACCCTCAACTGCTCAGTTGTATAAATGAGATAATTGTAAGTCGCTCTGGATAAGGGCGTCTGCCAAATGCCATAAACGTAAATGTAAATGGAACAGAAACCCGAAAAACACGCTTCGCTGATCAGGTTTCAGGAAAAGAAGTATATTAAACATTTTGGATTTTTCTTTTTTAAAGCCGACTGCAATGTAGGCTAGCAGTGTACACTCAAAAAACAGTTCAAATATAAACAGAAAAAAAAAATTGAGGAGAAAAAAAAATGTTGGATATTCTCAGCTGCACTGGAGCTCCTCGATGGAGCGCCTGTTCAACGTTAAGTCAAAAAAAAAAAAAAAAACGCACAGGGAAAACCGCGCACGCATCTGGTCCGTGTTTGTTTTAGCGTTAAGGGGAAAGTACGTGTGCAGGGTGATCTCCAGTTGTTGAGTTGATTTCCTCCTTTGTGTTTTTTTTTCCACCATAAAAAAAACGTGGGAATGTGGTGTGAGCTTGATGTTTACATAACGTGTCACGAGTGTAGTGTATCCATGACTTCAGAGTCCACCATTCAGACGATGGAAAATATCTCTAGAGGCTTTTTCTCTTCTTACTGATTTAACCTTGAGATGTCCAGCAGAGCATGAATGGGACAGGATCGCTCTAGGAGAAATTTTTTTTGTTTTATGTGTGTGTGTGTGTGTGTGTAGGAGCTCTCCTCAGCCCTCATTCACTCTTCCATCTCTTATTCAGAGTGACACACAATTTCAGATCCTTGCATAAGCATTATGTAAGAGCCACCCCACACACACACACACACACACACACACACACACACACAGACACACCGTTTTTCTTCCAGCTAATGCGGGCAGACAGACAGGGAACTCCACTGCTAAATACAGCTCCATCTCTGGTCCAGAGAGAGAGAGAGAGAGAGAGAGAGAGCGCAAGAGAGAGAGTTATTTATTTACGATTTCACCTGTGATCTGTAAAACCTGCTCAGATTCTGCTCATAGTTCATAGAAATGACTCTATGCTGACCAACGAGTCTGTTTAGTTCATATTTACGTTTGGTGCGATGTTTTTATCCAGAACGACTTACTTAAGCAGAGCTGATGAAGGTTTGTACAAAATCTTGTACTGAATCTTCAAAATTTGTGAAATATTTAAGATTTTTTCCTCCTTTTCGGTGCTGCATTTTCTCCATAATTTATTCACCTGCCAAGTCCCACCTGCCAGCCAGCTCTCACCTGTCATACAACAGCAACCATCCGGGGACTGTGATGGCGTGAACACGTGCTTCTGCTGAGACGTGAAGCCAGCTGTTCATGCAGCATCACAGCGCAGTATAACACACTTGAAGGAAAGTGCTGTCTGCCCTCTTCTGCATACATAGATCACAGATTAAAAGTGTCGCTGTGCTCTACAGGGGACAGAGTGTATTCCCCTCCCACCCTGAGATCACAACCGATGGGCAAATGCTTTCCTGTTGCGCCACTCTTGGGCCAGTTGCTACATCTTTAACAGGAGCACGCCATAGTGTAGCGTCTTTGTGTTATTTGGAAATTGAGAAACTCGTCTCTAATAAAAGGGGCGGGGATATGAAGGGAGAACTATCACAGAGGTTGGATTCATAAATTAGACACTTACTAGGGGTTTAAAGCAGGAATTTAATATGCCACTGGTGAGAGTGACTCTGTCTCCGCCTGTGATGACATCACTTATTGGTGGCTGAATACCAGTGTGTTTGACCTGACGAAGATCCAGTGTCGGATGTGAGCACAATTATTGTCGTTTTTGTAGAGCTTTGCTGTAGTATATGATGCTGGAGCTGCGATGAAAAGCACGGTGGTGTCAGCATGACATGATGATGTCAACAACAGCATATTATTTACTGCATTTTCTCCAGATTTTAGTCATTACCTAATTCTAACCTCTAGCTCTCCCGTGTCGCACTGGTTTCGAAAAGGACTCGGTAATAGAATGATATCCTATCCATTATGTTACGATAAACTTTTCCGAGATATCGCAGGCATCATGACATCATTTTCTAACATTTTTATGAAATAGCAATAACAAACTGATTGGAAGTAGATGATTTGATGTACTGAACTTTTAAAATTGTTTTTTTTTTAAATTATTTTATTTATTTATTTATTATTTATTCAGATGATTAGAACTTATTGTTTTTTTAAAATCCTTTTCTGTTTTAAGTAATTTATTTTTGTCTAAAGTTTTTTTTTTTTTTTAAGTTAGTAGTTTTTTAGGTAGTTGGTTACCACACCTAGATATCACGATAGATATCGTATATCATAAAAATGTCTTCAGGTATTGTGATATGATCATTTGGTTATAACTCACGATCTCTCGATGATAGAGGCGAATGCACTTCTGTCGCACCCGTTCAGGAAGCAGTTAAAAATTTTGTTAAACTTCAAATGCAATTTTTAAAGGACTGATCATGATTTGATTTTGCTTTAGTTGTGTGTTGGTCATCTACATGCATGAGTGCGTAAAAATTTCAGTGCTTCATGATTGTTCCTGTTTCCTGCACAGCTCAGACACGAGTATATAGAGGCTGGTGAAGGGTCTTATCTTATCTCATCTCAGTTTAAGCCGTGTGTGTAAGGGTGAGCGATAAAATCTCTTTCAGCAGGGGTGTGTTACAGAAAAGCTGCAGAGCAAGCTGTAGCAGGGGATAAAAAAAAAAACCAGACAAACCAACATTTGAATGTTATTTATCTAACACCAAAAAATGCCTATTTATGGCATACTGTAATATTCTAAACAAGAAACAACATCGAGGATTTACTTGTGAGTAATTAATTTCCATCAGGCATTAATGTGAAAGCAACGAAGAATCTGAAACCTCACCGTTTATTATATTATGACGCGCCATTGTGATCTTCTTTGCTTAAGAAAATGGCAACTTTGTCTTTGTGTGATCCTGATAATGAGTGCTCTGTCTGTAGCACAACAGTCATGAATATTCAGCTCAGCTTTATTTGTGTAGCACTTTAACAACAGGCATAGTCATAGGATGGAGGTGGAGAGAGGGGGAAAGAGTGAGGGGGATGAAGAGGAGGGAGAGAGAGATGGAGAGATATGGAAAGAGAAAGGTAGAGATATATGTAGGCAGAGAGAGAGGGAGAGAGGTATAGAGGGGGAGAGAAAGGGAGAGGGATCCATACAGAAAGAGAAAGGGAGACATATATAGAGAGGGGGAGAGAGAAAGGGTAAGGGACATAAAGAGAGAGAGGGAGAAAGATAAAACGAGAAAGGGAGAGATAAACAGAAAGAAATCGAGGGGAGAGGTAGGGAGAGGTGTGGAGAGAGAAAGGGAGAGATATATAGAGGGTGATATAGATAAGATATATTCCATTCAAACTGTCTACACAGCACACAAGAGAGATATATATAGAGTGTGTGTGTGTGTGTGTGAGAGAGAGAGAAAGACAGAGAATGCGTGTGTGAGAGAGATATACAAAGAGGGAAAGCGAAAGAGAGATACAGAGAAAGAAAGAGAGATAGAGAGAAAGGGAAATGAGAGAGAGAGAGGGAGATGGATGGATGAAAGCTGGACTTTGATGATGTGATTATGCAAGTGTCAGGCCTCTGTGGAAATCAGCAGTGGTGAAAAAATTTGTTTGAGTGTGTGTGTGTGTGTGTGTGTGTGTGTGTGTGTGTGTGTTACTGTAATTTCCTCCTCACTGTCCCTGATTGCCAGATTGAATTTTTTCCATTTGTGCTGAAGAGAGCTGAGGAGCTGAGACTTTACTCCTCTCCGTATACACGAGTGCACTCATTACGTATGCTATTAGATGTCAGGTGCGGTGTGTGTGTGTGTGTGTGTGCGTGTGTGTGTGTGTGCGTGTGTGTGTGTGTCTGTGTCTGTGTCTGTGTCTGTGTGTGTGTGTGTGTGTGTGTGTGCGTGCGTGTGTGTGCGTGCACGCTTGAGTTTGACATAATTAGGTCAGGCAGTGTTATAAATGTCTGATCTTTGCAGAGCACTACCTAAGCCATAGTAAATATGAACACACACACACACACTTATACAACTCCTGGTGTGGAGGTGGCAGGCAGGAGTGTTTTCCTAAGAATAGCGGTTAGCTGGAGCACAGAGGCATGCTGGGAGATTGGAGGCGAGCCATCCAGATGAGAAGGTATCATAATATTCAGAAAGGCTTGACTTTTATAGGGTATTTTTTATGTGTAGTGGGGAACCACACACACACACACACACACACACACACACACACTCATTTCCTGCCTGTAAACTTGTACTGAACACTTGGGGGGCAATAATTTTAATGCATTATTATGCAGTAATAATGAAATTAATGAATTAGTTAGATGGTTAATATTACTCCATGCAGGTCAGGTGTTAGGCTGCGATTATTACCATCTTTAGCGCTTATTTAGACGTGTAGCTTACGTCTGATGTACATGTGTTAATGATCGAGGCTTCAAATGAAATTAAATGCTGTAGAAATGAAATTCTAAAAGCAATGAAGGTTATTTCTAGCTAGAAACATTACAAAATGCAATATTCATGCTAAACTGTGCAGTCTGTCTGTCTCTTTGTCTATCGCTCTTTATCTCTCCCTCGCTCTGTCTCTCTATCTCTGTCTCTCTGCTATTCTCTCTCGCTCTCTCTGTGTGCCTGTCTTTCTTTTTTCTCTTTCTCTGTTTGTGTGTGTGTGCCTGTATGTCTCTCTCTCTCTCTCTCTCTGTTTCTCTCTCTCTTTCTGTCTCTGTTTTGTCTGTCTGTCTCTTTTCTTCTCTGTCTGTCTGTCTCACTCAGTATCAGATACACTCACACATCCTCACACACATACTCACACATATATTCTCTTTATGTCTTTGTCTCACTCTCTCTCTCACTCTCTCTCTCACTGAATCAGACACACACACACACACACACTCACTCTATATATCTCCCCTATGTGCCGTGTAGACAGTTGGAATGGGATGAAATGGCTGACGGCTTACTGTGAAAAGGGATAAAAGTCTTGCTGCACACACAGCACCATCTTTTCTCTGCTCTTTACATTTTCTCCTTGTATCTCTCTATCCATTTTTCCATTCTTCCCTTCTTGCGAGTCACTTTTCTTTCCTGTAATCAGTGACACAATATGTTGCAATATTAGCACACTGAATATTAGAGGTATTGTGTTAGTCCAGCACTCTACCTGACCTTTTAACCTTCATCCAACTCTTGAAGTGATGAATCTGTAGAGATCGTGTAGAATAGTGTAGATCTTGTACATCCACGTCCATGTGTATAGTGTGTGTTCACCGCAGGCTGAAAACTGTCAGCCTTACAGCTGTAACTGTCCTGAATTGTAATGATATGGAGTGTTTTTTTTTTTTTGTTTTGTTTGTGTATGTGCCAGCTCACTCATATCTCTCTCTCACTCTCTCTCTCTCACACACACACGCCTCCCACCTTCCTGCAGCGCATCATTGCCGACACACACCAGCATAGCAGTGGTGTGCAAAATACCATATGCCGCGTATGCTCCGTGTCCAACGTTAAAAAAAAAAAAAAAATGTCGCCATGGTTACTCAGTGTTCAGTGAGGCGGGAGGCGGTGATTTGGGACAGCGATTGCATCACGTCCTGCGACCTGAATATATTTGCACGGGTGATCGTTAATAGCATCGAATGTAGATTATACATTTAGCTTTTAACATTGTATATTGTATATTATAATAATTATATTTGTGCCACACTGCTGGTGTTCAAAAGTATGTACATGGATTATATACAACGCTAATAAAGATTGATTTTAAGTTCTGTTCAATCTTCACCCTTGATTACACATTATTTTTACACATTGTT
>CM040461.1:26689310-26706555 GCA_022758105.1 Pangasianodon gigas
TCAGCTATTCAGATATTCTTCATTTAATCAAACTGATCAAAAGCGGAGTTACTGGTATCATCAGTTACTGTTACAGCACGCATATGGATTGTTTTATTCCTCTTACACCACAGCACTATTACAGAGGTATCTCTTGTACTTTTTATCCATTTATAGTTACATTTAATGTTGTGGAACACCCACAAAACAAGTTCCTGTTCTCGCTTGTGTTATAGCAGCTATAAACAGTTCTTCTCTCACCAGCCTCTCTTTTTTTTTCTATCTTTCATAAAGTTAATAAGACAAAAAAAAGCAGTGTGTCATGTTTTCGAGAAACTGCAAAACTCAAAAGTGTAAAGCTCAAAGCACTGACACTGGAGACTCCTTCTATAGATGTTTAGTAAACGTCTTTTTACAAAAAAAACTTTACCATATGCTATCTTTGTTAAATAACAACTTGCTTTACAAGTACTCGTGTAAGTTGTTACTATAGAAACGATTACGTATTAGAACGGGCGCGTTAATATAGACAGTAGTGAGCTACTGTCAGAACTGCCGTCCTTCTGACCAATCAGAATCGAGAATTCAGCAGTGCTGTGGTATAATAGCTAACTAATTAACTTTGTTCCTCAGTTTGAAGATAATTCGTTTTGCAGTCTGTTATATTTATTGAATTAAGTTAGATAGAAATGAAATAGAATTAATTTTGCACTCTTTATACAGTCACATCAGCCAGATGTCCACAATAAGTGTGTATATAGAATATCACAGTGTGTGAATTAACAGTAATGTCTAATATCAGATATACATACATGTGTTTGGGGGTTGTATATTATGTTTGCGAGTTGGAACAAGGATTGAGGTTTGTATGTTTATCCTGTAAGCTTGCTTTTTTTTTTTTTTATCTCCGCTGGACGATTGTGTGTGGGACAAAAAAAAAAAGAAAAAAAAAAAGAAAGTAAGTAAGTCAAAACAGTGGTGTGATTATGGCGCGGTTAAGTCCTCGCTCAGCAGGCCTCAAACCAGCCACACAATTACACACTCTTTTCCACTGCTTCCTCCTTCTCCTTCTGCACTGCTGCTCACACACACACGCACACACACACACACACAGAAAGAGAAGTAGGTCAGAAATATACGAGGCTATAAACAGGAACTCCTGCGGGAGAGTGTGGTGGTTTTTTTTGTTTTGTTTTGTTTTTTTTCAATTTCCTCTTTTGCTCTTCTTCTCAAGTATCTGTGTTTGTACTTCCCTTTACACACACACACACACACACACACACACACATTCTCTCTCAGTGATCCTCTGCTCCTGTTCTCTCTCTCACACACACACCATTTTTGCCTTTTCTGATGCAGTGAAGTGGGCGGAGTCAGCTGACTTGATTGTTTTAAAGATAAAGTTAATACAACAAAGTGATAATGTGACTCCAGACACTTCTTTTACCCCCAGTCCCAGTGAAGGAGGCGTGGCTTCTGTGTCTGTCCCAGTGAAGGAGGCGTGGCCTGTGTCTGTCCCAGTGAAGGAGGCGTGGCCTCTGTGTCGGTCCCAGTGAAGGGGGCGTGGCCTCTGTGTCGGTCCCACTGAAGGGGCGTGGCCTCTGTGTCGGTCCCAGTGGAGGGGGCGTGGCCTCTGTGTCGGTCCCAGTGAAGGAGGCGTGGACTCTGTGTCATTCACACTGACGGGGCGTGGCCTCTCAGTCACAGTGGAGGGGCGTGGTCTCTGTCATTCACAGTGAAGCAGGCGTGGCCTGTGTCATTCACAGTGAAGCAGGCGTGGCCTCTGTGTCATTCAAAGTGAAGTGGGCATGGCCTCTCTGTCATTCGTAATGAATGGGGCTTGGTCTCTGTCATTCACAGTGAAGGGGGCGTGGCCTCAGTGCCATTCACAGTGAAGGGGCGTGGCCTCAGTGCCATTCACAGTGAAGGGGCGTGGCCTCGGTGTCATTCACAGTGAAGGGGCGTGGCCTCTGTGTCATTCACAGTGAAGCAGGTGTGGCCTCTGTGCAGTCCTGCCTGCCATGTGTGAACCACAATAAGCAGCTGTTATACAGTTACACTCTGTTCCATCACCTTGTCAAACCATCTCGTCTGTCAGCTTGTGATTTTCCACAGCACCATAAATCTGAACCACCGGAACCCAGTGGACTGTTCCATTGCTGGAAGGAAAAGGGGGTGGAGGAGTGAGGATTGAGGGAGACCCACTCATCTTATCACTCATTCTCTCACTCTTTCTTTTTCCCTCTTGCTCTCTATACACACACACACACACAAACTGTTTTTCATATTTTAGCTCTCCCATCATTTTTTCACTTGTATTAGTCTGCCCCCTTCTTCCATCTCTCGCTCTCTCTCTCTCTCTTTCTTATTCTCTCTCTCCCTCCCTCAGGTCTCCTTCGAGCACTAAACCATCTGGCTGTTAGGTTCTGCGGTTAACCTTCATTTGAAGAGAGAGAAAGGAAAGAGAGAGAGAGTGTGTGTGTGTGTGTGTGTGTGTGTCTGTGCACACGCGGAGGGAAACTCGTTTATTTTCTCTTACAAAGTGGTGGGAATACCATGCTCCCTTCTTTCTGATGCTTATCCATTGCCACACTTGGGTGTAGATACACAAATACACACACACACACACTTTTTTTTTTTTTCCCTCCTGTTGCTTCACTGTGCTGTTGTTTTATAAATCAGTCGGTGTAAAAGGTGTCAGCGTGTTGGAGGATAAATAGTCAAAACGTAGTTTTCTTTCCCAGCAATGTATCAGCTTCTGTTCACACACGATGCTCTGATCATTTCCCAGGAATTGTCCAGGCAATGAATGCAGGAACCTCCTGGGACTTCTGGACACTTTTTAATTGCTGTTAAATTTCTGAGGATGTGAAAGAGGCTTTGGTGTCCACTTTAGGCATGCAGCATTGTGTGTGTGTGTGTGTGTGAGATTGAGAGAGAGAGAGAGAGAGATTACCATTTTATGCCGTCACCATTCCATCTCTTATCTGCACTATTTAGATAAGAGGAATTAGCAGGAATTTCGTGTGTGTGTGTGTGTGTGTGTGTGTGTGTGTGTGTGTGTAAGTGCTAAGGCATGGGGGTGGCGTCATTGTGTTGTCATGGCACCAACTCAAACAACTGAGGTTATTTGTATGAGCAACAATATGACAGATTTTTAAAGGGTTTTTTATTTATTTTATTTATTTTTTATTATTTTATTTTTTTAAAGTGTCTGTCCCTGTGTCTCGTTTTTATAGCAACAGCTGGAGGAAGAGGCGGCGAAGCCCCAAGAGCCAGAGCGCAGTATTTCTCCTCCACCCAGCGAAGCCAAACACCGCAGCCTTGTACAGATCATCTACGATGAGAACCGGGTAACACACACACGCACACACACACACACACACACACACACACACACACACACAGTCATACCTGCTCATTTCTTTCCCTATCAGGCTTTGGGAAGTAAACACTTCTCAGTTACGTTACAGAAATATAACTAAGCTAGTTTAGAGTGCAGAGAGTGAGTGTAGCTATAATATAAAACTAATTAAAAATCTAAAGACACGGCTTGACATTAAGAGAAAAATAGCTGCAGCCAACCTGAGAAAAACAATGCAGAACACGATTGATTGATAAAATGAGTGATACTTAATAGATCAAATCATTTATCTCCATTCTGATTGGTCAGAAGGTGTTGATTAAATGTTCTATAACAGCATCTCTGACAGTAGCGCAGCAGCAAATCGCATCACAGCTTTATATTAATGCACACGTTATCGTTTCTATAGTAACAGCTCATACGCAGGGACTTCTACAACCAACCCACCACATGATCTAAGACTAATAATAAACAGATTCGGTAAAAAAATCTGTTGTTTAGCAAAGAAAAAAAACAATAATGTATGATCATTGATGTGGATGTTGAGTTTTGTTAGGAAAGGTTTATTTAAACTTTATGGAAGGAGTCTCCAGTGTCAGAGCGTATAGTAACAGGACAATATGCGTTTTTTTGTCTTAGTAGCTTCAAAAGAGAGAAAGAAAAGCGAGGCTGCTGAGGGAACGACTGTTTCTACTTGCTATAATGTAAGCAATAAATTGTTTTACGGACGTTTCGCAGCAATTAATGTAGTGATAAACGGGTTAAAAGTCTGACATGTTGTTCTTTAGTTAATTGAGGTGGTAATAGTTGGCAAATTGCTGTGGCATGAGAGGAATAAATCACTTCGGAATGTCGTGTTACAGGAAAATAATCAACTTTGCTGTGGTAAGAGTAACTCCACTTGAATCACACCACCCTGTTGTTGATTATTTTTCTATAACAGCAAGTGAAAAGAAATACAAAACCTGATTCATGCGTATTTTACATGCTGCTAGATCGAAAACACGGTGACGCAGCTATCTCACTAGGGCTGGGCGATATCATAATATAATATCAATCTCGTTAATTTTGTAAATTTTATAAATCCATTTATGCTGAGATATCGCAGATATCATGACATCTTTTTATAACAATTTCAAAAGTTTTTTTTTTAAATTAAAGCAGTTAAAAAATTGGTAACATTTCATACTGAATTTTTAAAATTGTTAAATGTTACTATTTTTTATAGAATTTCATCAGCATTATTTATTTTTGTGCACATTAAATAAGCTTATCAAACTCAGTGTTGGAAAGATTTTTTTTTTTAATGCAACACGACTGTTTTGCTGGCTGTTTGTTAACCAAACTATATATCGTGATATGTATCGTGTACGGTAGAAATGCTTTCCAGTATCTTGATATGATATTTTTTGTCATATCACTCACCCCTTATATCTTACTACTCCTGCAGGGGATCTTTTCCTCTGACAGACACATCGCAGTCATGATTGCGAGATCCGTTTTGGCGCAGATGTGTTGTTTACGGAAATAAAAAGGTTTTTTTGTGTGCGTGTGTGTGCGTGTGTGTGTGTGTATGTGTCACTGTAAATCAAACCACACACATTCCTCGTAAAACGTCTAATGTAGAATAATGCGATTACGGTTGAACCCGGTGCACTCCCCTCGAGTCCCCCAAAACCCCCCTAATGAGTCAGACACAACGCTGCCAGATGTGCTGAATCATTCCCACACACACACACTCTCACACACACTCTCTCACACACACACACTCCCCCTGCTGCAATGCATAACCACCCTCCAGCTCCAAGCAATCCAAGCAACTATTAACACCTGTTTTCACTCAGAGTGAGTGTTATGGCAGGAGGAGGTACAGACAGAACAACGTTCTCATGTTTAATGCTAGTGCGCCCCCTAGTGTCGCTCTACATCTGCACTTCTAGATCAGCGAGGCAATAAAGTGTAGTTTTTACTGTGGATATAAACACACAGCACATACACGAAATTCACCTTAGACACAATAATCTAGTCTTAATCTTTTAAATACTAAATATAAAAACAATTAGACATTACAAACGTGAACATGCCACCATTTTATACAGTTAAGTAAGGAATAAAACACTTAGGGTCGTGCTGTTATGGGAAAACAATCAACACTGGGGTGGCGTGATTACAGTCGACTTACTGTTACCACTGCAAAGCATCCTGAAGTGTTTTATTCTTCTTATACCACAGCAATTTGCCAGTGATTAAAATGTTTTATTTCTTAAAGAATGACACAATGTGCTTTTTATCCGTTTATAGTTAAGGTTGTGGAGCGTTCGTGACACACGTTAGTTAACAGCTTCCCTCACCAATAAGGCTAGGAGACATGACGATATAATATCGATATCGTGATATATTACGTGACAGTAAACTTTTCTGCGATGATGTAGATGTTGATGTATTTTTTTTATTATTTATATATTTTTTAAAGTTTTATTAATAATTACATATTGACTGGAAGCAACTGAGTAGATTGCACTTTTTTTGATAATTTTTTCTTCTTTTCACTGTTAATTTTTTAAAAATAAATAAAATGTTATTTGTAAATAGAAGAAAATTGTAGACATTAAACTTAGACATAAAGTAGACATAAATTTTTTTTTTTTTTTTAAAGCAACACTACTGTATTGCTGGGAAACTGTGAGTGTTTATTTACAGTAATAGATATCATGCATTATAGAATTCTCTTCATGATATGACATTTTTGTCAAGTCACCCAGCCTCTATTTTCTCTCTCTTAAAGTTAATAAGATGAAAAAATTAAGTTTGTCAGGTTACCAAGAAACCGCAAAGTGTAAACTCCTTTACCTCTTACCTTTAAGGTCCTTTACAGCTTTACCTCTGAGTCTTACAAGCATTGACACTGGAGACTCCTTCCATAAATGTTAAATAAACTCCTCCTTAACAATTTCGCACATTCTTAACTCGAGTCTGTGTACGTTGTTACTATGGAAACGATAACGTATTACAGCGAGTGCGTTATTATAAACCCTGCAGCCGTAACTATTGCTCGAGCTGTTGTTAGAAAATGAATCATCACCTTCTGGCCAATCAGATTCGAGCATTGAAGAAATGTCGAACATCAGCTAAGCTCATCGGTATTGTGTAATTAATTCAGGGAGCCAAAATTGCGATCCGGATTAAAACGGGATTGATTGTGTAGCCGTAGCTGAGGCGAGTTCACTTGAGGACGTGTGTGAGGTTGTTGCTCGAACACTCGTTTGTTTCAGAGGTTAGATTTCTCCTGTGTGAGGGTTTGCCAAGCTGTGCTCAGACTGAGTGACTGTTCACTCAGTGCCGCAGCAGGGAGGGAAAGTAGCCGATATCTTTCATCTGATTTACCTCACAAACCAGACGCATGTGTATACACACACATACACACACACACATACACACACACACACACACAGAAAGAGAAAGTGAGGGTACTGAGGTGTGTGGTGTCGTCAAGCTCTGTTAATGTTACGTTGTTTATGAGCAATTGCCAGGGTGAACAAGAGGTGTGTGTTGCCATGGTGACTGTAGACCACTGATGTGTGTGTGTGTGTGTGTGTGTGTGTGTGTTTCCTGAACAGAAAAAAGCAGAGGAGGCTCATCGTATCCTAGAGGGACTGGGACCCCGAGTGGAACTGGTGAGTCTGCAGCTCTTCTCACTTTCTGTTTATCTGTTTCTCTTTCATCATCCTCTCTCTCTCTCTCTCTCTCTCTCTCTCTCTTTCTTTCACTCTCTTTCCCCATCTCTCTTTCTATCTCTCTCTGTTCCTTAATATTTCTACATTTCTTTTACAGCCTCTCCTCTCCTTTGATCTTTCTACCTGTCTTTTACAGTCTCTGTCTTCTTCTGTCTGTATCTTTCACTCTCTCTCTCTCTCTCGCTGTCTTTCTTTTTGTTTACCCCATCTCTCTCTTCAGTCTCTCCTTCTCCCTTCACTTTTTTGCCTTTTTTCAGTCTCTCTCTCTGTCTTTCTTTTCTCTCTCCTCTGTCTGTCTTTGTCTTGTCCTCTCTCTCTCTCTCTCTCTCTCTCTCTCTCTCTCCCTGCCTCATGTGTATTGGTGATGGATTTTGTCTTGCATATGTATATATCATGGCTGCATTAGTGTAAGTTAAGGATGTGTTTTCTGCTCACAGGTATTGGAATATGTGTAAAGGTTGAGGACCAGATATTCGTTAAAATTCAAACTTTAGGGCTCCCGAGTGGCACAACAGAAAAGCGTTCACCCTGCCGTCCAGAGGTCACGAGTTCGAATCCTGAACATGCCACAGCCACTTAAAATCCTCGTTAGAGATTTTAGAGATAGTCGGTTAAAATTCAAACTTCAAATGTCAGGTAAAATTCAGTTCAGCTAGCATTTTCTCTGCATATTTTTCTATTTCTTCCTACAAGCTGTGTCATCGCGTGGAGTGGTATAGATGCTATATGGGCACAACATTTAATTTAAACCCCATTTCTACAGCATTTGAGCAACAGCTCATATATGTGACTTAAAACGTTACTTGTACCAAAACTGCTGAGTCTATGTGCTTTCTGGATTAAGAGTCACACAAGCAGTGTCTGAATGTAAAATATAAAATAGTAAATGTGATTTTGTAACCTTGGGGTCCACTGACCATAACCAATGTTTTTTTTGAAAAAAAACCTCACTACTCATATTGCTTACTGGAGCGACTTATTGTCTGGTCGTGTTTAATATGCACACAAAGTATTAAGGCATGCCTTAACACCATTCATCCATCCACGCTTCCCCCTTTTGTCCTGATGGTTAAAGCGCATTACTCAACAGAATTTGATAATCATCTGTAGAACAGTAGACCACACTGTTTCGTAGCCAGCTCATTTTCAGGAGGTTAATTGAGGATACCAAGGGGATTTCCTTGCCTAGTCCTCTAGTTCCCCCTTTCAACTGACGTCTTGAGGTTAACACATAAGTTTCAATTTTCAGTTTAATTCCTCATCAGTAACCACTCTTCTGTTCTCTCGAATTTAACACTGCAGTGTGCAGCATTGTTGTAATCATAGGTGTAGTGTTTCCACCAATCTCTGCTTTTTTTTTTTTTTTTTTTTTTTTTTTTTTTTTTTTTTTTTTTTTTTTTTTTTTTTTTTTTTTTTTTTTTTTTTTTTTTATAAAAGCCCCCAGTCATTTTCTTTGTTTGATGCTCACAGATTTACCTTGGTTTGAAATATGGACAGAAATAGAGATGGGTGCTGTGTCTCTGAAACTGAACCCTACCTCTTTAATCTCTTCCCCATCTCTCTCTCTCTCTCTCTCTCTCTCCATCACAGCCACTGTATAACCAGCCGTCTGATACGAAGCAGTACCACGAGAACATTAAAATGTGAGTATACCTGCATTCTTTTCTCTTTTCCTCTCAGTGCTGCATTCTTCCAAAAGAGATTTATGTAACACACAGTTCTAAGATTCAGTCAGATCGACCTCACACCTGATTGCGTCTATTTCTTGCCTCAGGTGCGATTTGAGAGATGAATGTTACTGCGGTTTGGGTGGATGGCGTAATCACTTCTCACCCAGGAACTCTTTTTATCGACACAGTCGCGGAAGTGTTTCTGGTTGTGGCTGCAGTTTCAGAATTATCACAGTGTATTGTTTGTGAGTGTAGGAGTGCTATTGCTCCATCGGATTGGGGTTAACATTGTGTCAGCAAACTCCTCCCTGTTAGAGCCTCGATGTTTAAGTCTCATTTCCTTTCCCACAACGCACCACCAAAGTCATATCAATAATATCTCACATCAAGACAACACACATTGGAGATGTATGATAATAACGAGATGAAAAACACTATTGAGCTATAATTAAACTTGAGAAAAAAGTCGCGTAAAGTTGCATAAAAGAAACGTGCTACCGAGGAAGTGTTTAATAGAACGTAGAGATTCTGCCGGGTTTCAGGTCATTTCTAAAAACAGCCCGAGTTCAGACTCATGCTCTTTAATTAACTGAAGGTGTATTAAGTCTAAGTCCTGTCTCATGCCTGTTATCATTGCTTACCACACTAAACCAATCAGAATTGTTACTGACCACAGTCTTGCTCTGACTGGCTGATGAGAAAGAAAGGGATAACAATTTCAATACAACTTTTTCTCATCACTCATCTTTATAGTTCTAAGTTGTATAACTTGCTGATCAAAGATGACAGATGTTATGGCCAGACGTGTGTCAGTTATTGCTGAGTAACGTTCTGCTTTGATTGCTTTTGAAAAAAGATGCCTGTATTTGTCACATATACATTACAGTATAGAGAAATATTATTTGCATGTCCCAGCTTTTTAGGAAGCTGGGATCAGAGCACAGGGTCAGGCATGATCAGGTGCCCCTGGAGCAGAGAGGATTATGGGTCTTGCTCAAAAAGGCCCAATAGTGGAGGCTTGTGGTGCTTGCGGTTGAACCCCTGACCTTCTGACCAGCAACCCAGAGCCTTAACCATTGAGCCTCCACTGCCCCACCCTGTATGTTCCTGCCCCAACCTTCTGGGAAGCACTAGATTTGTATCCTCACACGGGGCATCATAAATATAAGGGATATATGTGTATACTCACATGGGGCACCATAAATATAAGGGATATATGTTTTCCAGCATATCAGCTACTTGTCAGAGCTTCTCATAACTAACATGTAGTCATGACAGATGGCAGACTGCAAAACACCACAGAAAATTTGCCAGGAGCAAACTAAAATCATGTAAGTATCTTTTGGCATAACTAGCTAACTGTCTTACATTTTCCAGAGAAAAGCAGGCTTAAAGCAAACACGTGGTTAGCTTGTGAATTCTTCACTATACCTTTATTCAGTAATAAGAATAACTCATGCAAACCAGGTTTCAGAGAAGTAGCAGTTTTTGTATATCCATCTCTGAAAAATTACACCCACGCCGTAAAGGTCATAACGTTTTATTCATCCTTTACAGCTCCAGTTGGAGTATTGTTATTTTCTCACAGTGATTAGACTGTGTGTGTGTGTGGGTGTGTTTTTGAAACGGAGAAAGAGAAGGAGAGTACCTCAGCAGTTCAGTGCTTTGATCAGACACAATTGGACGCTCTGTTCCCTAAGTCTTTTATTAACCTGAGCTCTGTTTGCTTGTGGGAAACGTTGCTCCTCATCTCTCTGCTCATCTCTGCTGCACTCTGCTGTGGTGAGTGTTTATTAGGCATGTGTAGAACAGCGCAGTATTCCTTTTCCATCTTTTAAAAAAAAAACAGATTTTTGCACTTCCTGTGGGGAAAACGTAGGATCTGATCCAGTACTGATCGGAAATGCTGCGTAGTATCAGACCTGATTTGACTTATTTGTATTCTGGTACAATCCACTAATGGATTTTAAGCTTTAAGCACATTATGTTGATTGATGCAATACAGATAAACACATTGCCTATGATGTTCTTCATAACTTGGCAGTGAAAGCTTGCGAAGAGCTGAGTTGGCTGGGTTACCCTGAGGACGTCAGTATGTTGTATTGAGCAGTACACAGAGCTCTGATAGCTGAAATGTAGGTTGTATGGCTTCTTCTGTATTCAATTTATAATTCTTTGCAAGGTATGGATATTGTCTGTAAAGTTATACTGGTATGAAACACTTACGCGAGGACACGCTGTATTCCACATAATTCACTCAGAACATGAAGTGAAACAACGTTAGAAAAATAGCTAACAACATTTTTATTGTGTTATTCATGCTGGTTGCACGCAACCTTGAACACAGCACGACAGCGCTCACTACCTGAACATCCAATGTACTGTCATTAATCCTTAATCAAATTCATTTAATGAAGTGTTAAAGAGACAATACAACAACATTGTGAAAATATATTTGTACAGAGGCTCCTGAGTGGTGCAACAGAAAAGCATTTGCTCTATCATCATGATGAGTAAAGGAAACAAAATTGGCCTTGCTCTCTGGGTGAAAGGGATAGCATGCTCTCTCTCGCTTTTCAATCACAGCAACACTTCAGCACTTCACTGCCAATCGTGGGCATCTGTGAGCTCATGTATGTGGAAGAGGGCAGATAGCACTTGTGTGTTATGCTGCCGTATGATATCCTGATCATTTTAAACTGTACCATTAACTAAATCGTTGTCCGAACCACCCACCACCAGGTCAACATGTGAAATTTGTTGTCTCTGCAAGACTTTTTTTTTTTTTTTTTAACCAAGAATATAGCAGTTGCCCTGCCAAACTGATCCACTTTCCACTGGCTGAAATCTCCCACGTGAAAACATCTGCAAGAAATATTAAGTTCAAGATGGTCTGGATGTGGTTTGAGGCAGATTTACATCAAATATTTTGGTGAAACAGACTTGCATTAGCCAAATTAAGGAAGCACACTTTGGACACCAAGCACGTCTTGGCTAATAGACTGTATTTCGGGTGAGAGGAAGTTGTGAATGTTCGATTTTTCGCCAGCTATTTCTTAAAATACTATTTACAGATGTTGGTGATTCAAACTTCAGCTGTGGGTGTAAAAATAATGGTCTTGATTTGCTTTGCGTGTAGGCAACTTCATCACTCCTCAGGTTCTAGCAGCATTTATGGATGAAAGGTCATGATGCAGGGGTATCTGTGGCTTTCACACCACAGCTAATCTCACTGCTATCTGCGGCAGAAGAAAATGTCATATCGATGCTGATACGGTTTAATATCTCTCCCTCTCATGTCTCTTTGGGTGAGGCAAAATTAGCATCATTTACAGTTGAGTAACCGAGCTACCAAACTGGGTCACTAATTGCTAATCGCTGGTTCACCCACGCTCAGAAAGCCATGGATGGGGTTAGGTGATGACGTCTGTCGAGAGTAAAAGCTGATTATTTATCTGACCTGCATGTGAAACTGGCACACAAACACACACCTCACTTTATATGTGCTAAAGTCTGCTGCAACACACCATCAAATCTCCAGAGTAATTATATCATGGTACCTTCATTTGCATGTAAAATAGTTTGAAATTGTTAGGTTAGTTTTTTTTACTGTTGTGATGTAGCCTGCTTTCTTTCTATTTCTTTGCCAAAATGTGTATGTACTATAGATCTATCACCTCAATTGTAATTACCATAATTACAAGATTATGACTCAGCATTTTTAGCTCAACTCCTCCTATCCTCAGACTTTTCCATGTGTGTGCCAGACGTATTGGAAAATGTTGGGCTTTGATTTCCAGCCAACAGTTTAATACATTTCTCTCTTTTTTTTAGACCAAAATCGAAATCTTGATTGGATTATTGATTGAAGCCTTTAATAAACCAATGCTGAGTAATGTTTAGTAGATACATTATAGGTCCAGAAGTATGTGGATGCCTGAGCATGACATGCAGATGTGGGCTTTCCCCAAAGTTTTGCTAAAGTTGGAGGCGCATGGTTGTCTAGAATGTAGCATTAAAATTTCCCATCACTGAAACTGAGAGGCCCAAACCTGTTCCAGCATGACAATGCCCCTGAGCACTAAGCCAGCTCCATGAAGACATGGTTCACCACGATTGGTTTGGAAGAACTCGAGTGTCCTGCACAGAGCCCTGACCTCAACCCCATCTGTGGGATGAACTGGAATGCTGACTGTGCACCCCAGGCCTCCTCGCCCATCATCAGTGCCTGACCTCACTAATGCTCTTGTGGCTGAATGAACACAAATCCCCACAGCCACGCTCCAAAATCTAGTGGAAAGCCTTCCCAGAAGAGTGGAGTCTGTTATAGCAGCAAAGAGTGGGACCAACTCTGTATTCATGCCCTGCCTTGGGAATAGGATGTTCAATAAGTACGAGTGATGGATGTCACAGAGTTAATTAAATTGCACTCCTACCTGGGAAGGCTGCTGAAGTGGTTTTGGTCATTTTTGTTTAATAGGGTTTATTCTGTGCTTTCAGGAATTTCAGAATTTCCAGGTGCGATTAGGAGTTTGATAAAGCTGTGAACAGAATCCTAAAATTCTCTTTCGGTGTGTTGTTGGATGTTCTCGCACAGAGCTGTTGATTTCTCTGATTGGTCAGAAGGTGTTGCGCTGACTTTAGTTCTGGCTGCAAGGCAAATCACAGGTTTATATGAATGCGCTCACTCTGATACGTTTCTATAATAATTCGCAGTGACTTGTTTGGCGGATGCTTCACATAATCTAAAACTAATAATAAATAAATAATAAACAAGTGTTATGTAGAAAAGTAGGAAATTGTTGCTATGGTTAAGTTTTCTGTAACATACTTGGAAAGAGTCTCCAGTGTCAGAGCTTTGTCACAGGAAGAGGTAAAGCTGTAGGTTTTACAACCTGGGAAGGTCTTTTCAGTAACAGCGTGCTGTGAAGGACTCTGATCAATCGTGTGTGTCCTGAGAAAGCCTGTTGTGTTAATGCGCCGCTCGTCAAGAACAAATGCAGGGATGCAAGGTCGCCATAGTAACAACATAGTTATGGTTGTGCTCCTGTTGTGTGTGTGTGCGTGTGCATGCGTGTTAACGTTTAACTGAATCTTCGGCTTCTCTCTGTGTAGAAATCAGGTGATGAGGAAGAAGCTCATTCTCTACTTCAAGAGGAGAAACCACGCTCGCAAGCAATGGGTAAGTTCATTAGTGATGTCACGATGATTCTGCTCGTCAGCTCACAGACGAGTGTGTGTAATTGAAACGTGTGTGTGTGTGTGTGCAGGAGCAGAAGTTTTGTCAGCGCTATGACCAGCTGATGGAGGCTTGGGAGAAGAAGGTGGAGCGCATAGAGAACAACCCTCGGCGCAGGGCCAAAGAGAGCAAAGTGCGCGAGTACTACGAGAAACAGTTCCCCGAGATCCGCAAACAGAGGGAGCTGCAGGAACGCATGCAGAAGTAAGAGCACCAGGGATTGTGGGTAGTGTAGTCTGTTTAATCGTGTATGAGTGATGTGTGTGTGTGTGTATACAGGAGTAAATAACGTGTGTGTTCATGTCCTACAGCAGGGTGGGTCAGCGTGGTGGTCTGGCCTCTGCAGCACGCAGCGAACACGAAGTGTCTGAGATCATAGATGGCATTTCAGAACAAGAGGTGAACAAACACACACACACACACACTTCTCAGTTTCTTTTACCAATGAAGCCATGCGCTTCATACTGATCCTGTCTGAACTAATTTCCAGAAAGACGTACGCTCAAAAGCAGAAAACCTCATAAGTGTACAATCTTATTCTTTCAGCCGAAAAAAGTAAAATAATTCCTTGGAAATGTGTGTTTTAGATATTTTTGTCATTTTTCACATTTTCACATTTCTCTTAAGTTTGCACTGAAACTGTCTACCTTTTCAAATTTTCCAATTTAATGTAAAAAAATAAATAAATAAAAAAGCAATTAGATGATAGACTTGTTAATATTCAAATTTATTTAAATAGAGATCAGTATCAGGGCCGATACCAGCAAAAAATGGTGGATCGGCTATCGGAGAGGGGAAAAAAAAGAAATGTAAGTCATTGGATTGGGATCCAGGATTTTTTTTTTTGAGCTGTTTACTTATAAAGAGACTCAATTTGATTGATTTTTAAATAAAATATATTTTTATATACATTTACTTATTTGGATCACTTTTTATTATATTTATACTTTATACATCATTATATTTATTATATTTGTGTGTGAAAGTTGCATTTTGTTTTTTGTTTTTTTTTTGCTGAGTCATTTTTAAAGGAAAAATAGGAAATGGGTATCGATATGAGCTGATAGTTAAGATTTTGGTATCGGTATCAGTATCGGAAAATGCCATCTCTACTTTAAGTCTGTTGCGTAAATCATGTTAAAATGCAGTTTTTAAGTGGGCATGTTGCATGTGTGAGATGTTTGATGTCTGATGTCTGGTCTAGACGTGAACACATTTTTTTCACACCACTAGTTGCTTTCACAGCTTGGGAGGTTTTGTGGCTAGCGTACTTCCTATACACACACACACACACACACACACACACACACAAAGAGGGTGTGTGACATTTCAGCCTTTTCAGAATTCTCTGTTTGACTCGTACTTCTTTAACTTGCCAACTGAACTTTTTTCGCTGTCTGTCTGTGTGTGTGTGACTCTCTCTCCTCGTCTCTCTCTCTCTTCCTCTGTCTTTAGAACTCGGAGAAACAGATGCGTCAGTTGGCCGTGATCCCTCCGATGCTGTTTGACGCCGAGCAGCAGAGAATAAAGTTCATTAACATGAACGGTCTGATGGAAGACCCTATGAAGATCTACAAAGACAGACAGGTGATGAACATGTGGAGCGACCAGGAGAAAGACACCTTCCGAGAGAAGTATGTACACGTTCCTCCGTGAGTGTGTGTGTATGTGTGTATGTGTGTGTGGGTGTGTGTTTACATGTGCAAAAGAATCTGATAACAGCACAAAAACAGCACAGTTCTGTTATCTGATTATGGGAAAATATCTGAGTCATTTAGTAATCAGATTTCTGAAGAAACTAGAAATATTTCCTTCATTGACACTCCCTCAAAAGCAAGTGGTTTTCACTGCTGCACACAACCTCACGCACAGATTGTTCAGATTACACACACACATCCTCCAGCCTGAAATGTCTGTGTGTCTGTCTGTGTGTCTGTGTGTGTGTGTGTGTCCGTGTGTGTGTATGTCTGTCTGTCTGTGTGTATAGTGAGAGAACACACAGGTCGTAGTGGGCGCTTTGTGACAGATTGTTGCGTACAAATGAGCATTTTCTCTCATTTATTTAGTCAGAAAGAAAGAATTGTGGAAAATTACAGAACACATCTCCTAATACGTGTTAAAAATACAAATACTGTAGCATTTATTTATTTATCCTTCTCATCTTCAGCTTTATGTACTCTCCTTGTGTTTTAAGAGTGGCTGTGTACTGAACTATAATTTCTCTCTCTCTCTCTCTCTCTCTCTCTCTCTCTCTCTCTCCCTCTCTCCAGATTTATCCAGCACCCTAAGAACTTTGGCCTGATAGCCTCCTTTCTGGAGAGAAAGGTACACCTGCCCTTTTTATTTCTTCTTTATTTATCTAGTTATCATAACGCTGCCGACCTGCTCGGTAATACACACACTTACTGTATGCTGTGCATTTTTATGCAAGTACACATACGTACGCCCTGTATTTTTACACTAGTACACACACACTTATACCCTGTATTTTTACACTAGTACACACACGCTTATACCCTGTATTTTTACACTAGTACACACACACTTATACCCTGTATTTTTACACTAGTACACACACGCTTATACCCTGTATTTTTACACTAGTACACACACACTTATACCCTGTATTTTTACACTAGAACACACACGCTTATACCCTGTATTTTTAAGGTAATACACACACTTATACTCTGTATTTTTATGCTAGTACACATACACTTATACCCTGTATTTTTACACTAGTACACACACACTTATACCCTGCATTTTTACACTAGTACACACACACTTATACCCTGTATTTTTACACTAGTACACAAACACTTATACCCTGTATTTTTACGCTAGTACACATACACTTATACCCTGTATTTTTATGATAATACACACACTTATACCCTGTATTTTTACGCTAGTACACATACACTTATACCCTGTATTTTTACACTAGTACACATACACTTATACCCTGTATTTTTACGCTAGTACACATACACTTATACCCTGTATTTTTACACTAGTACACATACACTTATACCCTGTATTTTTACACTAGTACACATACACTTATACCCTGTATTTTTACGCTAGTACACATACACTTATACCCTGTATTTTTACACTAGTACACACACACTTATACCCTGTATTTTTACGCTAGTACACATACACTTATACCCTGTATTTTTACGCTAGTACACATACACTTATACCCTGTATTTTTACACTAGTACACATACACTTATACCCTGTATTTTTA
>CM040461.1:26713017-26728017 GCA_022758105.1 Pangasianodon gigas
GGATGAGGGTCCGAAGCAAGGACTGGTGGGACAACGTCGTCTTGCACCACTTCACAGACGAGGAGTGGAAGGAGAATTTTAGGATGACACGACAGTCATTTATGACACTATGCTCAATGGTGGAGGGGAACATGGCACCTGGTGAGGCTACGGTCAGAGCCCCAATACCGCTGACAGCCGTGCGTCATACGTCATTACGAGATTTGTACGTCATTGCACATGCGCAGAACTATCTGGTTTCATTTTCAATCCGATGAAGTGTTTACATGTCCTCTCCATCGGATTAGAAAAGGTTTAAACCACCCCTTACGATCCGAATGAAATTTTAATCGGTTTTGGCCAATTCATTCCAATTGACGTGTTTACATGTGACTTTTTAAATCTGATTGTGCTTCTAGTCCAATTACGATCGGATTATTAGTGTCCATGTAAACGCAGCTACTGTCGAAGAAGAGCATCCAGTATCATCGAGGACCCTACACACCCCAGACATATAGCTGATCACAGGTCCTGGCTCAGAGAGAGGTGTTTTTTTTTTGTTTGTTTTTTTTCTCTTCTTCTTCTTCTTTCCCCATCCAAGGCAGTCACCCTCACGAACTGTCTTACACCACACATCCGTACCTCTCAAGGACGGCACAGGTCACTCATGGACACTAATGACTGGATACTGCAGCACCTACAGGGCGTATCTAAGAATCTAAGCAACAACTAACAATCTGTGTAATATAAACCTAATTAATGCAACAGCTAAAGAATCTGTGCAACACTGCAATAACATCGACATGACATAACCCGGGAATATGCGCAATGACTGCGCAATAACTCGGTGACATAACTCAGGAATATGTGCAATATCAAGGAATACGCGCAATAACTACGCGATACAACAAGGCATATGTGCAATAACTACTATGTATGCAACAACCCGGAATAGTGCAACGCTATAGAATGTGGAATAACTAAAAATCTTGCGTGTGTGTGCGTCTCTGTGCAATAAGTAATATCTGTGCAGTGGGGCGGTGGGGAGGGAACAGGCGGAGGACAGGATGGAAGCGCGTATGTGTTACCTTGTGTGTACTATGTTAAACGCACTTTCTGGGTGGTTGGGAGGGAATGTGGGGAGGATTGAATGCAAGTACTCTCTCTCTCTGTGTGTGTGTGTGTGTGTGTGTGTGCGCACGCGTGCTCGTACGCCTTGGAGATGCAACTACAATTTCATTGTCCTTGACCATGACGATAAACCTTGATGCTGGAACCAAGTATTAAGTTAATAAGGAAGTTAATAATTAATAAGTAGTAATAAGTGTAATTATTAAGTAAATAGGTAAGTAATAATTAAGTAATAACTAAATAAGTAATAATTTAATAAATAGTTAAGTAAATAAGTAGGAAAATAAGTAAATTTTAAAGTTTGATAAGTAGTAAATAATACTTTTTTAGGCAAATAAGAAAATAAGCAAGTAAATAATTAAATACTTAATAAAGTAATTAATATAAGTAATAAATAAGGAAATAAGTAAGAAAATAAATGTTTAAATAAGTAGGTAATAATGCGTAAGAAAGTAAGTTAATAAATATTTAAATAAGTATGCAAATAAGTAATAACATAAGTAAGTAATGAGTAGGCAATAAAAGTAAAAAAAAAAAAAAAGTAAATAAATATTCAAATAAGCATGCAAATAAGTAGTAAGTAAGAAAATAAATAAATAGATAAGTAAGAAGTAGGTAATAAATAAGTAATAAAATAAGTGAATAGGTAGCTAAATAAACATTCAAATAAATAATGATAATAAATAAAAAATCAGTAATTTGTGTTAGGTGCTGGGGATTCAACAAAAATGCATCAGGCAGCAAAAAGTGATCTCCGGTGTAAAAAAAAAACAAAACTATAAAAAGCCGTTAAATCATCAGATATTTTAACGAAAACAATATTTAACAGAAAAGTGAAACGCAACATGTCTATCATATCATCATATCGCCCAAGGCCTTGTACACACACACACACACACACGCACACACAGAGCTGCTGTTTTCCACTGAAAGGTGCTGTTTGTGTGTTTGTGTGTGTGTGTGTGTGTGTGTGTGTTTGTGTTCCTGACCTTTTGCTGACAGCACATGACTTTTTCTAGCACACGACTCACTCTGAATATTACAGCGTGCAAATGTGATGAGTGTGTGACATTTCTCCTGGCCTGTTTATGTAGCAGGAGCAAGAAGGTACTGTGTGTGTGGGTGTGTGGTGTGTGGTTTTTCACACCACCTGATCATGGTATAAACAGCACTTCCACTCTGTAACACTGTACAGCTTGCTGTGAGACACTCAGGCCTGTGTTTTGTCTCTCTGTGTGTGTGTGTGTGGTGTGGGGATGACCTGTAACGTGGGGTTTGGAGTGAAACCACGCTGTCGTATGTCGCAAGATACGTGCTCCACATCTGAGAACTTTCCGGAAACTTGATCACTTTATTTATAATAATTGAGTGAATTATTATTTTTTTTAAAGTGGGACTGACATATAAAGTGTTACCCAGAGGAGTGAGTCGTCAGACCCCTTCACCCTGAATCATTATTCACTCCTGCTGGCGAGTGTGTACTTCTGTACTTTAAGAGCTTTATTGTGTGTGTGTGTGTGTGTGTGTGTGTGTGCGCGCGCGTGTCCTTAAACGTCGTCCTCAAGCCACCGCTCTTTCTCATTTTAGCAAACCTGGAGATGAACGAAAGCTCTCGCTGGACAGAAGAGGAGATGGAGACTGCCAAGAAAGGTCAGAGCGTGCGTGCGCCTGTGTGCGTGCATGTGCCTGTGTGTGTGCGCGTCTTTGTGTGTGCGCGCGCTCCTGCGTGTGTGTGTGTGTGCGCGGTCCTGTGTGTGTGTGTGCGGGCCTGTGTGTGTGTGTGTGTGTGTGTGTGTGTGTGTGTGTGTGTGTGTGCGTGTGTGTGTGTGTGTGTGTGTGCGCGCGCGCTCTCCTGTGTGTGTGTGTGTGCGCTCTCCTGAGTGTGTGTGCGCGCGTGCTCCTGTGTGTGTATTCTGTGCTGTATCTAATGCACAGTTCTGGTGAGTGTGTGTGTGTGAGTGTGTGTGTGTGTGTGTGTTGTCTGCTTATCTGTGTGTCCTTCTTTGTGTGTCTGTCTGTGTTCACATGCCTGTCTGTCTCACACTCTGTTTGCATGCATGTGTGTGTTCATCTACCTTTCTGTCTCTCTGTGTTCGTCTGTGTGTCTTTCTGTTTGTGTCCTTGTGTGTGTGTCTTTCTGTTTGTATGTGTATCTGTTTGTCTCTTTGTGTCCTCCTTTGTGTGTGTGTGTGTGTGTGTGTGTGTTAATGATTAATGCTTAATAGTGGATTGTGTAACAGGTTATGTGGCTTCCACACTTCTGGGCTGATAAGATTTATTATACATTCAGCTTAGCAACTCACCAAACATTTATACACTTTATAGAGGACACACACACACACACACACACACACACACACACACACACACTTACCTTCATTTACATACATTACATGACCGTTCATTGTCTGTTAAATCTTCTGTGAGCTTTTACGTAGCTAAACCTCTTCTCAGGGCAGAAATGACTATCAGGTTTATTATTTGAGGTGACGATTACACGAGCTGATCTACAGTCATCTCCTAAACGATGCTCTGTGATTGGTCGGTTAGAGCATCAGTCAAATGACCACTTCCTGTTAAACACGGCCACGGTGAGAACCGAAAACCTTTAGAAGTCCAGCTTGATGATAAACCATGTGGTACCTTGTCTGCTGTAAACTGCTGTGTCCTTTCATAGCTCCGCCCCCTTCCTTTTTTATTTATTTATTTATTTTTTTTTAAAGAGAATGATGGGACCAATGATTGTTTATGTCTCTGTGCGCTAACATTTACTCTGCAGACATCTTAATGCATGCACGCACGCACGCGTGTACGCGCACACACACACACTCACACACACACACACCTTTCCATTACCTCAGCAGAATCAGTGCTGTTGCTTAGCAGGTTATCAGAAACACTGATACTGATCAGTGCTGGAAAATAGAATACACTGCTAAAGGTTACGCACCGTGGCGTGAGGTTTAGGGCTTTGAACTTGCCGTATGTTGGTGAGACAGGAGGTGAGACAGGAGGTATCGGGCTACAGTGGAGCGTCTCGCTTGGATGCGATGTATTAAAGGGAAAGGACCGGATTACGGTGTAAGGTTACGTAATTGCGGCGGCCGCTGTTGATAATGATCGCTTACGGTGTCAGCATGACATCTGCCACCTTTTAACCCCCTTACTCTTTGTGTGTGTGAGTGTGTGTGAGTGTGTGTGAGTGTGTGTGTAGTGTTTAAATGATGCGGTGTACAGTTGGCTTGTCATAGTGGTTTAATCATCTCGAGATATTAGTCTCAGTTTAATTTTACACGTTTGTACACATCTTCTGCAACCCCTGCCTTCCATTCCAAATTCCATATTCATAATTCAGGACGTCTGTCTTGAACATTTGAACAATTTATTATTTGAGTGACGTTTTTCTTTAAAACTTTCCGCCATCGTTGTGACTGTTGTCATGAGCTGCATCTCAGAATGAAAAATCTTTGAAGGCTGCATGAGAGGTTTTTAAAATTCAAACGCTAACTTTAATAGGAAAACCGATTAGTGTTAATACTCAGTAATGGGATAGAATAGTACATAAGTATGCAATTTGAGACGCAGTGCTAGTTTGTTTAGTGGTGATGGACGTCCATTTTATTGGACGAATAGTAAGGAGAGTGAGTATGGACACTCTTCCTTTAAATGTGGCTTGTTTGAATGTGAGTCCTTACATTTCAAAATATTAGCATACATCTTCATAGTTAGAGTGATATTTCTAATATTAATTTGTAAAATAAATCAATTAAACAAAAGAGGAGATTGTGAGTTTCCCTCATGACCCCTTTTGTAAATCAAGTGACCCCCAGGTGGGTTTTGCGACACCCCAGAAATGGCTTGTTAAAATGCTGTCTTCAAGTCCTGTCGGAAATATCGTAATTACGAGGCGAACGCACTTGAACACCACCGCAGTGTCGTAATTACAACTCGGGAACTCATATGTTTCTATGAGCTCCAATGAGGGAAAATTAACTAAAGAAGTTTCCGCTGTCATCCATTTTTGTTTCGAACAAAACCAGTTGAACACACACCTCATTGTAATTACCAACCTTCATTTGCACAAACTTCCATATAAGACTTAAAGGCAACAAAATACCTTTTAATAAAAACGCCATGATGTTATTAACTCCTCAGCTGTGACTGTATTTGACTGCACTTATGCTAGCTGCTCTTCGCCAAACCACATTACTCTAGCCACATGTAATATTTAGGAGCGTGGTTTTTAGATATTTAGCGTCTGTAGTGTGGAAAACTGAAAACAAAAAGAAACTAAGCAGGAAGATAATGGCAAACGTTGTTCAAAATATAACTCCATTCAAGTAATTCAGTCTGAATGAAGTGACAGACAAGTCGTCACAGATGATGGTAACACTACGAGTCTTAAGATTATGGAATAACATAAAAACGTTCCTTTGCGAGGTTGCTAGGATCGCTCTCCGTACCAGAGCGAGTCGTCCTACAGAAACTCGCTGCCGCGGTGATGTCCTTAAACCAAATGTCACTCAACAGCGCCACTCCCTGGCTTTAGGGTTTTGTTTTGTTTTGTTTTTTCATCCGTTCTGGACAAGTAAACCATTCATTGAGATTTTTTATGGTAAATTGTGATCAGGGGGAAATCAGCATCACTATCGTGGTGTGTGTTCTATGGCTTTCGAAATACAGAAAAAATGTTTAACAAAACGCCACCACTTTATTTGATATCGTTCAGTCCATTAGACTGTGAAACCACATCAGCAAGTCTGTGTGATGTCACTGAAGAGGTGGTGTGAGGAAAAAGTTTTGTTGCAGATTTTGGGTGAGACTGATTTCTGGGTTAGCAATGTTAGCCTGTCGCTAACATGCTAGTTTTGGCTGCATTATTAGTTTACTTCAGCAGACTCGTATAGGGCCACATGCTTCGGCCCTCATTTCGCTCCTCAGGTGTTAACTGTGTTTGTGTTTACCTGGCTGCGTCTGGAGTGGCTCTCCTCTCTGACAGCAGCATGGTACACAGCTGTGTGTGTGTGTGTGTGTGCGCGCATCCTGGCTGCGTTTTGAAGCACTGCATTCCTCTAGTCTTTGGCAAGTGGGCAGGTTAATCTTTGCATGTGTGTGTAGCAGAATCTGGAGCGTTGCTGCTCTTTCTGTCTCTTTTGCTCTGTCTGTCTGTCTGTCTCTCTCTCTCTCTCTCTCTTCTCTGTGTGTCTTTTGATGAATGCTTGAGTAACAGGGGAAGTGACTAAAGAGAAGGCTGGCACCGATCACAGAGGTTTTGGCAAGCCTTCCTCTGTGTGTTTCTCTCTCTCCTGGTCTCTCTTACTCTGTCTTTCTCTTTTTCTCTCTTTCTCTCTCTCTCTCGCTCTCTCTCTCTCTAAGGAAAGGTCACATTGGGTAGGAAAAGCAGGTCAGTGAGGAAAAAATGTGAAACCCCCTCTGCTTCTCATGGTATCAATATCAAACTCTCTCTCATCTCTCACACACTGCTCTCTTTCTGTCTTGCCGTGTGTGTGTGTGTGTGTTTGAGTTTATATGCCCTCTGGCTCAGATAGGCCACATTAGACAGAACAGAAAAACATTAGTAGAGCGAGAGAGAGAGAGAGAGAGAGAGAGGCGCCGCCTCCTCCTTGGATCCACATTGCTATGAAAGTCCACCATTGAACAGGAAGGTAAAAAAGCTCTGGCCTTGAAGAGAGAGAGAGAGAGAGAGAGAGAGAGAGAAGGGAGGGCTGGAGAGACGGAACGAGAGCATGATAGATGGAGAGCAGAATTTTAAAAAAAGAGAAGGCCGTCGCTGTTTAGAGAGTCAGACACACAGAGAGGACGAGGTGGGGACAGGGAGCTGAGCTACTTTTCCTCCTCTCTCCACCACTCCCTTTCCCCCTCCTTCCTTCCCTCTCTTTCTCTCTACCTCTCCGTCTGTTGTTCTGTTTCTCTTTCTCTCGCTGGCTGCCGAAAGAAGCTGCCGCTCCCCGTAACGCATTTCTGTGGAGATCAGGTGCGGCCCAGTCATGACGAAACACTGAAAGGAGAGAGGAAGACGAGCGGACGAGTGGTGCGCACCACCGGAGTGCAGGCCTCAGATCGCTTTCTCGATCTTTATTGGATTATATCAAGTACCGCTGGTCTGTTGGGACCTCAAAGTCTGATTGGGTAAAAGGATCAGAGCTCGTCTGTGATTGGAGGAGGTGCAGGTTTGGGGGTGTGATCTAGACAAGGCCTCAAGCTCGGGCCTGCTCTGTTTCTGTGGAATCTAAAGGCGTTAGTTTGGATTGAAGCACCGGGACGACTGAAATATGGACCAATCAGAGCTGGAGTAAACGGGATCTAATGACTCAGATACCTGAAGATGGAGTTTATTTCTGAGTGAAGGAGCTGCTCTGAGTATCTTTGTGAAGATACTGCTTGTGGGTGCGTGTGCACGTGTGAGTGCGTGTGTGTGTGAGTGCGTGCGTGTGAGTGTGTGCGCGTGTGAGTGTGTGCTCATGAGTGCATGTGAGTGCGTGCGAGTGTTCATGCACCAGGTTGTTTATTACTCACAGTTCTGATTATATGAATGTAAGCTGTACTTTGGCTCCTTATCCAGTGTGTGCATATACAATGCCTTGGACATGCTGAGCTCTCTCTCTCTCTCTCTCTCTCTCTCTCGCTCTCTCGCTCTCACTCACTCTCTCGCTCTCACTCTCTACCGAGAGAGAGGCTGTATGTGAGTGGGTTTTGGAGATTACATTTTTTTCCAATGTGTTTAGGGGGTCAGTGTCTGGGTGTGAGCAGTTGTTGATGAAAGCGTGGTGGTGGTAGGATTGAGGATGGGAGAGGGATAAGTGAGAGTGGAGTCTGAGAGCTTTTTTCGGCATGGGGAGAGATGTAGGGAATTCATCGAGCTCTCTCTCTCTCTCTCTCTCTCTCTCTCTCTCTCTCTCTCTCTCTCTCTGCCTCTTCACTTTCTCAATGTGTTTGTGTGTGTCTTGCTGTCTGTCTCAGTATCACTCTCTCTCAGTTTTTCTGTCTCTGTGTATCTGTCTCTCTCTCAGTCTCTCTGTCTCTCTGTGTGTTCTGTGTTTGGGAGAAAGTAAATGTGAGACAGCAGAACTGATGCAGAAAGTACAGCACATACACAGTAAGGAAGAAGGCAGTGTTCTTCTGTCTTTAATAGAAGCTGAGCTGTGTGTGTGTGTGTGTGTGTGTTTAAACACTTTGATTACCTGTAGTTTCTCTTCCTGTTGGACTTCTCTTTTTTTTTTTTTTTTTTTTTTTTTAAAAGAAGTTTTAGAAGAACACCAGAAATGTGAGAAAGTGGCAGACCCATACAAGTCAGTTGTGAAAACTGCTTAAAGCTTGTAACGGAAATCTCACCCAAAATATCCGCCTCAAACCACACCCAGTTCTTCAGTGATGTCACACACACTCGCTGTCGTGGTTTAGTTTGCTGTTGTATAAGCATGAACAATAAGCATGAACATGAACATCTTTGCCATGTAGCGGAACACTGGAATGTTATGATGGCGGCCATCTTAGACAACCGTTCCATCTCAGTTCAGTGTCAGTTTCCTAAGCTCCGCCTCCCAACTTCTGAAGGTGGAGTTATACCTGGAAGCCAGAAGTAATAGGGATGAAAATGTAGTTCTACTTTGATGTGTGTGTATGTGTGATGATACGTTTTTTTGCTGAATCACTGCATGTTTCCGTGCAGGACTTCTCCAATATGGCCGCAACTGGTCGTCCATCGCCAAGCTGGTGGGCTCCAAGACCGTCTCACAGTGCAAGAACTTCTACTTCAACTACAAAAAGAGGCAGAAACTGGACGAGATCCTGCAGCAGCATAAAATGAAATCGGTTTGTTTTAATTAAAAAAAAAAAAATTCTGCTACTTTCTGTATGTGCGTGTGTGTGTGTATGTGCATTATGAGTTATTATGAATGCGCCACATACATACAGTGTGCTACATACTAAATAGCACACTGTATAGTGAATATTAGTGGATATACAGATCATTCCAGCCTCTTAGTTTGCCAACAGCCAATCACAGCAGTTAGAAATAGAAAAGGGGTGGGGCTTAACATAACTACAGTGAAATAAATGGTTTTCCGGCTGTTATTTAATCTGTGTATTTCTGTTTAAAGTTCTTTATTTAAAGCATAAGCACCATCAGGACGAACTGGTTTGAATTTGTAAATACAATTTTCGTCATTGTTCAATAATGATAATGTGACAGTCTCGCTACAGATAATATCATAGTACTATTTTTTTTTCCCCCATATTGCCCAAAGCTTTGCTTATTTAAGCAGACCTCCGTTTTGTTTTGTTTTTTTTCCACCTCAGCCCATCTTTTCTTTTATTTGAAGTGCAAACATGTCAGGAAACGTTCAGATTTCTCATCTGACTGGTTGTCATGGTTGCTAATTATCCTGCGCTGGCTGCATGTTTGATGTTTGCGTGTGTTTTGGTGAGAATGATTTTTATCGTGTTGTTTTTGTAGGCGTTTGTGTCACGAAGATGCAGAGTATTTCATTGTGTAATGAGTGTGTATGTGTGTGTAGGAGCAGGAGCGTAAGGCCAGGCGTAAAGGTAAAGCTCTGCAGAACGAGGAGACCAGCACTCCCTCTGCTGCTGATGAAGAGGAGATGGAGGGATCCGGGGGCAGCGGCAACGAGGAGGAGGCTCAGGAGGATGGAGAGGGTATGTGTGAGCACACACACACACACACACACACACACACACACATATATATAAACAGCACTTAAGATGTGTAAAACCTGCCAAGTATAATAACCGTACATCTGTGCTGGACAGTACATTATATACAGATGCACAATACACACTGTTATTTCAGTAAATGGCAGTGCTTGTCAAAACATGCTTTACTTCACTGACGTGGTGTTACATTAGAGTGTAATGGCAGTATTGATTTTTTTCTCCTGAATAAATTCACTGCTTGAATGAACTCTTTGTAGTTCTCTGGACAATACGTCTAAATCTGCTTAGAAGAAAAAAAAGGTTACTACAGACCTTATTTTAATTCAGGCCTGCTAATGTGTATGTCTGTGGGATATGTATATTCTATGTATATAGAAATATGCATCCTTATAAAAAAAAAAACTTGCATGTCCATTCACTTTTGCTTTTAAATTGCTATTGTAAGTGAAAGTGGCTTTATCCTGAGAAAGTGGCTTTACTATGAGAAAGTGATTTTACAATGAGAAGTCTTTACCCTGAGAGAGTGGCTTTATCTAATGAAAGAGGCTTTACCCTGAGACAGTGGCTTACCATGAGACAGTGGCTTACCCTGAGACAGTGGCTTTACCCTGAGACAGTGGCTTTACCCTGAGACAGTGGCTTTACCATGAGAAAGTGGCTGAACCATAAGAAATTGGCTTTACTATGAGAAAGTGATTTTACAATGAGAAGTCTTTACCCTGAGAGAGTGGCTTTATCTAATGAAAGAGGCTTTACCCTGAGAGAGTAGCTTTACAATGAGAGAGTGGCTTTACCCTGAGACAGTGGCTTTACAATGAGAGAGTGATTTTACAATGAGAGAGTGATTTTACAATGAGAAGTCTTTACCCTGAGAGAGTGGCTTTATCTAATGAAAGAGGCTTTACCCTGAGAGAGTGGCTTTACCCTGAGACAGTGGCTTTACCCTGAGACAGTGGCTTTACAATGAGAGAGTGATTTTACAAAGAGAGAGTGATTTTACAGTGAGAAGTCTTTACCCTGAGACAGTGGCTTTACTCTGAGAAAGTGATTTTACAGTGAGAAGTCTTTACCCTGAGACAGTGGCTTTACCCTGAGACAGTGGCTTTGCCCTGAGACAGTGGCTTTACTCTGAGAGAGTGATTTTACAATGAGAAGTCTTTACCCTGAGAGAGTGGCTTTATCTAATGAAAGTGGCTTTATCAGGAGAATGCCTTAGACCTTGAGTTGCTTTGGAGAAATGGCTTCACACAGCACATGAACGGGTTTGTAACACTTCTGTCACTTTGAACCTGTGTTTAGCGGGCATGAGGTGTGGTTTGTTGCTCCAGTGTTTTCAGAAGTTCCATTACTTCTGATATCAGTGCTATAACCTCTGATGTCAGTGCCACGTTGCTGACGTGATCGTTCGTTATCAGTTATGTGAACAACCAGTTACTTTATTGTGTTATTTTCCCTCTGCTATTAGTGATACGAAGGATAGAGCTGTACAGAAATAATTTGCCAATTTGAGAGAAGGGGAAATTTTTTCAAAATCTAATTTTGCCATTATTGTATATCATCTAACACTGTTAACCTTTGACCTTTGCTTTCTCTAGGAGGCCCTAACCAGAGCTCAGATACAGAGAGCCTCCCGTCCCCGCACTCCTCAGAGAGCAGCAAGGTCAAAGATTCTAGCTCGGGCCGCTTTAAGTCTGCGCCTAACACCACCTCTGCGTCAGCATCTTCCTCTGACAAAGATGCACCAGAGGAGGAGAAACCACAAGTCAAGTGCGAGCAGGGAGCCGTGAAGCAGGAAGAGCGGCTCGAGGGAACCGACGGAGCAAAGGAGGTGCAAGGGGAGGTCGAGGATAAGAAACCTCCCACTCTGGAGGTGGAAGAAGTTAAGAGAGAAGGAAGGAAAAGAGAGAGGGAGCACGGAGGACGAGACAGCGACTCCAGCGCTACCTGCAGCGCCGATGAGGTGGAGGAGACGGACAACACGGAGAAGAACAGGTGCGGGTGTGTTTCAGTAGTGTTTTGTGCTTGGTGAGGAAAGGGAGGCCATTTTGGCAGAGCTGGTTGGCAGAGCATTGTTGATTCGTCCTGCTCTGTTTTTCCACACTGTGTTGGCTGTGGCAGAGGAAACATCAGTCTGAGTGCAAGTGGGAAGTGTGTGTGTGTGTGTGTGTGTGAGAGAGAGAGAGAGGCATTTTATAAGACACTGAATGTTGAGTTTGTTTATAAAGAGTGTAAATAGGATAGAGTTAGACTCTGACCATATTAAGGAATAACATCCTCTTTTCTTCTCTTCTTCTCTCCTCTCCTCTTCTCTTCTCTCTTTCATTTCTCTTCTCTTTTCTTCTTGCCTGTACCTTTCATTCTCTTCCTTTCTCTTTCCTTTCCACTATTGTCCTGTCGTTTGCTGTCCTTGCTTTTCATCTTTTGTCTTTTCATTCTCATTCATCCTTTCCTATCCTATCCTGCCCCATTATGTCCTCTCTGGTTCCTTCCGTTTCCATTTTCACCTTCCTTTCCCTTCCCTTCTTCTGCTTTCCTCTCCCGTCCTGTCCTATCCTGTCCTGTTCGGTACTCCTTCTTTTTACTTTTCCCCTTCCCTCCCATTCTTTTTCTCTGCTTTCCTTTCTTCTCTCCAATCCTGTCTGATCCCATTCTTTCCCTTTTCCCCTTCCCATCCCTTTCTTTCCTCTATCCTGTTCTGTCCTATCCCCTTCTTTCACGGTTTTCTTTTCCCTTCCCTTCCTCTGCTTTCCTTTCTCATTCTCTCCCTTCCTGTCTCTCCCTTCGCTTCCCTTCCCTTCCTTTTCCTCTCCCCTTTTCTACTGTTCACCTCCTCTTCTCTTTTTTCATGTACTCTTTTCTTCTATCCTTGCCACACTTCTTTCCTTCTGGTTTTCTTCTCCCTCTGTCTCTCATTCTGTCTCTCTTTCTCTCTCTAGAATAACATCTCCTAGGCCGAGTCTGCTGAGTTATGCCCACGATGGAGTGATCTCAACTGCACTGCAGAAACCACTGGACCTCAAACAGCTCAAACAGAGAGCGGCCGCTATACCTCCCATAGTGAGCGCACACACACACACACACACACACACACACACAAACCTCCCAAAGTGAGCACACACCGTAACAGTCGTGTCACTAATTACACGTTAATTACACACTCGTTCTCTTTGATTGCGCCGACATTCAAGTCAGACATCTGTAATTCCATAACGCTGCAGTAGATAAGAAAATGACCTGAGCCACACCCGGATGAAAGGAGACGTGTGTGTGTGTGTGTGTGTGTATCACATGACCGTGTGTAGACTGATCCCCTCTGCTGCCTCAGACTGGATTAGATGCACCGACCTGCCTCCGTTACCATGGATAATAAGACTGCTGTTAATCTCTGACATCACAGAGCTGTTGTTCTCCTCCATCCATCCTAACAGCACACAGCCGTTAGTTAGACGGATCCTGATCATCATCCACAGGCTCAGCAACCGCGGTCTAGCCATAGAGAGCGACAGAATAATAAATACAAATAATTATATAACAAATATTATAATATAAATATGCTAAAGAGAGGCTGCACTCTTTTACTTACAAATTTTGTAAGCAATATTACTAGTGAGCATTTGGGCTTATTTTTATTGCAGTGCCAGAAATTTCAGCAAAATGCTTTTCCATTCTCTACTAGTCCAGTACTAATGGTTCCACATCATACAAACAGGAGCCAGTGGTACTCAGGAATGGCCCTAGCAGCGTTCATTGCTGCTTGGTCACAGGTTGCCGTTTTAAGGCGCAGATGTACTGGACTTTCACCACAGCATTGTTCACATTCACATACTCGCTTGCGTATCTTATGTACATCGGGACGATTAAATGCAGCATCCACTAGATATCACATCAGAGCCAAAGCATCTTTGTCCATCTGGTTTCCAAGTCAAACAGTAATCTTAGCAATTTACTCTGTTTCTCTTTAAAACTTTCTGCTGTGGGTGTGACTGTTGTCATTGGGCTGCTTTTCGAAAACGTTGACCTTACATTTGAAAATATTTACTAATCTAGAAAATTCTGAAGATTGGTACTCAAAATAGAGCTTTAAGTAGGTTTAGGAAATTTGTAAAATTCAAACTCTGACTGTATTAGGAAAAGCATTAGTGTTAATACTCAGTGGCAGTCTGGAATGGTACACAGAATAGTATGAGATTTGAGACACAATGTTACTTTGTTTATTCAGTTGGGGACACAAAATGACCAAATGACAACAGGGTACGTGTGGCGGCCATCTTGCGTAAAGGTAGGCGTAGTAAACAGCAAATATAAATCAACCTTTACAGTGTGTGACACCGTATACACCAACAGAAAATGTTATTTTCCAGCCTGCATCATCATTTAATTTCTCAAACAAAAATCCATTTATTTTTTGATCATGATTCATTCTATCTTGAAGTGAAAACAATATAAGAAGAATTTTCTCAACATCATTTGCAGTTAAAAAGCATTTAAATTTCATCACATTGTCACTTTTTCCATTTTTGCTGCAATTCGTCATTTCGTTTCAGTTGTTTCTCACGTTGCTGGAAAATTCGCCTTGTTCCGTCTCTTGTATTAAACGCTTTCCTAAATACATTGAACATGCTATAATGTGAGAATGCTAATGCTACCTGTGTTTGTGTGTAGATGCCGGACATTTCTTTAGCCGGTGCTGGCGTTTTGGGGAAGCAGCAGGTGATGCCCGACGCTCAGGCGCTCTACGAACAGCAGATCATCATGGCACACGAGTCCTCCCAAGGAGCCAAGCAGCAGCCTCCGCAGCCAATCAAATCGCAGCATTACCCCAGCGGCATGGCTGAGGCCGGTAGCCCACGGATCCTAGCCAGAACACCCACGCCCTCGGAGAGAGAGAAAGAGGGTAGGGAATTTGTATCTTGATGCACTTTCTGATTATTCCTGAGCCTCATGTTCTCACCTCTGTGTGTCTTGTTATCGAGACTGTGTGCGTTCTGTTCAGTGTGTTTGTGTTCTCCAGTATTTGTTGTGACTGTGGAAAGAAATGATCATGTGTTTCATTTTCAGTACAATACTGATATCAGAGTTTGAATGTTAGTGTGATGGCTGGTCAGTGTGTAAGGAATAAAACACTTCAGAACGTCCTGTTGTAGGAAAATAATCAATAACAGGGTGGAAAGATGAAGCGGAGTTCCTGTTACCACC
>CM040461.1:26733017-26748643 GCA_022758105.1 Pangasianodon gigas
AGATGCACAGCCCCGCCCACGGCTCCGAGCACGCCAAGATGACTCCAGGAGCTCTGCCTGTGTCCTGGACGGAGCAGCGGAAACTCTGTGTGTATTCTGTGTGTGTGTGTGTGTGTGTGTGTGTGTGTGTGTGTGTGTGTAGAAATCAGAGTGCTTTAACTGAACGGTCCAAGACATTCTGTTTTAATTAGAAGCTGTTATTGTGTAATACAGGACATGCTCCTTTTTAATTCATGCATTTCTAACCGCTGTCTTTTTCTTCTCTCTCTCTCTCTCTCTCTCTCTCTCTCTCTCTCGGACAGCCGGGTTCCCCGTGGTTAAACAAGAGCAGCTGTCTCCACGTGGCCCCGCCTCCTCTCAGGCTGAGAATCTGTCCACACATGCTATCGCTCACGAGAGCCTCGCTGCTCGCGGTTAGTGTGCATCCCATCGTGTTCCAGAAGAGCGTTGCTGTGTGATGGCGAGAACATCGTCACGTTGCCGTCCACAGCCCTTAAGTTTCTACACACTGTCAAAAGAATGTTGTAGCTAGCTGCAGTCGCCATGAGGCTTATTTTCACACAGCTGTTATATTTAACTCGCTGATCTTGGTCAAGGAATTTGAACTGTAACATGAATATTTAGCAGTGGCAGCGTGGAATTATCACGAAACCTCAGTGTCGATATTTACTTCTTCCAACAACCATCAAAGAAACACAATGAAACTGAGTAAAGCCGCAAAAACACACACTGTTAATAACGTTACACTTAATTGTTTCAATGTTAACAATGATGCCTTTTACTATTTCAGACTCTGTAAACCTTATTAAATGCATAATTTTTTAAGAATTATAGTAATAAATTTTATTTATATAGCACCTTTTATACATTTAAAATGAAGCTCAAAGTGCTTTACAGTGTGAAATAAAAAAAAACAGAAATAGTGAAACAAAAAAGTAGTGAATAAATAAAATAGAAAATAATAAGGAAATAAATAATAGCAGTGACTGAAAGAAGAAACCACTAATAACATAAAATATAAAAAATATAATTAGAAAGTATGTAAAATATAATAATATTTTAAAAGTAATGTAAAAGTAACATAAAAGTAAGCAAAATTGACAAAATATGTATTTAGATATTTAGATTTTTTTTTATTAAACATACGTAGCTGGAGCCTGACGAATGTTTCATGGTGAAATGGTGCATAAAAACAAAACGCTGCTTCACCACTTACGATGAAAAAGTGGTTTTAAAAAGCAAGAAAGAAAAAATCCAAATGTTCTTAACTTTCATTTTTCAACAAAATGACCTGTGCATGTTGCTGTTACACGCTGTAATTTCCGTTGGACTTTATTACATGTGAAAATAATGTTTCCGTTGTCAGTTTTTTCGTTAGTGTGATGCCTCAAGAACGAGTGTTTGAATGTTGATAGGATGTGTATGGAATTATCATTATAACCAGAAGATAAACTGACTAGATATTAGAATTGATCCAAACAGGGTCAAGGTCACAGCGAGGTCAAATTCTCTGAAATAGTTTTTCTTCAATAGTTTCGTTCCTGTTTGAGGTATATTTTAAGGGTATTTTAGGCATACAAATTAGTAACAAGAACAACTAGACTTGTTGACAGTGGAGGCATCCCCGTCAGCGTCGAGGTTTACTTGTTTTATTTTTATTTTATTTTACTTTTCCAACCATATTATTATTGCAGCAGTGGTACTGCAGTGATTGATATAGTACTGGTATTGATACAGCTTGATACAAGTTGGGTAGTTCTTACTGTGTGTGTGTGTGTGTGTGTGTGTGTGTGTGTGTGTGTGTGTGTGTGTGTGTGAGAGAGAGAGAGAGAGAGAGAGAGAGAGGCCTACGTATTCATGTTCTCTTTCATTAACTTATTAGATAATCTGTTTTCATTTTAAAGCAGTGTAGCTGCATGTATCTGCATTTACATTTATTCATTTAGCAGACGCTTTTATCCAAAGCGACTTACAGATGAGGAAATACAAGCAAAGCGATACATCAGGCAGAGAACAATACAAGTAGTGCTACCATACAAGAGTTTTAATTGAGTGCTAGAGGAGCAAAGGGCACAGAGTAGAGGTGTAAGAGCAGTCTCTGTCCCTGTGATTTTTGGGATGATGTTAGAAACAGAGTTTTTGCCTGTTTTGCTTTTATATGACCTTTAAACCTATTTCTAGACATGTCTAATAATTCCAAGCGTAACATTGTCTTACTCTGTTTTGGTCGATAATGTTGCTCCTTTCCTGTAATAAATATTTGAAATAAGCAAAATTATCTCTCAGTAGAATAAAAGTGTCAATTTCAAGCCTTAAAATGAGTAGAAATATCTAGAAATAGGTATAATAACCTTATATTTGTTTAAAACATTCTGATAAAGAGAAACATTACATAAATTTGCCTATTTCCAAATATTTATACTTGCTAAGATATGATTTTTTGCAGTGTGAGTTGTTAAAGCGGTGCAGTATTGAGGTTGAGCGAGTACAGCACGTGAGAGTACAGCACGCTCGCTGATTAATTTCTCCTGATCTGTTCACTACTGAACTCACTACAGTTGTAACCTTTAAGTTTAAAAAAAATCAGTGTATAATATATTCATCTCACTGATTTGCAATATAAACCATTTTTAATAATCACAAGGCTGCTGTCAGGTCAGAATGACGCAAAATGTCAGTGTCATAATAGAGTCATAAAAGAACATAAATCTTATTAAACTTCCACTTTAAGTAAAAAAAAAAACGAGACCTTTTGGATTGAAGTCGCCTCACATCTCTGCAGCTAGCACAGTCTGACCCTCTCTCACTCTGTGTGTGTGTGTGTGTGTGTGTTTGAGTGAGTGTGTGTGCGTGTGTGTGTGGGTGTGCACTAGCACAGTATGATATAACAAGTGCTCTGTCTATGCTCAGTTGCTATAGCAGCAGGAACACGCTGTCCACCTATGTTCTCTCCTTTTATTTACCCTTCTGCTGATCACACACACACACACACACGCGCACATAGACCTGAACGCGTAAACACACAGAAACACCTGTATACACACACACACTCAGAAAGTAATTTGGGTATGAAATGAGTCAGATATATATGTGTGTGTGTGTGTGTGTGTGTGTGTGTGGCTGAGTCAACATTATATTATACTCCAGATCTGATGAAATGAAACAGTGTGTACATTATGCACGTTGTCTATACCTCAGCCTAGATCATGTGTCTGAAAAATGTGTGACTGTATACATCATATATATATATATTTTTTTTTACCCAAAGCAACTTAACACGTGGCACAGAATCCAAATCCACCCTGAACGACTTCCATATTTTTCTTTATTATTAATCCCTAATGATCGATATATTCCTGTATTTTCACTTTGGTTATCCGTTTCCTACATTACCCACAATGCCATGCTGATAGGGATGCAGTGGAATTTATCCCTTGCTTCATCTTATCTAAAGAGCGATGCAGCGGCGCTTTAGTCCTTTAGTCTGTCCAGCTCTCTCACGTCCTTCACACCAAGTCGACGCTTGTCATCTCGTAGACCGCTAACTAGCCGAGCCGAGTCTGCGTCTTATATCTGCATTGCATTCTGGGACTTTGAGTCCAGCATTTGCACCGACATCCCGACTACTTCTGCGTTGGATTTCTCATTAATATAAAATAATTGAATGTATTTGGAAAATGGAGAGAAAAGAAATGTTCTTGCTCTTTTTTCCTGGGATACTGTTATCCCTTATGTTTTAGATTTTTTTTTGTTATTGTTATCAAACTGCATTGTAACTCTGCTAGCAGCAACTAACTATTCACAGGAACAACAAAAATATAGCACCAACCAACAAAAGTGCACCAGAATGGCATCAGATATTTCAGTGTGTTTCAGGGTGAAGATTTCCTTTAAGGCTAAAGGGTGCTGAACAAAGGCACAAAGTCCTGAGATTTAAACTCACAACCTTGTGGTTGCTAAGACTAACCCTAAAATGACATGGCAAAGGATAGTGAAGTGATATTTTCAGAGGTTTTCACTCAGAGCAAGCCTGTAATCACAAGAGTAACACACACACACACACGCATTCAGTAAAAGCCATGTTGTTTTCTATATGCTGCTGTTATTATAGTATGCTGAGAGCTAGTCTCATGTCACTGGAACAAACAGCGCTATTGTGTGTGTGTGTGTGTGTGTGACAGGGCACCCCGGCAGAAGTGCTGTATAAGGGTACCATTACTCGTCTTATCGCCGAGGACAGCCCTAGCAGGGACAGATCCAGAGACGAAAACCAAGCCAAGGGACACGTTCTGTATGAGGGCATCAGTGGACACATCCTTTCCTATGACCGTAAGTTTGATCTCACACACACACACGTTCTTGCCATCAGGTATTCCACGCTTTTGACACACACTTGTCTAACGTTTACATTTCTGCTGTCTGTAGGCACTCCGAACCCAAAGGACGAAGGCAGGGGAGAGGTGTTAGGGCTGAAACGCTCTTACGACATCATGGACGGTGGGGGCATCTCTCGAGTGCTGCCGTTACGGGACTCTCTGTCCGCTGCTGAGGGTCAGTGCAGATGATCGGTCACACACGAGCCATTTCTTTGTGTCTCTTTGTTTCTTTCCACATTTATTTTCAAATATCTTCATGTACCCCTCTGTCGTAGGTTTGATGTGTAGAGCAATGCCTCAGGAGAGAGAGAGTCCTCGTCCTCATCATATCCGCGGCTCTATCTCACAGGGTGAGCGCTGCTTGTATACACACTCCTGTGTGTGATTGTACACACCCTCCTTTCACGTCTTCATGTTATGCATAACAATGCAGTGCAATACTGATGTGGTGAACGGCGTTTATATGGCATTCATGGAAGGAGTGTCAGTGTAGGTGTCAGTACTGTGTGTTTTTAATGTCAGAGAGAGGAAAAAAGAGAGGCTGGTGAGAGAACGACTGACTAGTCTTTCATTAATAAAGTATCAGTTGTAATCGTTGGGAAATTGCTGGGGTATAAGAGCAGTAAAATGCTTTGCGATGTGCTGTTATAGGAAAATAATCAATTTAGGGCTGGTCACAGGAGCAGCAGATTTGTAATAAGTAGCGCTTTTGTGGCAAATACATCAGCAGCCTTTTCAGTTTTGCTCTACTACGCTTTGATTGATTGATTGATTTGTTTTACATTTCAGAAAATCTCTACCAGTGTCTCATTTTCACCCAACACTACATGGTTAGGAGGGAATTTTAGGTGCCTACTAACTCTCTCTCTCTCTGTGTAACTCTCGCTTCCTCTCAGGTATCCCACGTCATGTAGAATCCCAGGAAGAGTATTCGCGACGAGAGCCGAAGCAGCTGAAGCGCGAGAGCTCTCCATCTCCCCGCGGCCCTGACGCTATTAAGGGCCGCCCCCACGACAGCCTAGTGCCCACGGTTAAAGAGGGCGGACGCTCCATCCACCTCATCCCGCCGGAGGGTACGCTGATGAGCAAAGCACCTAAAGAGGGCTCCATCACACAGGTAACTCAGTTACAGAGTCCTGCTGTGAACATTTTTACAGTAATAATGATCTGATTGTGAGAATCTGTATCAGAATGTGATTAACCTGAAACACTCTGGATCTGTATGTTTGTATCTGTTCTTTCCGAAGTTATGCAGAAATACGTTATTGAGTGTTGAGTATTGAGTGAATGATTTATTTACAGGGCACGCCTCTCAAACTGGAGACCGCGGGTTCATCTAAACGCCACGACGTGCGCTCCATCATATCCAGCTCTCCTCGGCCGTACTCTGGTCTCCCACCTCATTTGGAGAGGGGCCACTACGACGAGCCGGGCCCCAAATCTCGGCCTAGCGCCGTGGTCAGCACCTCAAGCTCCCTGGTGCTGGGGGCAGAACAGGCGGGCAAAAGTCACCACAGCCCGGTGGGCTACGACGAGCACAAGAGAGCAGGATATGCGGCGCCTTCACACCGAGGATCCCCGCTGACCAGCAGAGACACGCCGCAGCGGCCACACGAAGGTACACAGCACCGTACATGTGGAGAGACTCCGTGTTAGAGCCGTGTAATGCAAAAAAAAAAAATCCTTATGCGGATGTTTTGACATACACTCTTCTACTTTTTTATAGCAACTTTTGGCTAAAATGCTTGTATAGATAATTATCCCCTATGTAGTGAGCATGTATAGTGAATTAATGTGTCACTCTCAGGCTCTGCGAAGGTCCCTCAACAGGAGAGGAAGTCCACTCCCACTCCTCGGGAAATGAGCTCTACCAAGTCTCCGCTGCCTGTAGTGGGGGATCACACTGCCTCTCTGGCCTCCTATGAGAGGCTGCTGCAGGGTCTGGGAGCCGATGTGTACCGAGGGCAGATACCGCTGCCGTTCGACCCTAACGCCCTGCCCCGGGGCATCCCTATAGAGCCAGGTAGGTCAACATGTGAGCTTTTAGCATTGACGTTTCAGAAGTTTATCACCTTATAGGCATACTATTACCCAAGCAACGTATTATAAAACAGTTAGTTATAATAGTGTGTGTTTGTGTGCCATCCTCAGCTGCTTATTACCTGCCTCGACACCTGGCTCCCGCCCCTGGTTACCCCCACCCCTATCCCCCTTATCTAATCCGGGGCTTCCCTGACACGGCAGCCCTCGAGAACAGACACACACTCTTCACCGACTACATCACCTCACAGCAGATGCACCAGTGGCCTGCAGCAGCTATGACACAGAGATCAGACCTACTGAGAGGGCCCCGAGACCCACCGCTCACTTTACCGTACTCACCTACAGCACGAGGTATACACACACACACACACCAGCTTCTCACTTACACTTACCACAACTTTAAGAGTAACTATAAATAGATAACAAGTATGACATGTCATCATCTCTTTACTTCCTGAATTCACTTCCTTCAGGAGCGTCTGCATCACCAATGGACCGCATCAACTACCTCTCCGGAACTCCAACCACTTTCCCCAGCCGTGCATACACCACCTCACCGATCTCACCAGGTACACATACACACACACACACCCAAGCTGATAAACACTCAGCGTTCAGTATAACATGCACGGCATTGCAGGTGCTGCATGTGTAACAAATCTTTGTTCATTTATTCTCTTCTCTAGTCGGAAGCTCCCACATGAGCAAACTCCAGGGCACACTGACGTCATCCGAGAGAGAGCGCGAGAGAGAGCGTGAACGCGAAAGAGAGCGCGAGAGAGACCGGGAGAGAGAGCGAGACCGAGAAAGAGACCGAGAGAGGGAGCGGGAGAGAGAAAGAGAACGAGAGCGGGATAGAGAGAGGGAGAGGGAGCGAGAGAGGGAGAGAGAGCGGGATCGAGACAGAGAGAGGGAGAAGTCTCTCGGCCATGGCAATGTGGAGCACGCCCCCATCTGGAGACCCGGTACAATGACTCACACACGCTCGTTTACTTGTTGTGTAGATTTTAGTGAAACAAGAAACAGAAAAGTTTGACAAATGTATATTATAATTTTCAGCGCTTGTCAGTAATATCAAATACGGTCAGACTCTCTGCGCCTGTGATGCAGCATGTAATTTGTTATGTTTGCATGTCTTTGGCATTGTCCTCTGTGTGTAATAGTACTCCTGACTGTTCCTGTGTCTGTTCCTCACTCTCTGCAGGAGCAGCAGAGCAGACTGGGAGCAGCAGCTCCAGCTCGCGTCCTCCTTCCCTGCCTTACAGCCACCAGGCGTCCCCGATGAGCCCTCGGCCCCAGGAGAGCCTCCAGCACAGACCCACTGTCTTGCACAACACCAGCTCGAAAAACCTGCAGAGTTCAGAGCACAGCAGCCAGTCTGTACTGAGGTCAGACACACAGACAGACAGATCTATCTGACTATCCGTATACCTCTTGCTCGCCCAACCATCTTATATGTATCAGTTTATATATTAAACTATCTGTGTCTATCTACACCATCACTCGCCTATTAATAAAAATAACCTACACAATTTGGTGTCATAGTAACACATCAGCAGTACAGCAAACGCATCTCTCGCTGCTCTCCTTAATGCTGTTTATCATGTCACCACTAAGCAGTCCTAATATTCGTGTTTCACCGTCCTGTCCAGGTCTGTGCCACAGAGTTCTTCACGTTACCCAAACTACAGCGGGCACCTCCAGAGAGCCAGCGAGGCCTATCCAGACTCGAGCGGGGTCAAAGAGCTGAGCCGGGAGCCGAGTAAGACCCAGAGTCGCGGAGTTCTGCCCAAACACCAGGAGCCCAAGTCCGAATCCAAGATGTCCAGCCCGAGCGGTGGTGGAGTTTACCCCTCAGCCTTCGTCCAGGCCCCCGGTGGCCATGTGGGGCTCACAGCAGGCCGTGGTCTTCCCATAATGGCTACCGACAGTGGCATCATGAATAGGGATAAGACTCAGAACAAGGACCACGAGCTCCGTGCACTCGGTGAGACCAACGTTACAGCACAAAAATTTCATGCTGGTTTGAGTACGTTCATAATCTGTATCGTATGTTCTTTTATTTGTTATTTCCTGTTCTTTTCTTCTGAGCAACATTGACACTGCCTTCATGTTTGATTCTGAGATTCTGAGTTTCTCAGCCCTTGAGGGAATGCTCTTGCAGCATTTGGATAGCTGTGTGTGGGAGGATTTAAAAGCGAGAGGGGGAAAAAAACAGTGCTGTTGGGTCAGGCATGAAAAGATAAGATTTCAAAGAGAGGAGAATCATGTACACACACATGCACACACACACAGAGAAACCTATTTGGGCAGGCACATCCTCTGCTGCTCTTAGTACTGATATCTAAAAGCAGTAATTAATAACTCTGCATTTGTTTTTGTACATTAAAACATTTTTGATGTAATTAAAATCAGTGAGTATGCCTGATGTCAAGCATGTGAAATTGGTTTAGAAATATATTATCGAGTTGGTGAATACTGTTAGAGACTGTGCTGCTTTTGTGTTAACCTTTAGACGTGTGTGTGTGTGTGTGTGTGTGCGTGTTGTTTTTATTATTTTTTTTCACCACTGCAGCTCAGCAGAAGGCTCTAGAGCAGCACAGTGTGTTTTTTATTCCAGAGGAGAGACTGTCTCCCAGCCAGCAGCCCCCATCCCCTGCTGTTAAAAGCTCCCAGAGAGTGGTGACCCTCGCCCAGCACATCAGCGTAAGACTTTTCTGCACATGGCTTGTGTATTCACATGGTGTTCCGGGGTGAAGCAGACATTTTGTGATTTCTAACAAACTTCGTTTCCTTTCCTGTTTCAGGAGGTGATTAAGAAAGATTACATGCGTCAGTCACAGCAGGGGCAGGCAGGAGGCCAGCCTGTGTTTAGCTACCACAATTCCCCTGTGCTGGACCTCACTCGACCCCCAAGTGCCCCCCAGACGCCCTCGGAACCGAACGTCAGCAGCCGCTTTACCCCCGAGGGCTCCAACAGCGACAGAGACAGGCTGAGAGACAGGTATGGATGTGTACGCCTGTGAGTGACAAAACTAAAAATAATAACACGGTATAGTATTATAGTAAAGACTGTATAGTAAAGATATCTTATAACCCTACTACTTGTACACTGTAGCTTGTGTTTGTATTTAAACCCAGTACAGTTAGGCTGTGCTAATAAAAAATAATGTTAGTCTATGGCTTATTGTAGTTAATTTGGTCATGGGCTCAAATATGATGTTTAGGAGAGCAGATTGTGAATGTTGACCTCATGCTGAGCTGCTTTTTTTTTTTTTTTTTTGTCTTCATATGCGCACAGGTCTCCTCCTCAGAGTAAAGTGTCCCCAGTGAGTCTGCCCCCTGAGTGCATCGAGCCAGTCTCTCCACCAGGGGGCGTGTCCGAGCCAGAATCCCAGGCAGCGGCGTGTCCCAGTGAGCAAGCCGAGCAAGGGTATAGACATCTAATATTTAACACACATATACACACTGAAGTGAAGACATACTCCTCTACTGTTACACACCACTCAACTGTTTATTCCTCCGCTCCTGCCGTCTGTGTCAGGATGGGATCTCGCTCTCCCTCCAGCAGTTCCCAGCCACCTGCGTTCTTCAGCAAACTCACCGAGAACAACTCCGCCATCGTCAAGAGCAAGAAGGAGATGATTAAGAAGATGGTTGTGGGCAACGAGAATGACTTTAGTGAGTTTTTTTAATTTTTATTTATTTATTTATTTTTTATTTATTTATTTTTTATTGCATATAGCAGCTATATATAAAAAAGACTCAATTTTCATCCTTTGTGCCGTTTTATTTTCTCTTCCAGACTCGGGACAGCCCGGGACAGAGATCTTCAACATGCCTGCCTCTGCTACTGGAGGTAACCTTTAACACAGATGATCAAATAATATCAATAAAACAGTTAATTATCACTTTTGAGAGAAAGAAAATGTCTGTTGAAGTTTTATAATGATGGACTTTGCTGTACGTTGCTTCTTAACTCAAATAGTATAATGTGTATTGTGAAATTGTCTTCATATATTGTCTTTATACATCATGTTATATTTTTCCCTTATACTAGAGCACGGTTCAGTTCTCAAATTGAATTCTCAGATGGTGTTTATATTAATGTGCTTGTTCTAATACATTGTCATTTCTATAGCAACGGCTAAAATAATAATAATAAAACACTTGCTGTTATTGGAAAATAATCAACTTCTAGGTGGTAACAGTAACTGTTTTGCGTCGCCATTCTCACCACCCCTTCGTTGATTATTTTCCTATAACAGCACATCCCGAAGTGTTTTATTCCTTACCCACTCCTAAGTATACATTCAAGTGAATGAGAATGCTGTTGAGGTTTAATTTTACTTGCTCAACAAGATGCTTATCCACAGAGAGACCTGATGTTATTAGCGATGTGATAATTTCATTAACCTTTCATTTTGTGAGCCTCTGCCAATTCGATTAGTCTCAAATTAGTGTATTTATTTATGCGTCATTTGAAATTAGAACATCAGAAACACTTTGATACATCTTGTAACACTAGGGGTGTGTGTGTGTGTGTCTTAGGGCCGGTGACCATGCGTAGCCAGCCTCCTCCAGACTCCAGTGGGAACACCATCGGCCTGGAGGCCATCATCCGCAAAGCTCTGATGGGAAAATATGACGAACAGGCGGACGAGCGCTCGCCCTCCAACTCCGGACCCTCTGCTGCTGCTGCTGATCCACGCACTGAAGAGCCTTACTCACTGCCTGGTATGGATCTAGACAACACACACACACACGCACACACAGATACACTGATTCCAACACACACACTCAGTCATGACACGGTCATGACTTTATTTCTCGTAGCCATGACTAGGAGTAGCCGTGAAGTAGTCTAATATCACTGAATCAATCACTTTCTTTCTCAGTTTGACGAGCCACAGTTTATTATACTACTATAAATATATTTCCGATGAAATTTGCATCTTTTTTTTAATTGGATGTCTTGTTTTACTTTATTAAACTCTTTGCGTGTGTGTGGTGTTTGTGAGCCGAATTGTCTTTTGAGGTGAACATGTGATGCTAAACTGGCGATTTGCAATACGTAGATGTAGGCGAGCGAAGCTGACTTTCCGCACCTGCTCATTGTGTCATTTATCGAAAAGGTTTTAAGTAGCATGTGTGTGTGTTGTAGGTAAATCAAAGAGCAGCGGGCGCTCCAACGGCCGCAAGACAAAGTCTCCCGGTCCTGGACTGTCGGGAGGAGAAAGACCGTCCTCAGTGTCCTCCGTCCACTCCGAGGGAGACTGCAACCGCCGCACACCTCTCACCAACCGAGTGTGGGAGGACAGACCGTCATCTGCAGGTAATGACACTCTGACTACAAACCATTTCATGACTATATATTTTATACACTCTCCGTCCACTTTATTAGGAACACTTGTACAACTGCACATTCAGTGACTAGTACCTGAAGCTCCCGACCTGCATCTGCATGATTTTATGCATTGTGCTGCTGCCACCTGATTGGCTGATTAGATAACTGCATGAATGTACAGGTGTACAGTTGTTCCTAATAAAGTGGACGGTGAGTGTATATAATAATTATACCACATTGATGTTGAATTCTCAATTCTGATTGGTCGGAAGCTCAGAACTTTCTATAACAGTTACTGTTTCTATGGTAACAATTGACTCAGGGACTTTTTTTGTGGACACTCCACATAAACAGATTTTTTTTTTTTTTTTAAAAAGTGAATAATTGTTGATATATGGAAGGAGTCTCCAGTGTCAGCGCTTTGTAACAGTTGGAGGTAAAGCTGTAATTTAAGTTTTCCGACATCTTCAGGACAGTGGAGTTTACGTTTTGTGGTAACATAGCAAGTTTCGGGGTTGATATTTTTTGTCGTTCTTAATTTCAAGAGAGAAAAGAGAGACTGATGAGGGAACGAATCTGTAGCGTCTATAACGTAAATGAGAACAGTGTTACACAGATGTTCTACAACATGAAATGTAACTATAAACGGATAAGAAGTACAGCATAGAGTTCTTTAATAAATAAAAAGAAAATTGTAATTGCTGTAGTATATATAAGAGGAATAAAACACTTCAGGATGTGCCTTTATAGGAAAATAATTACTTTCAAGCTGTTAACGGTAACTACGCTTCATCCCATCGGTGATTATTTTCCTACAACTGCACAACCCCAAGTGTTTTATTTCTTACATAAAACAGTGGCTCACAGGATAGTTTTTCACGTCATTATAATTGATATTTTGTTTACATGTAGAATGTCTCATTCACTAAGGGGTGTGTGTGTGTGTGTGTGTGTGTGTGTGTGTGTGTGTGTGCGTGCGCAGGCTCTACCCCATACCCCTGTAACCCCTTCACGATGATGCGTTTGCCCGGCTCGGTGATGTCCGGGCCCTCCCCGTCGCCCACCCAGCCCACTGCAGGACCTCCACAGCCTCAGAGCCGCACCTGGGAAGAGGAACCCAAACCGCTGCTCTGCTCTCAGTACGAGACGCTGTCCGACAGCGAGTGAACACACACACAAACACACACACACACACACATCTCCTCTATTCGCTCCTTTAAACTTTAAACAGGGATGTGGATGGATACACACACACATGCACACACTTAGTGAAACACACTAGAGAGCACATACACATGCAAACTAATATGCATACCCTCATATTACTAATGCACTTCTCTTAAGTACAACACACACACACACACACACACACACACACACAGATGTACCCTGGTGAAAATGGCTGCTCCAGAAGAGTACTCGTAAGCGTGTACACACTTGCACACCAACATTAGAGTGTGCCATCACTCCAAGACTGCTCATATTACAACGACAAATCACTCTTTTTTCTTTTCTTTTCCTTTCCTGGTCTCCTGGTCTTATCAGACTCGGGTATCACAGAGACTCCTCTCTCCATAGTACCGCTCAGGATCCTCACATCCTCACCTCTTGCTGACACACACACACACACACACACTATGCATTGCTGTTTTAAACCAATAATTTGGCTCCAAATGGAATGAACAAGTCGATCAGATTAGCGTGTTTGCTGTCTTTATTTCGCACTTGAGGGTTAATGTAGCTAAACAGTAAGGCTAGCTTCGAGCTGCTAGTGTTTATTCATTCGTATTGGTCATCCCAATCGTTTCTAACACACAGCTCCGCCTTAAACTTAAGGCCACGCCTCTTATCTGAGACTGATCCTTGCTACGTCCTGACTGTTAGCTGCTACGACTTTTTTTAGCTCTGCGTCTGTTTTTTTTTTTTTTTTTTTTTTTAAATACACATCCTTGTGTCAAACCACTCCACAAAGCCGTTGATTGAGATGTGTAGCTTGAGTGATGCTAATCTGGTGGATATGCGCTTCCTTTATTTGTTAGCTACATTAGCCTGAACATATCTTGGCTCTAGTGTTTCAGTTTTGGCCCAAAATGGCTGCCGATGGCGTCGCTCATTGCTTTTACAGACTCACAGTTTCACCACTTGAGCTTCTGAGGCACATTTTGAGGTACAGAGGACCTTGTGTGTGTGTGTGTGTGTGTGTGTGTGTGTGTGTGTGTTTGCGTTTGTATACACTGATGCATGAATTCAGATTGAGAGAATGAACAAGCCAGTTCCAGTTTTCCTGTTCTGAAATACGTACATTCAGTCCAGAAACGCTCATGAAGAGTGTGTGTGTGTGTGTGTGTGTGTGTGCGTGTGCGCGCGCGCGTGTGTTTTTCACTCTTTTCCATGGGCGTTAGTTTACAAGGTACATAATGCATTTTTTTTAATGTCACTGATAACATTGCAGTTTGTTTTTTTTTTTTTAACAACGGTTTCAGACTCGTCTCTACTCGAACATTTTTTCTTGTCATGAAAGCTGCGACATTGTTTTTTTTTGTGTGTTTATCACTAATTTGTTTGCGTCTCTTTTTATTAAGCACTTGGCCAGCAGACGGTTCTTGTTGTCCCGTCATGGACGCTGATTATTCATTTAATGTTCTTTTTTTTTTTTTTTTTTGGTTGTTTCTTTATACAGTATTGTTTTTTTTTTTTTATTTTCATGTTTGTCACCTATACACCTTTTGTAAAAAATAAATAAATAAATAAAATAAATAAAATAGATAAAATGTCCAATGCTCCAGCGACAATCAGAGAGGAAAAAGTGCTGAGCTGAGCATATGGACGCCAAGCTGCTTTTTCAGGTCCCCACAATGTCCTCACACACACACACACACACACACTCTCTCTCTCACACACACACACACACACGTACACATGTACATGTCGGTTTAAGAGACTGCGCCAAATCAAAGCCATGGACATCAAGGACTGCTCTGTCGTCGGTTTAAAAACAAAACAAAACAAAAAAACAGACGACTGATATTAGAGGACGCTGATAGGTTATTTTTTTGTGGGTTTTTTTTTTCTTTTGAGGAAGGGGACCTCCGCCCACAGCGAGTGGACTTCTCAGCTCACTGGGACTCCAAACCCAACACCTCATGTGTATAAATGTGTATCCCTATGTTGTGTACAAAAAAAAACAAAAAAAAAAACAAAACAAAAAAACGATTCTGGTGTTAAGTGCCATTTATTTGAGACATACATTTACTGAAGTTTAAACTACCAAGTGACTACGCACAACTTTTTTTCCCTCTGTTTTTTTTTTTTTTTTTTTTTTTAAGGCTTAAAAGACGAACCTGGTGTGTCACGGTGGTTTCACACACACACTGCTGAGAGCGGTGGATTTTATGTCCTCACACTAACGCGTCTTCTGAATTCGACGCTGATATCCGTGATGCTATAAATACTATCAAATTACTTTGCATGTGCTTTAAATATAAGTCAAATTTTATTGTTTGCTACTTTTTTTCATAAAAAAGTCATCCCTCTTTAACGTTGATATAAAAAATAAAGACTTTTATGATTCTATTCCACAGGTTTACCTCAGTGGGAGTTTTTTTTTTTTTTTTTTTTTTGAGGAATATTAGTCCCGTGTTGAGAATTGATCATTTGGTGTGTATTATATTGTGTGTTTATTTTGTGTAAATGCGGCTTCATCGCATCACACACTCGTTCTGTTCTCTAGACGTGTGCCAACGATATTGTTTTGGGTCACTACCATATTGTTTGTTCCATTCGGTGTTAAAAAAAAAAAAAAAAAGACCCTTATTTTTGGACAGATTTCATAGAGCATTACATAAGGCACCTTCAATTAA
>CM040461.1:26748743-26787751 GCA_022758105.1 Pangasianodon gigas
TTCATTTCTCCTGATGTACAAATGTGTATGAACTGATTTAAAAATCATAACTGGTTGAGGGAAAAAAGAAAAAAACAAAACAAAAAAAAAGACCAGACTCCATTCACAGCTTTAGGATGGGAGGAAAGCAAGGGTCAGGTGTCATCCATTTTGTACAACCATATTGTCCGCTATTTGTTTTTCTTTTAAACATAATTCCAGCCCACTGTATTATAGTGCGGAGTGTAAATAGGCCTAAAAGGGTGTACATATTTATGTGATTTGCTGCGAGGTGGATATTCACAGAGAAACTGTTCACTGTTGTGCATCAACATGGCCACCAGCAAGCTTTGTGGATAAGCAGTGTACAAAAATGAAACAGGAAAAAACAGACACTGCCTTAATGTTTAAATAAAAAGCTTATTGCCATTGAGACATTGTTTGGGTGTTTGTGTTTTCACTCTTTTTTTGTAATGGCATTATTGGATCATGGATTTTTTTATTTTTTTTTTTAATAGAACAACACAAGTTGCATTTTTGTTGTCACATACGCAAATACAGCGTATGACGTTTTGTACATGTCGCTGTCGTAATCCAGGGTTTCAGTTTCAAATTCAAATGTAGACAAAGTAATAATGACGCTTCATAAACAAGTGGTAAAGTAGCCATCATATTATGGTTGATGGAAGTGTTTAAAAAAAAAACACCTAGATAAACGTGCAAAACGAGTGAATACAGTGTATATCAGCGGTCAAAGATTTATCGTTAGGGCTGCATCGATACCGATTCTGGTATCAGGTATCACTCTGATAACGTGCTCATTTCCTCGTACATGTAAAAATGCTCCGAAGCCACCATCCGATAGCTCATGATACGATGTGACGTAAGCCTGGTGTACGTTGTTGCACTAATCAGCAGATGACCCACCAATCTGGAAGTTTTTCATAATTAAGCAAAGCTTAACATATCAAGAGGAGGAGATACTGTGTCTTTCTACAATACAAGTAACCTGATAAAGCATCTTAAACATAAATCTCAGCACCAGGAGTTCATCGCTAGCAGCACACAACGCCAAAATGTCTTACCCACAATGTTGTTCTTGACGATCAGCCGCAAACAAGGGATTCCGCCATAATGAAAACAAAAGTGTACTTCACTTACAGCTGTACAGAAGCTCCTTTCTGAAGTGAAATAAAACCTGCAGCTCTACTTGCTCCGAGGTAGCTAATGTAGCTAGCTGTGAGCTAGAACGATCCTAGTATCATACATGCGTAGACACCTAACTGTGTGTTTTCCATGGCCACTATTTACACCAGGGAAACGTAAAGAGAGTTAAATAACATGTTCTGTGACATCCCTGATTGATTAATAGTAATGAGTAGTAATATTCAGTTTGATCTCAGTATCAATGAGTATGAAAAATTCTCAGATTAGTATCGATGCATCTGCTTCTAAGATCGCAAATCGGCTCAACGGTAAATGTTCCAAAACTGTAATCCGAGGTGATTTCTTTTCAGGGATGAAGAGGCAGAGAGAAAACCACAGACATTCCTGATCCTGATGGAAATAAAACCTGTGAGTAGTACCTATGACTGTATGTAAAAGTTTGCGCACCCCGGCCAAATTACAAGTGAAAAGAAGTACGCACAACCGCTGCAGCAAACTTATTTTTTTCTTCATAACATTTTTTCTATAAATATTAATGCAGTTACTTTATATTTGATGCAGTACTCAAATGTTTTCATACAGCTGTATAGAGGATAAAAATATCCTTGTGTAAATCTAATACCATCCAAATAGAGGATATTATCTGTCATCCACTTGTTCCTCAAGATTCCTCTTTAATTTAGTAATGAGGTTACTATTATTTTTGGTGTTTTACAGCATTGTATCATTTGTACTTTGCTTTGTGATTAATCTGTGTAGCATCCCTAAGGATTAGGTTTCACTCCAACCCTCTTGAGCATCTCGATTCCTCCTACATAATCTCTGTTTTGCACTTGCTTTTGGCCAGATGATGGGAGAGCGATGTTCTTGGAAGAAATTTCTGCTTCATTTCCAAGTCACCTTTCATTAAAAGTGATATTTATCCCCCGACCCAAAAAAAAAAAAAACCCACCAAAATTGTAAACCTATAAACTGTCTTGGTTCAAGTGGTGATGTTTAAAACACAAGAGGGCACCAGAGCATCTCGTATGCTTTAACAGTAGACCTTCTTTTTATATTTCAGCCCTTTACTGTCACAGTACAATGAACATTAATGGAAATATTATATATGCAACATGCTTTGGATGAAGGCAGGAACTTTGTTGTTCCACTTGAGCCAGTTTCAGCAGTGTTTTAAGACTATTACTCTTCACACTGTATGAGAAGAATAACAAACTCTTGGCTGAATTCTACAATAGACTGTGCAATAACGTGTTCTCCATGTCACATTATACCGTGAAGATCTTATAATGATACACCTGTGATAAAAGAAAATTACTACGTTCTCATTCTGCTTACATCATCAGATGGTGCGGAAAACTAGCTCGCATAAATACAAGCATTCTACAAAGTGAGCTTGAGGTAATAAGGATATTTATTTTTCTATTCATGAGCGTGTTTGTAGCTGTCCCATGAGTTTTGCGTAATCCAATTGGTGGATTTTAGATGAGCATCGTAGCAGCTCTCACACTCTGGAGATTTTAAATTAAAAAATTTCTCACACAGCCAGAACTTGGTCATCAGCTGTTTTTGGTCACAGTGGCATTAAATCAGAGAATGTCAAGTTGTAAGACCACCGATCTCAACTCAAAATCTGTGATTTTTATCCAAAATGACTACACGAATCCAAGCATGTAGCTGAGCAGTTGAGGGTCTTGTAGTTATGGGTAAGTTTTGGGATTTGAACTTGCAACCTTCCAGTCACAAGTGCAGAATGTTGACCTGCAAGCTACCTCTGCCCTGCCGCTATCATCACTATCGGGTGTGGCTCCTGCAACCTTGTGATTTTGTTTACTCCTCTTCTTCACATGCAGTTTGCATGTCAAAATTTTCAGCAATTTTACTGTAAAACAAAGTAAAGGAAAAAAAATGATTCGTTACGAAATTCATGGAAAATCCTCCTATATTATCACTCTTAAATCCACAGAAGAGTTAAAGAATTGGGATTTTATTTGTTCATTTAAGATATACACTGTGTCTTAAATTATTTTCTAATCTCTTGCCCAAAACAAAACAAAACAAAAAAAAGATTTAAACTTGGGAATACAAAAATATAAAGAGAATCATTAAGTGCCATATGCAACATATACATCAGGAAGTATTTTACAGGAAAAAAAGTAAAAAGAATCAAAAAATTATCCATGATCAGAGAGCATTTTACATCCACAATCATAGACTTTCATCCACTTTTACAGAAACATCTCCGCTCAATGTCATGAAACTTTTTTTAACACTTTCCAAATTCCTTTCATACCAACTTTTCTTTGTCCATCGCTACAGTTTTCATTCGCTCCAGTCCATGTGAATAAAGTCACGTGTGACTTTGCCTTGTCATTTGAGCATCTCATGAACTTCTTACCCAATTTCTTTACCTCATCTTAAATTACCGTACAAAACACATCACACAGATTCAGGTCTTTCACGTGGTACCTCAGTTTCATGTATAAAATCCGTCCATTCTTTACTTTCATGTACAGAAATGACGTCCTTCACGTACACCGACGTACGCACACCATTTTGGACACTAAATATGGATTAAGAGCAAAAGTCATGATAGAGTAGATTCTGAGTGAGGTAAGAAATCGTAACGTAAATTTTAAAGATTTACCATAATTTAGTATTTCTAATCCAGATGTTTGTAAGACAAACACAAAACACTGCAACATCCTTCCAATGTGCCTGAACTTGTGATGTGGCAGAGATCGTTCCCTTAGAAGTGAAGCAGTGTAGTATCTGAATCCCTCACCATCCTCCTGCCATATTTACCACCTTATATCAAAGAGCATTGTCAGGTGGTGTGTATTTTCCTGAGTATAAGACACATCTGCCCCAAAATCTCCCAAAATTGTGTCTGGGTAGAATTATATTTGGCTATATATCTGGGTAGAATTATAATTTCTGTTTATCATAATAATGTGTATACTTATTACACAATTTTATGCAGATTAATTATGATGCAGCAAAGCGACAAATCCAAACGATTGGCTCCAATAAACTGCGAAAAGTCTAAACTTCCCTTTTCTCTGCTCTCACACATTTAGTTCCTGTCTGGGTTTGAGTAATTAATATTTTTTTTATAAATTGGCTATTAATATCATAATATTAATTAAAACAAAACACTAGGCCACGCCCACAATCAGCAGCAGAGTTGCCAACATTGCTAACGAGATTCTGGAAGGTAGAAACAAAATACAAGATTTTCCCACAAAATCTCCTAGTGCATGTCAGTGGACAAGACGGCTCATTTTTTTTCCAATGTGAGTAAACGTCTGGTATGCTAGGTAGCTCTAATTGTTTACCGACCAGTGATACCACAGTCCCGCCCACTTCGTTTCTGTTGGCTCGTGATTTCACAGATAACATAGATAAACAATCGAAAGTAAGTGCTACTGGAAGCAAATGCATTCTTCATGTCTGGCGTCCTTTCCCCTTCAGTGAATCGCCTTTTCTGCTAGGTGTATTTTATTTGCGTTTGGTCTGATTAGCTAAAAATGTTGGCCCCTCTGTGGCAGAAACGTGTGGTGACGTCACTTATCACTTGCAAGATTAGGGGGAATTTTTTATTTATTTGTTTAAGTGTCTTATAGTCAGGAAAATACAGCACCACTGGTCTCTCAGTTTGGAGGTAAATCCTTTCCTTCCCTCAAATTAGCTGGCTGGAGTGTTAGTGATTTGTAAACAAAACTTGCCTGGACTGAGCTTCCAGACTTTTGTGCTGAAAATCACTGTTATTTCTGGACTCAGGTAAACTTGAGCTTCTGTCTCGACACGTTCACTCTCTATCGTTCAACTTCAGCCAGATTATTAACCGCAGGTCCAGAGTCATGAGTGAAAAGGCGCTTTGCTTCATGGCCATGTTCTTGGACCGCTTCAAATAACCGGTGTGCTACAAACTCCCACGTCTCTTTCTGTGATCTGTATAAAAACATTGGTCCAATCTTTCAAGTGCTCATACGCTGCCCTCAGCTCAACCAAAATCACTGTAGCCAAAAGAAGAAAGAAAAAAAATTTCTTAGCAAAAGTGCAATCAAGCATTTATACAACTCGCAGAAAGTTGTACTATTCCTGGCATGATTTTTTTCCCTCGTATTTCTGTACCATGCCATAGAGTTTTGAGGATATTTTTTACAGCATTGTTTTATTGAATCCTATTCTTTATAGCGGAGTGTAATGGCAAGAACAAGTAAACAGACAAAAGAACAATAGGTTTAACCCACCTCCCGACTGCAAAATAAAGATGAATTGCTACCTTATTGAAACTGCTCTGTATACAGATTCCATCACTCACTTAATATATAGTACCAACTTCACCAGAGACAAAATAAACGTCTCTCTCACGTCCTTTCCTCCCTTTAGGGGAAGTCTGTAGTCGTTCTGTTACACAAGTCGCCCATTTCTCCACCCAAGAGGAGTTTTAGCTTTGTGATAGTGAGTTTGCACAGTAGTGCGTCTCAGCGTGGTGGGCGTGTCTCACAGCTCCTCGGTGTAGATGATGCAGGGACTGCCGTCCTCGCTCGACTCCAGCCTCACTGTGGACACGAACCTGCGGCGTCCGGCGGCGTTGGCGTTGTAGTGCAGCGTGGTGCGGTAGATGTTGCGCGCGTGTTTGGGGTAGACGATGGCCGTGCTCTGGTAGTGAATGGGCCGGTGCCGTGGCAGGAAGTGAACCTCTGACTTGTAGCTGCGCCACGTGTGGTTCTGCAGCGCCACCACCGTCTCGCTGTAGGAGTTTACCGTGGGAACCCGTGCACAGTAAACCTCATCACGGTAGTGCCGGTGTGAGTCGTACTTCACCTCCGAGCTGAACCTGAACACACAAGCCAGAATGTTTAATACAAACTGCTCGAGTTTTGACGTATATTAGGCTCCAAAGAAATATAAATCCACCACCATGAGCTATTTTTATAATCCGGTTTGATTCCATTCCAGCGTTTCTTAACACGAGTCTGATACTTCCACTGACTATCAGATCAGTGCAACAAATATATTAAAAAAATGTAATTAAGTTAATTGGAGCAAAAATCTGAATTAGTTTTGAACATGTCACAGACAAGTATTGCATAACAAAATATAACAGTCCAGTCCTGATATGCAAATGAAGAACATGCAATGCTGAGTTACCAGAGAAGGGGGAGGGGCCCATGTAGGATGGATATGTTACTGGGATTACTCATTTGCATATTCAGAGAATCTGAATTTTGTTTTTTTTCTGTTCTCTAATAACACTTTTTAGATCTGCAAGGCAATTAAGGCTTGACTACCAGTTAAGTGTTACCACCAAAACAAAGGTTTAGCAAAGAAATAATAATAATAAAAAATGAACACTTGGATGTAATACGTAGCACACTGCCATTTAAACGAAATGTATGTGGTGGTGTGGGAAAACCCGTTCCGTGAATTCCAGCAAACGGCCAAACACAAAAATTCTGGTTTTCACTAAAATTGGGTATTTCTGCCATACTCTGACACTTCTACTTGAAGAAAACAAATATATCTTTCTCCAAAACAACATGGGAGAGTTCTACTTTTACTATTTACTATTTAACTTCTTGCCTTTAACCATGCTGTCTTCCTGCAGCGATCCCGCTGATTGAACCTGGTGGTACAAACAATCAGTCATTCGAGGCAGTAGTGAAATGGACCTAATTTTGTTCAGTTTAATAATTTAGTTTGTGATCAGATAACAGCTGTCAAAATGTCCGATGTGATTTTCTCCCTTTTCACTTTTGGGAGTAACTAGACTTTAAAATGCTAGAACTTGACTTGTGGTTCATTTGTGGTTTAGTTACAATTCAGTTAAGCATGTAGTCTTCAGAACTGTATATAATATAAAAAAAGGTAAAAAAAAAATTTCACCATGTGAAGATTTATATATTTATATATATGGTGTCACAAGAATTAGAAAAATAAAGCAGATGGTGTGTGAACAGTATGTTAAGATTAAGATCAGTTTCATACAAGGATTCCTGAAATAGATACACATTTCCTGTGAAAATAATGTATTCTTGAATAAGACTAATCTAAGTAGCAGATGGAGCAAAAGCAGTTCTTGGTAGTGGACTCAGACTCAGACTTCTGGCAGAAATCATTAGTGCTCTATGTCTGTGTGTGTGTGTGTGTGTGTGTGTGTGTGTGTGCGCGTGTGTGTGTTTACCTCATCTCTGTGGTGGGTCTAGGGTTCACCTCGATGCTTTCACCGAACACCACAGGGTGCATGCGTGACTTGACATCTGCACCCTGAGAGTTCAGCAGCAGGTATGGAAGCTGCACACACAGGAAAGAGTAACGTTAGTCTACTGCATCATCTACAACAGATACACACTTCACATACTGAGACTATCGAGACATCTTTACTTTCCGTTACATACTGTATGCTAAATACTAGTGATGTAACCAAATACATTACTCGTAATGAACAGATAATGTCTGGTAAACGAATACAAACACAGATGCGAATAGGAGGAACGCTACTGGTTTTTGTTTTGGGGTTTTTCTTTTTTTTTTCTTTTTAGAAAGCTTGCCAGTTGAGACTTGTGGGAAAAAAAAAACATACGGCATTCATTCATCCTTAGTAACTGCCTGGTCAGGGTCTTGGTGGATCAAATAAGGCTACTACTTTGTTTAAATTTTGGGAAATAGAAACGCTATGAAATATCATATGCTGGTACAAACAAAAATAATAATTGTGCGAGCAGGATTATGAACCCCTTCTGTCTTAAACCACTCCCACTTTGGATTTAAATCTGAATACAGATATGAATATTTGGAGCACTCTAGCTCTGCATTACATCCCTAGTAAATTGACAGCTGAAATTCTTTTGAAACTAATTTGTTAGGCTTGCTGTTTAATACTATTAATACTATTTTATGGAAAAATCAAACTGCCAAATAACAATAGTGTTCAGCTACAATTTATAGAATCAGTGTCAGTCACACTGTGTCCCAAACCACATCATGTACATAAACTGTTTAAGGAAACACACGCATGTGGAGGACTATTTTGATCTGTGTTGTGACTAAGCAGTGTCTGGTGGATGGCTCATTCTGTTTGTGTAGATATATATATATCTGGTAGTCATACAGTGGTCGTGCTCTATGTGTATCGGTCAGCGACTCCACCTGCTCCTGCAATAAGCACAGTGCTTGCTACATACCACTCTTACACACCCCGCTACTCACCGTGTCTGACTAGCCCTAATAAAACTCAGTGCTAGCATTCAGAACGAGCGTACTACAAAAATAAAAACTGGGTTGTCCATGGACACGTGTATTATGATCCATCAGTGAAAGATGTTATAACAAATATCTCTGATATCTCTATGATGAAGAGGCAACACATTTCATGAAGATAAAATCAATTTGTGAATACATACAATGAAGGGAAATTTTTTTTAATTTAATATACTTCCATATATCCACTTCAAATTTACATGATGTCTTTTGACTTGAATGAAAAAGTATGTATTCATGAGCATAAGGAATAAAAAGATATGTTTAAAACAAAACTGATGAGGGAAAAACTACACAGACACAACAAATTACCATCATTAGTACTTTGTAGCAAAGCTCTTGCTCTTGTAATTAGCTTTTTGCAGAACTGTGGTTCAGTTTTGGTCCATTCTTCTTGGCAAATCATCTTTAATTCCCCAAGGTTATGATGTATATGCTTCCAAAAACAATCTGATTTGTCTAAATGCTTGTGTGCTTCTTTTTAGCGGAGGAGAATTTACGTGAGGTGTAGCATCGGAGATGATTGTGGTACAGTTCATTGTTTTTTGTTCTCTGTGTAACTGGTTGTTCCTGCTGCTTTCAGGTCATCCTGCAACTCTTTTCGACTGACTGCTGGCTTCCCTCTTACATTCCTTATCATTAGTCTGAGAGCGCGTTGTGAAATCTTGAGTGGGGCGATTAGTTGTGGTTCCATGAACTTTCCATCTGCATATTATCGAACCAGTTGTACTGACAGGCATGTTTAAGGTCTTTGCTTTGTAGCCTTTTCCATTCAAATGTGTTTTTTTTAACAATGTTGTCCCTGCTCCATCACCTTGCTACTTGTTGTATGAAATCTTCCCAACCAATGGCAATGTCTTTCGTAATGACACTGGTTTTTTTTTTTTTTTTTTTAAATATATCTTTGTTGATGCTTATGAATACATACTTTTTTGTTCACATTTATAAGTACAAAAGTAATTTGCAAAGTTATTTGCAATTCCTTTTGCATTGTTGCCATCATTTTGTAAATCATTTTTAAATGTTGAATTTATTTGTGAAGTGTTGAATCAGCATTTGTCGATCAAGTGAGCGTTCAGCAACATAATTTTGAGGCGTTCCTCTATAAATATACATGTTTTTATCTTCCACTTTGGGCAACTAAAAGCAGTATATGGGATCTTTTTGTATTTGTGCAGTAAAATCCGTTCAGATGTAAAATTCAGGTGTAAAATTCATGTATTTGTGTCTGGTACAAATTGTTTGTCTGCCACTGAAACAGATGAAATACAAGACGAGTTCAGAGATGTCTGCGGATAGTGATGTCTCTTATTGATGTACATATTTTCTCTACATACTCCATTCATAGACCTTATCACCATGTTATGCCCTACACTTCCTTTCTCAAAGGCAACGGTCTACATCTTTCCTAAACACACTTTTAAATGTTGAATTTATTTGTGAAATGTTGAATCAGCATTTGTCGATCAAGTGAGCGTTCAGCAACATAATTTTGAGGCGTTCCTCTATAAATATACATGTTTTTATCTTCCACTTTGGGCAACTAAAAGCAGTATATGGGATCTTTTTGTATTTGGGCAGTAAAATCCGTTCTGACAGGTGTAAAATTCATGTATTTGTGTCTGGTACAAATTGTTTGTCTGCCATTGAAGCAGATGAAATACAAGACGAGTTCAGAGATGTCTGCGGATAGTGATGTCTCTTATTGATGTACATATTTTCTCTACATACTCCATTCGTAAACGTTATCACCATGTCATGCCCTACACTTCCTTTCCCAAAGGCAACGGTCTACATCTTTCCTAAACACACTTTGTGCTCTCGACTGAAAAAATGAATGGAACTGACTAAGGCTCTAAATCAATGGCTCTCTTTGTGAAAGGGTCACGCAAACCAAGCCCACGTCGTGCATGGCAGATCAATGATTGAGTTAAGTTACTGTGGGTTTGCCACATCTGTTTGCTATCTCTGCCGCAGTGGATTTTAGATTATGGCCTTTCCACAATGGCAGCCCTAACACACACACATACACACATCAGAGAAAGAGTCTCGTTGGAGATTAGTGTGTGTGCTTGGCTTTGTGCTGCTTAAGGAATCTTTTCTGATAATCGTGGCTGTATAAATGAATTGCACATGTATTAAAACAAAGAGTCACATATTATTACAGTGTGGTGTGTGGATGTTATTCTTAAAGCAGTAGGGACAAAGAGGAGAGTTCCTTAAGAAGTCAGCAAAGAAGCTGGTGAACACGTTATCATATGAATTATACACGTACTGTCTGATTTTGTTTTATATGAGGATTTCTCAGAATGATAAACTGATTTGTCGTCACTTTAAAGTCACTGTGAACTTTATAACATAATGAAAGTAATAAAATACACTATATGGCCAAACATTTGTGGACACCTGACCGTCACACCCATAGGTGGTCCTTCCCCAAACTGTTGCCACAAAGCTGGAAGCACACAATTGTCTAGAATGTCTTTGTATGGAGATGCGTTATAGTTTCCCTTCACGGGAACCAAGAGGCCCAAACCTGTTCCAGCATGACAATGCCCCTGTGCACAAAACGAGCTCCATGAAGACATGGTGTGATAAGGTTGGAGTGGAAGAACTCAAGAGTCCTTCACAGAGCCCTGAGCTCAACCCCACCAAACACCTTTGGGATGAACCGGAATGCCAACTGTTCCCCAGGCCTCCTCACACAAACCCCAACAGCCACGCTCCAAGATCTAGTGGAAAGCCTTCCCAGAAAAAGTCAAGCTTATTATAACAGCAAAGGAGAACTAAATGTGGAATGGGATGTTCAACAAGCACATATGGGTGTGATGGTCAGGTGTCCACAAACTTTTGGCCATATAGTGTAGGTTCAGAGGAGTCGTTTGAGTGCACGGGGTATGAAATTGATCATAAGCATGAGGGGCTGAAACTCATTCGAAAATGAGTGTTGACTTGTGATAGTTATTGCATCATAAAATGTAAGAGCCTATCAGGTTCCAATATGCAAATGAAGAAAGTGCAACGCCAGTTTACCATGACAATGTAGGTTTGGGGGTGTTTCTAGTTTGCATATTCATACATCTGGATTTCTAGATGCCCCAGTTCCCTAGATATATTTCAGATATGTGAAACACACAGAATCACAACTGTCTGTCTAGTTTTTAATCCTAAAAATCAGACCTTCGAAGACGTGCGTCCTGTTTCTTGAGACAGTGCAGAAATAGTTTTGGGTGATGTTAAATAAGGTATTCTTGAACTATAAAATCACTTTTACTTGTTTGTGATAGAATAGTTGAATTTTGATAAGGAAAACTGAGCAGTTCTTGAACTCTGAGTGACTTCGTGTGTGCTGGAAGCTTTGCTTGTTGGAGGTTGTACAGGAGGCCAGCAGTGCACACCTTTAATTATAAACTGTGTGGTTGTTTGTGTTTAAAAGGTAGTGAAACCTGCCCAGAACATAAAAGTTAATGCTATACTACAACAGAAATAAGGCTGCAATCAAATGTAATTATAAGGCATTGTACTTTGTCAGATTTGTAGTGCGGCAGCTGCAACAACAGCAGCAGCAGCTCTCCTTTCTCCTCTGGAGCACAAGCACAAAGTCAACTCAATGACAGCCTCTGCTGTTTATTAACTCTCCCAAACACACGCAGCGGGGAGAAAGTCCAATTATGCAACAGGCTGCAACAGCCCCTGGTAGCTCCACTGCTCAAAAATAGACCAGGGAGATTGTTCTTGGCTGGCATAAGCAAACAACTCCAAAATAGACCTGCGGCCATGTGAGAGAGAGAGAGAGAGAAATACTAAAATAAAATAAAGCCTTCACGAAGCAGGCATGTGCACGTTGTCCTGCTTAGCTGGAAAATGCCAAGCACAGCAAACAACAATGCCTTTGTGCGTTTCTGTTTTCTCTTCGAGTTTACTTGATCCTAATAAACAGTATCACAGGGAGGAGTATTTCAGAGATCTCTCCACAAACCGCAATGTGAAGCGCTGAGCCAGTTTTATAGGCCAAAACGTGTCCGGAGAAGGCAGGATTCTGATTTCTGTGTTGTGTAGATGAAATAGTACTACAGATACAGCACAGAAAAGAAACAGAACCCTTGTGTTTTCTTTACACAAGGGTACAAAATAGCATTTCACAACAACATAACCTAGTCTAAAAATGTTACAGTTTCACGGTAATAATCAACCATTTAAAAATACGCAAGCTGGTGGTGAAAATTGAAGCGCATTCATTATTAAATCTTTACAAAAGTCCCTTTACATATCCTTGTGTATACTGAACAAAAACGAAAAGGGAAAAAAAAGATCAAAGATCAAATTTCATAATTGTTCTGCTTTCTTTCCTGACTTTTCCATAAAATCTCTTACACTGTCAGTATTTATCACGTTGTTGTTATAAGCTGAAAGAGAGGGCGGCTGTGAGGAAAGGTGGTGTGCTGAGCAAAAAAACAAAAAAAAAACAAAACAGAAACAAAAAAATTCTAACGTGCAGCAACGCCTAGTTAAAAATAAATAGTTGTTTGGTTTAGTTTTTCTGTGTTTGATAGCAATTGTGTATAATAAATTTAGGAACCTGCTAGGAGCAGCAGCAGAGGTAGCAATGTATGGTGCTTACAGCAGTAACCGGATTAAACAAACAGTGCAGTCATGTCCCTGCACAGAGAAACTGAGGTTACTGTAGTAGGATTTATAGTCCAGAGGGACAAGGTTGTGACATTTTTGGGGAGTCACAGTCAGATACAAAAGGGATGAAAACCACTGGGGTAAGGCACTTGATGGGGTAAAAAAGCGGAAATGCATTTTGACCTGTATTTTGAGTCTGGAGTGAGGTAACTGTCCGAACATACACTGTGTTGAACCATGTAAGATGACCGAATTGTAACAATATAACTACCTTAACTAATGTTAAGGATAAAGTAAGTGTTTTCCTAATCCTGTGTGTAAATCTGAACCAAAATGATGACGCTATTGGCTGTCTCATTTCCAATGTCTTTTATATACACTCACCTGTGCTCACACTCACACACACACCCCGGCCGTTAGTGGTATGGAAAGAGCTTATAGAGCTCCATTTCCATCCGGTTTGCTCAGATGAAAAGAAGCCAAATTGGGAATTTTAAAATCATTTGTATTGTTATAAAATCGAAACGTGCAGCAGCAGGCAATGCTAAGCAGTCACCCGAACACAAGCGTTAAGCTCCTGGTGTTGTGTTTGCTTTCTGCACAAGCCGTTAGGGGCTTAATCTTTAGGCAAGTGCGAGCATGCATGTGGAGCAGGAGGAAAAATGTACTCATTTTCTACAGGACTAAACGCCTGCATATAGACACAAAAGCACGCTAACACCATTCACAACAGGGTCAATGTCTGCACAGGTTTTCAGTCATCCAGGACTTGTTATAATTTTAAAGTCATAAAGAAAATGTGACTGCTTTCTAACTTGTGGATGCCCAACATGCTGTACAAATAAATAATTACTGACTTTACAATGTCTACAAGTAACCCTCACCAAAGATTAGCCATAGTGTTGTCGTGGATGGTGCTTTGTGTGATAGTTTACCAGTTTTCCTGCTTGAACATTCTCTTCAATCTGTGCAATGACATAAACTGCCTACTTTGTAATGGGGTTGGTTGTAAAGTGGTGGCCCTGCCGTTAAGGCTATGGATCAGAAGGTTGTGAGTTCAAACCCCAGCACCACCAAGCTCTCAAAGAGTTTGAAATGCTTTTTTTTTTCTTGCGTACTCAATGATAATCAAACCTGCTCATTAGAATATTAGACCACACCCCTCTGAGAGTTCTCAGCTCGCTCTGTGTTTTTTTGGCAGATAAATTTAAAGATGGTGGAGATTCTTGCGTAATGATTAAGCCAGGTGATTTAAGGGAGGTAAAGAGGTCCAGGATTAGTTGTGAATGGCTCCTGGCTGGGGTCTGTTAGCTCAGGACTGCGTAACCTTTTCAGAGGCAGAAATAAGAGCTGAGGGAACGCCGATCAGCGCGTGCCCTCACACACTGTAACGTGAGCAGTCGAGCAACACTACTAAAGGGTACGAATGTGTGTGTGTGTGTTGCTTTGCAGTCCAGAAAGCATGTGCATACACAATGTAAAGGGTGGACATAAGAAAGAAGTGACAGAGAGAAATGGGCCCTCGGGTTAACCTAAGACAAGTTCAACCTGCTGACACAAACACGCAAGCAAACATTCTTTCTCTCTCTGTTTACTTCTCGTCCGTGGCCTTTTAATAAATGCATTTCTCTTCTCTACTGATATCAAATCTTTATCATTATGACCGCCTAACCTTTTTATGACCTCGTGATTGTACGTGACTTTAAAAAAAGGCTTCAGTCAGAGCTGCATGTGCAACACCCATGAACAGAGTGTTCACAACATTGCTGGGTGTGTTGTTTATTGCAGCATATTGTAATATTTTATAACAGATAATATCTCTACATTTCAGTGCAGTTCAATTCTCCACTCCTGCGATCTTATCTTTCTTTCTAATGTTTAAATGTCTCCAGCATATGAGTCACAGCTCCAGTTACTTTTCCATCTTCTCGAATCACATTTTGATCACAAAATCTGATCCTCATGAAGACGGTTTTAACAGCGGCCGCTGAGGTCTCTTACTGTTTGCAGGAGCTCCGGTTGCATGAATGTACAATAGTTAAGAATGGCATGTGCTCAGGAAGCACTTTGAGGCTGCAGGGAATGTTTTAGATACAAGGACTAAACTCAGTATCAATCATCTAGATGGGGAGTTTGACGGTGCTCAAAATATTTGCCAAAGCTTAAATGCTGAACTTCTCAGTTTGCAGTAAAGAGATTCAGATTTGGCCGTATGTCTGACTGTTCCGCTGTATCTGGACTTGGTGACTACTCCTCAACGTGACTAGGCAAGACTAAGGAATAGACTTGCAAATGACATCTAGCTGAAAGCCACGCAGACTGAGACCCATGGGTCTCAAAAATACGTCTGAGGTTGGGTAGAAGTGTGAGTGAATACCAGAAAGCTTAAGTATCAACACAGAATGATGAAGAAAGGATGAGGGGAAAATCTGAATTAATATATTCAGACTGTGTGCTGTTCATTATAATGACTTCTCACTCATTATACCAGGCTTCCTACAAAGTTTGGATCTGGTTCACACATTCAGCCAATCAGCATCTCTGAATCATTTTGAGGTTTTCCACATTTGATTCAACAGCCATCTGTGGTCGGGTGTCCAAGAGCGCAAAACTGGTGGTGCTCTCTGGGCGGGAGGGATGGTGTTACTTCTCCCTCCCCTGTCAATCAGAGCGAGACCAGCCAATCGTGTGCATCTCTGAGCTTGTGTATGCGTAAGAGGGCAGATAGAGCTCTCCTCCAATTGCAGCAGTTTGAGAAGCTGTAGTGGCTTCATGTGTCAAGTAGGAAGCTGTCGTGTGATGGGGAAAGCTAGCTAATGGGTGGGAATTGGCAAAAATGACCAATTTGGCAGAAAATGGGGTAAAAAAGTGTTTCCTATTTTTCATCATTTAACCTTAACATTGCACAGTGTTTCATTTTAGTGTTTCCTTCATTAATAAACACTTAATGTAAAACGTATGTGAAAAACACTAAACATACATAAGTGAAATTTCAAGTAAGTAGAGAAATTTAATGTTTCTTACACAATTTGGTCGTTCCTTTGTGTATGTGTAATGTCCTCCATGAATAATTTAATTTAATCTTTTTATCCTTTTCTGGGTGTTTGGGGCACGTGATCGCTGTTTTCCTGACTCTTTACTACTCACATTACTGCCATAAGTAAATGTGCACTGACTGACACCTTAAAGAAGCAATACATTTATTAGAGTATGTCAGCAGGGGTGGGTGACCCAGTGGTACAGTGGGTAGCTTTGTCGCCTCACAGCTCTAGGGTCCCCAGTTCATTCCTGGTCTAAGGTACTATCTGTTGTGCATGTTCTACCCATGTCCATGTGGGTTTCCTCAGGGTTGTCCGGTTTTCTTTCCATCTCCCGAAAACATGCCGGTAGGTTTGCGTGAGTGTGCATGGTACTCTGTGATAGACTGGCGTCTCATCCATGCTGTGTCCCCGCCTCGCACCCAGTGTTCTCGGGATAGGCTCTGGATCCATTGTCTATCCCGGGAACACTGGATGCAACCGGTTACTGAAGATGGATGAATGAATGTCAGTGGGGTTCACACTTAGTTTATTGGGTCTTTTATGTATTTACTTATTGAGCTATTATTATAATAATAATTATTATTATATCAGGATCATCATTGGTTTAAGAGTTCATACATCTGTGTTTATTTATGTATGACAGTATGAGATCGTTTCTCTGCTCACCAGTTTGCCCTCTCGGCCCTCCTTCCTCCAGTACATTCCTCCATGGTGGTCGGCGGTGATGGGGGCGCGAGGCTCTGCGGTTGATGGTGAGAGTGGACAGAAGGGTGGGCTCGGGCTCGGTGGAAGCCCTGAGTCAGGACTGTCGAGGAGCCCCTCACGGCTCTTTCCCTTCAGACTCTCCTCCATAGCCTGCAAGTGTAGATGGCCCACCATTTCCACAAGACCAAATAAAGAGTTTAAAAAAAAAACAGTGTCCCCAGGCAAGTCTTTGAGGAAGCTTTTTGGGTTGGCTTTTTTTTTTTAAAGAAAGAAAAAATAATAATAATTTTTTTTTAAATAAATTTTTAACAAATCCTAAGTATTTAAGCCTAAAAATTCAGTCCAGGTCCACAGGAAAATCCCATTTCAGTCACAAGCTGAATGCTGACACGCTCTCCTCCTCTTCCCTCTGTAAAGAAATGATATTATTTTTTTTTAAAAAAACAAAGAAACCATAAATTACAAGACTTTTATTGAAAACAAGCAGCTGATGAACAGAAAGCGTTCACTTGCTCACTGAAGTTGACGGTTTACTTTATGGAACGCACGCGCTTGGAATTCGGGGGTATTTAAATTTTAAATTTTAACGGTCGTTAACGGTTTTTTTCTGAAGGGTCCCTGCAAAATATACGTTAAATTTGTGTTACTCTTTTGTTTTGTTTTGTTTTGTTTGTTTGTTTTTTGTCCTGTTTAAATCTTTCTTCCATAACATGTCAATATTAAACTATAATTTTAGAAATACAGCATCGATATTTTTCAGTAGCTACTGCGGAGAAGTTATTTAATGCATGAATTAATTTGTTTGTTTGTTTGTTTATTTTGGTTAGACAGCGATATCAGCGGTAGCATCGCGATATCAGCGGTAGCATCGCGATGTTTACTTTGGGGGTATGTGAGATATGTCAAGTATATCACACTAACAGTAACAAAACCGCACTGATTGTGAAGAAGTATCAGTTTTTTATGTGGTAGAAGTGAAAAAACTGATAATAAACAGACTATTTGTGATATTTATAGATAGTTAGTCAGTAAGTATTCTGATCTAGTGTGCATTTACTTCTTTGGTTTGTGTTCAAAGTTGCCAAATCGCTCATTATCTTCATATCCATTTAGTCCCACACACACACATAAAACAGTCATGTGGTTACATTTAACTGAAAAGTAACTGTGTGAATGTGTTACCTTTAATTAGGAAAATCCCAACCGGTAAAATAAATCGGTTGATTTCCGACGCACTCTGTTCATATCCAGTGGTGAAATCAGCTCCGATTAAAGGGATAAAATCCAAACGAGCAACTGAGCACAAGCTCCACTGAAACCAGCCACCTCACTCTGACAATATCCGCCGAGTTCTCCTCCAACACCTGGAGAGCTCTGTGTGTGTGTGGATATTCCTCTCTGTGTGTCCGCTCCTCTACACTCACTCTGTGTGTGTGTGTGTGTGTATTTCTCTTTTAATGTGACCTAACTGCTTTCTGCACCTGAACATTTAACTGTAATTCAAACCCGCAGCCGCTAGAGGGCTCCAAACCTCCAAACCTGCTTACACACTACAGGAACTGCAGCTCCATCCGAAACCGCATAGTATCCTAACAAACAGTGACCCAGAATATATACATAATACATAGTTTAATATGTTTTAATGATTTTATTAAAATAGCAGGCTTGCATGAGTTTGCTAATTGAAAACGCCCCATACCCTCATCTGATAGGCTAGACTAGCTAAATAGCTAGTAAACAAATTCACCTGTGTGGAGGTGTGAGGGCTTTTTTTCTTTCTTACAGAAGCACATTGTTGCCTCACAAGAATAAAATCCCCATCAGCATCTGGTTATTACAAGAAAACATCTCGTTATTACAAGAAAACATCTCATTATTATGAAAAAACATTTCGTTACTATAAGATGTTGTTATTACAAGAAAACATTTCGTTACTACAAGATCTTGTTACATGTGGTTATTATGGGAAAACATATTGTTATTAGAAGAACATCTTGTTACTACAAGAAAATAACTCGTTATTACAAGAAAACAGCTCATTACTACAAGATAAGAAAATATCTCGTTGTTACAAGATAACATCTCGTTAGTACAAGACTTTGTTACTACAAGAAAACATCTTTTTATTAGGAGAATACAATCTTGTTAGTACAAGAAATCTCATTACTACAAGATCCTAGTCAGTGTTTGAGGTCTGATGGTGGAATGGTGGTGGAGTGATGGTGGAGTGATGGTGGAGTTATGGTGGCGTGATGGTGGAGTGATGGTGGAGTGATGGTGGAGTGATGGTGGAGTGATGGTGGAGTGATGGTGGAGTGATGGTGGAGTGATGGTGGAGTTATGGTGGCGTGATGGTGGAGTGATGGAGGAGTGATGGTGGTGTGATGGTAGTGTGATGGTTGAGTGATGGTGGCGTGATGGTGGAGTGAGACCTCTATCTTCAGTGTCTCTGTGAGAGACAGACTAGAAGATGGGTCTGACTAGAAACTGTAAAGGAAAAAGCCGGGAGCATGTGAGTTCTGGCGAACAGAGAGAACTGGAAGCAAGATGGAATCCGGTTTCAGTATTTGGTTCTAGTTTACTTCTGACAATCTGTCTCTGTCTTAAATCAACTCCCCCTCTCCGTCTCTCTCCGTCTCTCTCCGTCTCTCTCTCTCTCTCTCTCTCTCTCTTTCTCTTTCCTGTGCTCTTTGATGGTTCAGCAGTTTTCTGTAGTAATTTTAACAAATTGCCAGGTCACTTCAAAGCTTTTATTTAAGCGTTTGTGTGTGCGTGTGTGTGTGTGTGTGTGTGTGTGTGTGTGTGTGCATATGCATGGATACACACTCTGTTATATAGTAGGACTGAACCAGTACAGTATGATAATATCACATCTGCTTATTCTAACTTTTACTCTAAAACAGAACACTAAAGCTGTATATAACTGCAGTGGATTATTGAATATATTAATGAAAATATATTTTTCACAGAAAATATCATTTTTCACAGAATAATACTCATGTCATTTCTTTTTTTTTCCAATTGCTCAAAATGACGTAGGAACTTTTCTACATGTTTAAAACGCTGGATCTATGAAAAAAAAAAAAACCCACTATGCGTATTCCTAGATCCTGGTGTTTTAAATGAGACTGTAAATGAGAAAGTTGAAATGGCGGCATGGTTCCTCAGCAGGTAGTGTTGTGTTCAAGTAGGTTTCCTTCCAAAAACATGCTGTTTGATGGATTAGTTTCTCTAAATGGTGCCTTAGGTGTGAATGAGAGTGTGAATGGATGTCCTATCCAGGTCATATTCTCACTTCACACCAAGTGTTCCCGGGATCCACCGCCACCCTGCCCAGGAGAAAGCGGTTACAAAAGACCAATGAATGAGTGAATGAATCTTAATATGCAATTTAATAAAAGCGATCATGTCCTCCTGCCATCCCAATCACCTTAAGTGCACCAACTTGATCTAATTTAGCCAACTAACTAGCTAACTGCAAGTAAATTAGCCTGCATTTTGTCCACTTTTTTTAGTTTGAAATACTGAGAGATTTATTTAACAGCAGCCAAAAGTAGCAATCTGAAAATAATTATCCAACAGTGGCTGTTTTTACCTGCAAAGATTTTCGACAATCCAAATGAATTCATTTATTCCGTCTCTTGTGCAACACACACACACACACACACACACACATACACACACACTTTGTTTTGGATGTTTTAATTAAACCAGTACAAATGTTAAGTGGTTTTTTATTGTATTGGTGAAGTACTGTATGTGCAGTGATGATAACAATAGTCTAATGTTGTAGTATCTTATCTCTCTCTCTCTCTCTCTCTCTCTCTCTCTCACACACACACACACACACACACACACACACACACAGATTAAAAGGAGCTGTTGGGATACTGTTTTCCTGCATTACACAAAGAACCCACTGTATATGGAGGATTCTCTCTCTCTCTCTCTCTCTCTCTCTCTCTCTCTCTCTCTCTCTCTCTCTTTGTCTCTCTGTCACACACTTGTGTGTGTGAATTTCAGCCTTGTGTTTGCCAATGCTTTTTCCCAGAGCTTTTTTTTTTCCTTGTGTGTGTGTGTGTGTGTGCGCATGTGTGTGTGGCATTGGCATGATGAAGCAGGAGGGGATAATGGAGGTGGGGTCCTAGCATGCAAGTACACACACACACACACACACAGAGCAGCACACAGCAATCAGTCACATCCTGCTTTGCTTTTCACATCTGCTGGCACAGATAGGACTGAACCACACACACACACACACACACACACACACACACACACACAGTCCTAACCAGTTGTGTGGAGGAGGATATCTGTGCTGTATGTGTCTCAGAGCATATTTCATGTCCCTTAAAGTAGCCTCACATGATTTTTTAAATAGATTTAAACTCTCGCTCGATGGACAGTTTCACATTTTGTTGACATCGTTGAGGTGTAGACTTACGGTGTGTCCTTCCTCACAGGACACCAGGGTGTAAAAGCGAGCATTTGGGACGTTCCTCATGTCTTCACGACATTCCACAATATTGCCTGCAGTGTTCTGTGTGTGCTTTCACAGTGGCTCGCTATTTGGCGATACCAGCAGAGAAAGTCACATAGTCATTCCTCACGCAGTTGTAATAATCAAAAACAAGCTACACAAAGTCACAGTGACAAATACGAACAATGCAGCATGTCGAAATCAGGTACTTGTCCATAGTAGCTGTATATCAAACAATGCAGGCAGTAGATTCAATTAACTTAATGAAATATTTTATACCACAGTGCTGTTGAATACTCGATTCTGATTGGTCGAGAGGTGTTGATTAATTTTCACAAGTTTATATTAATGCGCTCGTTCTCTTACATTTTCGTTTCTATAGTAACATCTCTCAATATGGTGGACGCATCACATAAACTGATTAAAAAATGTGTGTAATCATTGATATAGTAACGTTTTCTGTAAGGAGACGCTTATTTAGCATTTATGGAAGGAGTCTCCAGTGTCAGCGAAAAAGCTGTAACTTCAATAACTTCTTCAATATGGGGAAAGTCCTCAGGACGGAGAGCTATGTAGAGTAACGTAACTAAGCTGTTTTGCAGATGTTCCACAACTGTAACTATAAATGGATAAAAAAAGTATGACGTTGTTATTTAATAAATAAAAATAATCATTAATTGGTGACAAATTGCTCTGGTATAAGAGCAATAAAACACTTCAGCACATGCTGTTATGGGGAAATAATCAACTTTTAGGTGTTAACAGTAACTTTGCTTCATTTCAAGTGTTTTATTCCTTATTTTCATTTTTTTGTGACTTTAATGCTGTACAGTGACATCTTAACCTTACAAAAGACTTACAGGACATCTTAACCTTACAGGACCTTACAGGACTCAGATCCTGAAATACCACTCCTGCGGTTCAGTAAATGTGAGTTAGCTAGCTAGCTGAAGTTAGCTAGTGTTAGTATCCTGGTATTTTTAGTAAGTGGAAAGTTGTCGAGATCTTCCCAGGTTGTCGCAGTAGTTTATTGGACAGTGAAATACATATTAATTAAACTAGGGATATTTAACCAAACAATTTTTCAAAACCAAGTACAAGTTTTGGGTTCTCAATCAATCCCGATACTGATGCTCATACCGAAATGCGTAATCTACTTAGTATTAAGCAATCAGGATCGACCATTTCATTGTTTCACTCTGTTTAAATCGGTTGTGATTTCGTGTCTGTTCATTAGTGCTACAACGTACACACACGGTATGATGTGGTATCTGAGCATTTTTACTCATACAAGTATGAATACTCACAATTAGCTGGATTTAGCTTTCAACATAAACAAAACAGGTGATTTAGCCGAAGGAAAACACACACACACACACACACACACTTGCAGTATTGATGTGTATGTTGGCCATTTTATGAGTTTGTTTTTCTCACCTCACTGCCAGAGCGACAGAGAGGAACAGCAAGAGAAAAAAAAGGCTAATCTCCATGTGTCTGCTTGATGGATGAGGCTGGGACTTTCTAAATATATCCCAGGCAAACTGCACACACACACACACACACACACACACACACACACACTGCTGTAAGGCTGCATCTGGTTTCAATGTCTTAAGACCCTCTGCAGAGACTTTTCCTCTCTCTCTCGCTCTATCTATCTCTATCTATCTCTATCTATCTGTCTCTATCTGTCTATCTCTCTCTGCCTTTCTCTCTCTCTGTCAGTGTACAAGTGTTTTATGTGTTTTGTGAGCCTGAGGCATTTCAGCTGTGAGTGTGTGTGTGTGTGTGTGTGTTGAGTTGCATGTTACTCTCATATCCGTACTGAATCTGTAATCATCCCCTCACCTGTTGCTCACTTCCTTCAGCAGTAATTACTGCTTCTCGTTGCATTTAACTGGTGTGTGTTTGTGGATGAAGAGCTTCATCCCGAATCAACACAATCTTGCATCTTAGTACTCTTTTTTCTTTTCAACTTTTTCAGATGTCTGTTATTTGACCACTAGTGCGCCATTACAGTCTTAGAAAAACAGATTTATTGCGTTGTCTGTCTTTGAGAACGCTTAAATCTTCTTATAGAGGGTTTTTGTTCCATGTACAACTTGTTTAAAAGCCTAGAAGTGGATCTCTGGAGGAACCGTGTATAAGGACCAGTTGTTGCTAGTGCGTTTTGAGGCGTTCCGGCTCTGCTTTGATCCGGCTCCTAAATATACATCATGCTTTTTTTTTTGGTTGCTTTTGGTCTGTATTAATTTTGACGTCTTGTGTATAACTACTAGTGTGTGTTTCTACATCTAGATGTCTCTTAAACGTCTGGCAATGTCAAGTGTTTTAAACATTGTTGTGCCCAGTGGGTTAACACTCATGATTTTGGATTTATAAATAAGGCAAAAGGCACTGAGTGTGTAATAGAAGCTGACTGTTCGTTTAACTTTCACAGCAAAATCACTCAGCTGTCAAACCTGGACACCTAAATCATCACATGATCATGTCTCGAAAGACATTCATTGGAAATACAATTACGATTATATAAGCGCTTGCCTTAATCACACTGGTCTCGAAACAAACTATTTTTTTTTAATACATCGAAGACAACTTTTAGCAAAAGTTACAGTAGTGTTCTTCCAAATTTAGAAATTGCTCACAAACTCAGTACGCTGTTCTTCTGTATGCTTTTGTTCAGCATGTATCTCACTATACAACAGCAAATCAAGAAGTGTCATGTCAAGCAAAAAAAAAAAAAAGCATTATTTAGTTTCTTGTTTCAACAATAAGGAACAAGAATCAAGAAAGGTTCTTTAGGGAACCAAAAATTCCCTACACTTCTATGAATGTAAAAGTCACGTAACACAACATGCACACATACAGCTGTGAGAAAATATTTGCCGTGCTATCAGTGGATAGCTAGCGTTTATCTGTTGGCATTAGCTAGCGAGGCAGCTAGCATAAAAAATTGTTGTATTGCATCAAAATGAACTTCCAAGGTGCATCATCTGGATTTTTCTGCTCATGAACCTGGGAAAGCATACTTTTGGGACTTCTGTATATGCGTGTGTGTGTGTGTGTGTGTGTGTGTGTTAATCAGTAACTGCTGACACTCAGCTCTCAGTGTATGATGGTCAGTTTGCACAAAGTCCTCTTCATGCTTTGTTGACTCTGTGTTCCATGCCACACGCTTTGTTTGTCTGAACCATGACGCCACGGCCCACACTATCCATCTGTTATTCCAAAGAGAAAGAGAGAGAGAGAGAGAGAGTGTGTGTGTGTGTGTGTGTGTGTGAGAGAGAGAGAGTGATCGATGCCTTTCAATGGAAACTTGTTTGCATTTCTGTTTGGTTTCCTGTTCCCAGTATTGAGTGGTGTTGTGTAAGTGGGTGTGTGTATGTTGTGTTGTATTGTTGGTTATAAACCATCAATCATGGCACACACACACACACACACTCACACACACACACACACACACTGTGTATTCATACCATGGTAGCTGCCGTATGGTGTTTATATAGGCTAGGATCAAGCGAATGGAAAGATCATGTACATACTGTTGTTGTTGTCACTGTTTGAAAAATATTACAATTTACATCAGATTCAAAAAATAAAATTTTCCACATTGAAATCTTGATCTGTCTATCTCTCTATCTATCTGTCTTTTACTCTCTTTCAGACTCTCTCCATCTCTCTGACTCTGTTTCTCTCCATCTCTCTGACTCTGTTTCTCTCTCTCTGTCTCTCTTTTTTCCTGACTTTCTCTCACACTTTCTCTCACAGACTCTCACTCACTCTGACACTCTATCTCCTATGTCTGTCTGTCTGTCTCTCCCTTTCTCTCTCTCTCTCTCTGACTCCATCTCCCTGACTCCCTCTCCCTGTATGTCTGACTCTCTCTCTCTCTTTCTCTCTCTGTCTGACATTCTCACTCTTTGACTATATTTCTGTCCCTATGATTCTCTTATTTATTGTTACACTCTGATTTTATTCTCTCTCTCTCTCTCTATCTCTCTCTGTCTCTCACTGTCTTTGTCAGTGTTATTGCAAAAGTGCAGACCACCCATGCTTACTGTGAATCTCCCACTGTAAGAGGAATTTCACCCTGTGCGTGTGTGTGTGCCTGTGTGTGTGTGTATGCGTGTGTGTGTGTTTGAGGAAAGAGACAGGACAGAAAATCACTATCCATTTTCCATCCCCTTTGGATTAATGTCTTTATATTACTTACATTGTCTAATATTGATGTTCTTTAAAAATGGCACCTAGCTCTGTCATCTGTGTGGAAAACAGAAACCAAACGAGTATATATTGAGTATATGACGAGTATATGAGTAAACGAATAACCAGCGTTATCCAGTGAAAGATGTCTGGAGTTAATAAAACGCTACATTTAAGTTTATATAATCCCGTTTAATTATACTGGTATATTAACTAGGCTGTGACATTAGTAGGTTAGTTAATTAGTTCATGTGGGTTTTGTTTTTTTTTTTTCTGTGTATTGAGATTTTTCATGCCTGCTAGCTTTCGTCATCATGTAGCCAAAAATTTTCATTTATATTTAGCTATACATCCAACCCATACAGGAATATATAACTACGTTCTATAGTTCACACATTTAAATGTCTGAAACCAGAAAGGGAAGTTAACCCCAGACGTGTTGTAATCTTCAAGTGTAATGAACTTCAGGTAATTATCTGTTTTAAAAGCACCAGCTTGTCGGAATGTTTCCCGCCCATTAGCGGATTAGAGTTCGTCGAGTGAGACATTAGCGTTTCAGCAAACTGCTCCGTGTAGTAACATGAAAGAGCAGCACATTCCTGACATACCCCTCGCCTCGGTCCCGCTCCAGCTCCGCCGAGCACGCTCACGCCGAGCGCTTTCCCAGAGGTGCTCCATTAACACCTCCACCCCGAAAGACTGATGGGAACTGGACTCCATTTGGTATTTTAGAAGAAATAAATGTGCTGGAAAGGAATTGAAATAACTCTTCCTGATACTGGCTTGCCAATGATGCAATGAACATTTGCAAGGCTAAGCCCTGCAGTGCAGCGTGAGCTCTGAGGCCTGAGGAGGACATACTGTAGCATTGTTAGAGAAACCTACAGAAGCTGGACTGTTTGGATGAACGTGTGTGCACTGTAGCCTTAGATTCCTGCTCTTGGCTGACAGGAGTGGAACCCGATGTGGGTTATAAAGAGTGGTTATTTGAGTTACTGTAGCATTCTTGTCAGCTTGAACCAGTCTGAATATTCTCCTCTGACCTCGCTCATCAACAAGGTGTTTCCGCTTGTAGAACTGCAGAAATGTTTTTGTTTGGTTGGTTGGTTTTTGCACCATTGTGTGTGGAAACTGTTGTGTGTGAAAATCCCAGGATATCAGCAGTTTCATGAAATACTCAAAGCAGCCCATCTGGCACCAACAACCTTGCCAAAGTCACAGAGATCACATTTTTTTTCCTCATTCTGATGTTTGACGTGACCATTATCTGAAGCTCTTGACCTGTATCTGCATGATGTTATGCACAGGATTGCTGCTACATGATTGGCTGATTGGATGCATGAAAGAGCAGGTGTACAGGTGTTCCTATTAAAGTGGCCAGTGAGTGTTGAGCAGATTGAACATAAATATTTCTCTGTCCATTAATGTTCACTAGCAGTGGATATTCTTTTAAATGTCAGGCTGATTATTTTCCAGTCCCTGCATGCGAGACCGGAGCTATCATAGATCAGCATGTTTTTCCTCTGTCATGGCTCAGCTGAGCAACCGAGGACTTGAAGCTCATCTGAAAGCGGCCATTTTTCCTTTCCATGCACTTGTGGCGGCATTGCGAGTGTGTTGAGACGTCACTGTTGTCGTCCGTCTCCGTCCAGGAAACGTAAAGGACAGCGAGAAAAATAACCGTCTGCTCCTACATAAACATCGACAACGACACATGTAGTGGGTGTAGACAGACCTGCAGCAACCTGCAACAGAACTCGCTCTGTTAACACACAAATTAACTGCTGGGCCTGTTCCCAGGTACACCCATGGTTTATTTACACACACACACACACACATACACACACACTAAGGTAAACTGAAAAAAAAAGACAATTTTTATATGAAACTCACAAGGAAGATGTTTTTTACACACACACACACACACACACACACACACACACACACACATGCAACGATAAAGTGACTCAGTGATTAAAATGACTCGAAAAGACAGATTTGATTTTGAAACACAAACCCAAATACAGATTTGCAAAGACACACACACACGCGTGCACACACATGCATATACACACACACACTAAGGTAAACTGAAAAAAAGACAATTTTTATATGAAACTCACAAGGAAGATCTTATTTTCACATACACACATATGCAATGATAAAGTGACTCAGTGATTAAAATGACTCGAAAAGACAGATTTGATTTTGAAACCCAAACACAAATTCAAAAATACACACACACACACACACACACACACAATGGTACACTGAAAAGACTCAGAAGGAATATTTTATTTTCACACACAAATGCAAATTCACACAGACTTAATGGTACCTGAAAATATTCACAAAGATTTACACACACACACACACACACACACACACACAGTTGTTGTATGTATAAATAATCGAGCCTAGTCCATCCATGTAGTTGATGAATGGATCTGCTTTAGGTCAGTACTCTATCTTGTGTGTTTTGCTTCTTGATCCTGAGACAGTCAAGGACTTTCACACTTCTCTCTCTCTCTCTCTCTCTCTCTCTCTCTCTCTGTGTGTGTGTTAGAAATGAAGTACATTTTTTTTGTTTTGTTTAGTTTTTTTTACAAAGTTTGCGTGCTATATCATCACTGAACAAACCAGACTGAGCAGACGGTCTCATATGGAGAAAGATTTGCACATTGAGAGAAACAGCGGTAGCTATATGTAGCTATATATCACTAATCAGTGTGAAAAATCGGTTGTTTGATTTACGTTACGTGCTACTTCCATCCAAGCTTTATTTTTCTTCATGTCTCTATACGCATTTAATGAAACGTTGTATATGACAAAATAAGGTGAAACCACGGTTATATGTTTTTTTCCATTTTTGTGTGTTAAACAGTGAATGAGAACTAAAGTTTCGAGTGGGGAAGTGAAGAAACATTACACCACATGTGCCATATTATTGGTCCAAGGAATGATTGGAGCCAATTGTTTGGATTTGTCGTGTTACAGTGTCATACCTAGTTTGCACTGAATTGAGAAAATATTGGTTCAAATGTCGCTTGTCGCACTGCTGCTTTGTCACTCGCCAATGTTGCTAAATTACTTGGAAAATACATTGAAAACAAACAGTAGTCTGTTGTTTTGTCGCTCGGTAGGGTACTCTGATTGGCTCGTCATCTGAATTGTCACTTTTCTACACACGTATGTTTTTAGATGGTTAACGTCTCTTAGCTAGCTTCTGTACTGTTCTCTGAAGCACCTTTAAAGGTTCCTCCAGAGTTTATATATGAAAAAAAAAAATTTTCGATTTTGAAAATAAGAAATCTTATAAATTCTGAGCTAAACTGTGTCTAGCTTTATTTAATGTGAGTGATTTTTTAGGCAAAAAAAAAATCCAGAATAATTTGAATTTGGATGTCATTTTTGATTAATAAATCCATCGAACAATCTGGATGATCTTGCTAATAATTTAGGCATGAAAGGGTTGAGCAGCGTTACAGTTCTCCTTCTTCAGATTTTCATTGCAACACATTTTTTCCCCTGACTGACGCTTTCAGGTCGGTTTTCTCACATCTGTACCAGATCCTTTCATGCGTGTGGTTTCTCGGGCACTGGCTTCACAGGTACAAAATGGTGCTAATTTGTCTTCCTCAGTTTTCAGAAAGCCTATCTCCACCCGGTCGTTCCTCTTTCCAGTAGTGTACCAGGTCCAAAATATGATTGTTCTTTTCCTGTAATATGGACTCATATAAAGTAGCCACCGAAAAATGAGATTTGCACGCCTAATTTCCAGCCTTGGCTGTGTAGCACTGCTGGCGCTGTTCTTCACACCAGGAGAGACGAGGTGCTAGAAATGCCAGCAGAAACACCGGCTCTGTTTTTTTAAAAGCTCATGAACACTGAGGAAATTATGGCTCTGCGTGATGGTTTATGAGCGAGAGTCCAAACCGGACGCCATTTAGGTCCAACTTTGCTGTAGACAGATGAGTTGCGTCAACAAAGATTACAAATTTAACCTCTGATTAAATCCTTGAGCTGGTATTAATTCTGATTTTCCAACATAATGGATTCATCAGCAGCAGTGTTACTTTTGAGATTAATCATTGTCAATACTTTTCTTTCTTCACTTTTGGGCCAAAAGCTAGCCATTTCAACCCCAATTAAAACGAATCTCTCTGATATTTAAATATGTAATAGATTAACAAAGTTAATCTAAGTGGACTGTAAAACTAGAACCAGGAACCAGAGAGAGTTTAGAGATTAAACTTTAATCTTTGTTGGTGCCACCAAGTCAAAGTATAATCTAAGCATTAACGAAGGACTTCGGTCATTAAACTAAAAACTTTTACTGTTCCACAGGGAACCAACAGCCCAAAAATCTAGCTACACTGAAAAAAACAACAACATTCTTCCACATTTCATCATTTGTGAGCATTCATCTCTGCAAAATTTAACTCCATCCTCCTGGCTCGTACAGACTCTTACAAATTTTGCATGAGATCTTTTTTTTTTCTAATAATAGATGGATTAAAAAACATGCTGTTACACGATAAAAAAGGGAGTGGTATAATCCGTTCTATGGAATTTTCTGTAAGGAGATGTTTGTTTAACATTTATGGAAGGAGTCTCCAGTGTCAGTGCTTCGTAACAGTCAGAGGTGAAGCTGTAACATTAACTTTTGTTATATTATTCAATTCACGAGAGTGAACAAAAGAGAGGCTGGTGAGAGAACGAGTGTTTATAGCTGCTAGAATGTAAGTGAGACCAGGAACTAACTTGTGTTATATCAAATGTAACTATAAATGGATAAAAAAACCAAATATAAACAGACAAGGAGTTGATCTTTAATAAATACAAATTGCTGGCAAATTGCTGTGGTATAAGAGGAGTAAAGCACTTTGTCACACTGCCCTGTGGTTTGTTATTTTCCTATAACAGCACTCCCCCGAGTGTTTTAATCCTTATGTTAATCGTCTTATTCAGTAACCACAGCGAAATTATGCATTCATACAGAAATCCATCCTCAGTGAGTGCAAATATTCTTTCTCCTGATTGTAATCTGTGTGTTTTGACATGAAGAACTTCCTTGGCATGATTATTTTTCCCTGGAATCAAGACCAGTGTACTAGAAAGTAAAAAACGAATAGTATCATTGGTCATCTTCCAAAAAATGATATGCAAATTGAGCTTTAAATATCAGAAACGTGTGTGTGTGTGTGTGTGTGTGTGTGTGTGTGTGGGGCAGTCATGCTATCTGACCCGGCCTAACCTGAGTCAAAAACCCGATATATCTGCTTGGTATCAGGTCCAGATCGAGCCTGTAGAGGCGTTCAGCAGACTACAGAGCTGAGGGGAACCAGAGTAAATTTGCTTTATTCAGTCAGAGCCAACAGCAGACAGATGTATCTACACCCAGAGGCTAGAAAAAGCCGATGGAAACTTGGAAAAGGCTAATAAATAACACGAGAAAGCCAAAGCTAACAAGGTTTACTCCGAACGAGCAGCCAAACCCCCGATGGTGGGAAATCAGATCCTCTATCAAACACAGTCACCATATTAAAGTGCACAGTGACCAGTAAACACACAGTAGCACTGAATCGTGTGGCTAATCGTTTCTGCTTTCACCTGAGTGTTAGCCCGTTCGCCTGTCAGGAAGCGGAATGTTCAGAAGCCCTGCGATCCGGAGGTCTTCGACCATCCCGGCTCATTCCGCACTCCTGTGATAATATTTTTACACCGGGGCACGCACGGCCCCCTGAGTTAGCAGCGGAGGAAGGACATAATAGAGCCGTGGCATATGCTAGCAATAAAGCTAGCAGCTAGCACCCGCCGCTACGCCTTTGAACAGCGGCCTTGTTTGACTTGGAGAGGGGCTTTTAATTTATTTTCCTATTCTTTCCCCCTGTGCTCTCTGCCAACCACTCCATTTTCAAGATTCATTTTCATAGCTATTTATTATTCCTTGAGGGGGGAAAAAAGCAAGGAGAAAAAGGAAAGGGTTGGAAAGGAGAAGAAAAGGGGGATATAGAGGGAGGGGAAGAAGGAGGGAAGGAGGGAGGATTTTACACAGCCTCCCAGGTTTTATGTTCAGCAGAATTTGAGATGACTGTTTAAAGGCAGCTCGCCGCGAGCTTCTTCTCTGTAAGAATGCGTGTTAATGAATTTAGTATGCTGCTCTTGGTGAGTAGCCGCAGTACGCAGTATACTCGCTGTGGGATTCTGGGCTCGTTTTCCTCTTTGTGCTTGAAAAAAATTTTTCTGTTTAATGTTAACAAGGTTGCTTCTCCCAAGCACTGAAACTGAAACTCCATACAACACCTAAAAATCTCATTCATAAAGCTGGCACTTCAAATGAGACATTTTTATATATATTTATATATTGCACTTGCTAATATCTAATAGAGCTGTATATTATATTCCATATCACACCTCATGATTATGAATATAACATATAATATAATACACAGGTTGTGTATTAAAAAAGAGAGAAAAAAAAAAAGAATGAGTGAGGTGAGACAGTCGAGGTGAAAAGAAATAGAATGAGTGAGACAGTAGATGAGAGTGAGGTGGTGAAAGCTCAGAGAAACCAGACTAGTGTGAAAGTTTCCCATCTGGTCCTGGCAGACATGTGTGTGTGTGTGTGTGTGTGTGTCACTAAACCAAATGCTCCATGTTTACCGCCTGTCTGTGAACGCTTTAATGCTGAGCAGCAGGACGGCCCGGACCGAGCCACATCCCAGACAGACTCTTACTCACTGTGTGTGTGTGTGTGTGTGTGTGTGTTTTGAAACCATGATGATAGATTTACTCAGCACAATGTCAGCAGTTAAAGCTACCCATTAATTATCATCAGCAGCATGACAATTATTGACAGATGTATTTTAATAAAGATGTTGCACCAAGTGGTTTGTAATCCACTGATAATTGGACGTTTGCTTTTTTTTTTTCCCGTCTCTACGCTCCAGCAAGTCCGATTCTTGAAACGGATCAGTGAGTGTGAGGTTAAAGTGTAGAATGTCAGCTTTTTTCTCGTATTTTATGCGTAGTGCTAAATGGCTGCTGTTAGTGAGCTGTGTTCAGATTCAAACAAATGACTCAACAGTCAGATGACTCAAAACAAGAACGACTCAAAACAAGAACAACTCAAAACTAGAACGACTCAAAAACAGGAAGTGAAAATGGTTTCATTTCAGACCTGGCGGATTTCGCTCGTGTCTATGGCTCACTCTGTGGCAGGGGTCTCTACTGAAAAGATTCACAACCACATTAAAAAAAATAAATAAATAAATAAATTACAAAGACAGTTTTAATTAGGAGCAGGGAATAAAACACCTCATGACAAGCCGCTGTCGGAAAATAATCAACAGCAGGAGTTACTGTAACCACCCCGAATAAATCAAGTGTTTTATTCCTCTTATACCTAAGAAATCTGACAACGATTACATTTTCTTATTAATTATAGTATAAATCATCATATTTTTTATCCATTTATAGTTACATTTAATGTTTAAGTTCTACCTATAAACAGTCGTTGCTTCACTATGCTCTAATTTTTTTTCTCTCTCTTGAAGTTAATAAGACACATAACTGTAATCTCTTCTGTCCTGAAGACTTTCCCGTGTCAGAAAACTTGTCGGAAAAAGTGAAAATCTTAACCATACAGAGCACTGACACTGGAGACTCCTTCCGTAAATGTTAAATAAACATCTCCATACAGAAAACTTCACCATATCAACGAGTATACAGTTTTAGTTTTTAAATAACAACACGTTTTTACATTTGTTTATTATTATTAGTAGATTAATTGAATTATATGGACGGTCATTCAATATACAGTTAGCAGAATTATTGGCACCCTTGGTAAAGATGGGTGAAAGGATGTGATGTCGTGTGGTTAATTAGTGTAATCTTACATTGAAAATATGAGCGAGACCTCAGGGGGAAAAAAACATTCAACCAAAATATATATTTTTCAACAAAACCACATGATTCACAGTTATTAGCACCTTCAGAAATTCATTTTTCTTCTGCAGACTGTGTGCTGATACATGAACTTTCCTTTTGTATCGATTCTGGTCATCAGGATAGCAGACTGTATGTGATGTGTAAATATCAGCTTTATCTCATCCTGTACTGTTTAACCGAGCCTCTGTGAGTGTATTTACATTTAAGACGTTTCATAATGTTGCTTGAATTGATTTTCATGTTGTAACATTTACACAGTTTCTGTTTCTGACTGATATGGAGCCACAGAGGATGTGTGTTTAAACCTAACTAACCCTAAAGCTGGTCCCGTTCTCTCACAGGCCTGTTTGCTCAGCAGCAGCTGTCTTTCTCTTTGACTTTCTGTGTGCTGTGTAATTTGGATTCAGAGCGGACGTTTTTGTGGACGGCGCTCGATCGTGTGCGAGAGAGACCCCTGAGTAGCAGCGCTGATCTCCAGAGGTGGTCTCGCTCCAGACTTCCCCACAAACTTTCTAGGGTTGGAAGTGTTTTATCGGTATTTTAACAGCACCTTGTCATTCACGGTTCCGCTCAGATTGAAAAGTAGGTCACCTAGATTACAAGTTTGGGCTCCTTCTTGGTTTTTCGTCTTTATTCCATTTTTGGTTTTATGTTCAAACATTTGAGAGCGTGTGCAGTCAGGACCCATTTGGTTCTCACATCCGTGTGCTTGATCATGTGTGTGTGTGTGTGTGTTGATTGTTGGGTTTGTCTCGAGCGGGTGGATGGAATTACCGCCCCACATGCTCAGACATGGCTGAGTATGCCAGAGCGTAATTGCTCCAAACTGTAAACTGGCCCGGAAATCAAATACCAGGCTGTGTGTTCTCCCGTGCCCGCACACTAACACTTGGTTTTTCATTTAACACACACGAGACAGAGCTGAGAAAAGCTTCAAGCGTTGGTGAGACAACTTCTTGCCTGCTGGCATTTCGCGTCGCAGAGGCCTTATAAAGCTGATGGAGGTTTAGAGGCGCTGGTGATAGATTTGATTTGGTTTATAGAGCACGCTTCAAACTGGGAGACAAAGGCTACGTCTCAAATTGCATACTTTGTGAACTTTTAGTGCACACTAGGATACTCAACAAGATCAAGTGTACAATTAATACCTGAAGCTTGTCATGTTACAAAGAAACCATAAATTCCTCAGTCCTGAAGACGTTGGAAAACTTGTTACAGTTACATTAACAGTTGTTAAAGTTACAGCTTTACATCTGACTGGTAGAAAGCTCTGACACTGGAGACTCCTTCCATAAATGTTAAATAAACATCTCCACATAGTCCCTGTGTAAGGCGTTGCTATAGAAAAGATAACATATTAGAATGGGTGCATTAATTTAACCCTGGTGGCTGAAAGTACTGTCAGAGCTGCTGTTATAGAACATTAATCAACACCTTTTGACCAAAAAAACCTCCAGGAAAAAGTTTTACACCAATTTCACAAAGCTTTACTTTAACTAAACTCCACCACCCTCTTAAACACACACTCGAGCGTGAGGTGTTAATTGCCCATTGGCCCTAATTTCCTGCACAAACACTGTCAGTGAGTGTGTAAGGATTTAGAAACCCAGCAGTTAGAGTATAATTTAAATAAAGGCGACATCGCTTCTGACTGTACGCACTGTATGGGATGATTTGCGCTCTGCACTCTATATGTCAGTTTGACAGGAAGAAAAAAGAGAATGTTTAATGTCCAAACAAAGCGACCTCAAACGAAGCTAATCAGTTCAATCCGTGCAGAGAGGAACAGTGTGTGTGCAGCGTGTGCAGTGTGTGCATTGTGTGCAGTGTGTGTTTGCTGTTCGGGCTCTGGGCCTAAGAAAATCTCTTGCCAGTAAAGATTGAGCTGTGATTCGTATGAATGGAGCCGTACAGAACACGTCTACCTGCTGAGTTTAAACACACGGCTAACTAATAAGCTAACTGTGTGTGAGTTTGTGCAAAATTGAACGAAGACTTTGATAGAAAGATGCAGTCAAGTGCAAAAGTTTGGGGGAAAAAATGGAATTCCAGGAAGGTAAAAATGAAATGAAACCAACACAGAAGCCAAAAACAACAGAAAAATAGTTTGGAAGGCAGTCAAGGTTTTGCCGTGACCCTTTCATTCACCAGGTCTGATCTGAAAGAGGCAGCGATATCTGCCAAAGGTTTGGTATTTATTTAACTTTTTTTTATCTTTTATCCTCGAAACATATGTGACAAAACTACCATTGCCATAATAATATTTATAATAAATGCAAATTGACATCTGTAAAAATGTTTCTTTTTTATTTTCTTCAAATGTGAGGCATATTATCCAACATAGAAATGATGTGAATGTTAAAATCCCTGTCATTCAAAATTCACGATTCGAGAACTTTCTTCTACAATGAAATTGTAGTTTGCACGTTCTCTTGTTCACTGCAGTAGATTTCAAATGAAAGATAAACAACAAATAAAATAACAATAAGAAATAAAATAACAACAATGTTATAAAGCAACATTAAAAAGTTGTCATGGTTATATTATTGTAATATTATTATATCATGTTATATTTAACATGAGTGTGAGGTATTTGTGCAACATTGTGAAAGATCAGAAACGCATTCGTCCCAACCTTCAGGAGATCGTGAGTTTGAATCCCGACAATAGCGCGGCCGTCCGTGGCTGGGAGACAGCTGAACAAAACTGGCTGTGCTGTCTGGGTGGAAGGGGCTTTCTCTGTCTCACCTGTCAATCACAGCAACACTAGGGCATCTGTAAGCTCATGTATGTGGAAGAGGGCGGATAGCGTTTTCCTCTGAGTGTGTTACTGTTTGACCATAAACACCAGGATTGCATTCTGCCTCATTTATATTTGAATATAAAGGATAAATGTAACACTAGTGCTTAATGGTTATTCATGCTGTTGTTTTGTGTCACTGTTTTTCACTCATGTTGTGCGACAGGTACAGACTTGTAACTGACTAAGTGTGTTTTTGAGTCTCAGTCCAGTCCTGCTTGTTATTGTGGATTTTGTAAATCCATGATCGTGAAGCTGTGAGACAAGTCTGCGCAGACGCGAAGGGTGTGTGAACATGCAGATACCTGTGTGTGTGTATGTGTGTGTGTGTGTGTGTGTGTTGGCACTATATGCTATATTAATTGTTTTTTAAGAGACTGACACACACCTGTGTGTGTGTGTGTGTGTGTGTGTGCGTGCGTGTGTGTGGGGTGTGTCAGTGCAGGTGCTGCTCAGCTCGTGACTCATGAGTTTTATGCTGGAGAGCTGTTGTATCACACAAACACATGGGTGTGTATCAGCCTCTTAAAAAACAATTAATACAGCATACACAGATCCACACTCTGACACGTTGCCATGAATCACCCTGTGTGTGTGTTTGTGTTTGTTGCTGAAACAGGCCTGTAGATAACATCAGATCCAGATAACATCCACATGCTCTTTTGAACTTTATCAGAGGGTATATGTTATGTTACGTGACTTTAAACATGAACTGGTATCTAATCACTCAATTCTGACTAAGAAGCTTGTCAGGGCAGTAATGTGTTTAACCAGACCATGTTGAGAAAATTCAATTTTTTGTGGTTTTTTTTAGGCTTAAAGGTGCAGTGGTGAAATATTAAATCTGCATCAAATGAAGATTCTTCAGTTCAGCAGTGAAAAACTCTGTTTTTATACACACTTTACTATACTAACAGACACTTAGTACACTAGTATGTGATTTGGGACACAGATCTGTAGTTATATAAGTTATATAAGTTTAGCTACATGAGTTTGAATAAATCTGGCAATTAAACCCCTTTCATTTGTTCCTCAAACACAAAACTCCATAATGGGGATAATCGGCACAGTACAGCTCGTTGCTCATTGAAAACCCACACACACACACTTCAGTATGACCACACACAGCTGATTTAGCTCCAACTTTCATGACATTAAATGAATTAATTACCAATTAATGACTAGGTGAATTTGTGCTCAGGTTACAAACAGGTTACTAGAACACATGTGCTTGTATTGACACGTAACTTTAGAGGATCTCCTGAAGAACATAACGGACACCTACAACTGTAGTCAAGACCTCCGTTGTCGAAGACAAATACAAGACCAGGATTAGCCAAGATCAATTTGTGCTTTGCGCCACTGATTAGGCTGTCTTCTAGAAGAAGGGATTATTTCTTGTCAAACTTTGTGCATGTGAAAAATAAAAGACAACACCAATATTATTTTTACAAACTATCAGTCGAGACCAAAACCATATTTAGCAAGACAAAGGCCCAAGACTGAGATAAGTCCAAGTACAAATGCCAATAAGTTTGAGACAAGTCCAAGTCAATACAGAAAAGTACAGTTTTAAGACTGGACTGGAGTCCTGGAGCCACATGGATACCTGCCAGTCAATCAGAAGCAAGGGTTTTTCCTAACTCTCAACCCTAACTTACAAAACATTCACAGATTTTCTTCAGAATTGTGTGTATTGCAATAAACACCAATCGGACATAAATTACCAAGTCTGTTCATGGCATTTACATTTAGTGACACCCACAAAACTCTACAGAGAGCTGAAAAAAATGACTAAATGATGACTAAATGATGACTGAACGACCTCCTAAGTGCAGTGTGCTCTAAATCTTCCAGTAATGCAGCGCTGCCATCGCAGTCCTTTTATAGAGCGCCATTATTTTTGACCTCATTGAATGCCTAGGCTTATTTGTCTTAATTTATGGATTTGTTTTGGTTTGCTTTCTTTCAAGTCCTTAATAAGAAACGATTGAGATTCTCAGAATTAAAATTATAAGTGACCATACATAAAATCGCAGGAACTCATCCCCAGTTATACGATTTGAAGCCGATCACATTAGTGAGTGTCCTTATACATAAATTTACACAAACTCACGAGCGAAACATAGGAAACGTATTTCCAGACTAACCAGATTTCACAGAACCACACATGCTCCTTTGAGCGATTTACGAAGAAATGAATTATCCAGTTTGATGAGTGAGGCCCATTGTGTGTGTTAGCATTAATCCACTGACTTTAACACAGCGCTACTTCCAGCTGTGTCACTGGATCACAATCAGACACACCGCTTACACCAATTAACTCACTCCTCTACTGCAGAATAATCACGCCTAATGAAGTAGAACCCTGACCGAGTCTGCATGTGCGTGTGTGGATGTGTGTGCGCACTTCTGCCATGTGGGAGATTTTCATAGACATCTATAAAAGCCCACACAGGAAACTGTAAAACAGAGAGCAGGATTTTGCCAGAGCTCCGAGTCAGTGCGGGCCTGTTCGCTGTCTCACTCAGCGCAGAGGCTACAGTACGACGAGTTCTGTTCGTGCTTACACACACGCACACACACACACAGCAAAAAACTCTCTCTGACAACACGCAGACCCACACTAATGTCTGAACGTTGTGCATGCCAGCACAGAAACCCAGAAACACACTCGCTGTGTGCTTCCTCACTACACACCTAACATGAGCACACATGCATGCACAGACTTGCAGGCACATAGTTAACACATTGTTGCGTGTGTGTGTGTGTGTGT
>CM040461.1:26787851-26829910 GCA_022758105.1 Pangasianodon gigas
GCATAAAATTTGCAGTTTCACTACTGTCCGAGCTGCTGTTATGAATAAAATCTAGCGCACACCTTCTGAGCAATCAGAATTAAGATTTCAACATTCTCTTTTTTATGGTTCCTTCTTTTCTCTCTCTCTCTCTCTCTCTCTCTCTCTCTCTCTCTCTCGCTCTCTCCCATGTTCTCCAGCAGATCCCTCCATCTCTGAGAGGCTACATAAATAAATCCCACTTCCTCCATCTGTACAGGAAACGAGCACGGTGGCATTCTTCCATCCCAGCCCCCTTTCCCGTCTCACACACACACACATACACACACACACATACACACACTGGGGCACCACAAGTCTTGTTTCTGCTCCCAGACTGGCTGCATTAATCCCCCCCTCCCAACCCAATCAGCTACCGTCTGGAAACATTAGTCTTTATCTGACCAATCAGCATAATCTTTACCCAGAGATCTCCACAATAAACCAAACCTCTGAACCTCTGAAAACCTCCGAAACCTCAAGCCGCTCAGGGCCCAAACCACAGCACTGATTGGGAATGAAGAGTACAGAGGGAACGAGCTGGAGAGAAAAAAAAATGATGCATATTATAAAGAAATGTATCTGCTGCCTGTCAAGTGCACATCTATATACATACACACACACACATGTTTGTAATACTTTCTATGTGGGGTGTTTCTACTCATTTGTGTATTGATGTAGTCTAAACCAGAGGTGAGACTAAGTCCTTGTTTAGCAAATCACAAGTCAATACTGATAAGTCCAAGTCAAGTTACAAGTCCTTAACTTTAAATTTCGAGTCCATAATGTGCTCGTTACCAAATTTAAGTCCAGAGTAATAATTACTGTAGTCAATTTACGCAAACCATGCAGACTTTTTAAAATCAGTGTTCATCAATTTTTAGACAAACTTTATAACTCAATGGAAATATATGGCTATTTGAAAGACGCATAACTTTGACGATAAAAACGGAATATTTCAGTTTAATTTCACACGAGACGAGCGGTAGACTGTTTTCACTAAGTGTACGCATCCGTCTCACTTCAATCTGGCTTTGCTTTGGGATTTGCTTTGTGCAACTTCAAATGCTGCTTGCTTTGTTGTTGCTTTTGCATCTGATATTCTTGAACCACAGGTTTTACATGTTGCAGCCCCTTTGTTACTGCAAACAACACAATCTTTAGAGGCGAAGGTTGATATCTTTGGGAGCAATTTTACTGCAAAGTGCCTCTGTCATCAGGGAACGAGCGCTCTTTCAAGTCGCCGTTGTCTAGTGCAAGCTGATTGGCTGTCTGACTGGTTGAACGTTGAACTTGGAAATGAAGATTGATGCTGATTTGCTGAAAATGAGTTGTTTGTTGGGAAGAAGAATAGAATAGCAAAGTTTTTGACTCGAATCCATAACACTGTAGCCAAAGGGAATCTTGACATATACATGTTCACACTGGTACACCTCAATATGTAAGGAATGCAACACTTCAGGGCATGCTGTTATGGGAAAATAATCAACACTGGGGTAGTGTGATGAAGCGGAGTTACTGTCACCACCACAAAGTTGATTATCTTTCTATAACTGCACATGTTTTGTTCTTCTTATACCACAGCAATTTGCAAACGATTATAATATTGTTGTAATTGAAGAGCAACACATCACACTTTTTACTCATTTATAGTTACATTTAGTGTTGTGGAGCGAAACAAGTTAGTTCCTGTTATCGCTTACATTATAGCAGCTATAAACAGTCGTTCCTTCACCAGACTCTTTTTTTCTCTCTTCAAGTTAATAAGAAAAAAAACCGCAGCTTGTTGTGTTACCAAGAAACCACCACGTGTAACTTCCTCTGTCCTGAAGATGTCAGAAAACGTAAAGTTAGACCTTTATCTCTGAGTATTACAAAGCGCTGACACTGGAGACTTCTTCTTTAAATGTGAAATAAACATGTCCTTACAGAAAACTTCACATATCAATGATTATACGCTTTTCTTTTTCAAATAGCAGCATGGCTTTTATACATTAATTATTCGTCTTACATTACGTGGAATAACTGTTACATATGATAACGTATTAGAACAAGCACACTAATACATTAATCAACACCTTCTGACCCGAATCATGAATTCAGCAGCGCTCTGGTATAAACATCTATATAAACCCTGTTATAATACACACTGCCAATGTATCATTTTAAGCCTTTAAATCTAGCATCCCTTCTAGAGACTCTGTTTTTTCCCATCAGGCCCTTCTGAAGACGTGGCATTGGGACTCAGTTACGGCTCACTCTGGGAAAAGATGTTGTTTACGCATCTTTTCTTTATTTAGCAAAACTCATTCAGTTTATGATTGGAAAAACTTGTGGCGCCGGCAGCCATTGTGATGCTAATTTTAAGCTAGAATTTGAGGTCGTTATTGTGGTGATACGCAGCAGATGAAAGAAATTTGCCTGGAAATGAAAGATTTTCCTTCTCCCCGTGTGGACCGATTCTTCAGGCACCTCCCTGGCTGCTGCGCTGCTGAATGTATCGCCTTTTTATTGGGATCAAATTTGGAACGAGTATGTGCCTGGATGTTTTGCAGATTTTTGGTTAATAAATCAAGGGTGTGTTTTCGTAGCCGTAGCGCTGACGCTCGGCCAGTGTAACTTGGCTCGTGGTGTCGCCGGATGATTCCTGCTTCTTCTGATCTCTCGCTCTCTCTGACAGCTCAGCCTGGGACGAGATCTGATACAAAGTGCATTTCCACCTTCATGCTCCCTCTCACCCGGCTGTGTCCCAAATCAAATCAGCCTCACGTCCTGTGGTTGGCTGATTCAGAACAATCATGCTAAAGTTTTGAACACTTTCAGTCATGCACATTCTCAGGTACGTATACATATATATATTTTATTTACGCAACTCCTCAGATCTACAAATCCAAGAATTTCTGCAGGGAAATTTGGGGCTAAAATCAAGCAGTGTGCATTAAAGGTGAATTAAGTCCATTTTTTCAAGATTAGGTCTCTAAACGTTAAGGTGGATTTGATATTTGAATGAATTTTTTTTAACTCCTTGAGCCCACCACCATTCCCGCCCTGGTTCATGAAGCTCCAGCCCCATGATCTAAGATGACCTGTAGAGTAGACTGTCTATAAAATGACTGACAGGAGGCACATCCAATCATAAAGAAGCATTCTGGATCGGAAATCAGTTTTCCAAACAGGTTTTCTCAGCCACTTATTACACCTGTGCTGAGGCCACGGCTTAAAACTCTATATTTAATCATGTTCTATAAATCTCCCAGGCTATTTGTACAAGTACGAAATAAAAAAATCAACTATTGCACCTTTACTTTGTGTATTATATTAAAGTGTAATATTCAGGAAAGGTTTCCTCACATTCTGGCAGATTTACTAAAATATTAATTCAGAGAAATTAACCCTAACGATGTAGACCACCAGCATGCAATCACTCAGAATAACGAGGCGTGTCAATCACATTGCGTGTCAATTCAGAAAGCTCGTCTTGCGCTAGCAGTTATGGCATTTAGCCTAGCTGTGTTTTAGGTTGTGGCTTGGAAAAGAAAGCCGTGTGAATTTTCACTGTAAACTAATGGTGCATTTAATTGAACTGGACGTGGAAACTGTAAATGAAGATCAGGGCCGACATTTCTCACTGCTGATCTGCACGTCTGCTCTGAGCGGCGCAGGAAAGTGAAGGAAACAAGCAGCGTTTTTAATCACTTTCTAATTTATTACTATTAAAATTATTTTTTGTAAAGTGTTAGATTTTACACCTCATTGTAGACCTTAATTTGTTTTGTTTTGTTTTTTTCAGTCAAAATTGTTTAACTTTTTCACTTTGAGATTAAAAGCACCCCATTTTTTGACAATTTTCATCCAACTCTTTTCAGAAGATCCTTCATAACCATACAAAGGACTCATTAAGAACTCTATTTTTTAAAGATTGTATGTAAAGTATGGGGACAAATATGGAAGCTGTGGTAATGTATGGTAGAACATTAAACAGTACAGGATTTAGGGCGTAGCCTGTGTGTTTGTCTGGTGCTTTGCATCTTGTTTCACTTCTCCAGACTAATCACATTACTGAACCACAAAAACATCACTCTCTTCCAATCATTCTGCCTTTTTCTTCTAAATTTTGCAAAACGTGAATGGACCAGATCTAGTAAGGCTAAAGCATCTGAACTGAACTCCAGGACCGGCTACTGTATCTGACACATCGGCATGACTGTCGTACGGGGAATTGCGCGTGACCGCTCGTAGCGAGCACGGGGAGATTGAGTGTCTCCATGTGTGTGACCTTTTAGCAGCAGTAGGTCAGAGAGGCCTCACAGAGAGGAATGCAGGCCACATACACCCTGTCACATTCACTTACTGTAGTGCTGCTAAGGCTGCCCGACTGCACTGGAAGCGGTTCTGCTCTGAATTAGCGACACACGGCCCCCAGCTCCAAAAAACTGCCCTGCTTTTTATAAAGAATATCATTCAAATGAATAAACGTTTTATCCCCGAGTGACATTTAGCTGAAGGAAGAAGGAAGTAATTAAAAGCTTATATACAGGATAACATAAATGCAGTGTATTGTACAATACACTCTTAGACATAATGGTTCTCCTTACAGTTCTTTGGATGCTTTAAGGGGTGCTAGGTCAAGAAATCAACTGCAAGAACCACAGTGTAGAATCTAGAACCCAAGAACAGTATGGTTTGTATATTATGGAATACACTATATGGCCAAAAGTATGTGGACGCCTGACCATCACACCCATATGTGGTTCTTCCTCAAACTGTTGCCACAAAGTTGGAAGCACACAATTGTATAGAATGTGTTTGTATGCTGTAGCATTACAGTTTCCCTTCACTGGAACCGAGAGGCCCAAACCTGTTCCAGCATGACAATGCCCCTGTGCACAAAGCGAGCTCCATGAAGACATGGTGTGATAAGTTTGGAGGTGAAGACCTCAAGTGTCCTGCACAGAGCCCTGACCTCAACCCCACTGAACACCTTTGGGATGAACTGGAACACCAACTGCAGTCCAGACCTCCTCACCCAACATCAGTACCTGACCTCACTAATGCTCTTGTGGCTGAATGAACACAAATCCCCACAGCCATGCTGCAAAATCTAGTGGAAAGCCTTCCCAGAAGAGCTTATTATAACAGCAAAGAGGGAATAAATCTGGAATGGGATGTTCAACAAGCACATATGTGTGTGATGGTCAGGTGTATAATAAGAACTTAAATACTGTATGATGTAATATCTAAGCAACATTTTGTTTTAGGTTTTAATAAAATAACCAAAATAATTGCTTTTCTTATAAAAGCAAGATAAAAAGCAAAGTATTCAGCTCACATTTTAGACTTTTGGATGGTACAGTTTTTGAAAAAATTGTTGCCATTTTCAGTTTGTCAAGGACCCAGCCTGCCTTGTGTCAGTAGTTCAGGCTGGTGGTGGTGGTGTAGTGGTGTGGGGAATGTTTTCTTGGTACACTTTGGGCCCCTTAATACCAATCGAGCATTGTTTGAATGCCACAGTCTATCTGAATATTGTTCCTGAACACATGCATCCCTTTATGGCCACAATTTACCCGTTTCACAAAGCACAAGTTGTCTCTAACTGGTTCCATGAACATGACAATCAGCATAGTGGCCTCTTTAGTCAGCAGATATGAATCCAATAGCGCGCCTTGGGGATGTGGTTGAACGAGAGATTCATAGCATAAATTATGTGATGGAATCATATCAGTATGGACCAGAATCACAAAAAAAGTTTCAGCACCTTGTGGAAACCATGATGTGAAAAATTTGAGGAAAACAAAGCGTGTTAGTGTGGCGTTTATAATAAAATGGCTGGCGAGTGCATATTAATAAAAAGATTAATAAGGAAAATTTCAAGCAAATGTTCCATGAAATGACTGCAGCTTTGTATTTAGGATTGTAGTAGGTCTCTGGGTGAGGCTTTATTACAGTCAGGTGCAGCTGGAGGGTAAAACAGTTAAGTCACAAACATTTCTCAATTCATTTATTTATATTCCTTACAAACATTTTCTAATTTTAGAGTATTTAAAATGGCCCCAATCTTCATAAAGGGTGTGGTTGAAAACCTTTTGACTGGCAGTATATTTATATAAAATGGGGACTTGTTCCAAACATCAAACAGTGTGTGGTCTTGTTACTTGGCCCAACCAACACTCTCTCACACCCAACTTTTCTCTGGCAGAAACTTCCAGAACGTAACTGTCGTCCAAAGGTGGAGTCCTGAGAGTCAATGAGAAAACTGAATTTAGTTGGTCTGAAAATGTAAATAGGTCTCCGTGTCCAAAATAGCACAGACTGTGCCAGAAATGTAATGAGGTGTGTTGGGTGTAGACATTTTCCCCGCACCCATAACTCACGCTGGGTTTGATGTGTGGCTTCGCGGCTGCTACTGGGCGAGATGGAGCACAGTGGTACCACCTGGCACTGAGCGGAGTGTGTGTATACGTGTGTGTACGTGTGCATTCGAAGCGCATAGACGCTTCTCAGCAGTGATCCTGACACTCTGGGGCCATGTTAGATCATATGAATTAAGCTGTCATCAGCGTGTCACAGTGGTTATGAGAGCAGAGAGCGAAGTAGGCAAAGACTGAGCTGCTATCCGGTGTAGCGTGCAAAAGACCTGTCTGTCTTTGTAGATGATTAAATTGTTTTTGTAACCTGGTGCAATCACAAACAACTGAGCATCTTTAAAAGTCAATGAGGAATTGAAAAAGAACACTGATACATTATATTGGTGTGTGCTTTTTGTCAAAAACATAAAGCCTGTTAGCAGGTGGTGGGTGTCTTCTATAAGAATTAGATGATAAATGTCATCATTGTAGCAGCAATAGCTAGAATACATATGCATCTAGCTAGCAAAATTTTGGGAAACGTGTTGTTCACGTCCAGGCGGAATGGTCACACAGTGGGTAGCGTTGCCGCCTCACAGTTCCAGGGTCCGCAGTTCAATCCTGAGCTCAGATTACTGTCTGTGCTGAGTTTCCATCTGTGCTTCCGTCCATTTCTTTGGTGTCCTTGCACTTCCCAAAAAAAATGCCACCTTACAATACAAAAATAAAACACTTCTTACTTACTTAATGACTTATTGTAATCTAGAAACATTAACAAAACTTCACTCTGTAGCTGAACACCGTAACATGGCAACACTGTAATGGAGGCGGCCATCTTGGAAAACCAGAATCACTTAGCGCAATTTTGTATTTCACCCCCACGCTCCTCTCTGCTATGGATTTTAACCAGAAAGCTGGACGTTACAGTATGCGAATGAAAATAATTTTGGGCGAGGTAGACTTGTTAGGTAATGTACAGTACGTTAGCCTCATATCTGCAGTGCAAGATTAAAGAAGCAAACCTCGGACATCAAGAATGTCTTCTCTTATTGATTTTTGGGGGTATTAAATAGATTTTTTGACTAACCATTCTTTAAAACAAATTTACTAATCAGTATTAAACACTATAATCATTCATACATCCCTTCATCTTCAAGTAAGCGCTTTAGTCGGAGCCTGTACAGGGAGAACTTGGTGTAAGGCGGGATGGGAGACACACATTCATACATTCATGTCTAGGGGCAATTTAGAATAGCCAATCCACCTACCAGTATTTTGGACAGTGAGAGGGAACCAGAGAACCTGGATGAAACCCACATGAACACCATTAGACCATAAGAAATTCCACACCCACAGTAACCGGAGCTCCGGATCGATCCGGCACTATCCTCTCCACCACCGTATCTGGTGCTAGCACATTTATAGGTGTCTGACAACATGTTATCTCTTTAACCAGTGTTGTGATGTGATGTGAGGTAAATGCGTAACCCAGTGTGAGATACGGTAATGGCACATGATCCGAGCTGTGTGTGGTCTGACTTTATATAGGTTGTGTGTATATGAGTCGAGATGACTTCTGTAACCTCTCGCTTAGTCAGTAATCCCTGTATGGAATGAGCGCATGACTAAGTGGGAAAGAGAGGACTCTCTCTCTCTCTCTCTCTCTCTCTCTCTCTCTCTCTCACACACACACACACACACACACAGCTTTGAGCATGATGTTTTCCCAGAATCAGGCAGTTTCTGTAGATATGTGGAGGAGTAAAACACCTGGTTTGAGTAAAACACCTCTTACATTTCATTTGGTTTCTTCTCTGTGCTTTGTATTACCAGCATTCACTTTCGCTCTTATCGCTCATACCTCCTTGTTCCCCCTCTTGACCTCTCCACTCCTCCTCCTTTCAGCTTTCAGTACATTTCACTCTTACTCTTTATCTTCTTTTTACATAATCCCTTGTTTAATTCAGTTATTCCTCATCTCTCAGCCACTTTGTGCTGTAGCTCGGGCTCGTAGGATTAGGACAAACGAGAGTTAAGAAGAGCGGAACAGGAAGTAAATAGTTTAAGTCCTAAAGATTAGATGCATATATGCAGTATGTACAGAATATAGCATATTTTAATGGAATGTTTTGGCGAATGTTTTCTTTCATCCTAAATGTTGTCATCCAAGCCATGCTTAGTGTCTCATTAGGGATTTCTCAGACCACATGAACATATACTTGATGACTGTGTTACACATTTGTCACCTTATTTTAACACTAGGGCCATACGATTCGAGAAATTCCAATTACTGAAAGCACTCCAATCCAGAGAGATTGAAGAACAGAAATTATAGACATGAAGGAACCCAGAGTGTTTCTACCAGACCCCGTTGTGGGAAGCTAAGAACCTTTAATTATCCACTGAACTCTTAAGGAACCCTGGAAGAACCATTTTTCTAAACATGTACATGGACTATAAGCTTTATAGTAAACATTTCAAATTAAACAGACCACCAGTTATAAACAAACTATATTTCTCCTTAATCTTTTCAGAACATCTGGAATCAAGCAGCTTGGGTGGTTATGTTATAGAGTCCACGCATATGTATTTTTTCTCTCTCATTTTAACACTTATTTAACATATTATTGGGTCAAAAATAGTGATAATACATGTGTAACAGAGGCATGTCCTGAACAATTCGGTGGTTGGATTAGTGGAGCTTTCGATCAATAATAAAATTATTAAAAGTAATATAACAGTGTTACATGTTTCTACCAGAGACAGAGAATTTTGTAGAAATTCGGATTTTTAGAATTTGCGATAGACCTACTGTTAATCCGTGAATGATGATGACACAGAGAAGGACTATTTTAAGTGTCAGAGTTATGGGTTAATCATCTGGTTGAGCTGTTTAGACATCAGTTTAAAAAATGTGAATGCTTTTTTACACACCACTTGTCTGTGCTTTTCCTATACTCATTGATTTATAATCAGTTCTAATTGATATATGATTGTTGCCTCGATTCATTTCAACGACGCCTCTATTATCCGTCAGTCATGCAAGTGTTTTATTGTTATTATTATTGACATGACGGCTGTATTGAAAAAAGACATTGCAGCTGTTATTAAGTGTAAAATAGACAGTACAATCAGAGTAAGGGGACTTAATACCACTGACACACACTGGGTCTTGTGATTGAGGCAGAAGACAGGTGCAGACAGGAGGGTGACAGTGTGTGTGTGTGTGTGTGTGTGTGTGTGTGTGGACATTCCTGCAGTGGTGTTAGTGTACACTAAAGGGTGACGATCACATCATTGCTAAACTTATATGCTTATGGGAATACTGTTATTAATCACTATTACTCAGGCAGGTCTGTACTCACTTTCCTCAGCTTACAGTAAGTCAGGAAATAATTGCAGCCTAAGTAGGGGAATTTGAAGATTTGAAGAGGAATACACTCATGGCAGGTGTGTGTAGGGTCAAGCAGAAATGCTGAAAAACAAACTGAAGGGAACATCTCATTGACACTTCACTTTTGAGACTCTTCGTCTATGTGTTTTAATTCCGATTGTGACACACGTGAGCTTACTTTAAGTACGAATCATACTAACATTACATAAACTGTGGGTGAATTACATTCCTCTGTTTTAGCTTGTATTCTCTCTTTTTTTTCCAATTCCCACCCACTAGCCAGCTCTCCCTTTACATACGACAGCGATCAAATGCGCTCCCTCCAGGATAGGTGGAGCCACTGCGTCTTTTCAAACTGCAGTGTAACACACACAGTGGAAAGCGCTACCCACCCTCTTTCACATACATGAGCTCAAAGATATCCACAATTGGCTAGTATCGCTGTAAGCCCCTCCCACCCAGAGAATACAACCAATTTTGCTTACAATCTCCCAACAATAGCACAAACTCTTTTCTGTTGTGTCAGTCGGGATCCCTTGTATTCACTTTTAAAGAAAACTGAAGCATATACAGTAGTAACATATGTAATGATAATATAACCACCAGGACACACTCACATTAAACATAATGATTCATTTAGCAAAATGTTTACATTATTACATATAAACATTCAAGATTATATACATTGGTAATGGTTTGTAAGCTCAATTAGACACCTAGCTACCAGCTAACCTAGCTAAAAAAAAAAAAGAGTCAGAACACGCTTCCATATTATGCCAGTTTCCTCCTACTCCAGCTCCACCCCCTACCACACCCCCTTAGGTTTAGCTTAGATTTATGCTAACATTCAGTTCTCATCATCTTACTTGTGGGTGGGGATTGGTGCTGACTAAATTGGGGGAAAAATGTGTAAAACTGATTAAGTTACATTAAAACTCCTCAGAATCTTCACTGCTAATGCTACCTAGCTTCTCTAAGCTAATCTGCCAGGATTTCTGACAAAATATTGCCAGTTTCAGTGGAATCATAAAACTACCTTTGTGCCTGCTCAGCCTTGTATAAAGGGTGTGTCTAAGGGCTAAAAGACACGCCCACCAAACTGCCAAACTTCTCCAATAAGGAGACTCTGTGAGTCAGTACCATTCCCGACTCTCGTTTGTTACATTTAGCCTTCAGCCGCTCAGGATTACTCCTGTTTTTCACAGTACGCTGTCTCATTGCTGAATTGAGCTAAATTGAGCGGGACGAAGACAATCGTGGGAAAACAAATAAACAGAAAATGGGTGAATGTTCCAGAAAAACACGGCGGTTCCACACGAGGATAATTTTGGCCCCTGGTTAACCTCAGACACCCAGAGTGAGGTTAGGATCATGCGTAAGAACCCAAACACAGGCCGGTTGTTTGTGAAATACGATAGCGCAGAGGTGGCTTCGCTTAGCCGCAGCTTTCTGAAGTGAATTTAACAACCTGCTTTAATAAAGCAAAGAAGAGGAACTGAGAAGAAATACAACCTGATAAGGGTTTCATTTAGTATACCGTATTTTATGGATGACAGTGTGGGAGCGTGTGAAAGAGAGATGGTGGTGGGGGGGGTTGAAGCTGTGTGTGAAACTTGTGTTCACACACCCAGAGTTTTATCATTTTGTGGGTTCTGATCTGGTTTTCATCAAATTTACACAATCAATCCTGGACAATTCCAGTTTTCCTCAAATAACCAGAGTTCCTCAGGGTTCTGTTCTTCGACTTACCTCGGACATGGGAAGTCGGACCTTGGAATTACATCATTTTGAACGTCCGTGTGTGTGGGGAAAAAAAATAGGTACCTCCATCTCTTCTTAGCAACAAGCTAGCCAGCTAACTGTGATGATCGATGATTGATGACTGTGATGATTTAACAAGCAAATATGTCTGTACGCTGATTGATCTAAAGCTAATACTTATACATTATAACTCATTTAAAGGTAAGAAGTGCTACTTCGTTTACTGCTGATGCTGTGAGCAGCCATGTTGATTTGACGTCACTTGCTGAACTCAAGAGTTGAGAGGACCATCCTGAGATTCCGAGTTGTTTTTTCTAATTGGAGGTTGGAAGTTACGAGTTGAATGAAGCATCGGTCCACTCTCGTTCTTCTTTTATACTACATCACTGGGCTGCTACAATAATGACACCCAACTTCACTTCTCTCTTTCTACATCCCAAGTCTCCCAGAAGATATCTGCTTGTCTGAATGAAGACCCTTGTTACTCGGGTTTTGAATCATTGTTAATACCCGATTAGACTCAAGAACTGGTATGAACCAGACTTCTATTACACTAATATTTTCACATTAGACCAGTGATATCTAGAAATCCAGTGTAGTGACTCACTGTACAGCGTGCATGGACTCGCATCTCACAGGGCCGCATCTCAAAGAGGATGTTTATCAGCAGCGTTTGATGCAAGTCGAACCCGCATGTAAAATGATTCAGAAACTTGTCAGCGTGGTAGCCTTTTGTTTGAGTGTCGAGAACAACAAAGATGTTGGAAAAAGAAATCTGATGGACCACAAAGATAGGACAGATTGGAGACTTGTCTGTTCCTAGCAGAGATAAGAGATAAAATGCTGATGACAGAATATCAGGTTGAAACCCACTGTGATTATGAATCATTACAGCTTCTCCAAGTAGCGTTGGCAAGATCAATTGATTCAATTTACCGAGCTAAATCTTTAGAATTGTTTCTTCCACAAGTCAAGAGCTTCAGTTAATGTTCACAAAGAACATCCCTTGGTCTTATTCCAATCTTCAACTGCCCAGTGTCCGCTGTAGGCTCAGATTTCTGTTCTCGACTGACGGAAGTGGAACCCGATGTGATCTTCTGCTGTTGTAGCCCATCCGCCTCAAGGCTTGACGTGTTGTGCATTCTGAGATGCTTTTCTGCTCACCACGGGTGGAAAGAGTGCTTATTTGAGTTACTGTAGCGTTCCTGTCAGTTCGATCCGGTCTAGCTATTCTGCTTTGACTTCTGTCATCAACAAGGTATTTCCGTCTTCAGAACCACCACTCACTAGATGTTTTTTGTTTTTTGCACCATTCTGTGTAAACTCTTATAGACTGTTCTGCTTGAAATCTCAGGAAATCAGGAGTGTTTGAAAGACTCAAACCAGCCTTTTCAAACATGGTCACTGAGGCCACATTTTTCCCCATTCTGATGGTTGAGGTGACCTTAATTTGCATGATTTTATGCATTTCACTGCTGCCATATGATTGGCTGAATGGATAATTCCATGAATGTAGTGTCCCGGGTTTTGTGTGTGTGTGTGTGTGTGTGTGTAAACTTGTACAGAAAGGTACAGTTTGGTCATTTTTTGTGGGAGTGTATAACTCATTCTTTGCTTATCTCTCCATCTTTCCATGTCTGAGTGTGTGTGTGTGTGTATGTGTGTGAATGCTGCGAGCGCTCTCTCTCTCTCTCTCTCTCTCTCTCTCTCTCTCTCTCTGAGGCTTTGAAATCAGGCCTGATAATATGTCAGTGTTATTTATGTGTATGACCCAGCGCTCTCCCTTGCGCCTCTGCTCCAACTCTAATATTGTCATTCCTGCGCAGTAGTCTGTATTTTTAGCCATGACGGCCTTTTATACATCTGTGTGTGTGTGTGTCTGATGAGGTGAGATTTATGAGGTGATGGAGTGTGTTTTTACAGCTCTGTGGCATTCACTGTCCAACTGCTGGCTGTCTTTGATGTGTCTTTTGCGTGTGTATGTAAATATGTGTGTGTATGTAAATAGGTGTGTGTATGAATGGATATGCAGTAAAATGAGGTGTGTGGAGCCACAGAGCCAGACGAGGAAGATCTGGGGACGCACTTTAGGCTGACTGAAATTAAACACTCACAAACACACACACACAACTTGTTACCTCTAAGCCACTTTTCCTTAACTTTTCTGTAATATAAAATTAATTCTCATAAATGTAAAATTAACATCCTTGAAAAAAATATTATTTTTTGCTCACAGTTTCCAGAAATGGAAATCTATTGTTGCCTTTGACTATTTCCTGTTTCCCTATTCTATACATAGGCGGTTAATATAAAGATAATTCGATAATTATATATTCTGACAATCAGATAATTAATATTTAAAAAAGATTAATATAATAATACACTTTAATTTTAAAAATAGTAGATATTAACTTCACATAATCTTCTACACTGGGGGTGAATTTGTTTCTTCCCGTACTGTTCTGCACCTGGAGCTTTGCCTCATCTGCTTTTGAGGACTCGAAGGTGTGTGAGAGGAGTGTGTGAGAGGAGAGAGAGTGTGTGCTGCTCAAATTGGCCTGGGCTGATAGGAAGCAGATGCCAATTAATAAATTAATGCTGTGTTTCGTATTTGTCCAGCTCCAGCATTCCATACAAGGCAGGAACATGAAAGCATTCCACACACACACACACACACACACACTGATCTGGTGGGAGTGAGACAGCTGTGAGCTGAACAGTCGATGAATGGCTCACATTTGCTGTGTGAATTGTTTAAAGCATGTATAGTGCTCTCTCTCTCTCTCTCTCTCTCTCTCTCTCTCGCATCTTCTCTTTATATATATCTCTCTCTCTCAGCTGTCTCTGCAACAGAAACACAAATGTAAGGCATACACTCAGTTTGACTTGATTCAATTCAACTGATTCAAATGTATTTGACTCGATTCAGTTCAGTTCAGCAATGCTTTATTGGCAATAACTCAAGAGAACCGATCTCTCTCTCTATCACTCTCTTTTCATTATCTCCTTTTTCTCTTTCTTTGTTTATCAGTTTATTCTCTCTGTCTCTTTCTCCCCCTCTCTCTCTCCTTTCCTTCTCTCCATTTTCTCTTTGTCTTTATCTATTATTCTCTCTTTCTCTGTCTCTCCTTTTGTTCTCTCCTTTTTCTTTTACTCTTTTGTTTATCTATTTATTCTCTCTCTCTCTTTCCCCTTTTGTTCTCTCCTTTTTCTTTTTCTCTTTTGTTTATCTATTTATTCTTTCCCTCTTTCTCTCTCTATCTTTTTTATTTCTGGTTCTGTGTTAAATTATTACCATTATAATGACAACAAAAAAGCAAATATTTAATAATAATAAAGTAATTATTTTTATAACAGCATTATTAACTATACCACCACAACCAATGATAATAATAATAATAATAATAATAATAATAATAATAATAATAATAATGACTGGGGTACTTTGGGTTTAGATACTAAAGCATACAAAATAATCATATAACATCATAATAGAACATTAATAGAACATTATTAAAACATTAATAGAACATTAATAGCTTACTAATAATCTCAGATCAGTTTACAGATTTGTCACTCTGCTGTTCTTCACTGTAGGAAAAGAAAAACACTGGGTTTCTGCTCAGGGTGAAAATACCCCCAACACCCCTCACACCATCAGAGGAAGTGCAGTGTGTTATTGTGCCCTGTCCCTGCACCATATCTACACACACACACACACACACACACACAGCAGAGGGTCAAAATGAGGGAAGGCTGCAATAACAAACAATGGCTGATTGGCCGTGACCTGACCCAGACCACACCTCCTCCTCACAGGGAGAGAGAGACCTTTTCTACACACACACACACACACACACACACACACGCTTAAGTGTGTATATGTATTTAGCCCTTTGTGGGGACCAAAAAGGGCCAAATATCCTCACAATCAAAGATTTTCCCCCTTAAATTGTTTTAATAAATCATTTAGAAAACAAAGCTAAAAGAAGTTGATTTTAGTTACTGAGGTTAAGTTTAGGGTTAGATTTAGATTTAGCATTGTGTAGCATAGCGTTAATTAGCTATAGTTACAGTTATATCAATGGAAGGGCCTCACAAGGATAATAAAACCTGATTGTGTGTATGTGTGTGTGTGTGTGTGTGCGCGCTTACGTTTCCGCAGTGATAGTTCAGTCTGATACAGGGGTTAAATTAGGATGTGGGAACCATAACAGTTTAAAAATGACTAAACATCCTAAAAGTAGATTTCAAGACTGATATCACGGCGATGTCATTAAAATAAGTCTTCAATAAACCTAGCTTTTAATTTAACTGACAACAGTTGAGTTCCAGACCTCTTTTCTTTATCAGTTTTAGTATCACAGTAATCAAAATATCATTTTCACATGACTCAGTAAAGCCCTTAAACCAGCACAATCATCACTTGCATCTTCTTATATCTTGAAAATAGTTCATACCTGTTTTCTCCAGCCATCCACATCTCATGTACTCCTTAACTCTGCAGAATTCAGGAAGTTATTAGCAAGTTTAATCATCACTGTAATCTAGATCAGCGGCTCTCAGAGTGGGTCATAGCCAGGGGCTTCCAGTTTGTTTTTTTTTTACTTTATTAACATGGTGGAAATCACAAACCCAGTTTTATCATCAAGTTATTTTATTTATTACTGAGGTTTTTAGAGTTATTAGCTTGACTGCTCCCTTGAATTGAATGGGTTTAATGTATAAATAATGTTAATTTGGATCTAATGTGTTCATAAATTTCAGCAGATATTTCCAGAATAGAAAGCTCTATAGCTCTAATAATTAGCAAAAATATTATTAAATTACCAGTGTAAGAGAATGATTTTTTAAATTACTTTGGATACACACAGGCAAAAAAAAAACAAACAAACCACAAGTTGTTAAGGCTTCATGAAACTAAAACACACTTCCACTTAGCCAATGTGTGAGAAACTGCTGAGCTAAGATCTACTGGCAAGATTGGAAATGCCTCTATTCACATACAGGAAATATGTGTGTGTGTGTGTGTGTTGTGCTTCCATGTGTCTGGCATATGTTGGATTTAAGTGTTCAGTGCGTCTCTTTGGTGACTGCCATCTCTCAGCACATTCACTGGACCCAGTGACCCAGACGCTCTCTATCTTTGTGTCTCTTTTACACACACACACACACTCATGGTATGTGGCCCTAATTCGCTGTCTAACATCCTTAAAGTCTGAGGTCCTTTACAGTTAACTGATCGTCTGTCCTCAGTCTTACATCTGTCACATCTGTTCAAAGAGCCGACCACACACACACACACACACACACACACACACAGGGGGAGAGAAAATGTTCACAGAAAACAGTCTTCCTGTCAGAGCTGGACCTGGAAACTGCTGTGCCAGAAGCTCCACAACATTTACCAGATAAACTTAAGATTAAAATTGAGATGTTTTACATTAACTACAATTTTCTACTGGAATAATTAACATTAACACACCAAACTCAGTGTTGTAAATGTTTTCAGAATGGTTACTGTTTACGTATTTTTCTAATATATGGATTAGACATTGGTTAATTCAGCCATTAGTTAAAAAATGAATAAAAGCACTGGATCTAGAGTCTCTCTCCACTGGGCCACTTTTCCGCACGTTATTTTGATCATTTTCTATTAATTTTACTTTCTTCTGTGCTTCTTAAATTAGAAATTCTACATATTTAATACTTTTTCATACCTATTATTAATTCTGTTCTTATAGCTATTATTATATCATTATTATTATTATTATTGTTCTATTTTTATGTTATATATGTATTACAAACCTATCATTACACCTATTGTATACCCTTTTTTTTTTTTACAATTATATACTTTTATACAAGTTCCGGTCCGCTAATTTGATCAGTCGAGAGGTGGTCCGAGTGCTTATATTTAGTATAATCGCACTGGGATGTTTCACTGTGTGTATCACTCCGCTCATCTGTGTTCATCATGTAAAATTCGATTCTAGCAACAGTTCCACTGAAACGGTTACAGTCGAGTTAGCGACATCATCAGCAGACATGGCAAACGATACGTTTTTCATGAATATAACTTCTGATTGAAAATATGAAAGCACCTTTAACAGGAATGTACAAATCATTGTGAACTAGCTAGCCGACTAGCCGACGGGCAGTTAGTGAGTGTGGCATCTTAATAAACAAAATCAAAAATAAAAATTTGGCTATATTGTGTCCGAAATGTCAGTTACACTATATTAATAGCTTATTTATAAAAGTGTTGTATAACAGCAATATCACACTCCCAATCGTGTGGTTATACTGAATATCGGCCCTGTGCCTGCGGCCGAATCACAGCCGTGCACAACCGCACTCTTGCTCATGTGAAGTTGTTTAATTGTTTAATCCTAATTCTGATGAGTCAGAAAGTGTGATGTTCTATCACAGCAGCTCTGACCAATGTTGCCAACTTAGAGACTTTGTCACTAGATTTGGTGACTTTTTATACCCCTTTAGTGACTTTTAAAAAAGAGCCTAGCAACACATCTAGTGACTTTTTGAGCAGACATTAGTGACTGTATTGCACTCGATGTGGCTCTCCAGATTACATTACAGCTACTCATTATACGAGCTGTGAGAGCAGGTTCAGTCCACTCACCACCAGTGTGTAAAGCCTGGTGAGTTGCGCTTGCTTGAGCCAATGTTGCCACCGACCAATCACTTATCACCATTGTTCCCATCGACCAATCACTGCTCACCATCGTTCCCACTGACCAATCACTGATCACCATCGTTCCCACTGACCAATCACTGACCACCATCGTTCCCACTGACCAATCACTGATCACTTTTGTTCCCAACAACCAATCAGTGATCACCATTGTTCCCAATGACCAATCACTGATCACCATCGTTCCCATCGACCAATCACTGATCACCATCGTTCCAATCGACCAATCACTGATCACCATTGTTCCCAATGACCAATCTCTGACCAGTGCATTTTCTACTTCTACAACTTTCCTCTTGAATATATTTAAGCAATATCACATGAGCAATAGTGCTGTTGTACTGAATATCAGCACAGCTGTGAATACACAAATCAGTCTATGACGTCATCAAGCAACTTCTAGCGACTTGTTGCGCATGTTTTCACTACTAATCTCTGAAAAGAGTTGCCAAAACAGCTTTATATTAATGTGCTCATTCTACAATGTTATAGTGTTGCTAAGCGTTCTGTAAAGAAATACATTATTTATCGTTTATGTAAGGAGTCTCCGGCGTCAGTGCTTTGTAACGTCAGTAAGTTTTACATCAAGCTTTTAAGACGACTTTATGCTTTCCAGCTATGTCTAAATTCTATTTATGCCAATTACTTCAGCTCAGAAAGTTGCCCTAACCGAGGTTAAGCCTACATGACGCATCAACTGTATTTACACACATATATATACATATGTATATTTATATCTAGTCATATTAACCACCTTTTTTTTGCAACAGTTTTTTTTTCTTTAGCGAAGGTAAACATTAAAAACCAACATTGTGAACTGCATTACAGTAACTGACTGTTAAATTACTGCCAGTATCTTAGTGTAGTTCTTGCAGTAATATTTCTACAGTGGCTTGTAACTACTACATGGTAAAACATTGTTTACTAGTTTACAGTAAGTCTCTGGCAAATTGCCAGCAGTTTTTATAGCTTTCCTACAGAAACCTGACACTGTAATTACTATAATAGAAACTTACTGCACTCAGCATTACAGCACATTATTGCCACATTTCAGCCTGTGAGTTACGGTAATGTCGGAATTTTCTTACAGAATGTCTCTGATGATTCGAGAGAGTTAAATAATCAGTGTTTGTGCCAGTTCAGCTCGTAAACATGCCTCACATAGTTCCCAGATCATCTAAGTCACTTATCCTACATTACAGCACCAGCTTCCTCTATAATTCTGAGACATTACAGCTGACGTTGAATTAAAACTAGCACAAGCTGTTAAAGACAGGAGTTCAAGGCAGATGAAACACTTCGGGGCATGCTGTTATTGGAAAATAATCAACGACAGGGTGGTGTGATGAAGTCTAACACAAAGTGCAGTTACTTTTACCACAATGAGGTTGATTATTGTTTTATTCCTCTTATACCACAGCAATTCATCAGTTATTACCAGTTTTAATGTATTAATGATTGACACATTGTCCTTTTTATCCATTTACAGTTACATTTAATTTAAAATACTCATGTTTATGGCTATAAACAGCTACAAACGTTCCCTCACGAGCCTCTCTCTTTTTTTCTCCCTCTTGAAATAAATAAGACAAAAAAACCACAGCTTGTCATGTTACTGAAAAAACACAAAGCTTAAACTCCTCTTTCCTGAAGACTTTCCTGCGTCGCAAAACTTAAAGTCGTAAAACAAAATGCCGACACTGGAGACTCCTTCCATAAATATTATACAAACATCTCCTTACAGAAAACTTTACCACGTCAATGATTATATAATATGTTTTTCTTTGTTAAATAATAATATGATTTTAATCCGTTTTTGTGGAGCGTCCGCATGTACTCCCTGTAAATTACTACAGAAACAATAACGCACTAACTCATCTGACCAATCAGATTTGAGAATTCAGGAGAATTCAATAGATCGTAGAATTAATTATCGGCACAAGCTTAAAAACAGTGTGTATTGATTGTGCAGTTCTTTTTATGAGGAAACAGTAAAAAGGAAAGTAATTAAAAAAAAAAGTAATTGAAACCTTTGAGTTTCTATGTTCAAGAAATGCCCACTTTCTGACACGGCAGCTTTCCACACACATGAGTTATGACCGCTTTAATCCTAAATCTGGCAGCCAAAAGCTGTCAGACTGCGCATGGAGTTGACTCTGAAAGTGTGTGTGTGTGTGTGGAGTACAAAAAGGATTTTTGTACTGTGTTTCAAACCTGTATAATTTGTTGCCAAGTTGTAGAAGTGGGTCAGTATGTATTCTCTCTCTCTCGTTTTCTCTCTCTTTCTTTAAACACACACACACACACACACACACAGGCCACATTACTATGACACCTGTACAAACATGGAGGTAGAGCCAAACTGAGAGAGAGAGAGAGAGAGAGAGAGAGAGAGAGAGAAAGACAAGTCTCTCACAAAGACAGAAACACACACAATGTGCTCCATCTAAATACAATTCATATTAAAATACAAATAATAAATAATTTGTTTCTGTTTCCTGTGAATGTAACATGCATCAGCTCGACTCTGAAACCGTGGACATGATGTACGATGAGAGTCGTGAGCGTGCTGCTGTGCAGGTGATTGTAAAGATATAATGTACACTTGAGACGTCGTTTCAGGAGGTTTGAATTAGCTTTGTGTCGATACAGGCCATGGACGGAGGCAGATTTTCATTTTCGCGGTTTACATAAAGTCAGTCAGACTTTCACCAAAGTTCCCAAAGTTCACATTAAAATTCTTTAACCAGAAATATGATGTGTGGAAAGTTATTGTATAAAATAAACATTATATTCAACAATTATTAGCAGCATATTTTTTACTCAAAGAATTAGAGAAGCTATTTGCTATCAGTCTAACAAAAATAATTCTTATAAGAACGTCTTATGATAATATTTAAAACAAAGGCAAAAAAATTTACCCTTGAAAAAAATTCTATTTTGCCCGATTTACTGAAGATTTGTGCATGTAAACACGTGCAAACCTGAAAACATCCAAAAAAAAAAAAAAATCTACAAGTATTTCGTCTTTCCAACACATCGTGTCTGTTTTGTGGATTTGGTTTAATGACTATAAATATTGTAACATTTCTACGTGTCAGGCGCTGGAGAGAATTGCAAGTGCAGGTTGACTTTATTACACCAGGTAAACAAATCAAGAACATTAGACAGAATCGAAGTCACAAAACAGGCGTGGGTCAGGCGATTTGAAAAACAGACTTTTTTTAAACAGAGAACATAACGAGAATCAGATATAAAAAATTTTAAAAAAGCAGAACCAAGATCAAGACCAGGTAGCATGCGCAAAATTCAAACGTTTATAATCGTCGCAAGGTAAACTCGGAGCGAGACTTCGCAGTGAGTGTGTGTGTGTCCCGGTTATTTATAGGTGTGTGTGAGTCTGGTTTAGCTGTGTTGTGATGCCGTGGTGGATTCTGGGAGTTTGGGTTCATGGCTGAATTCGGCTCTGACATGACCCCTTGTAAAAGTGTAAAATAAGACAAGATTCTTTATTGTCAATGCACAAGCAACAACATTTCAATTAGCACCAATCCAACCACCACGCATTACGATAATAAAATGTATACAGAATACAAACTCAAAAAGGAAACATGCAAGAAATCAATGCAATACAAAATGGTGTCACTGCTAATCGATTAATTTAGCATCAGCACTGTGATGTGATTTACTGCAGCTTTAAATTCACTTTGAGAATGCTGTGTAAATTAATATGACCAAAAGGCAGGTATTAAATTTGTGTAAGCCCTTTTCCACCATTTAAAAAAAAGTATTATTATTTTATTAATGTGTCTCAAAATAATGTCATAGTATCCAACGATAATGAAAACAGTTACTGAGGTTGTGACATAATATTAGTACAGTTACATTTATTTTTCATCACAGCTTCACACCTGAAAGAAGACATGAAAGAAAATGAATTCATTTACATAAACAGGACGTTATGAACACACTCATGTCTACACTCCTTTAGTTTACCTCCATGCTGTATTTTTTTACATTTTTACAATGAGTCTCATTGACTAATCGGCATTATACTTGATGTGTAATTACAGTAACAAGTCAGGTGACTTTATAGCTACCAATTTAGCAGTCTACGAGTTTCTCTTTGCTACATTAGCATTAAAATTAAAGAAGAAAACTTTGCAAAGCAAACACGACTTGGCTGATAGATGACTTTTGGAGTAAATGGGGGAAAATTGTGTATATGTAAGTTTTAGGTGAATTGTTACTCTAATCAGTGACCCTTTTACAGTTTGTGTGTGTGTGTGTGTGTGTGTGTAGGTCATTGCAGGCAGTCTGGTGATATTTTCCCTCTAGTGCAGTGTCAGTAAGTCACCGTCGCCTCGCCGTCGTGTTTATTTGAGCATTCGTCCCTCCAGTCTCATTACTGAGCCAGGGGGAAGGAACAATAATAAACCACTGTATATAAGTGTGTGTGTGTGTGTGTGTATGGTGAGGATGGAGTCTGGGAAGTGTCATAATGCTGGTAGCCATCCTTCTTCGAGTTAATGTGAGCCACTTATAACACTCTTGCTTTCCCCCCATTGACCAATATTTACCACGGTGCTGAAAAGCTGAGATGGCTGTGTGTGAATGAGAAGTTTTAATGCAGCGATTCATTGCTCAAGGAAAAGGAAGAAAAGAAAAGAAATGAAAAGGAGCATTTTTGGGTTGGAGAGTTTGAATCCGGCGCTTTGACTGATGTCGGTTTGTGCCTAAGAGGGATAAGTCAGTGTGTAAACTCATTTAATGAGCTTTCGCACTGCGTTTAAACATGTCCGCCTTAATGCTGATGTATTACAAGCTGACCCATGTATTCTACACACACACACTCACACACATGCACACTCACACATGCACCATTAGTTATGAAGGATAGTAAACAACCTGTTTGGATTCGCCTTAGTTTCTGCGGGTGAATAAATTAGAGGAGACTTGTAAAGCTGAGCAGCTGTTTGCCGTCCCTTCATTTTCAGTCATGTTTATGGTGGAAAATGTTTCTGATGAGCCGCCTTCTTATTAATTTACTCGCTCTCATAAAACATTAAGCATCTCTCTCTTTCTCTCTCTCTCTCTCTCTCTCTTGCATCTTCTTTATATATATCTATATATATATATCTCTCTCAGCCATCTCTGCAGCAAAAACATCGCTCACAAATGTAACCTGGAAAGCTATAAAGCGACGGCCAGTAAAGTGGCAACGTGAAGCCATTTCCATCAGGAGCGTTTAATCAAGGGCCTTTTATTTTCCAAAATAGAAATTATGATATTGTGTGTTTTACGCTTGAATAGCTAGTGTCTGGAGAAATGCTTTTAAAGGACTCATATTTACACAATCCAAACACAGTCAATTAGCCAAGACATGTTTAATGTCTGACCTTTGTTTCTTTAGTTTTGCGTTGGAGCTACAAGACTAACGTAGCTAACACGTAATGGAAGTTTATTTCACACAAAATCCTTATCTAGGACTGTGAAAGGATATATATATATATTGTCATCACACCACTGTTACAACTCTGACAGTATAAACTTTAGTATCTTTGAGTATACTATACTCGGACAGTATAAACTTTAGTATGTTTGAGTATACTATACAAAGTGTGGTGAAAAAAATGAGTCTTGTTAGTGAGGGAATATGAGGAGATTTACGACAGGCTGCATAGAAAATATTTCATTGGCATTGTTCCAGTGTTGCAATGTAAGTAAAAATAACATGTATGTGATATGACGTCTCACTTTAACTGCGGTTGACTTTCTGCCTCTAAAGCTACAGCGAAAGCAAACAACCTCATCATTAAACCAATCTTTATTCCATCTGAATTACTGATAATAATAAACCTGAGGTGATAAAAAATTGCCGCAATCACTTTAATTAGACTGCTGCGTTTCTGACTCAGCAGTTCCTAATTCACCTGTCCAAACACACACACTTACACACACTAACTGGCCAAACAGAGCTGTGTTGGTTTAACACGGTGTTTGAGTCAGCCGGCCTCTCGCTTTTCTCAAAGCACAATCAGCTATCTGTTCTCTAAACACCTCAGTACAGGGTTTGTAACAGGAGAAAAATCAGCAATAAGATGCTGGAGACAGGAATTGTGGGTAATCACTGCATGTCAGGAGAGTGAACATGGTAAACTAGCAGCCATTTTGTTTTCCGTGGAAGAGTGCCACAGAGTCGTTCATTTTGGAGACAGAAAGGAAAATCTTAAGCCATATGTGTAGTTACAGAGAAAAGGCATTAATTTTTTTATAAAGTTTATACTGTCAGAGTTGTAACAGTGGTGTGGAGTAAACAGTATAATATTAGAAATCTGACCAATTAAAGAATTTTCTGCTTCAATGTATTACTGTTTCTAGCAGGTTATGCAGCAAATAATTTAGCATTTTTGTTCTAGCCTAATTATAACATACCCATTTATTAGTGTTTTTATGCAGTACATAGTTATCGGTGGCTGAACATACACTGTAAAATCAGACCTTCAGTCTGATCTTCAGATTTGTCAACGTGGCATACATCACTTTGTCTTTTTTTTTTTTTTTACAATTTGTCAATTATTTTATATTGTATTATTTTATATTAATGTGATTTATGCCATAGGAAATGAATAAGAAAAAAATAGCACTGAATAAAATGGGCCTCTGTTGTATTTCCTCGGATCAGTGAAAAACACTGACAAAAAAACATGACATTTCAGACAAGACTGGGGTTTAACAGTCTGAAACTGCATAAAGTGCTACAACACACACACACACACACACACACACTCGCATACATGTGCCAGGTTTGAGCTGGCAGGCTACGCAGAACCATTGGGCATAACGATTAATTATCTGTTACGGCAAACAGACTCGCAAGCGATTCCCGTAGATCCATTTATTCGAGCCACCTCACCTTCTACTGTCTTTGCTGTTCTGCTGAATCACGCACACGCACAAACACACACACACACATCACTTTGTGAAAAAGTAGTTACTTATTTAGTGTATTAGCTACAGTACTTATGCCTAATAATCTCCTATATATTCTTAAGTTCCTTGACTTCCCGCAACCTGCCTAAAGACAGCATGACTCGTTTCCCACAATGCATTTTAATAGAGTTCAGGTTTATACCATCTGGCCAAGGCGGCCACCCTGGGCTTTCTGTTTATAGCTTTATGTAAAACTCTCAGGCTGCATGAATAAAATGAACAGAGAACAAAAAATTTCTGTCCCCAAAACACCACACAAGCACAAACACATGGCGATTTGAGTGAGCCCAGATTTGCGCATATAACAAAGGCCCATTCAGGTTACACACAGAGAGACTTCATGACCAGCAGTAACGGAGAGATTAAAACGGAGCAAGCTGAAGAACCTCAGCTCTGCAAAGCTGCTTCTTTTCACAACTAACAGGCAATGCTGTGTTTCACGTCATTGAAAAAACGAGCAGTGAACCTGGCACTCCACAAACGGTCCTGCTGCCATGACGGATCTAAAACCTGATTTGATGACAAAAAGCTAAGCTAATAAAACAGCTAAAGATCCAGCTTGCAGCTAATCCCATTTGCCTGTTATATTTTTCCAGCCTGAAAGATTACCTTGGCTCACCGTCAGTTCAGCTGAGCTAATAAAACAATTGCACTTCACCATCGTGCCAAATAGCGACAGATATTTCACCATTCAGACAGGGTCTATTATACAAGACTGACGGCTTATCCCAACATATAAAAACAGAGGCGTGTTTTCTTTGTGGTACTTCTGCACATCTTGTGTAACTAGCAATATATTACAATATTCGGCAATACTGTTATCATGGCCATTACTCCAGTGTTCCAACTGGCAGGGTTTATACATGAACTCAAAACACCCGGTCCTCAAAGGTAGTTTTAAGATTGCAATCAAGGAGGTAATGTCTTGAATCCAGTTAATGTTAGCAATGAAGGTCATAAACATTGAAAAGCCTCTCAAAAATCCTGTCAGAGTAGCTCATGTTAGCATCCTAGCTTAAAATTTCTTCCCTGAAATTCTCCCACACTGGCTTGTGTTATCCGGCTGGCTTGTGGTAGCAGTGAAGATTTTTAAATAAAACTTTAATACTCCTTACAGAATTCCTGTCAGGTTACATGATGTTAGCTGATGTTAGCTAGCTGGATAGAATTAGTGGTGAAAATGAGTAAAAATTCTCTCAGAAATTCTTAACTAGCTAGCTGGTGTTATCAGTGATATTATGAAAATTTATGAATATGACTTAAAATTCCTCTCAGAAATCCTCTCATGTTAGCTAGTATTAGCTAACTGGATAGAATTAGCAGTGAAAACTATGAACATATGTAAAAGTTTCTCTCAGAAATCCTGTCTGATTGCCTCATCTTAGCTATCTAGCGGGTGTTATCAGTGAATATTTTGAACATTTAGGACAATTAGTGAAAATTCTTCTCAGAAATCCTGTCACGTTAACTGATGTTACCTGATGTTAGCTAACTGGCTAGCAATAGTAGTATAAATTATGAACATATATAAAAAATTCTCTCAGAAATCCTGTCAGGTTACCTCATCTTAGCTAACTAGCTGATGTTAGCAGTGAATGTATGAACATTAATGAATATGACTTAAAATTCCTCTCAGAAATCGTGTCAAGTTAGTTGATGTTAGCTAGTTGGATAGCATTAGCAGTAAAAACCATGAGCGTGTATAAAAATTTCTCTCAGATATTGTCAAGTTAGCTTATCTTAACTAGCTTGCTGTTGTTATCAGTGTATGTTATTAATATTATGAGTGATATTCTACATTAGTCTTTCTGATATGACATGGAAAATGGCAAAACACTCTCATAACAGAGTAGTTTGAGACAATGTGTAGATGCGCATGTCATAGACAAGGACAAAGGTAGAATGAGCAGTGTATATACTATAAGATGCAGAGGTTTTAATTGATAAAGTCCCACAAACATGCATAACGCATGACATGTTTCACAGGGCACATGCACCGGTGCTGATTATGTTGATTAGACCATAAATCATTTATGCTTTATGCCATAATTAAACTTATCCAGCAGGTCTTAGCTAGCATAAGCCACAACTTTAACACCATAAATCACTGTAATTGCCCATAGCCGCAGGAGGCCGTGTGGTAGCTGCAGCGTTATGAGCAGTGAAACTGCCAGGTTGTGTATGTATGTGTGCTGACTGACAGTGTTTTGCTTAAGCAGGTACAGGCTTCTATCATGAAGTTGCCTATGGCTTTGACTTTTCTGATGGCTTTTGAGTTTAATGCCAATTATCCTGTGGCATAAAAAAACTGCGAACAGCTCTCTGTCTTGTTCAGCCGTGCTCATTTTATCCTCGCTGACGATTTGTGGAAAATGCTTCATTGCAGCTGTCGGAGTTTTTTTGCCTATGTACTCAGAGACCCTGAAGAAAAAAAAAACAACAACTTCTCTTCTATTCCTTTAATGTATTATCACAAAGCTGTGATTGTTCATATTCCTCGCCTCCTCATCCACATGCACAAACATGCAGCTTTATGGTGTTTGTTTTCGGGCGAGTGTATCCCCCCTCCGTGGGTTTTGTCAGAGCGAGTGGCAGCTGCTCGAGGGCTGTGACAGTGTTGTGATGAATGTGTAGGGTAAGTGTTTCTGGCTAGGACCCCATTACAGCCAGAGAGCTGGAGAAAGCGTCTTTTCTTTAGAGCTTTACCACACTGGGCAACTTGAAACTCTACAACCAGCTTCCAGTGGTCCAGGAGAACATTTCACTCCAACCTCCTATGGTGAAATACAACCTCGAACCACAGTGTGCTGCCTGACCACGAAAAATGAGCTGAGTTTATGTTTCTTAGCTAATTGTGGGAAGACTGTAGATTCTTAATTGGATAGACGTGAGCAAGCTGTCAAATAAAATATCCAATTTTTGGAGACTTCAAATGGGCTAAATGCAGCACGTTTAGTAGTTAAAATCATTCTTGCCTCATTTTAACATTATTTTGTTTTTACATTGTTGTGTTGGGATAAAGAGGCAAGCAATGACCTTAAAATGAGATCTTTTGCAACAAATTGGAGTCAGAAGAAGATGGAAAAAAAATTAGGGCTTTTCTAAGAAACCAAATATCCAAACAGTTTCGAGTGAAAACCAGATGTTAAAGGGTTTATAGTGCATACTCTTGCAAAATGGTTCCTAAGCAGTTCTTTGGATGTCAACGGTCCTAACTTTCTAAAGAGGTTCTACCTGGTTCTATTTGTTGTAAAGTTTTACAAAGTGGAGAACCTTTAAAAGTTCTTCCAGATGGACAAACCAAGGAAACCTTTAGAAGTGTATGAAGTGACGCTTACTTCACCACAAAACCCTGACCTTTTTGGCAAACTAAATGCACACTGTACCCACTTTGTCTCTAATGTCTCTAAAAGTATATGACTTTTGTCGCTATGTGATGATTACAGGACTGTATGTGGTGAAAATAACTTACCTGTGTACAGACAAAATAATTATCTCACTAAGGGCCACACAAAGCAGAATGTTTCTTTTGTCCCCATAATATGATATATACTTGAATGTGTGTATAAAATGAGTGCCTAATAAAGGCCCCACGTTGCACAAATGCCCCACAAAGTTACTCGAAACAGATAATGACTAAGGTTCTCCACTAGTGACTAGAAGATTGAGAGCCAGAAAAGCACTCTTGGTTCTTTAAGTAAGGTTAGATTATGTACTGTCTCACTTGACCACATACTTTGTGGTCAGTCACCTTCCATCTTCAGAAGCCATATTATCTCTGTGGGATTGGCTTCGTAGTTTGAGTCCCTTCAGAGTCAGTCATCCGGGCTGGTGGGTATTGAGTTACCCAGTTGGAGCAGCTGGGTTGAGGGTGGAGGCAGCTTGCGGTCTGCCGTCCCATTCTCTTTGAAAGGAGATATCTTAAATGCAGCTAACTGTGGATGTCGAAGATATAGGGTAAAGGCTACACTGTGCCTTGGGTGACCTAGCATTATTTAGCATGCTCTAGTCAGCTTCAATTTAATAGACAGCCTGACTTCAGAGAGCACTGCAGATGAATACACCAAGCTAATGAAGTGTTTGCGGTTCAGACTGAGTGCTGACGGATGAGCTATTGGTCAACAGAGGATCCTTGAACATGGCCATGCCTCGCTCAGATGACAGTTACGTCTAAATTCATTTTTCCAACTCACTTTGATCCTCTGTATTTACTAAGTCCACTCATCATCTCCTCGCCGTGGAGCAGACATCTCCCGGAAGAGCACTGACAGAGTGTTGATTGGACCTTTTCGTTGATCTTACCTCTCTCGAACCCAGCCACCTCCTTAAAGCATTTTTTCTCAGAAAATTCCCCTAGAAGATGAGTCCCCTTTCCCCGTGTACAGTATTTGATCTGGCGGCATGGTGGATGTGGAAAAAATCTGGGAGGTTCTATCTCGCTGTGCTCAGCTGCCTCGGCCTTGTTTGATTTGGCTGCCGGCGCTAAAAGATGAGTGGCAGAAGAGCCAGGATGTTTTGAGGATCAGATGCCGGTCTCTACAGTCCGGGTGGGGAATGTCCAAACAACCACTTGCTTTTGGCACCTCTTCAAAAGAACATCAAGATAAAAAGAAAGAAAATAGGAGGTGTTCCAATGGTCTGATTTTATATATATATAAAACTACAGGATATTCATTTAATTGTGTAATCTAAATAGTAATATGTTACTATAACTGTTATACAATTTAGTACAGACAGCATAAATAAGGTATCGGTTTCCAGTAAAGCCAGAAGAGCCAAGAGGCCTTGAGAATTAGACACAGATCTTTAGAGTCAGGGTGGAAATGGCAGGAATTTCCCATCATGCACTTCTCCCTGTGACAGAAGGTGGACATATAGATATACAGAGAAACAAGAGGGATTCCAATGCAGTTCGAATTTTGCCAAAAAAGATATTTCAACAATTATAATAACTGCTTATGAAAGGCTAATGAGTTAACAAGGGATGGAGGTCTATCGCACCCAAAATCATTTCCTATTTTTTATTGATGTCCCACAGTCATGCTGTTTAGGACACAGCTCATACTGTAACGTTATGTGCAAAATGACTTTTTTCTTTAGTGGAATTTGGTACCATTTTACCCCTTAGGCCCCGCCTCCCAAAATCTGACCATGGAAGTTTAGCAAAAAGTGTGCTGTGTGGCGGATGTCACTTTGAACTTAAATTTTATACATTTAAATAGTGATAAATCAGCTTAACAGAATTTGATTTCCTTCTTAACACCAGATGCTGTCTATATGTAAGGTTGTTGTACATCCTGTAAGGAATAAAACAGAACAGGGTGCTATGGAGTTGATTTCCTAACAGCATGTCACAAAGTGTTTTATTTCTATTCTACCACAGCAATTTTTCAACAATTTTTAAATTTACTATAAAGTAAATTTACTATAAACCTGTGACTAGCATTATAACTGGCACTCTTTTCAGAGCTGCTGTTACAGAAAATTAACCAACACCTTCTGACCAATCGGTATTGAGACTTCAATAGCACTGTGCTAACTAGTACAGGTTTAGAATTATGATCCAAAGCAGTGGTAAACTGAGCATGGGGATCGGGGAAAGTCGAGGCCTGTGGAAGTAAATACTGCCACTGTTAAATACACAAATAAAACCACAAAATGTTCCGTATTTTAAGTTGTGGCAATTTGGCTTATTTTTCATTCAACTTTTCAAGACCGCATGGAAAAACCGACTGTTCCACTGATTGTAAAAACTCTTGACAGCTTTTTCATGACATTGTTTATTGGGGATGATCCATCATCTTACCAAACATAACAAACAATAGTTTAACTTGCCCCAAGGCCACGTCTTACCCCAACAGAAGACTGCTTCAGAAAACAACTCGGACGCATAGTTAATGCATGGAAGTTAAGGTTTATGAGTTTGTGTATCTAATACTGCTGTAAAGTAATTGGCATTATCCTTTCATGATGAAATGAGTAAAATATTGCTATATAAAAAGAATAACACATGCAACAAGTGATATTTTGAGATCCAACATACAGAGACAAAAAAAATTGCATTTTTTTCTGCAAAATGCTGGTTAAAAAATGATCAGTACCCTTACAACATAAGATCTGCTTCACTTTTGCTGATTTGGAGGTATGTTTGGCTCATCATCTTGAAATCTCTATCTATGGCCAATTCTGAACCTCCTGGCAGAGGCAACCAGGGTTTGGGCTGAAATGTCCTGGTGCTACAAAGATAAATAGCATTTGTTTGACTGGAAATTTTGAATTTTTGTGTGTAATGTTTATTTTATACAACCATCATATAACCATTGCTCAGTTTTATAAAGAATGCCAATCATATATCTACTATCCTTAAGACACATGACTGATGGCTGATACTCTTACCATGACACATTCACATTTTGGTTCTGGACATTTCTAAGATGCCTCATGTTACCTCATTTGCCCCTATATGAATATTTGTTCATTCTATTATTTCTTATATTAGCTTCAGAGCTCAAAGCTAAAGAAGCAAATGTTAGACATCAAGCATGTGATTTAAATAAAGATTTAATTTTTTTGGCAGAATTGTGACACTAATAAGACATTAATAGATTAAGCAGCGCTCCGATACGTCACCATGCTTTCAGTAATAATAACCCAGCGGCTGCATTTTAAGACATTCTACGTGTAAGTTGAGGTACTGAATAAGTTTTTAGTGTGCTAAACATCTTCAGGATCCCACCTTGAATAACCGTAGATGTCATTCAGAACATTTATTTGGCTTATTACAACATGTTATGTGTCTTTTCTCTGTATGTCGTACACACATTCAGTATATGCGACCTGTAATAATAGAAAGACCTGACAAAAAGTGACCGAAAAAAGTGAATTGGCGCTGGCAGCGCAGGAACATGAGGCCATCTGCGAAAAATCAGTACACGCCGTGTCTTGAGACGTTACCTAACCAGGAGCTGCCAAAGGCCATTTTAAAGCCAAATACAGCCATGTTACCTGCATTCAACGATGCAGCTGCACAACTGCATGTTTTTCCAACTGTCTCGCAGTCGGAGTGTGTGAGAGCGAGCCCGGTCAGTACAGCTTGTCCTCTCGCTCTCTCTCTTCAGCAGTTAGTGTTGTGCTGCAGTCTTACTGACAGCTCTGACAGCTCCATAAAGACACTGCTATAATAACTACTGTGAAATAAGTACATTTTGCTCGAAACAGCAAGTTCGGTGACAGTTTAATAGACAGGTCTACTCAACCACTCGACATGCTACTCAGAAGAGAGTAGTTTTTTTTTCTTTGCATCGCTAGTCAAACGCATTGAAGTTTAAATTATGGACTATTACAGAGGCTGAGCAGGCCATGCATTACAAATTGTGCCATAACACATCACTTTCCATTTCTGTAAGTTAACATTTCTTGCCAATAACATGGCAGATGATGAGTTATTTGGTTATTCATCTTTTTTTTCCCCGGGTCCTTTGCAGTGTTTTCTATATTTCTCATTTTGTCTGCACAATGTATGGAGCGCTTTCAGCAACCAGCAAAAATTCCCTTAAGTCGTGTTAGTTGTTTAAAATCCCTTATACCAAAGTGCTGGTGATTTCTCAAATCTGATTGGTCAGAAGGTGTTGATTAATTTTCTATAACAGTGGCTCTGCAGCTGCAAATCACAGCTTTATATTAACTCTCTTATTCTAACACATGATCGTTTCTATAGTAACAGCTCATTCACAGAGACATGTCGGGACCAATGATCTACATAAGCTAAGGCTAATAATAATAAACAGATTAAAAGCCAAGAAAAATATTTTTGAATAATTGTTGATATGGTGATGCTTTCGGAGAAGAGATGTTTATTTAACGGTTATGGAAATCGTAAATGTTAAATAAATGATGAATAAATGTCCAAAATTGAATAGTAAAAATGCTAATTAATAAATAAATAAATATAGTGGAGTAACTGTTAATTATTGAGTAGCGCTGACACCAGACTTTTGTCGCTTCAGCATTTTCTAGCCACTACATTTCCTTGTTGAAAGTGTGACTGCTGCTTTACATCTAAGTCACTTTGGATAAAAAAGAAAAGAAAAGAAAACCATAAAACGTGGATTCCACAAATAAAAATATGTAAACCATTTTATGCATAATCATGATCTTGAATTCCCAGTATAATCCCAAAGTTTCCTAAGGATTAAACCTCAATTTTTTCGAAATATTTGCAGTAAACAAAATCTATTTAAATCCTTTAAACGCTTCTTCATGTTACAAAAATCCATTTTCATTCCACTCCTGATCGAAAGCAGAGATGAGTTTCTTTGTTATTGTGAAATTCCTGACTGTAGCTTTGACTAATACACTGGCTGTGTGGTTGCTTAGGAAGAGCGATCTCGGCTGCGGTTCCGTCTCTCTTCTTCTCGCAGCTGATTCTGGCATGGATGTGTGAATGTGAATGAAGAAGACGATCCATTCATCAGCAAACCAAAATTAACCAGGCCATTTTTCACCACGGGAAAGTTTTAGAAGCCGCCATATTTCATGTATTTCTTTCTCACTTCAGAGGCTGTCTGGAAAAAAACAGTACTTGCTGTATGCATACATTTTATTTCCCAATGTTCATTCTTAGAAAAAGGATTCTTTAGATAGTTAAAGGGTTCTTCGCTTCCTAAAGGGGTTCCACTTGGCCTCCACATAGAGCTGTTAATGCTTTAGTACACTAAATTTCTGTTGTCCCTCTGGGAGAACCCCTAAAGGGTCTATATAGAACGCTACAACAGAGTGAGAGAAAATGGTCCAAATCCAAACTAGAACCTTTTTTAGACCTTTTTACAGTTTTTTTTAAAGAGAGTTTTCTTTGCTCCTGTAGCGGAATCCTTAAACCCTACAAAAAATTTTTGGAGAATCCTTAAAGGTTCTATGTAGAGCCTTACAACAAAGTGTTTCTCTATCAGAAAGAGTCAGACAGGCAAAGCAGGAAAACATACATGATCTAAAAGCCTTGTTGCTTTTACACCACCGCTGAAGACGGATACGTGGAAGCAAAAACACGGAGCTAAACTGTGGTCACAGAGACGTAAAAAATTCATCATGGGAATTGGTGTTTTGTTATTTTTTTCCCATTGTTGTGTCTAAGTCCATTGTTGTGCTTAAAAGTCCTGAAGGAGTTATGAGAAGTTCTGTAACCGCACACACTCATGCTTATCTTTGCACTTACTGAGGACATTGCGGTTATTAAAACATCATCGTCTCCAGCCTCTCACCCATAAAACTGACTCAAAGTGGACCTTCTGTCAATATTCTCCATCCTTTAGCTGGGTGAAGTAGGCAGTACATGTGTGTATGTTGTGTGTGAATACTTAACGAAGCAGTCAAAGGTTTAATGTTAGCAAAACTGTCCTGTCACACACCATCTATAGCTTCTGATGTGTTTCTGTATAACTAAACTCAAGACATCTCATTCCCACAGAAGCCTTCCCACGATTCTCTGGAGTCAGTAAGAGAAAACACAATATCATCTGTGAAGTACGCTTCTTCTTCTTTTTTTTTTTTAACCCCAGGATGCATCATGTGTAGTATGCTAAAATTTCACAGTTGTGTATTATGCATACTATGTTGGATATACATGTAGCTGTATTGTAACGTGGCCTAGATTTAGTTAGCATTTCTATAGTAACCACTTACAGGGACTTGCATAGCGGATGATCTACAGTACATAAATGGGTTTAAAAACGTGTAATCATTGACATGGCGAAGTTTCCTGTAAAGAGATGTGTATTTAGCATTTATGGAAGGAGTCTCCAGTGTCAGCGGTTTGTATCAGTCAGAGGTAAAGCTGTAACTTTAAGTATTCTGACATCTTCATGACGGATTTTTTGTGGTTGCTCTCTAACATGACAAGCTGTGTTTTCGTTTGTCTTATTAACTTTAACAAAGAGAAAAAAGTGAGGCAGGTGAGGGAAAGACTGTTTATAGCTGCTATAATGTAAATGAGAACAAGAACTAACTTGTTTTGTGGACGTTCCACAACATTAAAGGTAACTATAAATGGATAAAATGTATGACGTCGTTCTTTAATAAATAAAATTGTTAATATTGGCAAATTGCTGTGGTATGAGAGGAATAAAACACTTCAGGGCATGCTGTTATTGGAAATTAATTAATGATGGTATGGTTACAGTCACTCCACTTTGCCTCAGGCCGCATCACATCGTCCCATCATTGATTCAGTTTCTGATAACAGTATATATCTTGGATTTTTATGTAATATGTATTTTATATGTAGTGTGCATCCTGGATTTACATGTAGTATGTATGTAGTATGTATGTAGTATGTATGTATGCAATAATAGTATGTAGTATGTAGTAGTAGTAAGTAGTATGTATTTATATCCAGTATGCATCAGAGATTTATAAACCTGTGCATGTACATATGTAACCTGTTCTTAGCTGTCGTATGCATGTATGGCCTTCTTTTATCTTTTTGGTTTTGTGTGTGTGTGTGTGTGTGAAACCTTAATGAAGCATCCAGAGATAAATCTGTCTGTCACACACCATATACACCGTTGATGGGTTTCCAGAGAGTCGAATTCCCTTAGAAACCACCATTGAATCAGTTTGTCGGTCACAACCTGTAGCGAAAACACAACCTGTGTCTGTGTCTGGACGTTTTCATTTCTATTGCTTTGTTCAAAGTTACGATGATGCTGACGCCTCTGCTGTTCATCCAACATCCCACTTTTTCAAACGTCTTCCTCTTTCACGTTTATCTCTTCATCTTGCCTTTCCTCCTATTCCCAGTTTTGCTGCCTGTGTGTTCCAGCTGCACGGCCCTCAGAGGAGCACGGCAAATACTTTCCATACCTCAGCGCACAAAGAGGCGGATATAAAGACAGAGAGTGAGAGAGAGAGAAAGACGTGTTTCGAACATCTGGTTTAAGCATGCTGAGGGACATTAGTGAAATGGACGATGTCTCTTTAGGGAGCGCAGGCCAGGAGATCGTTCAGCTGGATGTTTAAAACCAACCTCTCACCTGAAGTTCAATCATATCATGACATCTAATTACCTGTTCAGTAATACAAACCTGTCGTTTATTCTGTTTAAAGATAACCCAAACTGTTTCATGTTGTGCGCAATTCATCAGTATTAATCAATATTAAAAACGAAATAAAAAGAAATCCTGCTTTTCTCTCATCTTACATCAAAATGCAATAACTATCTAATAAAAATACTATGCTAAAATTAGTTGAATTTTGTGTCATGTTGCCTTTTAAAGTAAAAAAAAAAATATGAATGAAAATTGAATATACTGTTTTTTTTTCCAGACTCGGAGACCCATTGACTTACAGTATGAAGTGTATATGTTTTTCAAACTAGCCTGCTCATTTATGAATGCTTTTAAGCTAGCACTATTAGCTACTGTTTTTATGCTAGCCGTGATGTTAAATGGCACACTTCAATAATTATTACATTTGTAAACCAAAAATAGTTAGCATAGCGAGAAGGATTTGCCAAATTGTTCCCAAATCAAAACCTCCTCCCATTAACTGACAAGCTAGCACATTCTGAGATGTGCTAACAATGCTAATTGAGCAAGCTGAGAGAGTCACAGACACATTAGCGGTAACAGGTGAAAGGAAATGTAATATCATATAGATGTTTAGGTATGACTGGCCTCATACATCTGTATCGTACGAGAGAAATACTGAACATAGTAAAGTATGAAGAATTGAGGAAGCACACTGCTGTTCGTTTGGAGCTAAGCTAACATATGAAACCCTTCTAGTTATGCTAGCGGAAATGAGCTTTTTCTTAGTGGAAGTGAAAATAAAAGCTACTATTTAAGTGAATTACAGTGCTTCAGCACATTGTGTTCACAACATGACATGACACAATGTCAGTATTTCCTAAAATTTCGTAGCCCAGAAAGGTTGATGCTAAATGGAGTATCGTTGCAATATCAGTCATGAGTTTTTTTCTTTATCTGAGGTAATACCTGAGGTAAATGTTGATATTCCCGATTGTATTGTCTCATTTTCAACATCACTATGCCTTTGTAAACAATATTTTGTATACAATACATGATGGCTAGTTGCTAATGTAAGTCGTGGGAATTTTAGATACCCGCCATCTTCGTGTAAGAACAGCAATCTTGCAAATACAGATACCAAATGATGGAAATGATTTTTAATGGGAAAAAGAAAGCAGTCTGACACACAGCTTTCAAAATAAAAGTCACTAATCTATAACGTAGTAACAAAAAACTGTCGATACAGAATGTAAAATGACTGTTGCACACTAGCTAGCTAAATTGTTAACATCAGTATCTAACCAGTTTGTGCTTTGAAACCTTGTTTCAGTTGCCTAGCAACAGTATTCTCACGAGTGGAATGGCAAGTACAACTTTTTATTCCATTTGACAAGTCACTAGCCACTAGTCCAAATTGTCAGGAGGGCTTATTGTCTGAATACGTAGAGTAATACGTAGGATAATCTCTTGTAACCTGTATAAGATTTTAAATGTGCAATAATGAGTGAGTGCATGCGTGGCTGGGGAATATAAGTTTTCACGCATTAGTGCATATGAATAAACGCATGACTATGCTGCATATGAAAAGCGAATGTTACATACTGGAGCTCTGAGAGCAATTTACCTCCATGGCAGGCCAACAATATTAAGTGGCCATTTATTTAATAGAGCAGTTAAGCAAAGTAAGCAGGCCCTGCGTTCACGGTAATGATCGTACACACTCAAGCGCTCCATTGTGGACTGAGGCTCAAATCAATCACGTTATTCAGTGGCCGAGAATTCGCTGCCAAACCCGCTCGCTTTGAAGCAATCACATAAATGACACCCTCGCTTCGATCTCACGCCGATTATGACCACTCTTTTGTTTAAAAAAATAAAAGCGAGAGAGAGAGAGAGAAAGAGAGAGAGAGAAATAAAATCCTTTTAGAAAATTAAATTAGGAGTTTCCGTTTGGGGCCAATAGGCCTCACCAAACCCCGATATAATAACTGTAATAACGTTCTTACAACCTGAAAGTGTTGGTGTTGGCAAGCTCATGGAGGTCAGACTGGGAATGCCTGCTGGATCTACAGGATCACGTTTCAGAGCTCGTTACTGAACCCCAAACACCTGAACGCCACCTTGTCCGGGTCAGCCAAGCAGCTCACACACACACACTCTCAATCACTGACTTCTTCTGAAAAGATTTGTGCATTTCTTTATAGTATTTATGCTGGACTTAGATGCAGCATTTGTTAATCTTTTTGTGTATATGGAATTCCAGGATCTGGCATGTAATACGTCTCTTGGATTTAGATGAAGTGTGCTTTGACAAGTAAAATTTATTTATGAAGCATGCATTTTATACAACTCGCATTGGCCAAAGTGCTGTGCTTCGAATAAAATGGTTCAAGAAAGAAAATAGCATAAGAAATATAAAACAATAAAATAACACAAATATGTTAACAAATGTCACCTGGCAACCCTGATCAAATGCCAGATATGTACAGTTAGGTTTTAAGACGAGTTTTACCCGGTCACCCCTGACTTTTAGTCATGAAAGACAACAGATTTTGTGAAGAAGACCTTAAGGATCATAGCGCAATCGGAGATTATAGTAACCATGAAGACCATGAAGAGCTTTAAAAACACATAAGATCACTTTAAACTGAACTCAAAAATTAAAATTGTACTGTATGCAGATGCACCTAGTGGTAGTGTGTATCTTGGATTGAGATGAAGTGTGCATTTACAGTATAGTGTATGTAGACTATATCCTGGAATTAGATTAGCATGCATCTAGAGGTAGTAATTATTATTATTATTATTATTATTATTATTATTATTGTTGTTATTATTATTATTAACGGTATGTATTCTGGATTGTACTATGAATATTCTAGGCATTCTTGAATAATATGTATCTTGTAGCATTTATATGTACTATGGTTGTAACACAAAGACACGATCTGTGTCTGTTTAGCATCTGAAGTGGGCGTGGCCTAAACCAAAACGTTTTGTGTGTTTGCAACTTACGAAGTTGGTAAGTCAGTTCTAGTTCTCAAAATATAAACTACTAGCCTTATTTAAACCAACACAACCCTGAACAATCAGTTACAAAAGATGAAAGAATTAAAGCTGTACTTCATTTTAATGAACATGGTCTTACTTTGTCCACCAAGCTTCATATCTGACAGCTCATTTCTGCCCAAATGTAAGTTAAAAAAAAACTTCCAGTTGCACAACTTTTTTGTTGCGTTCTGTGGGATCTCCATTTTGATGCACACCTCTAGTCTTAAGAAGTATAAAGCCAATACTTACTACATACAAAGTATGCATTTTAGAATTAGTTTGCATTACTTGTTGTATACTGAATGTATTTTAATATAAATGTGCTATGCATCACTTTATATATTTTAATTAAGTCTGAATCAAAATGAATTTATTTACATTTCCAGTATTAGGAATGGGAAATGCTAGAATAAGCTCCATTCACCTGTTTTACAGCCACTTAACTGTCTGTGATTTCTGTAGGTTCCTGGCTACGACAGCTCTGCGTTTCCTCACCATGTTGCTTGTCATGTTCAGTGTTTCCTGTGTGAATATACAAAGTGCGACAGCAGTAAATCACACACAGTTCCATAGGTTTTCATGTCTGTTAGAGGTAGTAGTTCACTTTCTTTTCTTATATCTATCACCTCCCCAGTTGTGAGGCCCACAAGTTCCTGCTCTCGTCCTGAGGTCTTCAACCTCCTGTACCACTTACATAGAACCCCTGCCATCCTGAGGACCACAAACTTCTGATACCAGCTCAGGATCAGATCATTCTGAGACCTACAACCAAGCCATAGGTCTACAAACTCCTGTTCCAGTCTTGAGGTCTACAAATTCCTGATCACATCCTGATGTTCACCCTCCTCTTCTCATCCTGAGGTCTACAAGTTCCTGCTCTCATCCGGAGGTCTACAAGCTATTGATCTCATCCTGAGATCTATAAGCTCTGGATCTCATCCTGAGATCTACAAGCTCCTTCTCTCATCCTGAGATCTACAAGCTCTTGATTTTTTCTTGGGGTCTGCAAGCTTCTGCTCCTCTGTTTAGGTCTACAATCTTCTGCTCATGTGCTAAAGTCAACAAGCTCTGGCCTTTGTCTTGAGATCTACAAGTTCTTGTTTTTGTCTTGAGGTCTACAAGCTCCTCATCCTAATGCTTAGGTCTAAAAGCACTTGATCACACTCTGAGGTCTTCAAGCGCCTGAACCGTTTTTGAGATCATTAGTTTCCTGCTCTCGTCTTGAGGTCTACAAGCTCTTGATCTTGCCCTGAAGTCTTCAGTCACCTGCTCCCTCTTCATTGCTTGACACTTGCATATGAACAACCTGTTTCCTTCACTTTCATCTAAAGGACTTACACTCACTTGAATTATACTGCACTGTTATTGTAACTACTATATTAATATCCTTATTGTTAAGCATTAAGTCATATTCCTTATAAATTATAATTCCTGCACTATTTGAAACAAAAGAAACTCCAGATGAGGAAGGGTTTCCCAGCTGTGTCTCGGTTTCTCCCAAGGATTTTTCTTCACCACTGCCACTCTTGGCTTGCTCACTGGAGGTTAGTACACAACGCTCTAATACATTTACATATACAGCATTTGCCAGACGTCTTTTCCAAAGCGACCTACAGAAGTTCTTTATAGTTCCTGCTGAAAAACATTTCCTCATGGGTCTAAGAATACCATCAAACTAAAACCCTGTTTATTCCACCACCTTGTTGCCAGTAGAAAACAGAGTCTTAATGCATTTCTCGCCCTATTAAAAGAGACAAATTCTGCTTTTGAATTTAATATATTCTCCAAAAACCTGCTTAAATGTAGTATGTTCATAAACTGTGTGCATTTATAGTGTGAGCCATCTGCAGGAGAAAGCACCATTTGACTTGTAAGGAATAAGACACTTGCTGTTGTGCTGTTCTAGGAAAATAATCAAGAATGGGATGGTGTGATGAAGCTCGACATGAATCAGAGTTACTGTTACACCCCAAAGTTGATTATTTTCCTACAGCAGCATGCCTGCAAGTTATTTATAGTTACATTTAATGTTGTGTCACATCCATGAAACAAGTAACAGCTTATGTTATAGCAGTTGTTCCCTCACTTTCTCTTGAAGTTAATGACACAGAAAAAAACAGCTTTTGGATTCCAAAAGTGCACCAAGAGTAGAATTTATACTTCCTTCACCATTTGTTAGATGTTAGACTGACACTGATTGATCGTTTGCTTGATCTAATTGTTTACGTGCCTACTTCAGGGTACATCAGAGTATACTACACACTATAAAACTATATAAACTATAAAACCCATAAATAGAAACACATCCACGCTATATGAGATGCAGCTTTGTATGAAATTCAATAACGGTTCAATAACAGGTCCAAGCATCACAACGTGGCCGGACTGGTGCCGCGTTCCAACACACAGGCCAAGGTCTGTTTGAAAGTTGTCATTTTCTCCCAGTAATAACCCAAATAGAGAAAAAAATGTTCAACTTGGCTGGAGTTTGTTCCACTGGGCTCTCCGGAGATGCCAGAACCATGCATTTCTAACATGCTTCGAATAGCTGATGATGGGTGGACTGAGAGGTTTCGGGAATGAAACACTGCCAAAGAGGCCTTGAGATTTCTTCAGGGAGTCAAAGTCAAAGTGAAAGCACACATTTGTATATATTAAGCAGTATTTTTAACCCTGACCCTGTTCCACCGCCTGCGTCCTGAGATGATTCAGTGTGTTTCGATACACTAGACTGATTTTGTCTGGACGGACGTCTACAG
>CM040461.1:26835478-26890875 GCA_022758105.1 Pangasianodon gigas
TAAATCTGGATGTAGTATGCATTATTTCTATTTAGTACTTATCCATGTATGCTGTATGTATCATATGTCCTGGATTACTTTATAGTATGCATTCATATGTAGTCTGTGTTTTTAAACAGACTATAACAAAGCAATTCTGCAATAAAGTCTCATGTGCAGATATGTTGGCTATTGTGACACCATCAGCATCAGTTTCAGAAAGTTCACATCACTCAGACTTCAGAAGAAGGAATAAGCACATCACAAGGCAAACTGGAATTCAGGTTGAGCATCCAGGATAAATGGAACAAATTGGACATCAGCAGACCCGACTGTCTCGTTCCGGAGAGAAGGATGATCATGTTTCTGCATCAGAGCCGCTTTGTTGTGGAATGTTCCTCTTGGTCGAGCTCCACTGCGCAGGTGAAAGCGATTATAACTTGATTTAAACTGAAGCTGCCTCGTGTACATGATGGAAAGTGTACTGTATGTCCACCACACCCCAAACATATCACTATTTTTTTCTAGGATGAAACTATCAGTATTCTTAAACTGCTTGTATAACAAATAACTCTGTGTAGGTCTGGATTAATAAACTCAGTGACTTCATAAAACTGATAGAGCTGCTTCTTCTGCCATTACAGTGTTGGAAAAAGTTAAAAATAAATAAATAAATAAATAAATAAAAAAGCAGCCAGTGTAGATGTAATGTGATTAGAAATATTGCTTTTGAATATTTATTTATTTATTTATTTATTTATCTATTTATTTATTATTCAGGAGCCTTATTTTTATGCACAATAAAAGGAACACTACAACAAAAAAAATATAAATAAATAAAAAGTAAGTAAGAAATAAAACACCATGGGGGCATGCTGTTATAGGAAATGAATCAAGGACAGGATGGTGAGATGCAGCTCAGTGCCAAGCGGAGTTACTGTTACAAACTCAAAGTTGATTATTTTCCTATAACAGCACATCCTGAAGTGTTTTATTCCTCTTACACCACAGCAATTTACCAATTATTACAAAGTTTTATTGATTTAAGAGCAACACGTCATACTTTTTCTTCCATTTACAGTTACATTTAATGTTGTGGAACATTCACAAAATAAGTTATCGCTGTTATCACTTACATTTTAGCTGCTAAAAACAGTCAATTTTCTCTCTCTTGAAGGTAATAAAACAAAAAAAATCCAGCTTGTCACCAAAAAAATACAAAGCGTAAACTCTACTTTTTGGCTCGGTGTGTGTGTGAATCCTTAACGAAGCATCAAAAGATAAATCTGTCTGTCACACACCATATACACCTTTGATAGGTTTCCTGACTGTTACGCTGACACTGGAGACTCCTTCCATAAATGTTAAATCTCCTCACAGAAATCTTCACCATATCACCGGTTACCCATGAAATTATAAGTGAAAATTATTGTGTTCTTTTTCAATTACTGTTTTGTGTTTATGTCAAGGTAAGTGTTTGAGACATTCGATGTTCTTTGTTTTTGTTTTGTTTTGTTTTGTTTTGTTTTAAAAAGGCCTCTTTGTTAGTTCCTGTTATCACTTACGTTATAACAGCTATAAACAGTCGTTCTCTCACCAGCCTCTCTTTTTTTTCTCTCTCTAGAGAAATAAGACAAAAATAAGATAATAACACAAAAATCACAGCTTGTCTTGTTACCGAGAAACCGCAAAGTCTAAACACATCTGTCCTGAAGACTTTCCTGTGGTGGAAAAACCTGCTAACTGATACAAAGCCCTGACACTGGAGACTCCTTCCATGACAGTTAAATAAATGCCTTGTTACAGAAAACTATTATGCGATTAGACGTTTTTCTTTGTTAAATAACGTTTCTTCTTCTTCTTCTTCGATTATGTGAAGCATCCGCTTTACCTGTCCCTGTGAATTAGCTGTTGCTACAGCGCGAAAGGATAAGATATAGTCGCTTGGTCATTGTTTGGTACATTGGTACATTAATCTGTATTAATAATAATAGTTTTCTAATAATAATAGTAAGTTTCTAAAGAGCTAAAAAACACATAATGTGAAAATGTGAACACATATTGTTTACTTTTTTTTAATAAGCCTACTATTTTGTCCTGTGGAGAGTAGTGTTTATGACAAAAGCTAAGTGTGAGAGAGAGTTGGTCGTTGATTAGCTAACTGTTGCTAGCTAGTGTTTTGAACTCGGTTTCCCAGGATGCTTTGCTTTATTGTCTCGTTGCTCGGGGTGATAGAGAGAGAGAGAGAGAGAGAGAGAGAGAGAGAGAGACAGACAGACAGACAGACAGAGAGAGAGAGAGAGAGAGAGAGAGAGAGAAAGAAAGAAAGAAAGCAGGCGCTCTCTACTGACGGAGGAGGAGAACAGAAATCCCAACGGCGCAGCAGCGGCTGGAGATAACGTCAGGATGAAAATAAACAATATGTCGCACCGTCTCCGTGTTTGGAAACACACTCTTACGCCGTGAATACTGAAGGTACGTGTTCACGCACAGCTGAGTGTTTTATTAATACTGTTATTGTTATTATTGTTGTTATTATTGTTGTTATTATTTGAGGGATCCGGTCCGGAAGACAGGGCGCTCGAGCGCATCCTCGCGCCTGCACCTGCCTGCCATAACAAAGCTAACAGGCTAACTGCGCAGGAAATGTCTAAAATAAACCCTTGTGCTTAATGTATATATACTCCAGTACGGTTTTACAATATATAAATATAAATATATACATTTCTCCCACACCTATTTGTTATTGTCTACGTATCCAGTAAGAACAGCGTTATTGTTGTGGCTTTACACTAGTTGAGTTGTCGAAATGGTTGTCATTGGTGATGAATGTGACTTTCCCTAACGGTCGTGTGGAAAATAACTGAATCCTTAACGTGGATTAAACACGGTTTCTTCTTCGGCATGTCCGCAATGCAGCTGCGGTTCAGAAAGGATGTGCCTTTGGGCTTTTCCCCACAACTGCGCAATATACCGTTTAACCGTTTAACCATTTATATCGCCGTGTATGCAAATGAGGTCATGATTTCTGACCAATCACAGCTTTAGATTTAGATTTAGAATCTTCTCGATTCATCATGGTGTTCCTCTGATCTACAGTCTGAAATCTCAATCTGAAAGTTTGTTTTCTTGTGACAAATTTTGTATTCTTGGGTTTTATATTTCAATCATTGTTTAGGAATTTCGCAAAATATACAACGTTACATTTCTAACTACATACGGAATAAAACGCTCATGCTCTTATGTCATGGTCTTACAGGAAAATAATCAACGATAGAGTGGTGTGATGAAGCTGAGTCACTGCAAACACTACAAAGTTGATTCATTTCCAATAACCGCACACCCTGAAGTGTTTTACTCCTCTTATACCACAGCGGTTTGCCAACGATCGCGATTTTTGATTCATTAATGCACGACATGTTGTACTTTTAACCGTTTATAGTTACATTTAATGTTATGGAACATCCATGAAACCAGTTAGTTCCTGTTCTCACTTACGTTATAGCAGCTACAAACAGTCATTCCCTCACCAGCTTCTCTTTTTTGTTACTGAGAAACCACAAACTTCTCTGTCATGAAGACAGGCGGAACTGTCACTGACACTGGAGACTCCTTCCATAAGTGTTAAATAAACATCTCCTTAATCAGTGATTGCAGCTTATTTTTCATACAGTTTTTAATCCATTCATTGTTAGGTTTAGATTTTGTCAGTTAGCTGTTACCATAGAAACGATCACGTATTAGAACGAGCGCAGTAAGATAAACCTGTGTTTGTTGCTGCACTACTGTCAGAGCTGCTGTTATGGAAAATTAATCAACACCTTCTGACCAATCAGAATAGAAAATTCAATAACGAGGTATAAACGTTGCTAACATTAATGTAACCCAGAACCAATTTTGTCTATTTTTCTTGCTCCGTTGAATGATAAAATTTATTAAACAGGATTGTTTACCTTCAGCAAATAATTCTGCATGAACATAGAAAAGTTAACAGCAGGTTTGTTGTTAAAGGCTCACTTATGAACATGAGTAACTTATCAACTTTGCCTGGGCAGATGGGAAAGTAAATGCAGCTTGTGCGTTTTTTTTCTTGCCGATTGTTTGTCATAAAAGCCTTAGATTTTTATTTCAGTTCTATTTTATTGCTGAACGCGAATGTCTCCAAGAGCCTGTCTAAACCCGAATCAAAAGCCTCGTCTGCATTCAGTCTCACAGTTACTGCTGCAAATATTATTTAGGTTACAAAGAGTCCATCTAATATTAATTTGAGTCTGTGTATCGTGTACAAACTGTGTTTGAGCTAGTCTAAGGAGACCTGGTAGCACATTTTTGATTCTCTTTGCCGTACTTATAGCACAACACTCCTTATTTTTGCCTTCTTTAAGTATGTTGTAGTACGAGTGATAATGAAACTTCTAACCAGCTTTGCTTTTTCACATGCAAGTCTGGTGCTAACGTCTGACCCATGAACACCAAAGAAGGAAACCGTACATTTCTTCTTTGTAGAATTTCCAAATCTCTGACATGAATCACGGTAGCGGCGCTGGTGCCCGCTGTCAGTTTCACGCCAAGTGTGACGAACTGCGTCAGTATGCCAGTATACCTGGACTTGGAAGCGTAAATTATCATGCTGATGATACCAAGTCCAAGTGATTACCACAAAGTATTGACCTGAGTCGTTTTAAAAGCTTATACTTACTGTAATTTATTACACACTCATCTAAACAGTAAAAAGCTCATCGTTTGTCACACACAGTGTGTGTTAATCAGCCTCTAGCCTTCATCACTGTCTGTTTCTGTTAGCTGGAGATTTCTGATTTTTCTCTCTTATAGTTTTGGCTTATTTTCTTTCTTTCACTCCTGAAAGGTCAGGCGCAAATTGATGCATCACTGACTTAAAAGCAATAGCCAGAAATTTGGGGAAATTTGGAAAGTCAGGTGATGTGTGTGTGTGTGTGTGTGTGTAAGCGACGCTCTCAGACTTTCCTCTGGTGCTGTAGCTCATTGATTATTAATGCTGAAGTGGAAATGCAGCATGGTCTGAGAGAGAGAGAGAGAGAGAGAGAGGGAATCTGTCTCTAGGGCATGGACATAGATAGACCAAAGCTCAGCAACTGAGGACGTCGTGATAGAAAAAGAAGGAGAGATAAGCAAGAGAGAGAAAGCAAAAAAAGAAACCCGAGAGGTGGTTGAGCTAAAAAGCTTGGTGGATTTTTTTTTTTTTTTTTTTTTTTTAAAGGGCAAAAAGTTGAGGGAACAAAGGTGGGGAAGTGAAGAAGAAAAAAGGAATGTGGTGATGATGAGAAGGAGCAACAAAGAAGGTGGAGGAGGGAAGGGAAAAAAGGAAATGGAGAGGTGAAACAACAGAAAAGGAGGTGGAGAAGTGACTGAAAAGGAGGTGATGTGAAGGAGCCAGTGAGAAGTTTGAATAGTGAAGGAGCAAAAAGAAACTAAATGAAGAGGTGAAACAACAGAAAAGGAGGTGAAGTGAAGGAGTAAATAAGGAGGTGGAGAAGTGAAGGGGCAAAGCAAGAAAAGTAGAGGAGTGAAAAGGAGGTTCAAAAGAGAAGGAAAAGGGAGGTGGAGAAGCAAAGAAATAAAAGGAGGTGGAGAGGTGAAGAAGCAGAAAGGAGGTGGAGAAGTGAAGGAGCCAAAAAAATTAGGTGGAGTGAAAGAACGAAAAAGGTGGAGAGGTGAAGAAGCAAAAAGGAAAAGAAGTGAAATAGGAGGTGCAAATGTGAAGAGAAAAACAGAGGTGGAGAGATGAAGGAGCAAAAAAAGGAGGTGGTGAGTTGAGGGAGCAAAACATAAGGAGGAAAGTAGAGGAAAAATAAGTGGAAAAGTGAAGAGGTAAAAAGGAGGCAGAGAGGTGAAGGAGGAAAGTGAGGAGGTAAAAAGGAGGCAGAGAGGTGAAGGAGGTAAAAAGGAGGCAGAGAGGTGAAGGAGGAAGAGTGAAGAGCTGGAAATCGAGGCAGAGAGGTAGAAAGGAAAGCAGTTTAGCTGGAGAGTTCTGGGGCTTGTACGTCCTGTAAGTGGGTGGCAGGTTGCATTTTCCTCCATCAGATGAGAACAGCATCAGATCAAACCAGACACCAGCATCAGCGCTTTAACATTTCAGCTACTCCACAAATGCTTCCTGAGGGAGCGAGTGAGTCCAGGAGTTCAGCGTTTCAGACTTACGGTAAGTGGAGCTGCTGCTCGTGGATGACAGTAATGATGGATTTGATACTCGGCCTGTATGATTTTATATGATTGATAGTAGAAGTGTGCTTTCTGAAATGTGCTGGGGATTTTTCCCACTTTGGCTTAACCTTTGGCTTAACATTGGGTTAAGAAAAAAAAGCAATCCATAGTTTAATAATTAACTAGTGAAGTAGTCCTTGTGTGTATTGCAGGCTCACAAAGCCAGACTCACTCTCTTGCTTGAGGTGACTGTAATGTTAGCTCTTCACTTTTTTAATTAGACATAAATCTAAGTAACAAATAATTACCTGCTGGTTTAAATTACACCCCAGTGCCTGAGTGCCAGTTTAACCTAAGCTGTCTAGAAAATGAACGTGTTGTCTGCAAGCATGCTGCAGGTTCTACAGACAGACATCGACATCTTGACATTTTACTGTGTACAGCTGAGGAAAAGTTTTTGGCACTCTATATGCATTTCTCAACACAAAGTAGACGCTTAATTGCAAATTCTGTTAATCAAAATGATCATAACGTCGAGCACATGACAGGATTTTCATCACGTGCCTCTCCTAGAACAGACCATTAAAACCGACCAACGGTATGCTTGGATGAAGAGGATGACGGAGATATGCAGATCTGTGGTCTGCATATTGTGTTACAGCTGTTGGCAGGTTTTTTTTTTATGGCCGGTCGAGCCAGTCAATTTTTAAACGATTTCTATTGGCAATAAGTGAAGCTAATAGCCAGAGCGCCATTGGTGAATCACTGTCCCCTGGGAGCCGTTCGGGTTCTCTCTGCAACATAACTGCTAAATGTGACGACGTCATGGCTGGTGATGGGAAGACGCTTGTGTTTCAGGAAGCGCTCAGATGTTTTACCATCCAGTGTATTGGATATCCATCAACATCAGGAGCAGCTGAGCTCACACACACACACACACACACACACACACTTACATCGTACGCAAATGTGGCTCATTAATAATAGAGTCTGTCTGCGCCGTCCCTCTGTCTCTCTTACTGTTCTAGGCTAATGCATGTCATCAGGCGTTAGCCGTTGCTTGCTTTACTCAACACCCTTCACATAGCATGGCATTTACTAATAAATGTGTGTGTGTGTGTGTGTGTTACTTAGCAGTCATCAGGATGAGATCAGATGTTTTATTCATGTTGATGATGTAAGAGAGAAAAGCTACCGAACGAAGTCTGACCTCAGCTGTTGCACAAATGAGAAGAGTGTGATTATGTCCCTCAGAGGCACAAGAAAAGAACACTTAGCGTATCTCAGAGTGTGTGTATGTGTAGACAATGTCTTTGCTTCTTGTTGGTCCTTATTTGAAGGTGACAGAACGAAAATGTAACACAGCAGCTGTGAAGTAAGCACGGGGAGTGATAATGAGATGAGGAAAGATGAAAATGGAAAGAGGAGTAAAAAAACAGGGAAGCAATAATACCAATATTTTTTTTTTTCATACATTATCGCTGTCAGAGCCCTGAGCAGTGGTCAATACACAACCCTGATCTGATCCGCCCAGTAACTGAACCTCAGTATCAGATAGATCTTAAGCACTATAAAAACCGAAGTGTTTACAGTACTCTAGCACTTTCTGTTCTTAATGCCCACAACCTCTCCAGGAAGATTTAACCATGAATTCTGGAGTCCCAAAATCACGACCTATTGTTACAACCTGATACTTGTCTTTCCCGAGAAAGGCTGCCTTTCCTGAGAACATTTATGGGTACAGGACCAAACCTCACTGTCCCTGCATGATGCAATAAGTTGAGAGTACCTTAAGCCTAGGAATGGTGGTTACCTAGGCCACTAACCAGAACCCACATGATGTGGTGACATGAACATCCTGGCACTTTTTTGTACCATGTTATGGTACTCAGCCATAATATTACCATAGTTCCCTAACACTATTTACTATAGTTGTCCAGTCTACTCCATCAGCTAGATCCCAGTTTACATCTTTGGACCTTGATGTTCTAGTGTAATGGTTAGTGATGGTTAGAGTCTCGGACTTGTAACCCGAAGGTGAACCTGAAGGTCGTGGGTTTGAGTCTCAGGTCCGGCAGGGATTGTAGGTGGGGGGAGTGAATGACCAGCGCTCTCTCCCACCCTCAATACCATGACTGAGGTGAGACCCTTGAGCAAGGCACCGAACCCCCAACTGCTCCCCGGGCGCCGCAGCAAAAAAGGCTGGCCACTGCTCCGGGTGTGTGTTCACGGTGTGTGTGTGCACTTGGATGGGTTAAATGCAGAGCACAAATTCCGAGTATGGGTCACCATACTTGGCCACACTTCACTTCACTTCACTTCTTAAGTTTTGTCCTCAAATCCATGTCTTTTCGTAGCCTAGAGATAGAAACAGCAACCTCACATGGCACCGCTCACATGGCCATTGCCTTCACTGCACTATTGGCATACCTCTGCTGTATCCTCCCTGTTGCATTGACGACTGCATCTTTCCATTGCTAACTTTGCAAAGGAGAGAAAACACTGAGAGCTGGACCAGAGCATTGAGTTGGGTCTTAAAGAATTGGCATTACCCCGTCTCAAGCTACTTCTCAGTTTCCAACCCTAGTTGCTGGTGGGTGCTTACACCATTTCCAGCACCCCTTCCCTGACAAGCATCTTTGGCTGCAGTGGGTTAGGTGTTTTCAGTGTGCAGGGCATTCTTGGTTGTTCTTTTAGCTACAAATATTGGTTTTCAAGTGTACCTTAAGTCATTCATTGATTAGCCCACAATATCTCCAGAAAAGTGTCTTAAAATGGCTTCCTATGTGTTTGTCTGGTCTCCAGCAGGCCAATGAATCTTTCATCTGAGGCACATATTGGTGCCTTGGTGGTCAGGCATAAGGCTTTCCCTCAAATTCCCATGTCCCTTAATAGCCTAGAGGTAGAAGCTACCAGAAAACCTTGACTACATCCTACACCCGCTGGTTACATTCTTTCCCAAGGCTCTCTTAACTCTACAAAATATATAATGTGCAGCAAGCTGGACCAAACCACCAGATCAAGTCTCAAGCTGCGTCCAGTTGTCCAAACCTGGTCGCTGATAATAGCTTTGTCCATCCCACGTCCCCATCCCTGACGAGCATCTTTGGTTGCAATGGGTGAGATTATTCTGGGAGGCAGGCCATTGATGGTTGCTCTCTTGCTTGGTTTTAAGAGATTGATCTGATTGTGCCTCCAGGTGTAGCTTCCTTTGAGAGAGTCTGACTTTTGATACAGTGAGGATATGTTGATTCTGAGAGTAGCACACATTATGAGTCTTCCCCTTCCACTGATTCAGATTCATTGGTGAGGAAAGGATGTCATATGTTGCACTGAGCAGGAAGCGGTTTTGGCTTGTATCTCTCTACCATATGTCCTTCCAGCTGAGCTTCCTTCTCTTCACGCTTTCCCAGTTTCCCACTATCCCTGTCCAGCGTATTAGACAAACATGGCGTACCTCGCTACCTCTTCCAATCTGCGCAATTCTGACACAACCAGCTTCCTCTCCAGTGAGGTTACCTTGTTCCAGCACCATCTGTTTTTATCCATCTTTAGCAGTCTCTTTCCACCCTTGGTGCTGTGTATGTTCTCACTGCATAATGATAGTCTTACAGGGTCACGTAATACATATTATTATTAATATTATTAATCAAATACCTCCTACCACCCCACCTTATATATACTGGTATGTTGGTACCCAAAAATCTACATCTTAAGGAGAATTGCAACCTGTATACCGGATCAAACGTTATACCACTCACTACTACACTACTGTAAGAGCGCGTTACTATGAGCATCTTGTCGCTAGCTACCCGCAAACATATCCTCACATAACCGTAAAATTAGCCCATTCTGCCGTCTGTCTGTCTGTCTCTTGTCTCTCGGCTCCCCTCCTCCACTTCTGTAATTCTCTGAACATCCAGATGTGACACATTTATTAGATTTCATGATCAATATTAGAGCGAGAGCGTAAGGATGGAGGAGGATGATCCTCACTGAATTATTCAGACTGCAGGAGGTTTAGGCCTGATTTAGAGCCTCTAATCAACCCCACTCATGGGATAAGTGCACATTTATGTGATTGAAGTGTGTAATAATTTGATGATCCTTTGAAAAGCTTTGCATCAGTTTACTAGACTGTAGCACAGACTAAATGATCACATGGATGTGTACTGAGGCTTCATGTCCTTTGAAACTTGCCAATCTTTTTGAGTTTTGTGGTATTTGACTGCAGTTTATTTAAAATTAAATTGTATTTGTTAATTCCGCTGCAGTAGCATAATAGGCAAGTCAGTTATTAAGTCTAAAATGTGTAGTGGAGCCAGTGAAGAAATTAAGTGATGTCTTCTGGGATGGAGAATTTCAGCTTCTTTTAGCTAGTAACCTCAGTAAACAGGATAACTCACAAACTAGCATTATAGCAAACCGGTTTAAGCATGACCTAGCTAAGTCCTGAGTGGCTAAATTTCCCCAGTCTAACGTCAACATGGGTGCGAGTTCAAGGAAATATAACTGTCCTTGCTTTCTGGATGGGAATGAAGGTCTCACTCAGATAGAAGCTAGCCAGTATTAAAATAAACCCAGTCATTTTGTTGGTATGTTGGTTGATATGCTGCGTTGGACTTGACTCAGAAGTGGGATATCGGAGCTCGGAATTACGTAACTGCATTCGAGCTAAAAAGTTCTTTTGTTTGCTCTGTCCGAACACCAAAAGCTCATGAACTCGCAACAAGCTAGCCAGCTAACGTGAGTGATATAGATTGTAACTTTAACGTTGATGTATTTACCTTCTCAAAACAGTATGATAAGGTAGTTTGTGTGTATGTTGATGATCTGTAGCAAATACTACTATAGTAGACGGCTAACTGTGTGAGCAGCCATGTTGATATCATGTTATGTGCTGAACACGATGTTGGGTGACTTCTTCCCAACATTCCGAGAAGGAATTCCAAGTCGAGGGGGAGTTTTCTTCATTTTTTCTTAGTCAAACATTCCAAGTGAAGAGCTGCAGTTGAATGTAGTCGAAATGAGAGTGAAAGAAGTGCCTCATTAACAAGGTGTGTGTATGATGTTCCTGCTTGTGAGAATGAAAAGTTGGTGCTCAGGTTGTGTGTTGGTGCAAATGAACAAGGTCGAAGTCTTATTTTAAGACTGCGTCACAGGAGATTCATAAAGATTGATTATGCGGAGATGCAGTTTACTCCCTCTCTCCATCTGTAACCAGCTCGGGGTGATGGCTCTCCAGCTGCTCCTGGGCCCTGCTGCTATTAGACCCCTCTTTTGTTTCTTTTTTATCTTTTTTTCTGTCTTCTGCCTCCTCTAACAAGCTGTAATGCTGTCATTAGCTATTCATGGGTCTTTGTTCTGAAAGGCAGGATGATGATGGGGAAGAATAGTGCTATCAGGAGAAAACAAGGCTGCACTTAGTGTGTGTGTGTGTGTGACCTGCTTATTATTCCATCAGTTCAGCATTGCTTTTGTCCCTGATTCAGCCATGTTCACACTACATTTGCCCTCCAAATGAAGCTTAAACACACACACACACACACACCATGTACTTCCTCATGGGAAGTTATCCTCAATGGTTATGGAGGATCAGTGTGAGTTTAATCAGCTGGTATAGCAGGTTAGCTTTTAGATGAACATCCATCATGTAGACAGATTAAAACATAAGGTGATCAAATTACATTGCTAAAAGATTTCCTTAAACATCTCATCTCTCTCTCTCTCTCTCTCTCTCTCTCTCTCTCTCTCTCTCTCTTTCTCGGAAAGTTTCAAAGTGCATTACAGAGGAATAGACCAGTCACATGTCCACTCATATTTAATGAAATTAGAATTATTATTACTAACCAAAGGATATCATGTGATCTAAAGGATATCATGTGATCTAAATTTTGCCACCTTACTTCAGGAACTATGATGCATTATGTTTGTTAAAATTGCCCCGCCCATTTTTTATAATTTATGACCAGTTATAAACACTACACAGGATGCAATTTTGAAAGGTATTTTGAAAGGTATTTCAAAGCTATTCTAACATAGATACCCTGTCTATTTCTTCTCACTCGATCTTGTCACATCATATGGATCACAATATATAGGATTGCTAACAAACTGCTAACAAAATAAAGTGCTTAGAAGCGTAGAAAACTGAGTTTGATACATTTATGAAATGTCCACAAAAATAAATTGTTTAACACTAAGAAGAAGAAACAAACTTCAGAACAAAGATTGAGTGTGAAATTTTAACATCAGATCTGTCACTTCAAATCAAGGTCTGTGACTGTTATTAAAAACATTAAAGTTTCTTTAATATATTGCAATACCTATGATATCATATAAAAGGAAATTGTGATATAATTGATCAGAGTGTCAATGTTCCATCGTCATATTGTTCAGCTCTGCTTGTCACATATCACATCTACACTGCACAGCCTTCACTGGATTCCCAAAAATGCTTGCCCTGACTTTGACCTTCTTCCTTACCAACCCACCACACCTTCAGATTCTCCACCCCTGATTGGCTCACTATTCCATCTAAACTGTACACTATATGGCCAAAAGTATGTGGACACCTGACCATCACACCCATATGTGCTTGTTGAACATCTCATTCCAAAACCATGGGTATCCACCCCCTCTTTGCTGTTGCAATAAGCTCCACTCTTCTGCGAAGTCTTTCCACTAGATTATTTCCACTAGCATTAGTGAGGTCAGGCACTGATGTTGGGTGAGGAGGTCTGGACTGCAGTTGGTGTTCCAGTTCATCCCAAAGGTGTTCAGTGGGGTTGAGGTCAGGGCTCTGTGCAGGACACTTGAGGTCTTCACCTCCAAACTTATCACACCATGTCTTCATAGAGCTCGTTTTGTGCACAGGGGCATTGTCATGCTGGAACAGGTTTGGGCCTCTCGGTTCCAGTGAAAGGAAATTGTAATGCTACAGCATACAAAGACATTCTATACAATTGTGTGCACCCAACTTTGTGACAACAGTTTGCAATAAACTCCACTCTTCTGCGAAGTCTTTCCACTACATTTTGGAGCATGGCTATGAGGATTTGTGTTCATTCAGCTACAAGAGCGTTAGTGAGGTCAGGCACTGATGTTGTGCAAGGAGGCCTGGGGTGCAGTCGGTGTTCCAGTTCATCCCAAAGGTGTTGAGGTCAGAGGTGCAGGACACTTGAGTTCTTCTACACCAACTTTGGCACACCATGTCTTCATGGAGCTCGCTTTGTGAGTGTGATTTTGGGATTGTCATGCTGGAACACGTTTTAGCCTCTCGGGTCCAGTGAAGGGAAATTGTAAAGCTACAGCATACAAAGACATTCTATACAACTGTGTGCTTCCAACTTTGTGGAGCACTTTGGGGAAGAACCACATGTGGATGTGATGGTCAGGTGTCCACATACTTTTGTTTAGATAGTGTATGTGTGCTCAAAATCAAATCTTTCAACTTCAGAGGTCACTATTGTAACCAAGCACGAAAGTGTATTTGCCTGCTGTATAAAAGTCTGAGAGGAAGATCCTGATCTTTCGTATGAGAAGCGGCGGGAGAGACAGGCAGAGCAGTGAGCAGTTTGTGCCAGTAAGGAACGTTCCAGCATTCTTCATCTTTTAAAACATACCTGATTTCCCAGAAGTCTACTACAGTGTCCTTAAACTCATTGATACTGAAGTTGATCCTTTTTGAAGTTATTTTTATTTGATTAAGTTGTTTGTGTTCTACAGTGATCACTCGTCCTCGTATGTGATGATTATTGATGTCTTTTGGTTTGAAAAAGTTTCTCTGAGGATTATTATCACATCTCTGAGGCTGTCCAAACTAAGGTACCTTCTTGTCTGCTAGCGATGACATTTGTTTTTAAAATTAGCAAAAGTTTATTACGTGATTCTGTCCTTTCGTATGGCGGCAATTTTATTTCGAATTGCAAATAAACCCGGTTGAAGGTGTTTGTTAAATAGTTGTAATGGTGAACAAAGAGGATTAAGACTTTTAGTGTATAAAAGTGACTCTTTTGACACGCATGGGCAGATACAGACAGGCTGACACACACACACACACACACAGAGGAAGGAGGAAGGTCAAATCAAGACATAACAAGACTTTTTTTTTTTTTTTGAAAAGCATCGCCTGCAGTCACCATCGACAGCCCACATCCATAAGTATTGGCACCCTTGATTTTCAAGTGTCCTGCACAGAGCACTGACCTCAACACCTTTTGGACTGAACTGGAACACTGACTGAACCCCAGACCTCCTCACACAACATCAGTGCCTGAGCTCACTAATGCTCTTGTGGCTGAATGAACACAAATGAAAAAATGTCTTTGTGGTTAATTAGCTTAATCTCGCCCTAAAAATCTAACCACTACTTTAAGTACATTTACACTAAAGCCCTTATCAAAATATACTTCTTAATAAAATCATGTGTCGCAATTATTGGCACCCCTGCATTTAGTATTTTGCTAACATAACAGCACTGAGTCTTATGCACCTATAATGCTTGATGAGACTGGAGAATCTGAGACATTCCTCAATATATCGACATTGTCCTAGGTATTGTAACACGATCTGAGTTTTTCAAGATGTAAAATCTTCAGAGACACAATGTTCTGAGTACAACAACGTACAGTAATTGGAATCGTGAAATTTAAATCTTATACAACTAAGCAGATCTTCTATACTTGATTGTAATAGCCCAATAGTCAAAAAATAATAATCTAACACTTGAAATGTAACTTTTAGTTTAGTCAATTCAGACACATTTTTAGATAATGGATAGTTTTTTAACAGCTTTTGTGAAGAAGTAAAATCTAAACAGAGAAGCAAAATCTAATGAAGGTCGTAACTCTGAGTATGTCTCATCTTTTTCTCTCCCCCTGTGTTTGCAGCTTTGGTGGGCGTGTGTGATTGTGTGTGTGCTTGTGTGTGAGCGTGTATGTGTGTGAGCTGGGCATCATGGCCTCAGAGAATGTGACCTTGGAGAATCAGCTTCACAGTGCGCAGAAGAACCTGCTGTTCCTGCAGCAAGACCACGCCAACACGCTGAAGGGCCTCCATGCGGAAATACGCCGTCTGCAGCAGCACTGCACTGGTACATACACACACACACACACACACACACACACACACACACAGGTTTGTCTTACTATCCTTCTGAGGACTTTCCACTGACATTATTATTAATGTAACTAATTAATGCTTTTGTATTATTTATTTATTTTTTTTAAATAAATAAAAGCTGTTGTTTTTGTTAATGAAAGTAATAAAAGTTTTCCTTGTCGAAACCAATCGAACTGTGAGATATTCCTGTTCTTTAGGAGACCTTTGCACACTACAGTAAATACCAACTTCTGTAGTATTTAAGCAGTTGTATTGAATCATACAGTATGTGTAACATTGTACCTCCAGTCTAACATCTGATCTCTCTCTCTCTCTCTCTCTCTCTCTCTCTCTCTCTCCTGTCTCACCCTCACAGATCTGACATATGAGCTGACGTGCCGGAGTTCTGATCCGAACGGTAAGATCTCTCACACACCTGTCACACACACGTTTATTATCTCTGTCGGTGTTTTAGATGCAGCCTTTGATGCAGAAGTTTGGACCAGGTTTTCCACAGTTCCTCTCTTTCCCCTTTCATTCTGGAAAAAAAAATTTTTTGAGTGTGTTGACTGTGTTAGTGATTAGTGCTGGTCCTCTGGTGGTGATTGAACCGGTTTAAACTGCACTGGGCAGTAAATAAGGTTTTAGTGCCGCTGCAGAAAAAAGAGAGGGAGGAGAGAGGGAACAGAGAAGAGAGGGAGGGAGTGAGAGAGAGAGAGAGAGAGAGAGAGATCAGGAAAGTAATAGCCCTCTGTCCCCAAACACACATACATCACCATGGCCCTGGGCTGTAACCTGGCAACCAGCGGCCCACCCAGCACACACCCTCACACACACACACATACTCACACACACACACACAAATACTCACACACACCCTCACACCCTCACACACACACACTCACTCACATAGACACACACTTACACACACACACATACACACACACACACACATTCTATTTTGTTTTGTTCTATTTTATGCTATTCTATTCTGTTCTATTATGTTCTAATCTATGCTATTCTATTCTGTTTTGTTCTATTCTATTTTATGTTCTGTTGTATACTATTCTATTATGTTCTATTCTATTCTATGCTATTCTGTTTTGTTCTATTCTGTTTTATGTTCTATTCTGTTATGTTTTATTCTATTTTATGCTATTCTATTCTGTTGTATCGTGTTCCATTCTCTTCTGTTCCCTTCTGTTTTATTTTATTCTGTTCTGTTCTCTTTTTTTCTCTTCTATTCGGTTCCTTCGCACTCTCAGCTGCGACTCGTTTTCTTCGGCGTTTGAATGTAGGGTCAGTGTCAGCATTATCACAGCATTACTGTAACTGCGAAGTGTAGAATTAAATTAAACTTTAGTGTATGAGATGTTCTTGGTAAAGATGTTTTTAGAGACAGATATTCTCCAGGCCTGACCGTGGGAGTAAAATCAGTACTCTGTTAGGGAAGGCTTCAGCTCAGGAAGCAGTCCAGAGCTGAAGTAAAGCAAGACTAAATTACATTACAGCAGCACGGCTCTCTAAAGTGAAATAAAAAGCCTGGTGCACTTATATAAAGGGCTTTTAGATTTCTGCTTGCATAAGTGTGATTTGCTGATATAACGCCTGCGTTTTGCTAATTTGATAGGTGTCTTCCTTGGTGTCTGATGCTATTTTTGTGGTTATAAATAAAGGCATCTGCAGGTGGAACAGCACGACAGGGAGAGTGACAGCAAAAATCCACCGGTTTCATTTATTACAGCCCAGTTTTTGGATGTTCAGTATCAACGTCATGACACATTATTACATACTGGACAAAATGAACTAAATTCAACTAAATGTAACAAATAAGAACAAACTACTCAATTATAGCTACTAAATGCGAAACACCATTATGCACAAAAAAATCATATAATTATGTAGACAAATAAAAAGTCCACATAAGATGAGGAATTAGCTGATATACAATATCCTGTGAGATGGAGAGAAAAAGCACACAATATTCCTGCCACGTACAATCCCACTCACGTCACGAGCTCTTTTCTTATATTTGTTTTTTGCGCTGTGAAAAAAATAGTCCTCACTATTTAGAAATTCATGTGGATTTTTATTCTAAGCAGACAAAATGGACTCAGAAGCACCTGTCTGGAAAATTCGGAGTAATGACTGATTTTTAAACACAGAATGTGAGACAGGAACTAGCTCTAATCATCAGTTGTTGTTGTTGTTGTTGTTGTTGTTGTTGTTGTTGTAGTTGTTGTAGAGATGGTACAGGAAATAAGATTACGCAGAGCTACACCATAGCAGCACTAATGCACATGGGATAATGTATTATCTGCAGCCTGTCCTGTCTGGGCCTCATCGGAGCCATCACACACACACACACACACAGAGCACTCAACTGTAATCAGCAAAGGGTTTTTAGAAATATTAATTGTTGCTTAGATTGGGTAAAAACGTTTTTACACGTAGCACATGGTTCATAAGCAGCCTGTCACGAGACACACTTAATCGGTTTTCCGGACACGATGATGGACAGCCGTCATGTCATGTCTCCCAGATTCGTCTCAGACATCTTCCCCCACTCCTCCCTGAGTGTAAACGGATGACGCAGCAGAGAGTATAGAGGTGTAATTAAGTTTACACATGTATGTGATTATGCGTTCATGTGATCGGAAAGGTCGGACAGAGAGCTGACCTCGTGTGTGAGTCACGCCATTACGGCCACATGAGCTCATCCTGTCAGTCTCTGCTATTAGAATTAGAGAGAGAGGGAGAAAGAGAGAGAGCGAGAGAGAGAGAAAGAGAGAGTCAATATGTTGTGTGTTTGTTAGGGCTGGGACTCACAGGGGATCTTATAATCGTATTCGATTTCAATTCAGAGTGCCACAGTGCCATTATAAATTAATCCTACATATAGCCTATATGGTTTTTTTGTTCAAATATAACCTCTTGCTCTTTTTAAATACATATCAGTTCCAACAATTATGGAAAATAATGTATTTTGAGAACCAAAAATGGACATTTGAATGTTAAAGATTGCGGTGTGTTAATTTTTTTAGCCTAAATTCCTCATGTTGCTTGATGTAAGAAAAGAATTACATTAGTTAATATTCAAATGCATTTGAATACACCATATTTTTTTTAAAGTAATTATTCTTAAAATGCAATTTCTAAAGGAATTTACTAGCAGATTTTTTTTGTTTAAATGTCAATGTTAAATGTCACTATAATGTCCACGAATCAAGGCAGTTCCTGTTCTCGTTGTTCTTTCACCAGCTTCTCTTTATTCTCTCTCTTGAGAGAGTTAACAAGTCAAAGAAATAAATAAAACACAGCGTGTCATGTAACGAATAAACCATAAAGCACAAACTCCATTGTCCTGAAGACTTTCCCATGGCGGAAAACGTTCTGACTGTTACAAAGCACTGACACTGGAGACTCCTTCCATAAATGCTAATTAAACATCTGCTTACAGAATACAGAAAACTTCACCATGTAAGCAGCGTTTTCATTTATTATAAATAACAACACATTTTTAAAATTAGTCTTAGATTATATGGAGCGCCATACAAGCGTATGTGTATGTGTTGTTACTGTAGAAACGATAATGTATTAGAACGATGTATAATGTATAATATACTGTTATAGAAAATTAATCAACACCAATCAGAATCAAGAATTCGATGGTGCTGTGGTATAAAGAAGCCTACTGCAACACGTGTAGAAAAAAGACGTAACACGGTAATTAATATTCAGAAAAAATTGAAAACCAAATCTTTTAATTTAAAATGCAATTTTTAAAGCAGCAGATTTATCAATGTCTGTTGAATGTTTTTCAGTTCCCAAAAGAAATTAATGTAGAATCCCAGTTGCATATAGCTGAAGAATTAGTGTATATTGTATATTGTATATTTGCTGCTAGTGTAGCCTTTAATTAGGACACAGCTTTATGTATTTGCCTCATTTCATTGTCTATTATTTATTCAGTAGTGTTTTATAATTTCTATTCAATCTCTTATTCTTGGATTTTACTTTTTATATAATTTACTTCCTTTTATCGGACTCATTCTTTATGTGGCACAGTTTATACATTATGTAAGCATGTTATATAAATAAAGCAGAGTTGTTACAGGGTTTTTTTTTTTCCTCCCCAGAATGGACCCTATAGACAAAGTGGAGAGTTATTTTAATGGGCGAGTGTCACACTGTAGCATTCGCTGAGCGGCTCTGAAATAAGTGACTTTATACAGTAACAGTAATTTCATTACAGTTTTAAAAATAGAACGTAATCCACAGCATGCTTCCCCTCGATGTAAATACAGGACATATTTTATACAGTAGAACATGGCTAATCAAAATCAGTGCCATACTGAGATTGTGGAGTCGTTTAGATAACTTTTTTAAAATTGCAGTTCCAGTCAGAAATATGATGCAATATCGATTTTAAAGTGACTTTCCAAAGTCTCGCAGTAGCTGTGATTGATGTGTTCGGATTGATGTGCTTATACATCATATTATGAGAACATTATTAGAGGAGCTTATACACCAATCAGCCATAACATTAAAACCACCTGCCTAATATTGTGTAGGTCCCACTTGTGCTGCCAAAACAGCTCTGACCCGTCACGGCATGGACTCCACAAGACCTCTGAATGTGTGCTGTGGTATCTGGCACCAAGACGTTAGCAGCAGATCCTTTAAGTCCTGTAAGTTGCAAGATGGGGCCTCCATGGATCGGACTTGTTTGCTTAATCAGATTGAGATCTGGGAAATTTGGAGGCAACACCTAGAACTCTTTGTCATGTTCCTCAAACCATTCCTGAACATTTTTTGCAGTGTGGCAGAATACATTATTCTGCTGAAAGAGGCCACTACCATTAGAGAATACCGTTGCCATGAAGGGGTGTACCTGGTCTGCAACAATGTTTAGGTAGGTGGTACGTGTCAAAGTAACATCCATATGAATGCCAGGACCCACATTTTCCCAGGAGAACATTGCCCAGAGCATCACACTGCCTCCACTGGCTTGCCTTCTTCTCATAGCGCATCCTGGTGCCATCTCTTCCCCAGGTAAGCGACACACATGCACCAGGCCGTCCACATGATGTAAAAGAAAATGTGATGCATCAGACCAAGCCACCTTTTTCCATTGCTCCATGATCCAGTTCTGATGCTCACTTGCCCATTGTAGGAGCTTTCGGTGGTGGACACGGGTCAGCATGGGCACTCTGACCGGTCTGCAGCTACGCAGCCCCATACGCAGCAAGCTGTGATGCAGTGTGTGTTCTGGCACCTTTCTATCATAGCCAGCATTAACTTTTTCAGCAGTTTGTGCTACAGTAATTCTTCTGTGGGATCGGACCAGACAGGCAAGCCTTCACTCCCCACGCACATCAGTGAGCCTTGGGTGCCCATGAACCTGTCGCCAGTTCACTGGTTGTCCTTCCTTGGACCACTTTTTGTTGGTACTGACCACTGCATACTGGGAACACCCACAAGACCTGGCATTTTGGAGATGCTCTGACCCAGTCGTCTAGCCATCATAATTTGGCCCTTGTCAAAGTCGCTCAGATCCTTACACTTGCCCATTTTTCCTGCTTCCAACACATCAACTTTGAGAACTGACTGTTCACTTGCTGCCTAATATATCCCGCCCCTTGACATCTGCCACTGTAACGAGATAAACAATGTTATTCGCTTCACCTTTCAGTGGTTTTAATGTAATGGCTGATCGGTGTAACTTTACATTTGGTATACAGGCTACACTGGAGAATCTTTCTGTAAATGTTAAATAAATTCCTCCTTCCAGAAAACCTCACCATATCAACAATTATGTGTTTATTTTTTTTAATTAGTCTTATGGTGTGAGCATCCTCCATACAAGTCTTTCTGTAACAGCAGCTATAACAGAACTACACCTTCTGACCAATCAGATTTGAGAGTTCAGTGCTGCTGTGGTGTAAAGATATTTATCAGGTATTTGTTAGGGTGTGAAAGCTTTTACTCCAGTATAAGTACATGTATCTGATTTGTAAATGGTGGAAGATGTGAGATTGCTGTTATGTATGTGCTAGTTGATTTAAAATGTGGCGATGCTCCCACTTCGCTACTGGAAAATGTAATTGCACTAATTGCTTGCTTCTGTGTGTGTGTGTGTGTGTGTGTGTGGAGAGCATAGCTGAAGGTCAGTAGAGGGTGAGACGCTCCTCTACACTCATATCGATTAGCACTGTAACAGGAGACAGCTCGTCTCTCTGTCTCTGTCTCTCTCTCTGTCTCTCTCTCTCGGTCTTTTGTGTACATTTGTGGCCCCACCCTGTTTAACTGATACAGAGAGAGAGAGAGAGAGAGAGAGAGAGAGAGAGAGAGAGCAGATGGATAGAATGACTTTCATACTTCTAAAAATAGGCAACACATACTTTGTGTTAGTGTGTAGTGTGGCTGGGTGTTATATTTTGTGTGTTTGTGTGCTAGAAAAGCTGCCGTTCTGCTCTAGCAGTCGATTTCAAAATACATGTATTTCCAAGCTATTTGTAATAACAAGGATAAAATATTGTCTTTTTCATTATCATTATCTAATTCATTTGAAGATAATTATTATGAATCAGAATTGAAGATACGTCTTTACTGATGTTAGACGTTGATCTGTTTCTGGGTCACGGGCTGAAGGACGTAGGAGGGTGGAGTTGAGGAGACGGAGAGGAGAAGGAGAGGTGATGAAAGTGGCTAAAGGAAGCATGTGTTTATTCAGGGAAGTCAGCACTGCCCTCTACAGGCTCAGTGTAGAAACAGCATCTTGTCTTTTCTAGCCTTTAAATGATGATGGATGTCAGGGGTTGGAGTGAGTTGACTATCACAGATAACGTGTTTTTAAAGCTTAATTATGATAAGTAATTACATAACGAGTAAGGGTAGGGTAGGGTTGTTGTAACTGTTCCAATAAGATGTCTCCTTCTCTCTTCTCCTCACGTGCTTGTGAACTCATATTGGTGGTACAGCAGGTAGCATTGCCACCACCACAGCTCCAGAGTCTCTGGTTCGATCCTGATCTCGAGTTTCTGTGTCCACATGGGTTTCATCTGGGTTCCGGGTTTCCTCCCAAAAACATGCCAGTATGTGAACTGGTGACTGTAAATTTCCCCTGGGTGTGAATGTGTGTGTGTGCATTGTGTCCTTTGGTGGTGGACTGACATCCCATCCAGGGTGTATATAGTTTAATAGGCCCCGAATCCACTGTGGCCCTGACCAAGGATAAAACCCTTCATTCACTGTATATAGTTTAAATACAAAATTTCGGCCTTTATCCTCCAACAACAGAGGTCTGAGACAAACAAGAGAGAAATCTTGTCAAAGGAGGTCTATAACAAGTAAAAAGTAGTTCAGGTTATTTACTCTTTTTCGAAGATTTTTTTTTTTTGGCATTTATGCGTGATCAGATGCAGAGGTCCCTGGAATTGTTATCTACAAATACATTTGACTAAAGGGTTCATGAAAGTGTTCTACAAAAAGAAGGATTGTTGAAATTTTTATTGAGAGAATTCTACAACTGCACTATATAAACAACTGCACTAAATAAAAGTAGTAAAAGTAATATTTCTACTTTTTTACACTATTTTCTATTTTACAGTAGTGTATTTCTTTAGGATGGTTAAAGTAGGGGAAAAGGGCATATTAAAAACTTTCTTTTTGTGTGTGTGGCAGACGATGGTGAAGCACGTTGCAGAGAGCTACAGCGTCGCTGTGAGGAGCTGGAGGAGCAGCTGAAGGCCAAAGAGCAGGAGAACAGCGAGCTGCTGCGTGAGCTTGAGCAGAAGAACGCCATGATCTCGGTGCTGGAGAACACGATCCGCGAGCGTGAAAAGAAGTACCTGGACGAGCTGAAGCTCAAGAGCCACCGGCTGGCCGTGTTATCCGGGGAGCTGGAGCAGCGAGCCGGCACCATCGCCTTCCTCACGGCGCAGCTCCACGCCACCAAGAAGCGCCTTCTAGAGGGCGGAGCCGCCTTCAAACCGTCCCCGCCGACTGAGCCTCGGCTTGACTCGCCCACCAACGGAGCTGGCAAGCAGCCGGACACACCGCGCAGGCGCATGCGCAAGAGCCTGTCACAGCCGCTGCACTGCGAGTACACAGAGCTCTACAGGGTGGGCGCGGCCGACGGTCGAAGAATCGTCCTTAGAGACGCCACAGGAACGATGCCCGACCCCGCACCGTTCCTGCAGGCCCGAGACACGCCCACTAACGCCGACGCACAGCCAGTGCTACGCGAACGACCCCCTGTAATCCCACCCATCACGTCCGCAACAAGCCCCGCTCATGCTCCTGTGCCTCCAAGCCCCAGGCAGCAACGAGGCTCCGCCCACATCGGCGTGGCACACAGGATTCATCACCCACCTGCAGAAGTGGAGACACTCGCTGTGGATCAGGTTAGCGGAGAGAAGGTGGTGCGTAAACCATCAGGCACTGACAGAACTGTTTAACACACACACACACATCAACAGTGTCTTACACTCACACTGATTACAGCCAATACAGTATGAGCAGGACTGAAAAGAAAACCACGCAAACGCACACACTCAAACACACCTACACAAGCAGTCTATAGAAATCACACTATATATCTCTCAATACTATAACATCGGAATAATTAATATAGCCACACAAACACAGCCTGAACAAAGCAGTTAAAACACTGGATGACACACACTGGGACATACTCTAGCTTCACGGGATGGTGACGTAAACAAGAGAACGGATGTGTGCTGCTAATAAGACTTAACAGGACGGGAGAAAAGCATCGGCCTCTGTATAGCCTGCTGTTTATGCAAAACTGCGACAAGCAAGAACAAGAGGATTTTTTCATGTTCAATATCACATCTTTTTTGGACATCGGTTGGAAACGAGTGTACGCATGCCAAATGTTTCACTTTCCTTACCTCATTCACACGTTATAGATTTGCTTTCTGTCATCATCTGGCTTGCGTTTTTTTTCTGTCTTAAAACAAGCTCAGTATAAACAGCCAAATCTTGTCATTGCCTTTCATTATAGATGCATATTTATTGATGCGCACTGCAGTAGTAAAGCAGGATTGCACTGTCCTTCTGCCTGGTCTGTACAGGTCGCTCACATTACTGTAGAATCCTGCTGCTTTCCCAAACTGTAACACATAAAGCAAGTGATAAAACAAACTGGCTTTGTGGATTTTTTTTATCTTACATATACTTGTACACTACAATACTTCTCTACATAGATTTTTTTAAACTCTGTTTAAAATTTTTTTTATTTGACTGGAACACAGTTCTGTATGTATCTTACAAAAACAAAAATGTTACAAAAGTGTTAAATCAAGGCTACTGCTGACTGAACAGAAAAATCATTGCACAATGAAGATTTATTAATTCGGTTAGTTTGTGGTGATGTATTCAAAAATATGTTGCATTTTGATAGAAGATTGACTAACAAACTCAATTTTTTTCTTTTGTGAATTATTTTCTTTCAAGTAATTGATACTGAGGAATCGTGCATAATATAACCAGCGATATGCTAAAAAGTAGTGAATTAGTCAGTTCAGGACAATGACATCGGTGGACACGGCATCTCAATCAATCTTATCTCGAGGAATGGATTATTTATGGATAAAATTCTGAACAACATTAAAAGTGAGCTGGAAGTGGAACAGATGAGTGCTTGGTCAGCTTATCCTTCCAACCACAGGCACGGTTTTTACAGGAATTAACAAAAACATTGGCATTCTTTTATTAATTAGTCAAATCAAAATAGCAAGATTAAATAGTTTATATAACTCGCATACATTGCTTGTGGCTTCATTAAGTTTAGTGTGTGCACTATATAAAAAACAAAGCGCACAATAATAAGATGTGCTGGATCAAGTGCTATTTTATTAGCTGATGAATAACGAGTGTGGAAGCCATTTTGTTAAACTGCAGTGATTAATGTTATAATTACAACTAAAACTATTCATGCAGCAATATATTGGCAATATACCAGACTCCTATTAGATGTTTATTTCAATCCATAGCTTTTTCCTCAATCATATATTAGTCTTTTTTATTTTAAATTTTAAAATGGTCTCTTACTTTTGTTTTATCGTATTATATTTACAGCAGGGGATGGGGGTGGGGGAACAATGTTCCCTTATTCAGTCTGCATTTTCTATTCCTGTTTTGTTTTTGGGGTTACAGGCAAGTGCTTGAGTTTAAAGATGATGATTTAGAGATTGTTGAAAAACTCCATCTCGGATGCTTCAACCAGTTAAAATAAATCGGGGAACTACACACGGATGTCTGAATGAACAGCCCTGAAAATCAACTCAGTGCATAACCCGACTCTGAATACAAGGAACTTTCCCTGAGTAAACCTTTTGACTTAAGTCACTGATTCTGAATAGTGATTCTGAGGAGAGGATTCTGCGTGACAGCTAATCGAGACATCCACAAGGTCGAAGTGTAGGCACCCGACAAAAACAAAATGCGACTTTGGAATGAACAAATTGTTTTATTTTTGTTCTTGGTGATTACACAGTGATTACAGCATTGCAAAAGTACAAGTTTGCACATTATACACAAGAGTCCTGTAGTGAAAATGAGAGAGTGAGGTAGACAGTTCCTAGATCTTAAGTAAGATTTGTCTTTGCCCTGACATATACAGCATCCTGTCTACTGTTAATCCACTAATGTGATTTATGGAGGCTGCTTATTTCATCCTCAGAGGCTTTTTAGGCCCTAGGGGACATTGAGACGTGTTAGAGCGTGTTAGCGCATGCTTCAAAACCTCATTAGCACTCACTGATTGAACGATAAACGCAGTTTCGCGTGACAAAGTAAAAATAAAAACCAATACATGTGCACAGCTACAATAAAGGTTTCAGCAATGCAAGTATGTAGTACAAAATGTTGTAGAACAATTTAGAGCAAATAACAACAGGCATATTCTAGGATAAGAAAGAATTATATTTATGCACAGTATGCACAGAATAAATAAGAAAAAAGACAAATATTTAAAAGTAGAAATAGACAAATACTCTCGCTAAAGGTGATATATTTACATGTTCATGACTCGTAAACCCATATATAATTATATAATTTTGCTAAGTCAGGAAAGCGTATAGTCTCCAGTTTAGCATGTCGAAATCATCATGAATAGTACTAACTGGTACCTTTCCTTGTTGTTGTTGTACTTTTAAAAATCATTCACCTGGAAATGTGGTTATAATGGACCGTAATTACCCATAAACACTCTTTGTGCACCTTTGTAGGTAAAGATACATATTAAAGGTGCCAACCCAACGACAAGGAAAGGTACAGGTTGATGCTATTTTTTTTCTGATAGTGCACATTCACAATCAAAATACCTTTGTATGCCATTCGCACATAAAGTATCATAAAATATCATAAAATATAGAATAGTATTGTAATTTGAAAATACACAAATTGACCTATATTGTTTGAATCATTATCTGACTAATCCTGTTTTTAGCTCTGCCATGTACTTTTGTCCATGTTTATAGATACCAATGTGTCACATGGTGTCAGAAAGCACATCAGCAAGTCTCGACATGAGTGCTAAACTGGTAGCTATAAGCGTTTCTGACTTGTTAGCAGCACTAGCAAACTTTAGAGACCAAACCGATCTAGGGAAAGAGGAAAGTGTTTGGGACGCAACCCCAGTCAGTTTGGACTATTCAAGGTCTGAGTCGTCAACTCTATGAGATCCAGTACCCGATTAAGAACGACACGGTGGTACCGAACAGCAGCACGCAGCTGTAAGTGTGCCCCCTGCTGGCAGCTCCTACGTAGTACTCCATATCCGTCTCGTTCCTGAACCCGTCTTCATGACCGACATGTCCGTTCCCGTGTCCTCCGCTGTACCTCGGGTAGCCGTACCCACCTCCGTACCCAGGCCCGTAACCATCATACCCACCGTGCCATGCACGACCGTAACCGTATCCAGGTCGAGACATCGAGCTGAGCCCGTGGCCGATCACCATGCCTCCGAGAGCACCAGCTGCCGCTGCTCCTGCCATCTTCCCAGCGTTCGATCCAGAGGAGGAACTTCCGCTTTGGACGTGCGGAGCTTTGTAGTGGCCACCTCCAACGCCGGCTCCTCTGTGAGCTCCAGCGCCTCCCCAGCCTCCTCCTCCTCCAGCCCTCCCTATGCCACCCCAGCGCCCGCCTCCAAATCCACCCCGACGAGACAGAACGTCAGGACACAGCGTCAACAGGAGCAGCACGCAGGTCAAGACCGAAACACTCTGAGAGAGCATGATGGGAAAAATAATCTGCGAAGAGACAAAAGGTCAGAGTTCAAATAGCAGCAAAACACCTAATGCATATTTTATACAACTGATACAATCACCATGACCTAATCAATAATTCAGCGGTGTAGGGACACACCTACGTACAGTCCTTCCTACAGGGGGAAAGACAAGAGCACACCGTGCGAAGAAGACAGATGAGATGCCGATATTTCTCACTTCTAAGTGGCATTAAAGCTTATCGACTTGTTGCTATTTTGGCTTAAGCAAATCAAGACGAGTCCAAGGCTAATCTATAAGTCCAATGATAGCTGAGGTCACACTTTGTCTATAAAAGGTATGTTTCAAACACGACATTACGTTAAAAACAGTGTATCAGCCCTCCACATATCGCCATAGCAACAAAATATGAATTAATCATACTGTATTTATGCTAGAAGACTCGAGTGTGTACGTCTCTTAAAGGTCAAAACAAGTTGTGTGAGACCCGTAATCTGATTTAGATCAGCATCTGGTTTTAAAGCACGTCCTGCTTTTATAACAGTCCTCTCTGATTAGCCGTAATCGCATTGTCTTCACCACCTCGTTCACACCTTCACAGCATGATCAAACACCTAAATGATAAATAAATCCTGAAGTCTATGAGCTGCGTGAGCATCCGCTGTACAGTCTAATAGGACGGTGATGTCAATTTACATTTCAAAAAAAGTAAATAACACAACATTTTAGGGGAAAAACACCAAATTTCACAGCATATAGGCGAGAAATGCAAATTGGATAGAATGAAGAGAGGATGAAAGGAAGGAGTAGTTTATACAAGATTATAAAAGAAGTGATTATCTTACCTGTAGGATTAAACGTTGAAGTAAAAAGGTCCTTCAGGACTGCAGTCTAGATGAATTAGGACACTCACACAGCCACAGAGCAATTTAAACACACACACATACACACACACACACACACACACTAATCTCCCATCCCTGATTGGCTGTGTGCCTCAGGTCCACACCTTATCCGAGATATTCTCTGACATCAGAGTCAGAGTTTAGAACCTACACGCACGCAAGCGTGCACACACACACACACACACACACACACACACAGAGTCATGCTGATGACCTGCTGCCACGTTTGACAATCAGTGTAGCGACAAATTCAACAGTGTATCGCAAAACTCATGGTATGAGTGACGACCAGTCGTGATTATTAGATGTGAGGGATAAAATCGAATACAATTAAAGCTGAATTAGTATTAGAGCTCGACAAACAATTAGAGCTGAGTGATGCACTATGTCACGAGGTATTATAAGAATGATGTGTGGGGAAATTATTACACACACACACACACACACACACACACAGGCAGACTGACAGCCTTCATGATTTTTGTCTGAGTAATGCTCTACTGGGTTTAAGGTTGTGTTAGTTTTGTTTTGTTGCTTCCGAATACCAAACAAACAGAAACATTGTAACCCTTTCATTCAAACCAAAAACCACTAAATCCACTAAGTTCAAACTCAAACTTGCAAAAAATACTAAAATGACCCGTAGTACCTATAAAACATTTTTTGCTCTATCTAGAATTCACACCAGACCCAGTAGCGTAGCGACCACCCGTGTATGTAAATGCCACTGTACAGTTTGTGTTTGCATGTCACAGGGCTGAAACACTTCTTCAGTGTCTTTCTGAACATTATATATTTTTAATATTTGGACAGAATTTGACACCATAGTGTTGATGAGAATGTCTCAGTGCCTACAAGTCTAGTCCTTCTTCTTACTAATTTGTGTATCTGAAATACCCTTAAAATATACTTCAAACAGGAAGGAAGCTATTGAAGAAAAACTATTTCAGACATTGACCTTGCTGTGTCTCGTTCTTTATGAGACTCGGACGGAGAGACAAATGGACAGACAACCCAAACATAACATAACGTAATGCCTCCACCACCTTGAAGGACAACCTGAAAACATAACCACCACCACCTGGTGGAAGAGGCACAAAAACTTGAATCAGTTTAATAAATGTTATCAACTAACCCTAATATTGTGTACAGTTGAATAGTTTCTGTTAGCCATTCTTTTTCCTTTTTTCCTAGAAACATCCTACTCGCTACGGAGCCAAAGTTATTGGTGTTAATCAGCAGAATAGACAATGTGTAAAAATAATTAATTCATTAATGATAGCCTTACATTATGGCCCTTCAATGGCACACAAACTGATGTACAGTCTGGGCTAGGAAGAAATCAGCCTCAGCCTCTTCATATCTTTCTGTTTTTCTTAAAAGTGTTGGTCATGCTCTTGCATTTGGGCGCACAAAAGGCCAAAAATAATCACCTTGAACACATGAAGTATCAGAAAATACTGCTGATGTGGATGCTAGAAATGAAACCTTATACAAACTGAAGTCAAGACTGACTTTTTTTATATATATTTTGTAAAATCATGTCTAGGTCAGATTAAGTACGGTTCATCAGTATTAATTACTTAAAAGACAGTTCTTCTTTGTCTGTAATGTTTCACCAAAGTGCAATGATTTTTTTCCCAGGCTCGGATTTTTTGATTACGTCCATATCTTCATTTGATTACCAACCATATTTTCATGTTTGTAACATGTTTGGGGGGACCTTCAGTCTTCAGTCCTGGCACTAAATTTCATCTTTTCGTCCTCTAGTGAGCTGGTGGTGTTTTCACAAACAGCCAAACAGCCAGTCAAATTGTGAAGTCCCACATGAGCAACGAGTCACGCTCTTGAACAGCAATGCATTTCTTTGACAGGTTGTGTGAAAATGGGTTAAAAAAAAAAAAGAAAGAAAATGTGTTTGTGGTTAATTAGCTTAATCTCACACCATAAAAATATAAGAAAGTTGAGAGGAATCTAACATCTCTGATGTAAATTTTGTCTAATAATTTTTTTCATAACATTTTCTTTTTTTTTTTTTTTTTTGTAACCCATCTTTATGCAGGGTGCCAATACTTTTGGAGCTAACTAATTAAATGGCTGCTAAAAGTTAGTCATATCTTTGAAATATGGACATTGTTCATCAAACTCTTTACAGTAATAATATAACAACCTAGTAGAACAGTCTGCACAGAAAGAAGACGATTGCACTATTTTTGTTTTACAATTTTGTTTAATTTTGTCAGCATTCTATAATATCGGCTTCACCGTTAAAACAAAACTAGAGGCATGCTGGATCGATATTTCTATAAGCATCCAAAACATAAAAGGAGGAGAATTTAGTGTAAAAAACAATGAAGCAATTTTAAAAAAGGGATAAAAACATTACAAATTCGTTCTCTCTAAAAGCATGCACACACACACACACACACACACACCGCAAACAGGCAGCATTTCCAAATCAGTTAATGGACAATCACATCCACAATCTTCACACACACACACACTTCTCCATCAGCTTGTGCTTTAGTTAATAACAGCATAAACATGTTCAGCTTTCCAACAGCTACATCCTACACATTAACACATCACATGTTAGGCTGAGATTGTTTTGCTAAACATGACTATTTCATAGAAAGAGTGATATTGTGTGTGTGTGTGTGTGTGTGTGTTATATTGTGCTTATTATTGAGTCTGCTTATGTAGGGTTGATCTCACTCGGGTAGATCGAATGTGCTTTTCTACTTTGTGCCTTTAGGGGGCGAGAGCATGTGTGCCTCAAAACTATGGCTGCGTCCTAATACCGTTTTCCACACACCCTCGTCGGCTTCCTCCTGGAGGATTTGATGTCGCGGGCCATTTCTAGGGCCATTTCTTTATCACGTCACTGAGGTAAAGTTTATTAGATGGCGTCAGTTTGCAGAACTCAAGAACGTACCAGGAAATCATTGCAATCTCGGCTTTAAACAGCAAAAAAAAAAAACATAAAAAACGTCAGTGGAATCTGTTTATAGATTTAATTATTAAAAATGGAATATTTAAAAAATATAACTATATGACAGTTGACATCATTTCTTTGCTAGCTAGCTAATTCCCACACCAAAAAGACGTTGTTTATAAGTGTAGGCATTGTAAAGCTCCAGTACATCCGAGTTTTGTGGGGTTTTTTTCCACTCGGAGCAAAAACTCGACGTTCCCAAGCTGGTAATTTGGTGGGAGTATTGTGTTCGCTAATTTTCTAGCTAGCTAGCCTACCTCCTTTCCTTACCATAGAGCTGTTTTAGCTAGCCAGCTAATGTTACCCATCTAATTCGCTAGCTATATTTTTGTACTTTAAAATCAAAGTAAATCAAATCAAAGCCCTTGCTTTCTTTTGGTGTGTCTATTTGTTTAACTGTTTTATTCTCTACTTTGTTTTTCAAGTTGGAAAGCTAATTTTAGCTAGCTAGTTGCTTAGCATTGTGTATTACAATAAAACAATAATGCTGCATGAATACAACTCAGATTAATTACCGTTTGCACAGTTAGCTAGCAAATATTCCTAGGCAACTTAATTGCGTGAATTTCTTAGCTAGTCAGAAAGCTAGCTAATTGTGATCGTATTGAAAAATCCCCTCCGTCTGCGCACTTCATCTTGCGCTGCAAGTGGCCACTCGCATGATGTAGGCGATACGTACGTACTGTAAGAGTTTTAAGTGGACGCCGATGAGGACGTGTTTTGAAAACAGTTTTGAAATACAGGAAAAGCATTGACAACAATCTTCTCAGTCTTTAAAACCCTGAATCTTCTAAAACCCTGAACACTTCCTGGTCAATGGTAACGCTGAAGACCATCCGGACCATCCTGTGTGACGAAAGCAGATACGTTTCACACAGTAATAAGGTAATAAGTACCATCACTCCATATAATTGAAAATACTGGCTTTAGGCGAGCCACGTGAGGACGGACGACATCGATCACACGTGTGGAGAAGACAGGCTGATCTCAGGCTCTTCTGCAGGGACAGGAAGAGCACATCAGGAGTGTGAGGACTGACGGAGGGATGAGCGTCAGAGGTGTAGGAGCTTCTTCACATGGAGGTGGAACCATCCGGTAAACACTGCAGCTGCTTCTCAATGATGAAGCGCAGATACTTATATCTACAGAGACAGAGAGAGAGAGAAAGGACAGAGGAATAAAGGCATGCCATTCATTTTTACATTGTAATGTTATTCCAGTTATGCATTAATATTCTAATTAATAAATAAAACAAACCTATAAAGTGTTGTGTTCATTTCCAGCAGGCATTTATTAGAACCGTGCTCTTCCTACAGTTGAATTTAAGCATGTAGTGCACTAAGAAGGTGACAGAATGCCTTTACGTTATATACCCTATGACAGTGCGCTTGTGTAGTTTAGAAGAAGCCATCAAGGATTGTGTGAATTATTCCTACAGGATGTTTAGTTTTGGAAATGGTAGCGCTAAATATCATCAATGTAAAACTTTGATAGCTCAGTTGGTAGAACTGCGGACTGTAGATGCTAAAATGGCTGTCCTTAGGTCACTGGTTCAAATCTGGCTTGAAGGATGGTCTTTTGTAGTTGATAGCTCAGTGGTTAAGATGTTGGGACTATTGATCAGAAGGTTGTGAGTTTAAATCCCAGCGCTGCCACTGCTGGGCCCTTGAGCAAGGCCCTTAACCCTCAACCACTCAGTTGTATAAATGCATGTTGCTCTGAATAAGGGTGTCTGCCAAATGCTGTAAATGTATTAAAATGTTTGTGTAGGTAAATAAATGAAAACTACAAAAGAGACTACATACAGCCCATGTAAAAAAAAAAAAAGAACAGAATTATTGTAATATTTTTTCATTTTGTTCCAACTGGTTTAGGTATAATATGTTGAGGTTGGAACATAAAGGTTAAAATATAAATACTTGGGTGAATCAAATGAAAACCCTGAAAATAAATGAAAAAGTGGGACATAAATGAGAGAAACATTAAAGTACAATAAATGTGTAATTGCAAAAGTAAAAACATACTACTGATCCATTGTTCTCAGTAGCCCCTTCTACTGCTACAATAAACCTGATGCACTTTTGTAACAGCTGTTTGCAATAAACAATGCAAAATTAATAAATAATAATAATAATAATAATAATAATAATAATAATAATGAGGTTTTCATTCGACTCATAAAAATGGTTTTGCTCAGAGCAAATCTGACGATTACAGCGTTTGTGATATAACTACTGTAGTTGCAGGACATGTCACGTCGATGCTGATATGTTATAGGTTTAGGGCTGTATATCGATCGATGACTTTACGTAGGAATGTAGGAGTGTGTGTGCAGTTTTTGGTCTCAGAGGTGAAAGTTACCTGCGTTTGAGCTTCTGTACCTCCCTGTCTTCCTCCTCTTTCAGTTTGGTGATGAAGCTCTGAAGCACAGGCATCTCAAATTTGATGTACTGTGCCACCTAATGAACAGAAAACAATGTGTTTTTTTGCTTTGACACGGACAGAGGTAAACATTTACGTGAATTTTTTCAGGACAGATGACTTTGTGGTTTCTCTGTAACATGACAAGCTGCATTTTTTTTGTCTTATTGTCTTATTTTGTCTTATTAATTATATTACTTATAGCTGCTATAATGTAAGTGACAACAGGAACTAATTTGTAATTGTTGGCAAATTGCTGTGGTATAAGAGGAATAAAACACTTTGTGACGTCCAACTTCATTACACTACCCCACTGTTGATTATTTTTCTATAATGGCATACCACCAAGTGTTTTATTCCTTACATAAAGCACAGAAAGCCATAAAAAGCCGATCCTAACAGACACACAGATCGAAGACTTACATCATACGTGACCTCCTCGCCGAGGTCCTGCTCCATGAGGAAGATCCTGCAGACCTGCTCACATGGACCCTGTAGGATCCTCAGCACCAGTGGGTGATCTGTGGGCTTTAGTTTAACTCGTTCTGAAACACACACACACACACACACACACACACACACACAAACACACACACATATAAGACAAATAATGCTAAATATCTGTTTTAGGCTGCAATGTTGATTTTTGACCACTAGGTGATGGTCAATTTCCAGGTTTCAGTTGTGAGCGCAAGAGAGAGAGAGGGAGAGAGAGAGAGGGAGAGAGAGAGAGAGAGAGAGAGAGAGAGAGAGAGAGAGACTGACCTCCACTGGCGTGGACAATGTAGAGCGCAAAATCATCAGGACTGTTCTCAATCTTAAACTTGTTGAGTAAAACACGCAGCACTTGTGGCGTCGTCATGCAGCTGTTTATCCGTACGTTAGTGATGGAGCCGTACGCGGGAGTGAACACCGCCGTCTGGGCCAGAGAGAGAAAGAGATATAGATAGAGAGAGAGAAAGAGAGAGAGAGAGAATCTTTTTATTTGTTTCTGTTGTTTATAAATAGAGGATCACAAAATGTTTGTCACACCTAAACCCAAAAGCACACGTTTGTGTTACAGTCACCTTGTGGTTGTAAAAGTGGCCGTTGATGGAGAAACGGTGCCTTCTGATTCGCCGCTGGTCGCTAGGAGACCGCTTGTTACCCCGCCTCAAAACACCCGCATCACTTTTGGTCCTCAGGAGCTGAGAGCAGGCGTCTTCTGAAGAGCGAGAGACACAGAAGCAGAGAGAGACATAATATCACTAATGTACATTTCAAGTATATACATACATACATACATACATGACACTTCGTACTTTTTATCCCTTTATAGTTACATTTAATAGTGTGGAACATCCACGAAAACAAGATCCTTTAATCACTTACATCATTCCTTACATTCTCTTGAAGTTATTAAGACAAAATATGCAGCTTGTTACCAGGAAACGACAAAACGCAATGCTATCCATCCTGAAGACTTTACTGTAAATTTACAGCTTTACCTCTGACTGTTACAAAACACTGACACTGGAGACTCCTTCCAAAAATATTAAATAACCCTCACCATATCAAAAATGACTCTTTGTTAAACAACAGTTTTAAGTTGTTTACTATTAGTCTTAGATTATGTGCCATACAAGTCCTTGTGTAAGTGGTTACTATAGAAACAATGACGTAATATAACGAGCACATTAATATAAGCCTTATATAACAACTTCCAACCAATCAGAATTGAGAATTCAACAGCACAGTGGTATAATAACAATAAAACCAGTTAGCAAAATCCTCAGAGCTCAGAGGAGCAACATTTTAACATTGATGTAGTCTTGCAGTGCATTATGGGTAGTAGGCACAATACCGTATCCACTGAGAATTACATAAATCATATAAAATATAAATGATCATTTATATATTTTTAAAAATAGTAAAGCGACTGATATTTTAGCAATTGCACATGAAGTACACTAAGTATGACACCCACCCTCTTCCTCATTTTCGTTTTTGTTCATCGTGCTGTTTTCCAGTTTGCTCTCAGGTGGTGTCACCTCGATGGAGGGCGGAGCTTGTTTCTGAGCGTCACCGCTACACAGAAACAGAAAATAGCAGCGTTATTTAGAGTAAACTGTATCTTCCTGTTGTGTCACAGGATGTGGGTGAATATGGAGTTTGTTTGTGATCAGTGTTTACATTAACAGCAAGTAACTTCCTGAAACTTCCTGCTGCTTCCATCCCAGGAGGAGCTCCATCATGTGTCCACATGATGGTAATCTCAGTTTAACCGCTCGTGTAGCTTTAACATACGGAAAACCTGTATTTTCTCTAATTAGCATTGCTTAGCCATTTCGTCAGTCAATGTTTGAGAGACATTTTCTTTAGGATAAATCCCAAATTAGCTTCAGCACAAACTTCCATGAGTGCAACAAATCAGACTATATATGGTTTAGCAAATTCTGGCCCATGTCTAGGAGTGTTATCTTTCCCTCTCTCTCTCTTTTTCTTTTTTAAAACCCAGACTGCATTTTTCTAGGACGGTGTGTAACCATAAATTCCTTCCTCCCAGGTTCTTTTTTTTGATAAACATTATTAATATGTGACAAAAAGAATCCACAGATGTTTCGTGATGATTTGCACAAGTATTGTTTTATGTGATGATAAAGATTGTTTGGGGGCAAAAACTTTTTTCTTTTTTTTTTTTTTTCAAGTCTCTTAGCTGCCTCATGTGACAGAGTTTTGATCTTGGCCTTGGTAAGTACATCATATCCATACATCATACTAATCTCCATACGTCATACCATTTTGCACTTGTCAGGTTACAGATGTCTTACCATAACATTTGTACTAGTGTACATAACATCCTCCCTAGTTACTTTATAGCTGTAGGTATGGTTTATGTCTTCCTTAATGAATGCTTACTTAATAACTTAGCAGCCAAGGGTTACCATAGTAGTTCTTCAATAATTACTAATGACTATAATAAACTACTACGTTGACTAAAGTGTATTGATTTAGTAACGAATATTAAATTACTATGCTAACAAAACCATAATGACTTACTATCCAGTTTTGAACCACTGTGTTATCTGTATGTATCAGTGCCATACACTGCTCTTAATTTGTCATTACAGAAGCATTAATTACTGATAGACCAATTATTATACCTACACAAATAAAGTGATGAATCAATCCCCTTTCCCCTAATTGCTATTAAATCACTAGTAATTAGTCAAAACTGAATTAACAAGTCATTAAAATTTTGTCCTCATAGCAGTGAGGAGTAGCCCAATTAATCTATTTACCACAATTGTTTAAGATTATTTACTAAATTATTATACTTTCATTAGCATTGCTGTTTATTACTTTCGGGAGTAATTAATATAGAGAACTGATATGGAAATACATGACTACTTTTTTACTAAGATAGTAAGTACTTAATCATTAATTAAGGAGCCATGAAACAATACATTATCACAGTAATTTAATTTATCAGTAATTTTTGCTTCTGTTATGACAAAATAAGGACAGTGTACAGCAGTGATACATGTAAATGGTTCAAATGGCAGTGGTTCAAAACTGGATAATAAGTCATTATAGTTTTGTCAGCATAGTAATTTATTATAGTGATTAGTAATTATTGAAGAACGACTATAGTAACACTAGATTACTTACAGCTAAGTAAGTACTTAAGCATTAACTAAGGAACCGTACTGCAAAGTGTTACTGAGATAATATACAGTATATAGTATAATGTAAAATGGGAACCATTAGTGCTTGAAAAGTCCTTGAAAAGCCTGAAATCAAAATCTAAAGTATGCGTCTAAATCCATCCAGTAGAAAGATACGACATGACCTTGGACTCAGCTGGAAATGAAACAAAGTGACCTTTTAAAACTTTTCTCACTTCCAGTAAATGTTCAGACTTGTTATGTCTGTGTGCTGATAAAGTCATGAGGGAATAAATACACTGAACACACCCTGTGCTGTTCGTCTGAAGATTTTCTAGATGATAAGGAGTTGGAGTGAAATGCTATTAAAGCAGTTTCCATGGAGATTCTGCTCCAAAACAGCTCTAGTTTCTTGCAGGGTCTGCACATTTACTGAACATAGTCTGAGTGTGAGTCTGTGTGTTAGTACGTGTGTGTGTGTGTGTGTGTGTGTGTGTGTGTGTGTGTGTGTGTGTGTGTGTGGTTTATGACCTGACCTCTGGTCGCCCAGGTTACAGCCCGAGTGCCAGGATGTAGATGAGGGAGGTGGTTTGATTCTCTCGTTGTCATCCTGCATCTGCAATCTGATTGGTCGCCGCAGCCCCCAAGAGATGTTCAGGAGACCCTCAACAATCAGCTCACCTTCTTCCTGTGGAGAACCCAATTAGGCCACACACACACACACACACACACACACACACAAACACAGTCCATTACTCCCCAGAGACGGGTAAATTATTGAGCAGGGACAGTAGGGGTTAAACTGAACCACATTTCAGGCAAAGAAGGCAAACGTGTGTGTGTGTGTGTGTGTGTGTGTGAGAGAGAGAGAGAGAGAGAGAGAGAGAGAGACAGTGTTCCTACCTCTCTGTGTCTCAGCTGCAGATTTTGTCCTTCATAATAGAGGTTATAGGTCTTCAGGTGGGCAAGGATGCTGCTCCTACACACACACACACACACACACACATTCATGGCTAAGCAGTTGTGTGCAGTGATATCACTCTTAAACAGTAACACTGGTATTAACCCTCCAGCCTTACATACACATTAAATATTTGTGTATTTGAGTGTGTTCACTGTGCTGTGGTGTGTGTGTGTGTGTGTGTGTGTGTGTGTATTTTGTCATTTAAAAAAAATGACAAAAATCATAACTCATGTAAGACCACTACACCGTTCCATTGATTACATGAAAGCTATTAAGTGGCAGAATTATTACAGCGAAAGAGAGACAGAGAAAAAGGGACAGAAATAGAGACAGAGAGAGAGAGACAAAGACAGAGAGAGAGAAGAGTGAGAGAGAGAGAGACAGGGAGAGAGAAAAAGAGAACAAGAACGAAAGAGAAAGAGCAAGAGCAAGAGAGATAGAGAGACAGAGACAGATAGAAAGACAGTGAAAGAAAGAGAGAACAGAGTGAGAATACAGAGAGCGGTAAAAAGAGAGAGATAGAAAGAGACAAATAGAGACAAAAAACAGACAAATAGAGCAGGGAGAGGTAGAAAGAGAGAGGAAGAGAGAGAGAAAGAGACAGAAACAGACAGATACAGATAGACAAAAAGAGAGACAGAGAGAAAGACAGAGACAGAAAGAGAGACAGAGAGAGAGAGAGATTTACACACAATGATGCTGGACACAGCTGGAAATTTTCATGTCGAATCAACGATTTTAAAATCTGTTTAAAGTGTGTAGAAATGCTCGTTTTCACTGGTAAAGCAGAGGAGAGTTTAGTGAAAACGAAAACATCTGCCTTTAAAAAGAGAAGAGTGCACCAGTGAAAGATATTCATTCATATTCATATTTACTGAATATTTATATTCAAAACTTCTTTAACGTCTGGTGATGACGAGTGAGTGTGAGATGATGAGAGACTCACTTGCTGATGTATTTATTCTCCCCAACCTGAACACCTTCATTCTGGTCCTCCATCTTAACTGTAACACGACTGCATGGATGGAGACTGCAGAGAGAGAGAGAGAGAGAGAGACAGAGACAATCAGAGAGAGAGACAGAGAGAGATAGGGAGTCAGAGAGAGAGAGACAGAAAGAGAGACAGTGAGAGTCAGAGAGAGAGACAGAGAGACAGACAGTCAGAGAAAGAGACAGAGAGACAAAGAGAGACAGTCTGAGTATTCTGTCCCGTTTGCTGAACAGAAAATGTCTCTCCTAAAACGAGGCTTGTGTGTGTGTGTGTGTGTGAGAGTGTGTGTGTGATCATGGAATTACAGAGAAGCAGAATAATTAGCGCTGATACAAAATGCAGTGTTTAATCAGCCAGTCGAGTGTGTCATGTGTTCTGTTCACACTGTTCACACACACACACACACACACACAGTGTCCCGGACACACACTTATTATTAGCACCCTTCACAAGAATAACTGTGTAAAAACCTTACACACAATGATTCATGTTTTCAACTGAACAAACTGCTTAGATTTACAAGATCTCTAACAAAATCTTTCTTATTATAATTTAAATTGTATATTTTCTGTAAATGAACATAAAATGATCACAAATTTATCAGCTCCCTTTAAGATTATTCGAAATAAATGCAATCGCTCTTGAAGAAATCGGACATTTTGAATTTTTGCTCTCACTCGCACTACGCTGTAATCGCTGTTGATCATTTCCTGTTTTTCTTGGGGTATAAATATGAGGTTGCACACATGGAAAATCTATTTCCTAATTAATCTATTAGCATGCATGTGGAGAAACTAAAAAACTTTCGATGATAAAAGATACAGATACACATGTCTGCAGAAGTAAGAAAAAAGATACAGAAAAATTAAAACAGCATTAAGCAAAACCAGGGCTATAATAATAATGGTGACATTTTATCATGAGGTGTGCCAATAATTCTGAACTTTATTCTAACAGTGTTATATTATTAATGTTTTTTTGTCTTCAGGCTTGAGAAGAATTCTTCTTGCTGAGTTGTCTGATGTAACTAATAATCATACTTCACATTAAGGGTGTAATAAATGGACAGTGTGGATTGAGGCTTTAATTTAAAAGCGAATGATTGAAATGAAACGATGCAACAATCCAAACTGTTAATAGTGAGTAAAAAATAATTCATATTTATATTCATAACTGGTGTGTAAACAGGGTAGCAAGGTGATTTGGGTCATAACTCTGATACTTTTACAACAGTTCATCTCTATTCATCATCATCATCGTCATCATTCCTGTATTAACCGTAAGTCTAGTCCAGATACTTAATCGAAATTGTATCGCAGCAGAGTCAGAGGTATCATCAAATATCGAATCGTTGCCTTATTACATTGAAATGTGGAAGCGTGAGGTTTACACCCGTACTTCAGACTGACACTTATACACACACACACACACACACACACACACACACAGGTGGACTGTGTTATTTAATGAATACAGAACTGCAGAAAATGTAATAAGTGTGTTAACTGTGCGTGAAGGGGGAAGGGGCGGATCTCTAAAGCGGACATTTTGACTCCATAGTCTCTTCCCTTCCCTTCACTCCCTAGTCCCTGAAGGAGGAGAGAATAATTGCTGTGGGGCTGAAGGGAGGATCGTCTTACATCAGATGATGAGTGCTAGAGGACAGGTCGGTCCAAATCAAATGAACCAGCCTGAAATAGCGAGGAAAACTATCAAGAGTAAAAATATGAAATACAGAGTTGATTTTATTTATATGTTTTTTGGGTCTCTGGATTTCCAACTGTAGGTCCATGAAAGTTCAAATGCATATTTCACAAAGTTCCTCAATCGAGTTATGGTTTTATATGTTAAGAAAATGTATTTCACTTCATTTCAAGAGACAAAGCTCTCTCACATGGACACGAGTGCTAGCTAACATCAACCATCACACCAGCTAGCACACTGTAGAGTCTGAACCAAAGTTTAAGTATTAATTATATGTATTTAGACACAAATGACATCATGTGAGCTTTAGTTTAGCAGAGGTGCCAATATTTATGCTTGAGCCATAGCATTTACAATATTTAACCCGTTGCTATGGCAATATGGGAGACACCTGAACGCTATTTCAACTAAAACTGCGGTCAGACTGACCCTGATGTGGTCCTCAGGATGATCTTCTCTGATACATCCTTAATCGACCATACTTTCTGTGTGAATAACCTCACATACACACACACACACACACACACACACACACACACAAGGATTGGAGGTTCCCCTGGCATGGTGCCGGTACAGCTACATTTTCCTTCCGAGCTGCTCAGGGGGGCTACAGAGAAGCTTCCGGAAAGAGAGAGAGAAAGAGAATGAGAGAGAGGGACAGAGAGAGAGAGTGAGAGAGAGAGAGACAGAGAAACAGAGAGAGAGACAGAGAGAGGGAGGGAAAGAGGGAGAGAGGGAGGGAGAAGAACAGGTGCAGGGTCACTGTGTCTATTCATTAAGTCTGTGTGCTTGTGTGTGCTCTAGTAGAAAAGACTGCTTTGGCATATTTTATGTTACAGTCAAAACCTTACAATGTAACGTCTCAAATAGCGAGCGCTAGTTTGTATAAGTAAACTAAGAAATTGTGTGTAGTTAGTGGGTGTGAATAATTGAGCAAACAAAGTGCAAAGTTTAACACGGGGAAAAGCGCTGGCCCGGTCAGTGTGAGATCATGAGTTTGAATTCTGATGACGCCTCAGCCGTGTCTCCCCATCAATCACAGAGACACTAGCCAATCGTGGCCATTTGTGACCTCATGTATGCGGAAGAGGGTAGATAGCGCTTTCCTCTGAGTGTGTTACGCTGCCCCGTGACACACGAGTGAAAAGATGGCTTCATGTTATAACGTATAAGTATATAACTATAACATTGATTAAAATTAGTATAATTAAATGGCATAATTTTGTCTTCAAATGGTAAAAAAAAAAGGTTTTGAAATTTAATACCTGCCCTTTACAATCATAATCATTCTGAAAGTAACTTTGAGGCTGCAGTAAATCACAGTGTAGGCGCTAAATTAATCGATTAAAAAAAATGGACAAAAAGTGCAATTTTAATCATGTTAAGGATTAACATTTAATGTTTCATACTCTAATCATATCAATAACATTTAGCATTTATCTTTCTTCAACCCTCTTAATAAATCTGCTTGCATGTTTTATGTGTGTGTTCTTAAACTTGCATTAAAGTTTTACACACAAACCTTGAATATATATATTTATCCACATGTCATATACCTACAGTCAGTGGATTTCATTAAATAAATTAAATCAGAAAAAATTATATATACACAATATACATAGTACATACACGCATAAGCAATATGCTGGTTTTCTGCACATCACTATTGAAAGTGTGTTGCACATCATGTTTTTTTCCTATTATAATGATTGCTTTTCAGTGTGACATGAAGTCCTCGCCAGACTCCAGTTTCCACTCAGCTGTTAACTCTACCATCTGTGTATGACGTCCTTATTCGAGTCTACTTCCAGATTGATTTTGGACTTTTTGCGTTTATTATTTTCCATGTTATAGTTCATGAGCTTTAAGAAAAGACCAGGAAAACTGAATGTAGATAATGCAAAGTGGGATGTGCATCCAGGAGGCTGCAGTAGTGCAGAAAATAATGTCTCTGCACTAATGTTCATGTTCCTTTGACTCACAGAAAGTCTGAACGTTTTTCCAACATACTTTTCCAGACCTGCACGACATGCTGCAATACGCTGTACTCAGAACTCGGACATTTTTCAAGTTGATTTACGATTTCCTAAAAACTTTCCAGTGCTTCCACTCGGAAAAACATGAATGCCCCAAGCAAGGTCGTATCTGTATGACTAGTCTCTGAATTTTATAAACATATAAAGAAGGTTTACATTAATTATTTCTGCGAGATTTGAGATTAGAAATGACAGGTCAAAGATCTTGTTCATTTTTGCTTAAAAACAATAAGCTGTCACAAAAGTCTAATCAAAAGTTTTCACAAGACAAAAGCTACATATCAAGTAAAATCAAGTTTTATCAAGTATCAGGTAAGACTGATGTAAAGGGGAATCTGGGTGGATGTTGCCCAGATTCCTGACTTCTGAGTTGAATGACCTGATTTAATACCTGCCCTTCAGTACCGTGTCCAATCGCCATTTTGAAAATGACGTTCAGGCTGCTGTCAATCCAACTGCAGGTGATGAATTAATCGATTTGCATTGACTCCACCCTCTATTTTACACACTTACACAGCAACGCCCCAAAATTACAGAAGAAAAGGGAATCTTAGTCTTGAGTTTATATTACATGCACAACATACACCTGCACAAGAATCCTGCCCACAAGGTCCCGCCCACAATGCCACTGTAACCAATCACAAATAAAATTTATGACTCAAAGTTCTAGAAACTTTTTTAAGCTGTATTATTATAAGATCATCAAATAAATGTTCATTTATGCATTTACTGTGTTGTCACTTGTAAATGCCTGAGTACAAAGGCTTGAACACACACACACACACACACACACACCCTTACCTGTCACACTGAGTCACACTTCAGTTAACTAAACTCTGTGACCCTGTGATCTTCCCGTACCAGTGAGCAGAGCTGTGTTACCTTTCCCCTCGCGTGCGCGCGCGCGTGTGTGTGTGTAAGGTTCTCTGCAGGGACGAGACGTTCTTCACTAGCTTGAAGTGGCAGAAATTTGAGGAAGTGTTCTGCTCCACTCTTCCTCTTTCTGTTGCTCAGAGAGGAAGCTGACACTCAAGCTCAAGCAACGCTAGACTTCCTCAATGTAAACGAGTCCCGAACAACACACAGCTGCTCTCCTCTTTACTCCTCTGTCTCTCTTCCTGTCTCACACACACACACACACACACACAGAGACACAGAGACACACACGCACATGTACAAAATACCCATGTTACACTGATGTATAGATAATATCTATCTATCTATCTATCTATCTATCTATCTGTCTCTGTCTGTCTGTCTATCTATCTATCTGTCTGTCTAACTGTTTGTCTGTCCACCTGTCTATTTGTCTGCCAGCCTGTCTATCTGTCCATCCATCCATCTTTCTATCTATCTCTCTGTTTGTCAGTTTGTCTGTCTGTCTGTTTATCTATGTATCAGTCTATCTATCTATCTATCTATCTATCTATCTATCTATCTGTCTATCTATCTTTTTGTCTATCCCTAGGTCTAGTTGTCTGCCAGCCTGTCCATCTGCCCAGCCGTCCGTCCATCCATCTGTCTATCTTTTCCACATCTGCATAAGAACACTGCCCACAAGTTCCCAGCCACAATGCTGCTGCAACCTGTCACAAAACTGTCTGTCTGTCTATCTCCCTATCTATCCAGCTATTTGTCTGTCTATCCATCTATCTATCTGTCTGTCCATCTGTCAATCTGTCCATCCATCCATCCATCCATCCATCTTTAGAATTCGTTTCCGAATTACTGGCACCCTTCCTGAAAATGATCCAAAACAAATATACATAATTAATGCTAACAACTTTCCAGAAGAGGCTGAGCTCGTTATCAACACACATCTCGTCACCCCATCTGCTCCATCAACTTCATGCATGAGTGTGTGCGTGTGTGTGATGTAAGAACCTAACCAAGCATCCCTGCCCCTCCCGTGTTCTTTACACACTGCGCATTGTGTTCACTCATTCAGCCATGATGAAATATTCAGGAGCAATCAGCTCAGAACAGCGAACCGCTGCTTTAATATTTCACACGTTATATAAAGCCTCGATGGTCAAAGCTGCAGAGGAACACGGAGAGCTGTTCGTGTTCAGGTCAAAGTCAGAGACGCAACAGTTGAGCTGGAGATCAGAAATCACGGTGCAGTAAACACGCAACCTCTGATTGAAACTCTGAATAGAGAAAATATGCAGTATACACAAGTTTTAGTGTTTATTAAAAGCTGCATTAATATAGCAGGAAAGTTCAGATGTGATTAGTTGAAGTAGTCCGTTTCCCATCATGCCTTTCTTTCCGTTCTTTTCGTAATATTTTCAGGGTTTGCTCTTACTTGTAATTTATCCATATATTTTCATTTTATCATCTTTCTTTTTGCCTTGTTTAATATTTTTGTACATTTCTATCAATCAATCAATCCATCAATCTATCTATCTATCTATCTATCTATCTTTCCATTTGTTATTGATTTATCTTTTATCTCTCCCTTCTTCATTCCTTTTCTTCTTTGTTTCCTTGCCTTCTTTTTCATGCTTGCTTTTGATTTTTCTTCTTTCCTTGCTATTTTCCTTCCTTCCTTCCTTCCTTCCCTCCCTCCCTGCCTCCCATTTGTTATTTATCATGTTCGTTCCTATCTACACTTAAAAGGATATTACAGATGAAATTCCCAACTGTTGATCATTGATGGATTTATGCTAGATTTTATACTGAAAATGGCATTTTTATATAATGTGTGGTATAATATACTGTATTTTGCATAGTATAAATAGTACAGTATAATATACTGTATATTGTATCATTAGGGATAAATGTATAAATTTAAAATTTATATCCGGAATTTATATGTTGCTGTAAAGCTGCTTTGTGACGATGTACATTGTTAAACACGTTATATAAATAAAACTGAACTGAATTGAATTGAATTGAATATTGTCTTGATTAAGCAATAAATAAATTTAAACAAAGCTAATTCACAGTTACAAAAAATACTTGTAGAAATATCAGCAATGAAGTGGCAAAGATTGTTTTTAAAAAAATGACCCTGTTCATGTGCCATGTCTCATTCTAGTGCAGTGAGTTTACCCGAAACAGAGCTTTGCTCTAATAAAGAGGAAAAGGCGGATGAAAAAGGAAAAGAAACGGTTCATACTTCCTCATTCCACCCGGCACAGATTCAATATGACGTCCTGCTTTGGCTCTGAGGCTCTGAATCTTTCACCCGACTGATAAGTCACACTTTCAGACACTGTGGTAAATAAAGAACAGCCTTCTGTCGTGACTTGAGGTTTTTTTTTTGTTTTTTTTTTAAATCACACTGTTTTTTTTGCACTTATGTAACTGTGCTCTCAGCCATCATGCGCCAGACTACACATGAGAAATCCAGGAACAAGAAGATCTATATTTATTTACACCAGACGCTGATATGAGCACAGAGCTAATATGATCAACAGTGAAAAAACCACGTTTAGGAAAGATTTATCAACATTTGGCAAGATTAGGTCTTTAAAGGTTAAAGTGGTGGAGTTGATAAGATTTGAATGATTTTTTAGATCCTTGAGCCCGCCCCCCACTTCTACCATGTATACAAAGCTCCGCCCACAGAACAAGTGATGGTTCAACTAGGGTTAGCGTATATCACAATAAACATGCAAACATAGGCTTTATGAGGAGGTTCATGAGTGCTGTCACTGTCCTGTTTTTCTTGCTAATAAGCTCTTATGAGCTTAGTACTAGCATGTTAGCATTGCTAGCTAAAAGACAGGTCATTCACCTGCTTGGAAGCCAAGTTATAACACTATAAACACGTGAAACACGTCCAGCAGCAGCGTAGCTAATTCTGCGCCCAGTTTTACCCCTTCACCAGTAATAAATGGCCCCATCTTGGAAAAGCACTTCCAGTGTTTGTTCTGGTTTTACTGCATTTCTTGATGTTAAGTATTTTCAAGGCTTAGTGCTTTTTTTTTTTTTGTTTACAGGAGAGTTACCTGTGCTGTGCTTGCTGATCTGAGACTGAGACGGGACTGTGGTGTTGTTGGAGTGTCTATAAATGTCTAACAGGAGGTGCATCCAAACACAAACAAGCACTCCGGACTATAACGCAGTTTATCAAACATGTATTCTCAGCCGTGTAATACACTCGAGGCCATGTGGCCACACATGAGGCCATGTCTTAAACCATGTTTTTTGTTTGTTTTTTTTAATCATGTTCTACATGTTTTTCTACATTATTTGTACTAGTAAAAAAATCGACTACTGCACCTTTAAATAGTAATCAAGTAAACAAATAATAATCTATAAATAAGAGCTGGCGTTTGTTTAAGCCAATAACAAACATCCATGAACGTCTCTGCTCGCTGGGAAACTGAAAACTGTCCAAGTGGGCGTGGCCTAATAGTCTAATAAGCACACTTTATGAACATCCTTCTGGCTGAGAATCCTAGCTTGCTACAGGAACGCTAAACCCAGCTATAGAGTTAGCACAGTGGCTCCTGATTAGCTTTTGTTTGCTAGCTTTCTCAGACTTGAGAGCATTTAAGCACAAACCAGAAGATATTATTATAGCTATGACTTCAGCCTTGTGATTGGTGGAGCTTATGTACGCTTTACTCATGATTAGCCCCGCCCATTTTAGAGGAAAAGGAGAGCATTTAGACAACAAAAAGTCGCTTTTCTAACTACAAACTGTTTACACAAGACCAATATTAACTCCTCGAGGTTGATTCTCGAACACACTAAGGCGTTTAAAATCTTGGTCACTAGCGGAGAGCCTTAACTGCTGAGTTCATAATATCCTTAAACTGATGCTCTTTTTTAGTGAGTGAGTGTTTGCAAGGTCGACTGTGTGTGTGTGTGTGTGTGTGTGTGTGTGTGTGTGTGTGGTGGTCTGGGGGGATTTATGAGAACCGCCAGTGGAAGAGGAACAGACTGTGTTCAGCCAAACATATACACACACACACACACACACACACACAAACATACACACAAACAAACACACACACACACTTAACCCACAACTGACCTTCCCACAATTATTATTTCTGTCTGATTCTATCTGTGGACTTCTGTTTTCCTCACGTTCTTCTTTAATATTTAGCTCATTTTCGTGTGTGTGTGTGTGTGTGTGTGCGTGTGCGAGTGTGTGTGTGTGTAAATTTCTTCTTCTATCTTTAATCTCCATCAGGGTTTGCATCACCGACTCCTTTTGCCTGGTTTTCCAATTCCAAAGCAGTTACTCACTGACCTTCACTCTCTATTAAGATCCAGATCACGACTGTTTGTCTTTCATGCCCACACACACACACACACACACACACACAAACAAGGTCACAGAACAGAACCCCGTTTCTCCATCACCTCCCAAGCGCCTTCGCTATTGTTCAGATCGTCATGACGACGCTGAAAACACTCGTCAACCCACAACAAGCCAAACATCGGGAATGATTTTCCTCCTCTCTTCCTTCCCTCTGCTTATGAGTTTAACAGCTTGCTGTCACAGAGTTCACCACTGAGTGTGTGTGTGTATGTGTGTGTGTACGTGTATGTGTGTGTGTGTGTATGTGTGTGTTTACTCGAACCTGTTCCACCATGCATACCCGGGCACGAGGATTTATGAAACACCACATACAAGCACATCTCTCTCACTCGAGGAGAACTGCCAGATCTGTTAGTGTGGGATTTTGTGTGTGTGTGGGTGTGTGTGTGGGTGTGTATGTGTGGGTGTGTGTTCAAGCCAACATTCATCTGTTACCCATAAATCACTGCTCTCTTTTAAAACAATGACACTCATCATGAGGTCTTGGGATGGCTAACAGTTTAACAGTTTAACAGTTGAACGTTCTAAAGGAGAACCTTTTCTGAGGAAACCCCGTGTTGTAGGGTTCTGCACAGAACCTTGTGACAGACTGAAGAACGCTATAGTCTCAACTATAGTCTTAGTTATCAATGCAGCATTACGGCTTTCTGCTCTGCATCAGTGTAGAGAATAAGAAGAAGAAGAAGAAGAAGAAGAAGAAGAAGAAGAAGAAAAAGAAGAAGCATTTTAGCAATTTATCCTGGTCAGGGTGTCAGTGGATCTGGAGTCTATCCCCGGAATACTTGGCGTGTCACACACACTCACACACACTCATTCACAAAAACGGGCATTTTACTGTAGCCAATCCACCTACTGGAATGTTTTTGGGAGGTGGGAAGAAACCGGAGAACCCGGAGGAACCCCTATAGAGACTCGTAGAGAACATGTGAAACTCCACACACAAAGTATCCTGAGATCAGGAACGAACCGGGGACCCTGAAGCTGTGAGGCTGAAACGCTACCCACTGGAGCACCATGACAACAACAACAACAACATCAACAACAGATTCAACATGGCTGATGCTGAATATCAGTTGAGCATCCGCCTGGTATCAGATCCGACGTGACCTATTTTTCCCCCACTGGTGGATTATAAACCATGAACACGTGTGATGCTCCCTGACGTGACACACATCTTGCACATAAACCCAATTTCTCTTAAAGCACTTCAACACCAACTCCAACTCCACACCTCTGACCTCCAACCTAGGAACAAAATCGTACAAATCTCTGAAGCTCCGTGTCACATTAAGGATCATCGCGTGTTCATGGTGTATAATCCAGCGGTGGGAAATGAGGTCAGATCTGATCTGATACAGAGAATTTTGTTCCCAGGTTGTGATCTTTAGCTATTAATAACCAAATCCTACAACTCAGTGACTAAGAGGACTTCAGGAGGGGTTATCAGCTCTGATATCTCAACTGCATTAAAAACAAATGAGAAGAGTGAGATCAGTGCATCTTTACAAACAAACAAACAAACAAACAAACAATCAAGATACTACTATCATTTTTGTGACTACACATGCACTGACTTAACTATTATTATTATTATTATTATTATTATTATTATTATTATTATTATTATATCATGACTCCTTTTTTCTTCAGGAGAGATCTGAGAGTCTAATAACGCATTATAACCGCTTCCTCACGCGGGCCACGTCTTCCTGGAGTCTATTGATCGCGCGCTCAAGCGGCACATCAGGATCTGCGCGAGCCTGCACGATCCACTAAAGAACCATCTTTACACACACGTTACAGAAGTATCTCATGTCCACTCACCGGTCGCGCGGCTGCTGCTGCTGCTGTGTGTGTGTGTGCGTGGGTGTGTGTGTGTGTGTGTGTGTGTGTCACGAGAATCCCGACGTCTGCGCCTCGCGCTTTCCTGCCTCCTTATCTCCACGCGCCTCACGCTCTCTCCTTGTGTGTGTAAGTCCGGGCAGAACCGAATGCACGTGCAGCGCACTTCCGGCCTGGCTGCTGTTCCGTGTCCGACCCAAACGCGTGTTTCCTCGCTGAGCGCGCGCCCGACCCGACCGCACCGTCCGCGCGCGCCGCAAACAATCAGGCTGGTGTTGTGTATGTAGCACCGAGAGAGAGAGAGAGAGAGAGAGAGTCGTGATGGGAGATTCGAGAACGAATCGGTTCTTCTTATTTGTTTTAAACGACTCCCTTAAGCGAGTCGAACATATGAATCGATTCACACGTATGACCGAATCTTAAGTTGGTTTTGAGTCATTTAAGTATTTTAATATTAGAATAGTATTTATATTATATTATATTACAAAATATTAAATATTTTTAAATTCTATATCATAATATATTTAATAATGGTGCATAATATATATATTTATTATATATTTATTTTTTATCATCATTATTTTATATATTTTTACAATGGAATTTTGTCACTGACAGATAGATAGATAGATAGATAGATAGATAGATAGATAGATAGATGAAACACTATCTTTGTGGTCTTTGTTTATCGATTTTTGTGGTTGTTTCATGCATCTTGAGTTTCATTAACCTCTCCAGATATAGATGGTCAAAAATACCCATGACTCAAGCCTTTCAAATAAATTCATCTTTTAAACCACTTCATGGGATTCAGATGCATTCTGTCCAGATGTTGTGTGTTCAGTGTATTATGACAAAATGGATCCAATCATCTTCTGCATAAAACAGCTACATAGTGGAACATCGCTGTCTGCAATTTACTGGTCACGTGTAATTATTTGATTTGCATCTGACACACACTACAGCAATGCAGGTTTCACTGTAACTGGAAGGATTTTAATTTCTTATCTGAAGACAATCTAGATACAAGATACATGAAATGAGCATGTATAAACTCAATCTTTCAAACTGGTTATTTTTACTTTAAAATCAGACAGGACGAAGCAAAATAAGACAGGACGAGAAGACAAGACAACATAAATTAAGACAAGACAAGAGAAGGTGAAGTCTCTGTGGGAAATCGTTTCATTTATTGTACTTCTGCAACAAAACAACTTCCCTCAGGGATCAGTAAAGTACTCTATCTATCTATCTATCTATGGTAAGACAAGATAAGATAAGACAAAGTAAGACAAGACATGGTAAGACAAGATAAGACAAGACAAAGTAAGACAAGGCATGGTATGGTAAGACAAGACAAGACAAGACAAGATGCATGGTAAGGTAAGACAAGACAAAGTAAGACAAGACATGGTAAGGTAAGACAAGATAAAGTAAGACAAGGCATTGTAAGGTAAGACAAGACAAGACGCATGGTAAGGTAAGACAAGACAAGACAAAGTAAGACAAGACATGGTAAGGTAAGACAAGACAAGACAAAGTAAGACAAGGCATGGTAAGGTAAGACAAGACAAAGTAAGACAAGGCATGGTAAGGTAAGACAAGACAAGATAAAGTAAGACAAGGCATGTTAAGGTAAGACAAGATAAAGTAAGACAAGGCATGTTAAGGTAAGACAAGACAAGATAAAGTAAGACAAGGCATGTTAAGGTAAGACAAGATAAAGTAAGACAAGGCATGGTAAGACAAGGTAAGATGAGATAAACCTTTATTAATTCCTCATGGGGAAATTAAAGCATTACAGCTGCCTGTGTTACAGAGACAGTAGATAAATAGATAAAACAGAAGTCGTGCCAATGTGACAAGAATAAAAAAGAGAAGAGTAGCAGCGTGATATGTAGTGCAGTAAAGAGGTTTATCAGAAAATGTGTAAAAATACAGACGCACTGGTGTGACAGCAGGATTCACTGAAACTGAACATTTTGTCTTAACACATGCAGATAGACGAGGAAAATATGGAAATATGAGGAAAACACATGAAAATGCATGTTTCCATGGAAATTAATCCGTCTTTAAAACCAGAATCTAAGATTAAATTAGATTAATATATGCCCAGTAAATTTATATAAAATAACCAGTAATCTTTCACAGTATCCTTATACAATATTTGCTATTATTTTATAAACAATATTACTATATTAAACTAATAGTCTATAGCCTATAACTTGCCAGTATCCTGTTATTACATGCTTGACATGGAGAGCACCAACTATCAAATATTTAAAAAAAAATGTGATTACAGACAGTGTTCACAGACCAGAGTTAGATATTTAAGCTAAAATTTTTATCCAGACAAAGTGACCATCTGGAGCAGGGATCTGTTGTGTAGTATTTCTGGCGTGACGAATCAAAAGTTTTCAAAAGAGTCGATTCATTGAAGTGAGTCCTGACGGGCGTCACAGGAGGCGACCTATTGTTCCTGCCCTCGCGCGCTGCTTCAGCCAATCAGCGCGCGCCCTTTCACGCCTCTTTGTTCACAAAACAGAATAATAAATGAGGGAATCCCAGCTCAGCCAATCAGCGCGCAGCTTTACTGCGCCTTTGATCGCGCCGCCGCATGAATAATTAATGAGGGAATCCCGTAAACAATAGCAGGCTGGTTGGTTCAATGGAGCAGGTATTTTTTTGTTTACAGCCTGCTGAAACAAATAGCCTATTAATTCAAATAAATAATTAATACAGCTCACCTAGGAGAACATTTAATCTCATTATTATTCATACAATTACAATAATTATTTCAGTAGCTTTTTTAAAAAAAATTAATTTATTTAAATTCTAATTACACATGTATTACATTTAGGGTAAGGATTACAATATGATCCTTAAAGCACATATGACTTTTATTGTTGTGCAATTATTTGACCAGTTTGTTCAGCTTTCGGATGTTAAGTCACATGAACCAGTTAGCTATAGTTAGCATTATTAATATAACAGCATAATTAATGCATAATTAAATATTACGTATTAATACAATCCCCAAGACTATAAAAATTAAAATTTGCTGTAACTCCTGACAGATCTGGTTGTTGTGTTCGCTTTCTATTTCTGAAGGTTATTGTTAATAAATAATGTTAGATTTTATAACCACATTCATCCAGAGAGGACAGAAAAAGGGCAAGGTGGATTTACAAGAATAATAATTCTTATTATTTTTTAATTAATTAATTTTTTTTTACAGAGGGCATCCTGACATTCCCCTCAAATCAATCCCTGACTACACACACCCAGGAGGAAGCCATTTTGGATTCAGTCCATTAACACTGGCAGCTCCGGCGCAGTAACACACACAGTAATACGGTTAATCGTGTTAAAGCAGACGGTCACGGTCAGGAGCCAGACACTGACATGGGTTCAGTGGGTTCTTAGTGAGTTTGTAATGGTTTATTATGTGCAGTAATGGGAATTTGTGTTTTTCAAATGGGTCCTAATAGTTTAACAAGCGTCCTGTGACTGATTCTGAATATATTTGATGGTTGTCTAAGTGTCCTATAGGAGTCTGGTGGTCTCTTATGGGGACATTCTTGTCATAAGTGATGGTTTAATTGCCATTTATACCACAGCGCTGTTAGATTCTGGATTCTGATTGGTCATAAGCTGTTGATTAATTTTCTCTGACAGTATTGTAGCTGAAAATCACAGGATTATATTAATGTGCTCGTTCTAATGTTATAGTTTCTATAGTAATAACTAGTAACATAATAGGGATGGATTAAAAAACGTGTCATTTCACAAAGAAAAATCTTTGTAAGGAGATGTTTATTTAACATTTTTGGAAGGAGTCTCCAGTGTCAGTGCTTTGTAACAGTCAGTTTTCTGCCATGCGGAAGTTTTTAGGACAGAGGAGTTTACGCTTCGTGGCTCCTTGGTAACATGACAAGCTGCGTATTTTTTTGTCTTAACTTCTAGAGAGAGGAAAAAATAGAGGCTGGTGAGGAAGCGACTGTTTCTAGCTGCTATACCGTAAGTAAGAACAGCGACAAACTTGTTTCACAGACATTCCGCAACATTAAGTGTAACTACAAATGGATAAAAAGTATGACGTCGTACATTATTAAATGAAAAACTGTAATTGTTGGCAAATTGCTGTGGTACTGTACAAGCGCAATAAAACACTGCAGGATGTGCTGTTATAGGAAAACAATCCACCTCCAGGTGTTAGGAGTAACTCTGCTTCATCACACCAGGCTGTTGTTGATTATTTTCCTATAACAGCACACACTCCCAAGTGTTTTATTCCTTACTTAGTGGACTTAGTATTATGTGTGATAATTGTACCCGAGATGATGCTGCAGTTCAAGACGAACGAAACAACAACATATACACCAACATATAGCAGGTAAAATAGATACCAAAAAAAAAAAAAAAAAAAATCTCCCAGAAGTTATGTTGCATGAAGGGAGCCAATACTTATGCACTCATCCAAAGACAGTTGAAGTTCTTACTGCAGTCTTGGATGTTTGTAGTCTATAATATTTAGAAACTGTGTAAATATAGGATATGTATATTACACACTCTTAAGATTGAAAGAAGTTGCTCTTCGTCTTTAAATCGCTCATTTCTTCCTAACTCCTGCTTGGTATGAGGTAGGTGTACCTAATAAAGTGGAAAATTAGTGTGTGTTTTTATTAGAGGTGGCATCCAGGATCAGGATCGGGCTAAAAGCAGCAAAAATGGTGGATGATGTAAGAGGAAAACAAATTTATCTAATGCTGTAACAAATGGAAAAGATTGAAATTGTTTTTTTGGGAAAGTTTTATTTTTGGAAGTAGAAACATTTACATATAATGAGACTTAATTGTATTTTTTGTTAGAATTTATTTTTATTACATTTATACTTCGTTATTTTTTTTATATACAGTACTGTGCAAAAGTCTTAGGCACATGCAAAGAAATGCTGTAGAGCAAAGATGCCTTCAAAAATAATGAAACTAAATGTTTCTGCATTAAAAAAAAATACTATAAAGAGCAGTAAACAGTAATAAATGAAACAAAGTCAATATTTGGTGTGATGATCCTTCGCTTTA